>RCIC01000052.1:0-629911 GCA_018883505.1 Ceratosolen fusciceps
GGATGAAGTAAATGTAGTATCATCGTTTTTAAACAGTATATAATAAGATATTAGAATTCAGATTATATTTATTTAAATTTTGTTTTTTTCTAATATATTTATGGTATGAAGAAAGATGGAGATAAAAGTATTAAATTATAAAATTAATATATAATCCTAAAAAATTGATTTCACTTATTCTACATTTATTTTTCTTAATTAAAATTAATTAATTTATAAAATAATATCATTAATAATAACAAATTTTAGTATATTAAATATTATTAAAATATTTCTTTATTAATTACATAAAATAATCTTATCTCAGGATATACTTAGATGTATTCAATTTTATAATTTAAAATATTTAAATTCATTAACGTAAATAATGTTTACAATTATTTTGAATTCACCTGTTTTTATTTATAATGAATACAGAATAAAAAACTACTTATATTTCATATTAAATAGAATAATAAAGCAAATTAAAGAAATGCTTATTTATTCAATTCAATAATGTTATATAGTTATAGTTCAGGTAAAATTTACCATATCTTACAATTTCAAATAAACGCATTAATAAATGAGACAATTTAAATGAACTCTGTTTAATTCAATGCAATATATATTTGTAATAGTATAACAATCTTTTAATAAGTCTTAAAAATTATTAATTATTTAATAAATTTTAATAGTAAAATTATTAATATTGTATGTTACGTAAAATAAAAATATTTTATAAATAAAAATTTATATCAATTATCAAAGTTAGGTTTTTAGTAACTAGTATAATAACAATTAATTCTTTTACTTTGAATAAAAATCAATAACATATGAAACAATTTTGTAATTTATAATTCACGAGGTGATCTTAAACTTATTGTTTATTAGATCATTAAAAAAATTATACATTTATAACTAGTTTCACAATAAATTTTTTTATTATGAATTAATTTTTGTTTATTCATTAATAATTATTTCTTAATCATATCATTATTAATTTTTTCAATAAAATTATTCCTTTAAAAATACATCGGTTTTTTTTATCACCTAAACTATTTCGCATATTTAATAATTCTAATTTATGCTTTTATTAAGATATACATATATATATGTATATAAATAAATTTTAATATTTTAAAATTGTTATATAAAATATTTGAAAAATTAGAAGTTTATAGGCAAAAGGTAGAATAAATAAGAAAGATGAAGTTCAAAGGATCGAAACGAGGAACAGTACGGAAGTAATAAAATGAGACATAGGGAGGCTACATAAGGGGAAAAAAAATATGCGTGAACAAGCAGGCTCTGATGGAAAAATTTAAATTTTGCAGTGGTGGGTAGCATAAATGTAGTTAGGAATAGAGAGAATCAGTTCCTTTTAACAGTATAGGGGAATAGAGCTAATGACATGAAATTGAGGGATTAATTATTCTTTGAAGTTTTTCGATGAAGAAGAAGAGGGAAAAGACGAAGACGGTAGTGATTTAGAATATTCGGCAACATGCAAACGGCGCGGATGTGACGAAAAAAAAAACTGCCAAAACTTCGATATATAATTAAGATATACTATATATATATATATTATCTTATCTTATTCTTCTAAATGAGCTTCCTATACTTTTGATAATGCAAATAATTTTTATACTAAAAATAAAAACAATACTTGTAATCTTAAAATGTTATTTTTTATATAAAATATTGAGCACTTTAAAAAATATTATATTTTAAAAATGAGTATTATACATATTTTCGATTTGGTGGTCTTTCTGTTTCCCTATTTCTTTCGATCTTCGTCTGTCGGCCTGTCTCTCACTCTGTCTCTCTCTCTCTCTCTCTCTCTCTCTCTCTCTCTCTCTCTCTATGTTTATCTTTTCTTGTGCCGTATGTCCCTGGATGTCGAATATAGCATTGGTTGCACGAATGAAATATGGGTCATGTGTTAGAGAGGTGTATAGTGCACTGGCAGCGAAGCCTTTTATAAAAGCAGTATTTTGTTGCATGTATTCTTTTCATGCATATTCAATTGCTTTTACTTGACTAAGAAAGATATCATCCATTTATTATGTATACTCTGATCAAAGATATATAAAAGCAACTTTTTGTTGATTGAAATGGGAAAAAAACGGGGCTGTCATTTGCAGGAAGGGGAAACGCGGGGCGGTGCACACGGAGGACAGCGCGACAAGGTGCAGGAAAACGGTAAAAGAGGAGGACCCGAAATGGAGGGAAAGGCGCGGCGAGGTGGACAGGAGAGAGTACAAAGAGCGAAACAGGAGAATGAATGAGGTGGAGACAAGAAGAAGCCGAAAAAAAAACGCCGCGGGGAGAACGGCCGAGCGGAGGGCGAGGGTAGGGGCCGATAGGGTCTAAGAGGGGGAATAAAAAGAGGGGAGACGAACATACACAGGTGCATTGATCAAATGGGGGGGCAGTGTGGGGCCGGAGGCGAGGGAGAAATTGGGGCGCGTTCGCGGAGAAGAGCAGGGAAGATGAACGAGCAAGGGAAAAAGGGGCAGCAGAAATGATGGAGCTGAGATAAATAGAAAGGTGACCGGTGGCAAAGGTGCTTCAGGAAGGAGGGGAATACAAGGGTGGGGACACGCGATGCGGCCGGAGTTGAAGTAAACATCAAAGAGAACGAGCAGGCACAAGAATCTAAGCGTGAAGAGGGAGTACAGAATATGGACAGGTGTGCGTAGAATCGGGTGACGTGGGGGGGCGATTGGGTAATGTAAACAAGT
The DNA here is from genome assembly GCA_018883505.1 of Ceratosolen fusciceps. Taxonomy (NCBI): domain Eukaryota; kingdom Metazoa; phylum Arthropoda; class Insecta; order Hymenoptera; family Agaonidae; genus Ceratosolen; species Ceratosolen fusciceps. The sequence goes on from RCIC01000052.1 coordinate 2,724, forward strand.
GTGGGAATCGTGGAAACAAACTAAGATTCCTAAGAGACAAAAACGCTGGGACTCGGCGTGTCCATCGAACGGGCCTGCGTATGCCGAAGGGAAATGACGCTGCGGTAATGGACAATGTGACACTCATGGATCCGGGAGGAGCAGGGGATTGAGAGGAAGACGACGATGTGTGTTCCGGTGCGTAGAGGTGGGTGGCAGACACGTGGTGGTTCCTTGATAGTACAATGAGTTAAATACGTTCCTTCAATTCGTTGAAACTAGGCAAAATTATACACCTGGGATATCATTCATATTATCTGACAAGACGTAACACTGGTAAACAGTAAATTGAAATCTAACTAAACATGAATGTAAACCCTAATTAAGTGCAGTGAATAGGGTATTATTTCGGTTAGTTAACTACGCTGTACTGTGGGAAGAAGGGGGGACCAGACGGTGACAGAAGGGCTGTGCGCCGACATAAGCCACGAGTAAATGAAAAATAGAAACAGTACGTATTTCCTCGGAGAACAGTGGTCGAAAAGGAAGAGCCCTAAAAGCAATGAATAGACGAGCACCATGGCGTCCCATTCGGAACCAATACCCACTTGGAAAGTGAACCTCGCAACCGGAGGTCATACTCACGTCAACGTATCCAAGGCATTCTAGGTGTACCTGGTTAGGTGGTTGTACCATCTGCTAAGCCCAGAAGGTACAAGTACAACGGCGTAGGACGGGATTTTAGAGAGGTAGAGGGACAACATAAAGACATAATTTCTTGGGCCGGAAAGGCAAGCATAAATAGGGTTTGTAGTCCTCGAATGGGAAAATGTACGGCACTGTAAAACATGTTTAAGTAATTCACGGCAATATGTATATCCATGTCAGAATTACATGTTTTATTACTTAGGCGTGAGCAGATTTCTAAGTATTTTGATACTAATAATAATATTTTTAAGAAATTTAATCATTTAATTAAATTCTTTTTATAACTTTACCTAGCTCGATAGACCTTATATAGTTTTATTTACTTATTGTTTTTAAGGACTGAGGCTGTGTAATTTAATGAATTTATATCCGATCTAAACATTCCTTACCCTAATCATTAGTTTTAACATGAAGTAAACTTGGTATTGGAACAAATAAGAGATTAGGATGAGTTAGGCGAGTTGAAGAGTAGTATTAGAAACTAGATACATTTATATATGATAATGCAAGGAAAAAAAGATTGGTGGAAAAGAGCGCTTTAAATAAGTGTAAAGTAATGAAAAAAGAGGGAAACGCGAGCAGTATCTAGTCGTGGAGACCGAAAAAGAAACAAAAAAAGGGGGTGGAAGTTGGGCATACAGTTAGGCAAACACAAAAAAAAGGATAGTTTAAGTGGGTGCTGGAATTATTCTATTTTTTTTTTTTTATTAATACTTTAATAATTTTCGTAAAATTTATTAATTTTACTATCATCAAATTATTTGACTTATAATATTTAATATAAATTAAATTATAGTTAAATAATTAAAATCATTGTAATAGAATCTTTTCCTTACTTCACATTTCCAATTTATATTGTTTTATCCCACTTTTAATAATATAATAACAAACAGAATTTTTAATTTTTCCATTTTAAATATTGTTTTAGCATTGTATTTTAGGTGTAATATTATATTCCATTATGATGTCTTGCAACTCTCTCTTTCCGTATGCCATCTGACGCATCTTGACTTTCTCTCATTTTTTATTTTCGAATTCCTTCAATGAACACGTTTATATAATTTGAAGTGCTATCAAAACATTTATTTTAAAAAATTCACTACTTAAAAATTACTGCTTACATTTTAAATAGATTTCAAATAGCATAGTTTAAAATTATACTAAAATTTAAAATGTTTAAAACAAGTTTTTAAAGTTTTAAAAACAATAAAATTACGGTTTTAAAGTAAGTAAAATATAGAAAAGAATATTTTTTTAATAAAATTATTTATTTCGAAATAATCTGTATAACGTTTTTAAATATCTAATTATTCATTAGCAATTAAATTTAAATAGCAACTATTTAATAATGAAGAAAAATTAAAATTAAAATTATTTATTTGAAATCATCAAAATAGTATTTTTTATATAAATACTTTATGGTTTAAGTTTAAAAAATTAAAAAGCTTAAAATCTTCAATAATATTAACAAATTAATTTATTATATATTCTAAATGTAATTGAACAATATAAATTATTAAGTAATTTATTATTAAATATAAATCATTTTGATTTATAATCATTGTGATTATAATGATATAAAATATTCATCAATTATTTGTTAATGAGAAAATATTTCCTAATTTAATATTATAAATAAAATATAAAATGCTTATAAAATGTATTAATACATTATTTATTCTATTTTCATTTCATAATTTTTTAAAATTTTTGTATCTTTTTCCATCATAAATATGATATTAAGGTTTGTTTTAAACTGATTTTCATGACTGAGGTTAAAGCGTAATAATATTTTATCTTTATATTGATGGTTATGAATATATTTACTTTATTATAATTAAAAAATAATGTTTTAATTTAATAATGTAAAAAAAAGGAATAAATATGTCTGTTGGAGTTGAAATTCTAGAAATTATTTTTGGATAAAATATTAAATATTTGTATATTATAATAAAAGAATAAATTTTTAAATCCAATATAAAAAATAAATAAAGTAAACAACAATAAAGACATAAAATTAATAATAATATGAATTTATTAATAAAACTTCGTTGTTTTAAAAATGTATAAATTTAACAAAATGTTATGTTTATAACAACCGTTGTAAAAAGAATTTTTTAAATATGTATCTTTAAATTAAATATAATATGAATTCAAAAAACTTATTTTAAAGTATATATTTACCTATTTATATTTAAAAAACTATCTCATTTATATATTTTTAGTCTTTATTCGATGTAGTTTAATATTAGAGAAATTTAATTATTATACGATAACATAAAGCCGAGACAGATACAGAAATACAGAACGATTTCTTCATTACTTCTATTCATTAATTGGGAAAACAGATAAATGCAAAATCTTACACACTACAAGCCACGCGTCAGCTAACTTCTATTTATAGCACCACCTTTGATGAATGTAAATGTATATCAAAATAACTTATCGATAAAAACTGTACCTAACGATGAAAAATATTCCATTTTTAAATTTAAACTTATTTAACTTTTTGAATTATTTAAATTATTTACGTCAAATTTACGTTTTAATTTAGTTAGTAATTTAATAAATTTTGCTGTTATATATATATATTTTTAAACATTATTCATGTATTCATGGATGACTTTTCAAACTTTAGTTATAAATATATGTTTAAAAAATATTAAATTAAAAAATGTATAATTCTTGCTTGAATTTTTATTACGTAAAAGATAAATTATTAATATTTTATTTAAGAATAATTTATTTTTATTATTAAAATTATTAAGTTTACACAAAATAAAATTTGAAACTAACGAAATTTTTCTATATTGATTCTATGACACATTATTGATTGTAATGTACTTTTTAAAATAATATTGAACATACATAAAATAAAAGTTTATTTATTGAATTCTAAATATTATATATTATTTAAAAAGTGAAGCTATTTTATTACTAATATATTAAACAAATAACTTATATTTACAAAAATTTGATTTATTGAATGTAGTTATACCATAAAAAGTAGCGTCAATCGTAATAGCATAAAATATTAAAAGAATTATATTAAAAGAATTTCTTACACAAAAAAATTACTAGTATTTAATTATAAACATATATTCTAATAATTTAAGAGATTAATATTTACGTTCATATGTATTTCAAAAATACTAATTTAAAAATAATATTCATTATTAAAAATTATTTACATAGTCAGATAACGTTACTGAAAACGTATATTGTCAGAATTAAAAATATTGTAATAATTATTAATGCAAAAATGAATAACCTATTTTTATTTGTTTAGTTTTTATTTAAAGAATTATTTTTAATATAAATATATTTTTATAAATATTCAATTAATCTTTCAATTTTTAATAAAAGTTTAATTTATTAAATATTTTAGTTAAACATAAATTATTTAGCTAACATCTTAAAAACTGCTCTTTTTAAAATTAAACAATAAGTAATAAAATAATAATAATTTTCAATAATCAACATATACAATTTATTTAATTTCATATATAATTATATTTTATAAATAAATTCTCATATTTAATTTATATAAATTTATTATAAATTGATGAATTACTCTCTTAATGTTCTTTAAATATTTATTTTAAATTGCATTACTTTGTTTATCGTATGTAGAAGGTTGAAAGGTTATTAAAATCAAAGTGAGCCTAGGTGCTAGTTTTATATCAAAATATATTTTGTGCATAAACAAAATGACAACAGTGGTAGGTAATATCGTACCCAGAATGCATAGTCGTTCGTACAAAAGCCATGCATCTTTCTCTTTTTATCTCATTCTGCATCTATTTTACCAATGATAGTAACAACACATACACATGTCTGTATCCAAATGCATGTGAATATCTTTACGTATAGTATACTGATCATGTTCATACATATTTCTTCGTCCATTCAATCAAAATGAGACGCATAAATCTTAGCATCGATTTTTCGATGATTTGCATTAAAACACATATACAATTATGTGTGTGTATTTCGTGCAAGCACGTATGTTTGAATTTTCATACATGTATGCACAAAAATATAATTTATATATTATAAACTCTCATATATATATATATATATATATATTATATATCTATATTATATATATATATACATATTATATTTTATATTTATAACGTAATTTAATCTCATTCGCTCGCATACAACAATCAACAGTTGAACGAATGAATAATGAAGCCCGCTTCACACGTTACAATACAGAGTTGGAAAGCAATTGTAAGTAACGTTATTGTGATATTTTCTTTTGTTTTTATGATTATAAATTTTTTATTTTATATATTTTATAGGTGTACTTATTGACTGTATCGTATCATATCAGTTATATCTACTAATATAAAATTTAATTGGCAATATTTATAATTTTCTTTCACACTCACTCTCATTCACAATTTTTCACTCGTCTCTTCTATTCTTTATTAATTCCGTCGCCTTTTATTTATAAAAATATATATGTAATTATATAGAAAATTTTCTAAGATAAATCAAACTTTAATTACATCAAATATAAATCACATTTTATTTTATTAAAGGGTTAAAACGCCAAGTGAAAATATATCGCTGTACAAAATCATTATTATTAGTTTTTTAGGTTTCATTGTAATCTTCGTTTGCAGATAAAAATTAATTATAAGATAAAAAGTTATACAAAAAAAAAATTGAAATTGATACTTAGAAAAGGGAAATAAAGTTTTTATATGGTGGAAAAAAGAAGGCTAATAGACTAAAGAATTCTTGATGAATAAAACGTGAAGAATTAAGCAAGTATCAGTTGAGACTGTAATAATCTAATTATTTAAATATTATCATAGAAAGCGCATTGAACCAAAACGCGTGAAAAAGTCTAAGGACATTTTTATGTAAATCAAGCAATATATCTGCAAACCCTTGGTTAATTTTTGTCGAGTGCATCTCTGTATCCAGACTTGAAAAGGGATTATTTTTAACTTTATAACGCAATATTTTTTATTACTTATTTATGTAATAATAGTCAAAGAAGTGAGTTCATCAGTGTATGAGAAATTATCATCAGAGCTGATCCGGCCAGTCTTAAATAAAGTAAGGTAGTGCGCCACAAATAGAAAGATAAAGCAACATACAATGACAAAGTCGAAGTACACGAATTAATTCCATATCCCAAAATTATTAGAAACCTACATCATCTACATCACGCGCAAATAATCATGCGGTTTCTTTCAGAAGTGAACCACAAAACGGAAGATTTAGGTGTTCAAGCACTATGCGAACATTGTCGCAAACAAATCCTTTATCCTATCTTTATCTCTTTACAGCATTTATGCTACATTGGCGGTCCGCCCACGTGCTGTTGAAATTGGTCAATATGCCTAGAGATTTCACGCTGGAGCTGCTCTGGAAGTACTCCCACACTACTGAATAAAGACCTAAGAACATTGAGTTCTTCTGAAAGAATCTCCACCTTTTTACGAAGCACGTCATTCTCCTTCACAAGATGTTTTACTCGCTCCTCAGTTTCACGTGATCGTACTTTTGCCTTCTCGCGACTTTTACGGACGGCGATATTATTGCGTTCACGGCGTCGTCTGTACTCATCACTAGCCTTGTCAACGGACTTAGACTGCTTACGTGAAGGGACAACTGTACTCGTAAGACCTGTGTGGTGTGGTTGTTGTTGCTGCTGATGTGCCAATATGGGCTTCATTATCGCACGGCTTTGTTGTTGTTGTTGTTGTTGTTGTTGTTGTTGTTGTTGTTGTTGTTGCTGTTGGGGATGTTGATGATGCATGGGATGATGGGGCGTTGATAACCCTGAACTTGACGTTAGAGTTGTGAATGTTGGACCTGCACCCGGAAATGGAACTCCAGCTCCGGGATTATAACCACTTGGTGTGTATTGTTGACAATGGCGGCGATAGTCCGCAGGATCTAGTGGTTCTTCCTTGATACTTGGTGACTCACTACTTGAACTATTGCTATCACTGCAGCTATTGCTCCCGTGATGATAACTTGCAGCACTGTGAACGGGCTGAGGCATATATGCGAGTGCGGCAGGTCTCGAATAACCAGCCCCGCCATTAGGGGTGCGTGTATGTTTTAGGCTGCTACTACTATTACCGCTACCACTACCAGTTCCAGCACCCAACATATCAAGGAGGCCGTCATTGAAGTGCGAATCGTCTATAAGATGTTGTAAATCCAAAGAGATTTCAGGAGTATTGAGATCCGTAAGTTCACCAGCGGCAGCACAATGTTCAGCATACTGTTGATGAAGAGTAGCTTTTGAGGCTGATACTTTACTTACACCATTTGTTTGTTGATTGTGGTTTACTTGAAGACTGCTATTATTGTTTTGGTTTGCATTATTATTATTATTACTATTATTGTTATTATTCTGACCAATCAGCTGAGCCGACTTTTTAAGCTCAGCCTGCATTTGCTGTTGGCTCACTTGGTGAGCTTGTGTGTCGTACATATTCGGCGACTCCATCACTTGTTTTAACTACACATCACGGACATTCAGTACTATTCTTGTTTTAATATCAAGTGTTTTGTTTCTTTAAAGATCTAATTTTTTTCTGTTAGTCACAGTAAATTAATAAATTAATATCAACACTTGTAACAGTCGAACGCTCAGATACCATGGATTTGTCTTTCAGTAAATATTAAAACTTCACTACAAGCCCGTCACTCTAACTGTTAAAAATTCATGCGACTTTTAAAATTGAAAAGCTACATTAATCGAATTATCAATTGACGTAGGAAGGAGCAGCAAAGGTACGTGCAAGTATCTCTCACGAGAGTTGGCGCACAACTGAATATCTTTACGATATGTCGCAAGTTTTCAAAGCTAAGCGGACGAGCAGTGAGAGCACGTATAGTATAAACTTGCGGTACGCGCCTCAAATCCGAGTCTTGCGTTTATAACCAATGAACACTACAGATTCCCTTCCACTGAACCCTCTTCCTTCTTTCTTTAACTCATTCAGTTTTTTCATATAGGCCGTTCAGGACCACAATAGTAATCGTCTGCTTACCTATCTATGAATACATCTGTTTATTTTTTTACCAAGTTATCTGTTACTCCCACCCCTCTCACTAGATGTTGCTGTTTCTTTTTTATGCCTTTCTCAAATTACCTTCGTTCTTTAACTTTATCTCTCTCTCTCTCTCTCTCTCTCTCTCTCTCTCTCTCTCTCTACTCTACTCTTTCTCTCTTATCACTTTTACTATTATTATACTATATTTTTATTGTTAGCTAGAATTATTTAATTTTCATATTATATGATGATAATACTCAATTACAAAAATACAAACTTTATAAAGAATATCTTTATGTACTTAATGCTTAAACAATGTAATACTATTTACAGATTGTTAGAAGAATTTATATTTACAAATTTATAATTGTAAAATTTAAATCGTTATTAGGAAAACTATTAAAAAAATATTTTTTTTATATAAATAAAATCATTTATATTAAAATTCTAATTTATTATAACTTATAAGATGTATTTTATTATATATATAATAAAAATGATTCGTTATCGTTCGTTATTATTCGATATTGAAATGTTTCCATATAAATTGGCAAAATCTTAATTTAAAACAAAATTCAAAAAATCATTCAATATAAAATAAAGATTTTACATTGATCGATGTATAACCAAATATATCTTCAAAAGTATCTAAAGAATTGATGTAATTGATTATAAATTATTAATTTTGAAATGTTTTAAAAATAATTATTTAATATTTTTAATAGCAATTAAATTTTAATAAGCACGTTTTATTTATTTATTTTAAAATGTTTAAGTATTTAAATATGAAAATATTTAAAAAATAATTATTTAATATTTTTTATAACAATTAAATTTTAATAAGCATGTTTCATTTATTAATTTTTTAAAACATTTTTACTAATACTTATTATACAAATTTATAATTTTTTTTACATTTAAGATTTCAAAAATTGATATTTATAATTCATCGTATTTTTTAATATTTAGTATTTATTATTATTATTTATTAATATCATGATTAACAATTTAATTCTATTGTAAATTAAAAATAGTAGTCTTCATAATCCTAATACTAATAGAAAAATGTATTATTTAAAGAAAAGTATACTGGGATCGTTAAGATTGAATTTAATGTTTCGTTCTCATTCTGTGACATTGATATTTGTACAAGAGTAATATTTTGAGGACACCTCATATTATGCTCTAGATAGAAATTTTTTTTAGTTACCTTTCTTGTCTATTTTTAAAAGCGCTAATATATGTAATTAAAACATCAGAAGAACTTTGAAAATTTGGATATCTACTCTTTTTAAATTCTGAATCTAAATACGACGAACTAAAGTTGGTTGAAATTGAAATATATATAAAAATTTTTTAAATATCATTTCAAGATTATAATAATTTTATGTTTCGGCTCAATTACCTAATAAAAATTATCGAACAAAAATAAGCAATGAATTAAATAAACAATTAAAATACAAGTCTTTTTCAGATATTTTCTGGATTAGATTTAAAAAAATATATGATTTATAATATTATCATAAAAGCATCAAATTACAAGAAATAAATAATATATTTATGTAGTATATATATATGTAATTAAATATTATAATTTCTAACACATTATAATTGTTATTAAATTTGAGATAAAATAAAATTGTACTGCATTCTACTACTAGAACCATCTTAATATTTTCGATTACAGATCTTTTATTAATAGGAATTATTTTGCATTCGGTTATAAAAATCGGAGCAACCCAAAAAAAGTCGATTTGAAAATTTAAAGCATTTTTTTAAGCGACGGTTTCTAATATTCACATTTTTTTATTGGTTCGTTAAAAGAGGGTTGCTATGTCAGCGACACCTTTTAGTTAAAAGCCAGGTGGCTAAGCTGAAGATGAATTCGTCACTCTCAACCTTTGTGGTACGATGTACAAACCACTCTTACCTAATTTCTCGTCCGTTTTCATATACATACAGTTATAGGATAAATATCAAGTCATTTAATTAGTATTACAGTAGATTTTTAATAATATAATAATGTGAATAACATTGTTTAATTTACTTGCTATTATACGAAATATTTAAATATTATAATTACATAATCAAATTTTTTTTTTTTCCTGAAAATCAATAATTTTAATTATGTATATAAAAATAGAAAAAATATAGATTGTTAATTTCTTTTTAATATACTTACATAATATTAAAATCTTATAATAGTAATCTTATATTATAACAAATTTTAAAGTGTTATATAAACAATATATTTCCGAATAAATTATTTACATTTTCTAACAAAAATATTTATTTTGATTTATTGTATATTCATATTTTTAAGCGAGAAATACCTAATAAAATATTTACTCTGCAATAAATCAATTATATAATTATAAAGTATATTAAATAGTATATTAAAATATTATAAAGTATATTAAATAAAGGAAAAACAAATAAAATAAGTATATTCAAAATGACAGGTTTAATACGTTCAAAATGCATAATCAAATTTAATATACCAAATGACTAATATTGTCAAAAAAGAATTTAAAAGTAATTAAAACACAAATAAAAAAATTAGATAACATAAAACTTTAATAGTTACAAATTTATTTAACCATCACATGTTATGCATATGTTTAAGTTTAGTAAAAGAAAGAAAAACATCGAAAAAATCTAATGAACAATAATAATTACTTATTTAATATGACAGTTTATTTAAAATTAAAAGGGTATATTTATATTAGTATTGAAATTTAAGTTTAATCTCTCAAGTTTATTGTTTTTATATTTTATACTTTTTTTTAATTTATAAAAGCACAAAAACGGTTTTAACGTTATGAATATTACTTTAAAAAGAAAGAAGTACACATTCATATATGATACATTTTTTTAAGGTATTCAGTTTTAAGTATTCGTTGGCACTTATAATAAAAGAATTGTAATGTTTTTTTATAAGGTATATATCTATTTTGTATTTAAAAAATATAAATACATATTGAGGATGAAAAGTAATTAAAGATGAATGTAAATTTTATTGAATACTAATAAATTTATTGCTTTAGATACTATTGTATATTATACACTGTTATACTACCCGCGCCATCTATGGGTATCTTCAATAAATATTTGTTAGATAATATAAGTATAGTCCGATCTTTATCGAACATATCCAATAGAAACAAACGTATTTCCCTTTTCACATTATTAATACAAGTTAACAACGTAATATCACATTATAGAAAGAATCACAAATTTTCTATTTATCATAATTGCTGTCATTTCGTATTCATAAATAAAAGGGTACAGTGAAAAAGATAAAGAATAAAGTCATAAAAAAGTATTAGGATCGGAAGAAATACCTAAAATACTGGTACAGTGATAATCGAAAAAGGGAAAAAACAAGATTAAAGTGAAAATAAAAGCCACATAAAAAAAAAGAAAATATTAGTGCCGTCCAAGAAACCTTTATTTTTGCACTAATTCAACATTGTACTTAATATACATACGGGCACGTACACTATACATGTAGGCTGAGGAGTGATTTACAAGAAATAGCTTGCGTATACGTGTATGTGAAGGCATCATAGTTCTAAATCAGTATAGATAACTGTAGTAAGGGACCTCCAATTTTTTCAACAATTTCACCCTTTTTTCTCTGTTCAACCTCGACCATCCGTTTAATCTTTAGCTCAATTTTGTCGTCATTTGCCAATTTCAACTTAAAATAGAAATCAAGACTCACTTATTACAATTAAGAAAAGGTTAGTGATGTACCGTCATTCTTATGAACATAAATCATCTTATTGTATTATTAAATTTAAACGTTTCAAAACAAGATTAAAGAAGAGAATCTTTGTACATTTAAATATTGTTGTCAATAAATCTGAAAGGTTAATACGTTTGATTCTTGCTGATGCAAAAAATAATCTGATCAATAAGAAAATCTAAATCATTTTTCCAGAGGCGGGAACTGTACTTACTAACCTAAAACTTTGTTACATATTCAGTAGTTTCATTTAAATTAAGTATTCTAATTGGTTTTACATATATATATTTTTCTTTTAATAGATGAGATTATTTTTAACTTTTAAATCTAATTTTATAGTATTATTAAACCAACATATTATCAAAATGGTTAGTAAATCTATATATTAATTTTGATATTTAAGAATAAACAGTGAAAACAAATAGATTTAGATATTGCATTTTTTAGACATGCTTTCTTACAAGTGCTTATTCAAAAAATAATGTAATAGATATCAAAAAATCTAGTTGTGAATTATGCAGATTCTGATAAATATTTTATAATATTTTTACTTCTTTTATTTCAGATAGTAATTTTAATATTTTCTATAACAAAAATTAAAAAGAGAATTATGGCCGGAGAACAACAGCAGTTTTTTCTCAAATGGAATGACTTTCAATCAAACATGGTTTCATCCTTCAAACATTTACGCGATGAAAAAAGCTTTACAGATGTAACATTGGCATGTGACGGGCAAACATGTAAGGCACATAAAATGGTACTATCTGCGTGCAGTCCTTATTTTAAGTCATTATTAGAGGTAAGTTTATCCCATTATATATTTTTATTATTAAAACATTATATTACTATTATAATATCAGTAGATTTCAACTTTAATTACTTTTACTTTTTTTTGATAAATTTTTAAATTATCAAATATTTAATTACAAAATTATAGGAAAACCCATCAAAACATCCCATTATTATTTTGAAAGATGTAGCATACAGCCATCTTCAAGCAATTTTAGAATTCATGTATGCAGGAGAAGTAAATGTATCACAAGATCAATTACCAGCATTTTTGAAAACAGCAGATCGATTAAAGGTGAAGGGATTAGCAGAAGCTCCTGGTGCCATTAAAAGGGAAGGTTAAGATTTTGTATTTTTGGTATGTTAGTTTCATATCTCAGTATTTTAATTAATTTTAGCAATACTTTTCATTAAAATTTAAAATATTTTAGTTTCAAAATAAATAACAAAAGTAGTAAGAATAAACAAAATTTGTTTAAAAAAATTAATGTAAAAATAATAATAAATACTTAAATAAATTTTGATAAATTATTTTTAAAGTTTTAATACATTGTGTGGATAATTTTTAAATTTTATAAATAATTACTTATATACAAATTTAGTACTATATATTAATATATATATATATATATTCATATATATCAATGTACCTCATGTAATAATTTCAATTTTAAAATATTATAAAAATTATTATTTTAGAAGAAAATGGCATATTTTTATATTTTAAATTTAAATTCAAATTTTATGAATTTAGTATTTTACAATTTTTATAACCACAAAAATATTTTAAAAATAACCTTCATTAGGATAATTATAATTTATTTTGGATACATATTTTTTTCAAAATTACAATTACATGCTTAATTATAAAAATAATTTTCAACCTATATTATTAATTGTTTCATTTATTTACCAATAAAAATTGTAACTATTTACTAAAAAATAATGAAGTTGCCCTTATGTTAATGCAGAATTTATTATAAAAATGTATCTATAATAATTATTAATTAAGTATATACTAATCCATATTTATGTTATCCAATAACAATCATAAGAATTCAATAAATACATATTTTTATATTCAATTTAAAATAAATAAACTATTAAATCAATGAAAATTATTCGAATGAATTGTATTATTTTATAAGCAAATAGAAATTGAAACAAGTTTAATAATTTTATTTAATAATTTAATAATTATAATTTAATAATTTAATTATTATAATTTAATAATTTAATTATTATAAATTTAATAATTTAATTATAATTATAATTTAATTATTATAATTTAATAATTTAATTATTATAATTTAATAATTTCAAAATATAATTTAAGAATTATAATTGAATAATTTAATAATTATAATTTAATAATTTAAAAAAATATATTTAAAACTTTACATACTTTTATTATAATTTATTTTATGTATACAAAAATATGAATTTATAAATTTTAAATTTTAATTGAAAAATTATATAATTAGAAAACAATGAATTATAATACTTTATTTACTTTATCTTTTTATATTATTAGTCTAGAAACTAAATTTATATATTTTTCAGATTTTTTGGAAAGTGTGCAGACTAAATAAAAGAGCCTAATGTAAAATGAATGCGTTAATACAAACACATTCATAAAAAGCATACTTATTTAAATGCATTTGCACTATACATACTGACCTCTGGTTCTTAACTAGGATCGATATTACTGTGACTAATTGAGATACAATACTTATGAATTTATATTTAAATTGAAACTTATTTTAATTAAGTTTATATTAAGTAACTATATTAATATTTACCCAGAATCTTACTACTATTAAAGTATAGTAATTATATTTTTCAAATTCATATTGCAGAAATAAAAATAATTTATTGCCATAGTTAATATACACATATAATGACTTAGGCTGTTTATAAAATACTGAAAAATAAATCTTATTCATGTAAAGTAATTCTATTAAATAGAGTATGTAATAAGGCGTTTTCTTCAAAATATTTATAGTTTATAATTTATTCTCCATAGTATTGTAACAATTTTCCCTGGGGCAGTTAAAATCTGTTATAAAATACTTTTTTTATGCGCCTTTTTGATAAAAAATATTCGTTCAAAATTTTTTCGGCATTTACTCATTTAATTATTAAATGTGTCTACTGCAAGTTTCGGCACTTTTTTATGTATTAATACAGTTTTTTAATGAATAAATAGATAATTATATTACGTTAAAAGTTAAATGTGAGGACTTGCAGTTTTTTCATAACCAAACACTGCCAATGATTTTATTGGTTTATATGCACATTATTACCGATAGACCAAACATATTTATGCTAATAATATTTTGAAAGGTTGTTTGTGCTGAACTGAAGAAAATAAATTATTGTAACATAAGGGGAGCGAATTCTGTAAAGCTGGAGCATACAGTTTCTCTTTGCTCGTTCATATAAGCAGAATGATAAATGAGAGAAAAATAAACATTGCAAAAAAACTGTGTGAAGCAAAACTAAAATTTAAATAGAATATATTGTTGAGTCTTTCATCAAGTTAAAATTGTGAATTTTTTATTAATATATATTTCACTACAATATTCAATTGTATACTTGGTAAAAATTATTTCTTTTATTTGTTTTAAATTACTTATTTTTAATCCTTTTTAATATATAAAATTTGTTGAAGAAAACTGAACATATTTTTAAAAAACATAAAATAAATTTTCTATTATAAATATTAATCTAAAAAATGTGTACAAAATATGCACCAAGTTTGAGTGATATCAAGTTAGAAGTCTGAAAAGAATTAACGACTTACTGATTAAAAAACTTAATTGTTAAAATCATTTTCATAATTTAATCAAAATATAAAGTCTGTATAATATGATTATATTTTTTATTAAAAATTATATGATTACATTTCAAATAATGTGATTTCAATTCCTTAAAGTTTATGAATTATTACTCTTTACACGATTACAACCGTTAAACAAATATTTTTTTAATCAAATTATGAATATCATATATTTAATAATTTCCTTTCAATTTAACTAATAAACATTATAATTATTTATAAAAAATGAATCTAGTTTTACATATTTAAATATTTTATTTGATTTTTAAAATTAATGTTATTTTAGTTTATAATATGATCCAATGGAAACTTCGATTGCGATATGAAGATTTTGAGATATTAAATAAATTGTGTAAATATATCAAATAGTTGTTTTATTTCTTCATTTTAGTTCGATCGCAATATTTAAAAAAAATATTAATTATAAATTAAGTTTCTATTTATTATATTTTAATATTCTCTTACTATCATTATAATTTAAAAAATGAAGATATTGAAATTGTAAATGAAATAATAAATTAAATTAATGAACTATTGAATATTAATAATATAATTATTAACAATTTTATGTTATTAAAATATAATGCTAAACCAAAATGCATCTAAAATTTTGATGAATTATTATACAATTAATAGTTTTTCAAATTTTTGTATTTATTAAAAAAAAGAAGTACGTTTAATATTTTCAGTTGATTTTTATATTTATTGAACAAAAAACATAAGTCTTGTCGTGTACATTATAAAACCTATAATTCAAATTTTAATTAAATTATAATAGAAATTTACTACTTAAGTATGTATAAAATATATAAATAAATATAATTAATATTCGAATTAATAAAAAACATTTAGTATACATCAATTCCCATTCTAAAATTTGTGTAAGATGCAATATTTTATTTTACTTTTCTTTAAGTAATATTTTCATACTTCATAGTAATATACTATATTATTTGATTACTTGTAATATGATTTATATTATCATTAATAATAGTATTAATTCACTCGGAACAATACCTAATTCTATTTTTATTTTTTTTATATTATCTTTCATTTCAATCTTATAAAATAAATATTTGAAAGAAATTTTTTATTCGTTTTTTTTACTTCATGAATAGTTTTTAACAAAATATTTAAAAACAGATTTTTAAATGTATTTCGATTAATATTACGAATATAAATAGACTGATATTAAATTCTTAATATAATATTTAATATAAATATAATTAAATATTTCAACGGCATATTCATGTTATTTAGTTATATGTTTTGATAAAATAACTTAAAATATATTTTAAAACATTACATTGAAAATTGTTTGTATAAAATAGAATAAGTAACAAATATGTAATACAATAAAAATCACATTAGTTGAAACGTTTTTTAATGTAAATCTTAATCAATAATATAATTAAATAAATATAAAGGTTAATAAAGTTTATGTAAGTACAAATATTATATAGGAAATATGCTTTATATACTTCAAGTTGTTCATTAAAAGTTTAAATATATATGTATGCAACATAGTATTATTTGATTTTTTTTTTAGCATCTTAATTTTCTTAGTTAAATTGTATTATAACATGTTTGTGTCTGTAATCTAATGAGGCTCACCATACTAAAGGTGTAATAATTAAAGAAAGAGAGTTAAAAAACTAATAGCATTTTTTCAATTCATAAGTAGATGATTTAATTTATTGTATATAATAATACGATTTAAATAACAAATTATTTGCAGAAATAATTGATTTACATTCGTTCATTACATTTTTTCTTGGTTAATATAGAAAAATTTTAAGAGGAAACCAGACAATTGAATCAAATAAATAACAAGGTCTGGAATTTCAATTTGGACGGTACAATCGAAAAGGAAAAGAATATAAGCAGGTATGAAAATAGTTCTACAACAAAAACCTAAGAGAATTTGCTTATAGGTTATATTGACAACTATTGTTATATTTTCGAAAGTGATTAGATTGAATTCTTCCTCTGGTAGTTTTTCTGGGTAACTTAGCAGTGGTTACGAAATAAAGAAATAATATGACAATTAAAAGTATATTCGTACGCTGTTTTATTATTGCACCCTCTTTTAACGGTGAACAAAATATTGGTAGTTACAGTTGTGACAACACAAATACATTTAACCGACTAATTTCTTTTGAATATAGAAATATTTTTATGAAATAATTAGGTCTATTTTTATTTATAGTATATTATATCGGCTATAATATAATTTAATCTAAACTAATAATATATTATAATATACTATAGTAATTTATATCTATAATAAAGGAACATTATTTTTATAGATAAGTTATAGAAATAATAATACTATTACAAATTGATTGACGAATGACGAAGAAAATTCTTGTTACTAAACCTTCTGAAGTATCTATTATTATTTTTTAATTATAAGTACATTAAAAAAGATTTATATTTTATTGTTTATCTTGCATAGGAAAAGAAAATTGCTTACATCATATCTGAATAAATTTAAAAACAGTTAAATGTGAATTATAATTGAATTATCCATCCGAATAATCAATTATTATTGAAAATTACCCAAATGATTTGAATCTAAAATTTTGATTAACAATTATAACGACTATAAAAATTATGTAACTTAAATTGCAATTAGATTTTGAAATTAATTAGATTTAGAAAATATTAGAATTAAATTTTTTGAAATGTAAGTAAATATAAGTACAAAATTTTAATCTTTCCAATTGTTCAGGTCACTAATGTGATGTTAGTTTTTTTATTAAAGTAATAATTATATTCGTACTGAAGTCATCTGTGTTTGATTTTTCTTGAGAGTAGGCTGAATGATTTAAAATTAAATTTTAATATTTTCGATATATATATAATTTGAGTTTACAATAATAGGTCAAACGCATGAGACAAATCTTTTCTGAGAGCTCTTTCTTACAATCATTTACTCTATTTAAGCACTCGTTTATCTGCGGCTTATTTTTATTCGTTAAAGTGATGAATTTTTTGCATTTTCCGACTATCTAATCTTATATTAAAATTTAGCGACTATTATGATTATACAGGTGAGCTCTTTCTAGTTCCAACGAGCGAGTTCGTTATTGGAATTTACTCCATAAGATCGTCTTGATTGGTGCGAGAATTAATTAATGTTAGCTTCCTTCCGTTTTTAGAGGAACTTCGGGACTTCGCCGAATGAATGCGAGTTCAACCGGATCCACGAACGATCATCATTTTTGGAAAAAGTATATGAAAATAATTTAAGCCGCTAAGAAACAAATACCAATAAATTTTACACCAATAAGTAATATAATGTTTATGTTATGACTAAATAATATAATAAAATTATATTTTACAATATAATTTAAAAATTTAATATTTTTCGCCCGATGCAATTTTATATTTTAATATTTCAATGATCAATTTTATGCGATGTAATTTTGCTATTCAATATTTTTTTTAATTTTAATAAAAGATAAAATAAATAAAAAAATAAAATATTTTTTGATTTTAATGAAAGATGCTTATTCAGCATTATTTTTATATAAATTAACATCGAGTATATACGTAGAAAATAATATTTATTCCTAGAAATTTTTTATTATATTGATTTTAATGTTTAAGAAATTAAATAATAATAATAATTATAACAACGATTTTGTTTAGTAATGCTATATTAAATACATTGCTTAATAAATTTATCTATACATTTATAAACTAGAACGATTAGCAACAGTCAGTATTTTTTTAAATTTCTAAGTTTTGTTTACTTTGGCTTTACAATTTTTTATTTATTTGAAACTAATTTAAAGAAGAGAAGTTCAGATATATTAATATAGAACAAATAACTTTTTTTATGCTAATCATACTCTCAATAAACTCGTTTACAGTTATTCGCTAAAATTAAAAAATCCAGAAATTGAGAAGATACATAAGGTATATTATTAAATTCTCTTCGTTATGCAACAAAATATTTTTAAGGCTGATATATATCGAATATTGTAATAGATAAGAAATCATTTATTTTTGTATCAATAAAAAGTCTTAATCGATAAATGGAACATAAATTATGCAGCATGTTGCGGTTAAACAAAATCTATTTACTGAAAATTTTTCAACACTGCGTATTTCAAAAACACAGAATCCAAATATTTAAAATAGAATGAATTAAAATCTCTGAGAACCTCGATGACTCTATATACTGAATTAAAAATAATAATATGTCATTTTTAGCAATATTAATTAGTATTCATTATTCTGAACTTTACATTAAAAAATGGTTAAAATTAATATACATAACAAAAAGATAACATTTATATTATCTTCGAAGATTAAAAAATACTGATAAAGGCGCAATGTAATTATGTTGGCTCAATTTATTTTTTTTTAATATAAAATATCTTGGTATTTTAATATAAGATACATTATAAAATAATAATTTGTTAAAATAAAAGTAACTGTGTATAATTTTCAGCATATTTTCAGCAACATTTTTAATTATGTAATTTGTACTTTTGTTCACTTTAAGCTTACTTAAAGTTGAAATATAAGAATAGATGTTTTTCTAAGAAAAAGTTTGAAAATAAAAATTTAATATAATTCAAAATTCTAATGAAGTTCTAGCATGTAATGATTCTGTAAACAAAACATAGATTTTATTTCATTATAACCAGATATTATTATCATTATTAATGATAATTTAGCATATTTAATAACCTTTAAAAAAATTGTTATTCATTAGTTTTAACTTTTTGTATATAATTCTATTATCAATGTTATGAAGCATTTTTAATAATAAAAATGAAGTTATACTTAATGTATCTTAAGAACTATTAAATATATTTAGAAAATAAAAGACATTTTTTATCACTATTTTTTTCGTTTTATAGTATAAACATTTTTTAAACATTTAATTTATTATTTCATAAAATACTTGAAAATCATTCAATCATAGAAAATATTTGTTATAATTGGTTATAAATGAATTACATTATATTCACTTATTATGTAATTAATTGTTTTTAATTTATATAAATTTACCATAAATTGCAGTCTATAAAAAGCTGTATTCATGAAATTAATATAGATAAAAATATGTTCTTACACTATTTAAATATTTTTTATTTAAATGTTTTTTCATTAGGTAGAACAAGCTTCACGTATTTTATTCTTGATATTCAATGGTTTCTTCAACTTCTTGCGATTGTTGAGATCTTGTTGCGGTTGCAATAATGGACTTAACTGATTCTGCTGATTGGACGATAGATTTCATTTTTACACTCTCTGTTGACTCAGTGGTTATTACTGTTTGTGACTGAGATGTAATATTAGATGGCTGCTCAACTGGACTAACTACATTATTAACTATATAAACAATAATAAAAAATATATATTTTTTGATTTTATTAATATAAATAAGCGTATTGATTAATCACATCAATTTTTTGATAAATAAAGTATTTTATAATTTAATTTTATTTTTTAATAACACTTTAATGATACTTTTACGTATACCTTGCGTACATTTAATTTATGCTTGAAGATAATGTTGTATATTTAAATTTAAACGTGTTATACATATATTAACATAAATATATGATTTAAAAATATCTCCCGACGAAACGTATATGTACATATATATATTTTGAATAAATAAAAGTAAAGAAATTACTCATCATTTGCTAAATAATTTAGCTTTAAGCATATTATATTGAAGATATATTAATGTTTGAATATTAATATAAATATTAATATAAACGTATAATAAATATAATATAATATAAAAGTTTATTAACATAAATTAATAAAATAATCTAACTAATGTCAAATAAATTACAATATTTCCTATTATATTTATTATTAGATTTTATTATTGTATATTTTTTATTTATTACTGTACATTAATTTCATATTATGAAAAATTTTATAATTATTTTTTAAATAAAAATAATTATTGAGTTGAAAAACTGTAATATTGTCACACTAAAATCATTGTCATAAAATATATTTGCTTATTACAAAATATTTTCATTTTTTTTTTATAAAAATAGCAACAATTTACAACAGATAATTGTCTATAATAAAAGATTGATAAAAAAATTATAAATTTTTCTGTTAAGAAATTCTATATTAAGAAATAATAAATATTACAAAATTGGTACTTTCGTACAAAAATTTAGTACTTTATATAATAATTATGTATTAACAAAAAATTATTAAATATTTTTACTTAAATAGTTATATATAAATTAAACCTAAATCTTTTTTATGTAAAACATAACAAAAAATTTTTAGAAATTAAAAGGTATTACTTATACAATTATATTACATGTTCATATTTCATTTATAAACATACATGCACACAGTATTGTATAATAATAGGTATATAATATTACTCTTACTAGCATAACTTTAAATATTATCCTAAAATAATAATAATAGTAAAATATAATTTCAAGAATATTAATTTTATATATTTCTATCATATTTATAAAAAACAATTCGTGATACTTTTACATTCCTCACCTTTCGCGACTTCCATTGCAAATTTTGAATCTATTTCCAACTAAACTCAATAAAAATAGTGTATAAAAAAGCTTTAAACTGAATATGGATAGTATTAAGTATTAATTTTTTTAGTGTCTTCTCGAATATGTAGATGTGGAACGTGTAGCCACTAATTCTGAATTTTCATCTTTAGCCGATTCCATTTAATAGTCGTGTGTTTAAATAGTGGGGGAAGTAGAAAGAGTTACAAAAAGCTTAAAAGTGAAGCTTCTTTAAGATAGATACTGTGAAAAATAAATTGGGTGAAACCGACAAGTCTACGATTTATTCAAATTTATAGTAGAAACAGCATAATTTAAGGCGAAATGTTAAATAAATTAAATAAGCCATTATTTAAAGCCTTTTTTTTTAATGTTGATATCTTGATAATTATTATAAAAAATATTCTAAATAATATGTTTCTAACTTACCTATAAATTTATAAATATAAAATTTTGTTGCAATCTATAAGAATTTAATATAAATTAATTAAATTGAATTATAATAAATAATTAATATAAGGCAATTGAGTGGAAAGCAGTGTACTTGGCACTAAAATGAACTTGATAGTAAAAGTAAATTATTTAGTAAATTCTAACAAATAATTATAATGTAATATAATGTACGTTAATTATATGAATGTTCAATTTATCAAGACGGAATATAATAAATTGTTAATGAAGTTATAGACTATAAAAAGAATAAAAATTTTTTAAATTTTTAGTCATAATGAATTTGTTTGAAACAAATGGATAAAAACGAACGTGTTTCTAAAAAATTCGTTAAACTTGAAGAAATTTTAATCAAATATTGATGTTTATTACAAAATTCTATTAATAAAATTACATTTTTATATTTCTATATAATACATTAATTATAGAAAATGCTATTTGTTTTATTTAATAATCTTACAATATAATGATTTATGTATAAATATTTCTAATAGCATAAACAGCTACCATTTAAAATATTATTGAAATTAATATTAAATAATAATTAATAACACATGTATTAAAAAATTAAATTTTTATAAAAGTAGGAGAGTACGAAATAAAAATAATATTTATATGTCAATCATTGAAAAGATGCCAGAACGGTGATTCATATTTATTATAGACTAACTATTTCGATTCTATAAAAAGATAGTCTACTCAATATATATTTCTGAAGGTTTTCATCACGTTATGTTCCAAATACTATAAGAGTTGATTATTTACATATTATCGATTATTCTTATTACTACATTTTTATATCAATTTTCAATAAAAGCCCGTTTCGTAAATAAATAATTCTTCAACTTTATGTTATTAAATATAATATATTTTTTATAATATATTAAAAATAATATATTTTTTGTACTTTGCTTAGGAGATGCTATGTTAATTCATTACTAAATTACTTTTTGATCAGCATAAAAATATTCAGAGAATAAATATTGGTTCACTGTTTATCTCTATATATTTTTTATTTCATTTTGAATAAAGTAAATATTTTCTTGCATTTAAAAATTTATATTTAAATTTATAATAGCTTTAAATTACACCATTGTTTAAAAAAATGTAATAAAGAAAATTTATCAAATTTTCTTTTTAATTTAGATAAATTTAATTTTTCAATTATTTTTATATATTACATACAATTATTTCAGCACAGTATTTGTACAAATACTGTTGTATATATTGTAGGAAAATAAAAGAAATAAAAGAAATAACATTTATCACGTAAATATTATTATTATTTGTTATTAAATAACTGAAGCACAAAAATATTGCAAGAGCTGAAGAATAACTTAATAAAACATTGAAAGAGCGACCTCAAAATAAAATTCATTAATTTAATGTAGAGATAACCACAGTATTAAGTATAAAGAAAAACTTTCTAACAGAATATAATAATTACAAGCACAGAATTATATATAGGAATTCGTTGTTTATAATTACTATTAAATGTATCCGTTATTCGGGAGCGTAGAAACCGAATGCTATTTCATGAAAAAATAATTTAGACATAATTTACAGATAACCAAAAGTGACGCCATAATTACAGGCTATCAAATTTTCTCTATATTACACCAGTACCGTACATTTTTAATATTATTTACTTATAAACATTAAGAATATTTTATACAATGTCTAGAGTAATCATATTTTTATTATAGTAATCTAAGAACAATCAAAGAGTAGAATTTACGACCGTCGTGTTAATATATAACGATATCATTCCCTAGTTAGCGTTTATTAATTATAGATATCGGTCATATTAACATCAATGTCCTAATATTTTTCTAATTCTGGAGGGAGGGGGATAATCTTTATTCTGTTTACAAACTAATCGCGTTTACCTTAAAAAGCAGAATTCGTTATGAATTGTAAGGGGAAGGTAGACAAAAAGAGGAAGATTAAGAAGCTGCAGGGAGAGTGAGAACAAAAGAAAAGAAGTCGAACATTGAGTAGAACAGGAATGAATTAGGAAAGAAATCTGATTTCCACAGTTACGTCATAAGTAAATCGAAAATGAAAGGAAAACAGAGAAAAAGAGTTAGAAATACAAAATTACAGTACAGTAAAAGTACACTTTTAAAAATATGTTTGGCAATGATCTAGTCAGGATATCAGAGATGTCTTGATTTTCCACGTCTTGAAACATACTGGTCCCATCCCTAATAGGAATGTCAGCATATGTCTCCTGAAAAGGACTGATGACATAGAGAGTTTATCTCAAGCAGCGTCCAGACCTTGAGCCTTTAGTAAATCTGTATCATATTTTTTTATAAGTGTAGCTTGCTTACGAATTTTCCTTATCTACGCTGTTCAATAATTAGTAATTACATTGGGTTATAGCTCGGTAGTGGTGATCGGGATGAAATATCTGCGTGATGTGATAGCGAAAGAACAAATTTTGGCTAGAAAAGGCGACGGAAAGGAAAAGATTGGGATTTAGTAGAGAGCTGGTGGCAGATTAAGGGAGATAAAGGAGGATGCTATGTTATAAAAATATAGAACATTTCCTCGGTACAAGTGTAGTAGTAACTAAAAGTACACTGGTTCAAAAAGTATTTCATCTATTCCCAGACAATGAGTGAAAGTAATAAGAAGAAAGTCATCCTCTTGTAGGTCCTAGTGTAGATTCATTTGTAGATTCCCTTGTAGGTCACACTGGTACTGGGTGACCGTTTCTCTTCTGCAGTCACCAATGCGTGACTTTACCTTGTCGCATCACGGGTACCAGAATCGGAAACAGATAAGAGTTCACCATTATCATTTACTTTATAGAAGACATTTTAACACTTAAGTATAATCAATTTTTATATACTGCATTTTGTGCATAAAGGCTATTTATTATTAATCCCTATGAATTTATTATACTATCTATTATATAATTAATAACATTATTATAATTATTATTGTTTCTCACGAAATTATTGTACTTCTTTTTTTCCCGCATAATCACTTCCATCTGTTTCTATTAATAGTAAACCACTCATAAACAATTCTCATAGAATTCTATGTTTGTACATAGAAAATTTGAGGATTAATAATAATAATATAATTTTGTAAATCTTTTATTTTACATTATTATTTATTACTCCTAGTGACAGTTCTATTTTACAAATTACATTTCAGCTCAAAAACTCATACTATTGTATATTCTTTAAAAACTATTGATTATTATTAAACGTATTAATTTATTAAAATTTATAAATTAAAAAATATATACATTACTATTAAAATTGATTATAGGTATAATACGTAGATCGTATAAACTTGAACAGTGTGATTGTTTTAATGCTTACGGTTTCAAACTATCGAAGAAAAATAGTGATCTATAAATGACTTTAACTACTTTTACTACTACAATCTTAGATAAAGAAAAAATAACAAAGTCCTATTTAGTATATATAAATTTCATACTCACTTATTACATACATTTATATTTCAATTAACATCATTTATTTTATTCATGAAATTATTAGACGAAAATAGATTAAACTATTTTTGACCAAAAAAAATATGAGTAATTGTCTTGACACCTATTGTATAACTATAATTAGAATGACATTCAATGCATAAATCTTATTCGTTAAAACACAAAATCTAATACGAAACTTTAGTCATGTATAGTATAATAAAATACAAGTTAAGCTGTTTTTAATATAATGATGAGGTTATTATTAAACAATGATGAAGGCTAACTTATTAAAGGTTGAGTTTTTTATTTATTTTATCTTATATGACGTCAGTTTTGTTAAAGTATAATAAAGCGATTACAGAAAAAATTTTTCTTTGCATAAACGAAAAAAAACTTCTTTTCATTGTGGTTAAGCTACAGAACAGAATTGTACATTTTTTATCATGGAATAGGTTTGCATGAAAGTTAGTATGAAAAATAATAATACAATAACTTCGTTTAGACAGTATTTCACACTGATGGTTTAACGAAATATTTTTCAATATACGAATAATTTATGTAGTAAACTCACTGAAATATTACGTAATAAATAATTAATAATAACAAATATAGTTTAATATTACTTACAGTAACTAACAAGAAATATTTTATAAAGATATTATAGAAGATACTCATAGGGTAAAATAAATATGTAAATTATATTATAAATTTTAAGTTCGAGATATATTTGTTATTTTTATAATTTATTATAATATAGGTTAGTTTTTTTTGTTGAAATGGAATTCTAGTCTGCAAGAATTTCATTACACTTTATTAGAATTATGAATTTAAATTTAAACGAATAACCTATGTAAAAAAATTTTATTTTTAAATAAATATATAAGCTTCTAAATAAAAATAATACAAAATCATAGTATTAAGGATATTCATCACACATTGTTTCACATGCTGCTTTCATTCTATGATCATTGCATTTTTCTAAAAAATATAAAATATTTCTAATGATATAATCTAATTTATTTATATTTATTATAATTGTTTTAATTAAAGTTTGCAGGTCTTAAATTAATATTAATTTCATTAATAAAGAATATTAAAATGATATTTTATATTATGTTAATATTATATTTTAAATATAATATTTTTAAGTAAAAATATAATATTAATTAAATATTAATATTAACAAGAAAATTTTTAATAATATCGATAACTGATTTCAAGTTTTTAAATTTAAATTAAATGTAAATTACTATGTGATTATAAAAGTATTTATTAATGATAATGGAAGAAGTCGATTATAAAATATTTTACTAAATTCATTTAATACCAAGCTTTAATGTTATATAATTTAGGATTGAATATTTTAAATGAATTGTATGTTAAATTGAAAGTTATAATGTAAATATAATTTAAAGGTTATTATATAACAATAAATAAACTATTTATATATTAAATTACAAATACTGTATTATAAATAAAATTATAAAAAATAATTATGGTACAATAATTTACAATCACCTACTACTTCCATAAAATAAAATTATAATGTTAGTAAAGGAATCAATAATAAATACTTTACAAATAAAATTATATGTACATAAGATTAATTAATATTATAAAAATAAATCTAAACTTCTGTATAAATAAACTTTATACTATATTAATGTTATCTTAAATAAATAGTCTAAAATTTTATGTAATACATAAAGTTATTTTTAAAGTTGAATCCAGTTCTTCAAAATTTAAATAACTTACTCATACATTTTTTCATACAAGAATCAAATGTTTCAATCCCTGTAACATTAAATCATTTTAATTATCATCTTTTCTTATTATTTAATAACCAATAATAATAAATCATTTATTCAATAACAGCAAATTTGAAACAAATCATTATTCATTACACATTCATATATTAAAATAAAAACAATTTGTTCAATATTAACAAATATTATTTGAAGTATTTGTGCAAGTTACTACCAGTGAAACTGTGACAATAGAATGCAATAGATGCAATACAAGTGCTCAATTAAAGAACAAACAAAATTAATAAAATGTTTACTTCTTGAAATTATTAAGTTAATATTTTTATTATCAAATTATTCTACCTCTTATAAATGATGTATAAAAAATAATAATTTGAATTATTATCAATAACAGCATTATCTAAACGTTAATGTATTATTTCCGAAACTATTTTAAATCAAATATTTAAAAGTTACAAAATGATATTACTTGTAACATTTTTATTATATAAATAATCTAAATACATGAAGTTAATATAATAAACACTATGTTTTGATAATAAATTTATTTTAATACTTCTGTTATTAACATTTTCTAATTATTGCATTATATTATTTTTATTTTTATGAACAGTAAAAACTGATTAAAATTTAATACAGAAAATTTTATATTGTTTTCTTCTCTTCTTTATTATTTTGTATTTCTTAGTTGTTTTAAATATGAAATATTTGCAGTATTTACAAGAAATTATGTCTATCCACTTTCAATGCACCAAGAAAGTACATTTTTATATCTCATTTTTCTTAAAAACAAAAAAAACAGATTGATTTTTTTCTGATTTTTGAGGTTAAAGATTCAATTGTTAAATTAAAAATGTTTATTGTTTAGATAAAAAAATTTTCCCTATACATTTATATCGCGCAGATCAAATACTATAAAACATTTCTGCGTTCACGACTGCTGTAGATAAAGAAAATTATTTTTAAGTAAAACTGGTTTTATAAAATACAAAAATGGAGCTTGAAAAAAAAATAATTTTTGAATATCTATAAAAAGTTTGAGAAAATTTATCGTTATGATAAAAATTTTAATTGCATAGGTATCTATTGGATTTTCAGGCTATAAATCTATAGTTTGAAGATATAGGTTAAACCTTATTCTAGTTAAAACTCTTGGATTTGAAATTAATATTTATACGAAAAGTAAGAAATATTAGTTCATTATTTTAGATAATGTATAGAATTTTTAGGGAAAAAATAGTGTATAGATTTTGAAATTTTTTTTGAAAAATCGTTTGATTTTGATGTTCTGAAAGTATTAAAAATTTCTATCAACTATGGTTTAGAATAACTATACTATGAAAATGAGAAAAAGATTAATGTTGACTGTCATTTCATACAATTATTTTATTAGAATGTGGGGAGAGAAGTAGAAGGGGAAGATATCCATGTGTCTAAGCAATGAGCAAATGTAATTGAACTTCGAGTTCTCAATTTATTAACGAACGATGAAAGACTGCATTGAAATGCATACGATATTTTATATTTCATTATTACCACCACGTGCATAAGGATTTTTTTTCCGTTATACGCAAAGAGGTATTTAATGTTCAGTGTGCAGTCTGTTTCAATTTTAATTTAATAATTGGACTCTTACAAAAAATAGATAATAGATTCAAAAATATCCTACTTAATTAATAAGTTGAGCTTACATAGACAGTAAATAATAACATACTTTTTTTTATCCATTAATTTTAATAATTTCAATAAAAATAATATTTTATTAAGCTTGTACCCTTGCGGAGTACCGAATGTCTTGCCACTCATATGTCTCTATAGCAAATATTGTAGCACGACTTTTCCGGAGCTGAGCTGTACGGATGCAATTATTTACCTAATTAAAATATATTCTTCTTATTATTCAACCATGATTCAACCCTTACATTTTCTCCGTTCGAATAAATAATTTATTAATTAATCAAAATTTAATAAAAAAAGATTAAAAGAATAATTTATTGTAATTAAAAGTCTATTCTTAATTAATCAGACGATACCGTAAATTATATATTGACTTACGTTCCCTATACATATCAAGTAGAAAAAATTACAGTTTTAATTTTTTTTATTAAATCAAATCGCTTTTTTCGATCGGTTCAATTAATAGCGGGCGTACACGTCTCACTTTATCTAAGTAGCTTCTTATAGATCTTATGATAGATTATTTTTAATTACTCTCATAGTGAGCATCTCATACCACTTTTTTTTCGATAAGTCCTAATAGACGGACGTTCTAACTCCTATACTATCAAGCTTTCTCTAAGTATATACACTTATAAGTCTCGATTATTTATATTTTAAAAATATTAGATTCATTAAGGCTACTGATCGATCATAAGCCCCTATTGCCACTTTAGTGAAATTGGCCATTTTTGTATTTAGTAAGTCTTGTGTTCATGTTTTGGTTTTGTTCTTCGGTTTGGTTTAGTCTGTTGCACTTATGTTATAATCAGACTTCTGAACCGATTATTCTTAAATAATTTGTTATACACTCTCATTAAATATCGGAACAATTGTCGATTAGAGATTTACATTTGAGTTATGTATCAGTTATTGCCGGATACTCTCGTTTTGACCAGAGTGGATTTGAAAATCTACCATAATTCACTGTTGCTCCTTGTTGATAGTCAAATAAATAAATGCCTAAAATGTGACATGCCTCCATATTCTTTCGAAAAAAAAAATTTGCCGACCTCTGAGAAAAGATTCGCAGAAAAATGGAGAATGAGGTAGCTAGGTACTTAGGTATGTAGATATGAAGAGTGAAGAACACGCCGTGATTCACACCTTTATTCCATCTCGCTGTCGTCCTCATCATGGTCCACATATCACCACTTCCACATCACCGCATCCGCGTTGCAAACAGCCCCATTGCTATGCTGCAAACACACACTGCCGGATCTGTAAACCACCTTCACAGCACTGCAATAATCCAAGATAAATGATTGCCTCCATGTCATAGCTACATAGTGAAGGCTACGTGTTTTTAGATTACACAGTCTCTTCCCCTATTCCCACCCATCACATATATCAATAAATAGTATACACAAACTTAAAAATACTTTTTGGCATACATATTTTTGTACATTTATTATTCAAACATATTTTATTTATATTCAATGTCGTATTAAATCTTTTATTTTAAATTTGAATTATCTGCCACTTGAGAAAAACGAGCTTTGGGAGCTCGAAATCTTAATTATATTGTGTGTATTGTTTGAATCCTAAAAAGAGATCTTGAGAATGATAAGTCTGAGTTCTGCGCTAACACCAGGCAGTGGTTTCCGTAAATAGTGTGAGGCCTGAAATAGTAGTTTTTAGAGCAGATTCTTCAAAGTAGATCTGAAATTGTTCATGGATGCCGCTAGAATGGTTTCGTGGTACTTAACATTCCCTTAGTTTCGCATCATTGCTTCTTGACCCAAGAAATGAGCTTTTAAATTAATCAATGAGGTACAAGAGCTTCCACACTATTTCTCCAACTCAAGCATCTTCTTTTCTCTTATAGCATAGCAGTTTTAGTGGAATCTTTGATAATAGAAAAAACGGTTGACAAAACACGTATTGCGTCTATTAAATGAAACGTACATCGGTAGAAACGATGCACGTCAAGATTCTTAATTATTAAAATTTTTAATTAATTTCAAAATTTTTCAAAACATACATACATATTTAACTTATTTTTTTTATTTAAATTCTAGTCTGTAGAAAAATAATTTGCTTTCATTACATATATATTTGTAAATATAATATTTATCTTTTGATTTGACACTTTTTTCAGGTCATTTTAAATTTTAGATTGTAATAAATGAAAAAAAAAATACAGTTTATTTTAAAGTATCATGTTAAATTTAATAATTATTAACAATTATAACAAATACAGCATCATTTAAAATAACTTTATTTCGGCTTTTGTCATATATTTTTTATAGTAAATATAAATTATATAACAATGGATAAAAAAATAAAATATTCAGTGATTATATTTATAGTATTTGTATTTTTTATTTTATTATACCAAACAAATTAAATTTTTTTCCGAAT
This sequence comes from Ceratosolen fusciceps, assembly GCA_018883505.1. Taxonomy (NCBI): domain Eukaryota; kingdom Metazoa; phylum Arthropoda; class Insecta; order Hymenoptera; family Agaonidae; genus Ceratosolen; species Ceratosolen fusciceps. The sequence goes on from RCIC01000052.1 coordinate 34,122, forward strand.
AATCTATTTATACTTTAAAAGTTTAAAAGAAATATCTGTACAAATATCTTGTAAAATATATACTCTTTAACTATTAATATTTTTTATAAGAACTAAGTTTATTTGAATTGATAAATACTTAAAAAGTTTTTTACTATAAATTTTTAAGAATTATAAAAAAAATAGTTTGAAAAATAAATAAATTTATTTTATAAGAAAATTTAAACGATTAAAAATAAGTAATTAATGTTTAACTTATTAAAAAATACATATGATAAATTATTTCTCATTAAACAATATATTTCAAATTATATTAAAATAATACGCTCCATTATTAATGCAGCAATCGTTTTGTAATTATTTTATTAGTATTTTACATAATAAATTTAGTTGAAAATGCACAAATATTTTAGTAAGATTACAAAGTTAAGCCAAAACTATAAATTTTAATAATGATTATTTTTAATATAGAAGTACACTAAACTATTCTAAAAATTCTATGTAAATAATTTCAATTTGCGAATACTAAGTTATAAAAGATATAATATATGTATATATATTTTTATTCTATGGCTAATTCAGGAAACTTTCCTTTAGTGATCATATATATATTTTCAACTTTTTAACCAATCTTCTTCATTTGTAAAAACATCTTATCTCCAGCTTATTATAGGTACAGAAAATTCTCTTATCAATCCTTGCATATGTGACCTGTTGACTTTCTGAGTTAACAGTTAATATTACTAAGATAGTAAGATTCTATAAACATTAAAGTGAAGTCCATTTTTTAATGTTTATTTTGGTAAATAATTAATTTTATACGTAAGTAAAACTTATATTATAATGGTAAATTAATATAATCAATTTTTAAATTATTATTTTTAAACTTAATAAGGTAGTAGTAAAATTAAGAAAAGTTTAATTTTCCAATGTTGGCATAAAATATGTACTGAAAACAAAATTTTTATAAAGTTTATAAAATAATGAATTAAAATAAATAAATGAGTTTTTAATAAACTGTGATGTACGGTGTTTTTTATACGAAATATAGTAAACTTAATTTATAGGTCAATCTAATAAATGAATGGCATAAATAATTAGTATTATAATAAAATTTATTTCTTATGAATTTATTAATATTAATATAACTTATTTGGTTATTGCATAATTACTGTTCAAACTTTCACTAAATAAAAGTTATTTAATTTGCCTAATTAAATTTTAATTAACTATTAATCTATTAATGGATTTTTTACGTAAATGTAATTAAATTTGAGGTAATAAAAAATGTTTACAACGATATCATACATAGAACGTTATAAAATATAAATTAAAAAAATACTACAATAATATCATAATTTAAAATACCAATAAAAACATAGGAATTTGAATTTTTATTTTTTATTGAAATCAATTGAGATTAACTTTTTGTTTATTGTATCTTATATAATTCAAAAGCACATATTTGTTGCCAATAAAATTATTCAATATTATTTATTAATGTTTACAAAAATAGAAGTATTATAATATTTATTGTTCTAAAAAATAATTTTCTATCTTAAACTAAATTTTGTATTTAAATGTTTGTTTCAATTTTATTTATAGACTTTACTTGGTATTATTATTCAATTTCAATTTTCTATTCATAACATTACAGTCATTATATATTTAATCAAATAACCTTTTCTTTAAATAACCTTCATTATTTTTTTTATTTAAATTATTATTTATTGAAATTATGATTTTCATAATCTGGAGTTTTTATTATTTATTTAAGTACATAGGAATTAATTTTTTTTATTTTTATTTTGACAAAAATATTTTAATAAAATTTTAATATCTTGTTTCATCATTATATTTCAACCATATTTATTATAATTATATATATGAATAATTTTTAATTAAAAAATATAATTAGATTCTAAATATAACAAATTTATGTAAAAAATTTAACAGAATATTGCTTATTAAATATAAAAATTGCTTTGTAGTTTATTTTCAAATAATTCATTTAATCTAGCTGTTGCATGAAAGTATTCTATAAAAACAATTAAATTAAACTACAATATTATATAATAAAATATTTTCATGTTTAAAGTTTCAGCGATCATTTATTTTTTTTTTCAGTTTTTTATGGTTAATTTAATTTTTAAAAGTTAATAATTTTGTATATTCAGAATTATACAAATCAGATTGTGTATCGCTTTAAGAACTTAAATTTCTATGAATTCTTTCTACAAATTTAAAAATATCGTAGAGTATGTTTGCTATTAATAAAAGAAAATGCAGATGGTTCAGATTATTACGTTTTATTTTGTATTAATATATTGGCGGACGCTGCTGGGAATTATAATTTATAATCATAAATCATAATAATTTGGCGAAAATTAATATTATCGTTTAATTAATCCCGTATGTGCGTCATTAGGGAGCATGTACTTAAAGGTCATTTCCCTCCCCTCGGTTCAGTTTATTATAAGATGCCGACTATGCTGAAAAATTAATAAAAACAAAAAAATTTCAGTTCGCGTTTCTCTTGCCTCTTCGATTCCCACTACTTTCCCTCTCGCGACCACTACAGGTGACAAAAGAACATGACGCGCTCCAAAAATGTGAGCTCGACGTGATTCACAAAGTGATTTGTGAATTTTTTTTTTTTTGAAACAGAATTTTTATAAAGACTTCATATGAAAATGGAGTCATAGTTCCAAATGGTAGAATCACAATTCACCCTCGCAAACATCGCTAAGGACGAATTGGAATTCCATATCATCATAGAAAATCTAGATGTGCAAATATTAGAACAAGTTGAAAGTAAGTCAGGCACACAGCAAATTCAGAAGGGATAAAATCCAACTTTGACAGAACAAACATTAAAGCTAGTCTAACGAAGAATACGATGCTCGCATATCCCTTATTAGTGGCACCCATAACTAACGCTGTTGACGCATTTGATTACGCAGCCGATGTTGTCCTACAACAAAAGGTCAATGATTCATGGCAAAAATTGTCCTTTTTTACAAAAATCCTGTCCTCCCCTCAACTTAAGTACAGTGAACTACTTGCAATCTACGTATCTATCAAACATTTTAAACACTGGGTAGATAAATTCGCGTTTAACCAAAATCTAGAGATTGTTCGCCGAGACAGTTTTGATACTTCGACTTTATTGACCAATTCACGGCCAATATAAGGCATATCAAAGGAAATAAACACGATGTTTCGGACTTTCTCTTGCGAATCGAAGTAATCTCTCCAACACTGACTTATGTGGTCCTTTGAAACGAGGAAAGTACCGATAGTGAGTTATAAGACTTGATAAGTTCTCAAATTCAACGTCGCTCAAAATAAAAAAAAGCAGGCCGCCAAAAATAAAGTTCCGTATTCGCTTCACAATATATCTCATCCTGGAACTAGAACAAGCCAAAAACTTATTATTCGCAGATATATTTAGCTTTCGATTAACAAAAGATTGACGACAATGGGTGCGGTATTGGAATGAATGCGAAAAATCTAAGATAATTTGGCACGTGAACAGTCCATTAAAAACTTTATAACAGCAACAGATAGGTTTGAACATACCCACGCGGATATTGTCAGACCACTATTCACATCAGAAGGTTTCAAATACCTTTTAACCTGAGTCGATAGATTCACGTACGAGCTTGAAGCCGCTTTAATCGTCGATATCGAAGCAAAAACTATAGTGGACAACAATTTGAATCAACGATTATCCGCGAATTGAACGAAACAATCGTTTCAATTATTTGGGAACGCCGCTTATCATTCGCGAAAGAATGAAATGGTCGAATGGTTACATAGACAATCAACGCTTAGATGCCATAAAATTGAAAACGAATATTTTGACAAGAAAACTCATCCGAATCCACACAGCAAACAAAGATGATCTGAAAGCCTCGTCTTCTGAGCTTTTTTTCGAATTAGACATACTTTACTAGGAGATTTCTTCGCGGCCAATGAATTGAAGTATGAATCCGATTCCAAATACAAGAAAACATTTAAACATTACATATAAATTATCAGGCCAGTTCCCGTGTCACACGATGAAAGATCCAAATCATTTATTTTTGAAGAATTAGAATCTACATCACACATATTTGTAAGAAATGACGGAATGAAGGAACCATTAGAATAAAAATTAGATCTCTTCAAAATAAAATTCGAAACAGTAAAAGATTTACTATTGCAATAAATAATAAAGAAGTTTTAATCTGAATAAACAGAATAAAACTAATATTTATTATATTTGACAAGAACATACAACAGTCGGATCATTTAAATATACCATACCGATCAATCGTCAGAATCCGAAGAGCCCTTGACATCTCGTTTAGATAGAAAAATTAAATTCCCAGAGAGATTGCAATCCGCTCTTTTACTAGACATAGTACACATGCAACACGGTCAATGTATTACTTATTAGTATATTGAAATAATTACTATGCGTTAAACCCATACCACCCACGAGTAATAAAATTTATAATTACATTTATGTAAAAAAGTAATTCGAGCAGGAATAAATAAATTAATATTATAATAAATTAATATTATAATAATTAACAAATAATCTATCTTTGTAAATACATGTGTATGATTATTATTATACGATATTGTATTGTAGTCCTTGATATAATTATAATTCTTATAATATAATAAAATATTATAATATTTTATTATTTATAATAATATAATAAAATAATATAATTATAATTCTTGATATAATTAAATATAATTATAGAAAAAATGGTGGATAATCGTTTTTATTTTGCTATTGATCGGGGTGGCACATTTACCGACATTTATGCGAAATGTCCAGGTGGAAAGGTTGAAGTAATGAAACTGTTATCAGTCGATCCAGTCCATTACGATGATGCTCCACGTGAAGGAATTCGACGCATATTAGAACAGGTTTAAATTATTTGATTTTATATATTATATATGTATGATTTTTTTACCATTCTTAAAAACTGCGAATATAAATATGTAAAATTTCAAGATTGGATGATAACGGTTTATGTTTCGTAATAGCCTATATTTTCTAGTTTTTACTCAAGAAGAATGTTCTACACAAACTCTGATAATGCAGGAGCATAAAAGTGAATCGCAATCTGGGTTTCATTAATTTAGAAAAATTTATAGAATATAGTCCTTATAATTAAAATTATACAAGCTTTTTATATATTCTCTTATATTATTTACAATATGAATGGTTGAATAACTAAAATATAACTTTACTGTTTTCTTCATATCCATTATGTTATAATTATTTTAATAAGAATGATAAATAAATAAAATTGATAAATTAATTAAAATTATTTGTTACTGCTTTGTCGCATATCCTTTTCTTATTCTGTTACTTTCATTCGTCTATAATATGAGTTTTTCAAATAAACTTTTTGTGCTTTTTTTGTTTAAATTCACGAATTTTTATTAATTACATTCTTCTACCTTTCATTGTCATACAAAATTTATTCAATTATTTATTCGCGTACTAAAAAATGATGATGAATTATTTATTTTTTTATTTTAAGAAATGGAAAAGTGTATTTATAAATATTAAACATTAAATTTATTGTATATGATTACATTTATTTTATATTTAATTAAAATTCTCTTTGATTAATTAAAAAATACGCCTGCAAATCATGAGCTTACTATTAAAGTAAAATTACGAGTGCGTCTAATTTTTTTATTTAAATCATCTGTTTTTCTTAATTTCTGTGCTTTTAAAATTTAAGTCGTTTGCTATGAAATTAGTATCAGTTACTTTTATTTCGTTTAAATATGTATTGTACCCTTCGATAGTCGATTACAGTTATTTTTTTGTATTTTATATTCGAATTCAGCCATGCGTTAGTTCGCACGAAAGTTTTATATTTACGACGCATATATAATCATCAGATCAATTCAAAAAAAAAAAAAAAAAAAATCCATTTTGTAATGCATTATTTATTGTATATTCATATTCTTAGTTAAAAGTTTTCAATGCAAATTTAATACGATACTGTAATAATACATAATCATTAACTGAGACACTAAATTGATTTCAGTTTAGTTTAAGTTTTTGTTTTATAAGATAGAGTTAATATATATAACTAATGTTTTTTAAATACTTCAACATTCGGTTTCGAATAATTATTGGAAATCGATAAAATATTTATAAATATTAAAATATACATTAATTAATTAAATTTTATCTGTTCTGATACTAAATATAATATTATGATAACTAAAATATGGTAAAATTATATGATGAGGTATTTGATAATGATGAAGCTTTTGAAGTTGCATAAATTTAAAGCAAAAAAAACTTCTAAAAAATATTATACAATTAATTAATGAAAAACAGTGTAATGGAGAATATTTTTACTCAAGGATATAGCATATAAGTAATGCACATATACAATAAAATATATATGTTTTTTTTAAATTATTCTTGTGTCATAGATAATAAATATCGCTGTAGAAAGTTTATAATATCGTAAAAAATAATACTAAATAAATTCCTTTAATTAATAGATATATTATTGCTAAAGAAAAACTTGATCAGTTACTTTAGTTTGCGTATTTTTTTATGCATATCTCATCTAAATGTAAATTTCATAAAATCTTGTAATAATGTAAAAGATAAAATCAAATTTTTTTAAATTTAACATAAAATAAACGGAAACTGTAGATAATTTAAAAATAATATTTTAATTTAATATTTATCCTTGCACTCTATTACAGTTCTGATAATAAATAGAAACCTGCAGTTAAAACGAATTTATCTAATATTACTTTTTATAAGTTTTTCTTATATTTACCCAAATAGTTGTGCAGATATATCTAGTGCAGAAGTAGATAATGATCGCAAAAAAATTTATCGAGAAAGGATGATGAGGATTACTTAAATTGTCAAGTATCTTGATGTGCGCCGGAGGGTATCCAGACTCCTCCTCCTCCACCGTTTGGCGCCGCGGCTCAATACGCCGTACAATGAAAGGTCTGTTAGATTGAAACCGAGAGGACTGAACAGGGGAGGAATCCAGATCAATGAAAGCGCAAAAGAAGAACAATAGAAGAAAAGGCGAGTGATATTCTTAATGATGAATACCGGCGGGAATCGCTGTACAGAGAGTTCGCAGGCGGACTCTGCTGCCAGAGCGCATGGAATATAAATTCAGTTCCGACATTTAATTTTTACTCTCCCCTTCGCGTTATCCTGTTTCTTACTTACCTTGCGATTTGATAAATGAACGGTTTTTATCAAACTTTTTTGAATTACCATAAGAATATTTTTTATCTGTTTATGTTCAAACCTTGATCAAAAACGTTACTTTATATGTGTTCGTGCACGGAAGTTTCTCACGATTTGTGTTATTTGTATGATTTCCCACGATCGCACTCTGGTTTGTAACTCGTCTCCCAACTCAAGTCCTTCAAGCTCCCGGCTAATTCCACGTCATTAGGTCCCTTCATTAGATAGCCGCTCAACCTTTCTGTTAAACACTGGGATGGGGTGGGAGGTTCAGGAAGAAATAATAACGCCTTTTTGTTATTTCAAATATTTATTGGTCACGGTCTTGTCTCGCGTCGCTTACCCTTGTTCTTCGTTTGCGTTGCAACTAAACTTGGCGCCAATCTCCGCCGGCGTGGCGGAGGCCTGGTCCCTTGCGCTGTGTGCGTGTGCGCTCCCACCTTCCGTTCAGGCTGTCGTTAGCTGCGACGTTGTTGCGCGGACCCTTTGAAATCTTGCCGGTTGTTCGTGCACTTGCTGGTTGTTGCTCGCGCCCTCCGTTCTTCGGTGTTCTCGCTCTTTCTGTTATCTTGCTCTTCTCGAATTTTCTCGATCCTTCCCTTGGCTCTCAGCTTCTCTTTCGGTAGTGCTCGTTGTCTCTTCCTTACGAAAGTTCAAACGATACTGCCCCCTCTCCTCTTACCTGCTTTCGCCGATGATGATATCCTTCCCTTGTTTTCTTTGTGCTAATCCTCCCGCGGTTTTTTCTTGCCCGACTCGAGCGACCCTCCCCTCCTGTGGCGCTAATTAATTCCCGTGCTCGTGTCTTCCTCCCTCCGGTGATTGGCGCGTTTCCTTGCCGCTTCCTTCTCATGTTGGCTCGGCCGACGTGCACACCACCCCGCGCCTTCCTCTCCGTTGCTTTCTCTCGATGCTTCCTTGCTGTTTGGTGGGGACGTGTGCACGCCGCCCCGCGCCGCCCTCTTCATCGCGGACCGCGGGCGCAGATCGCAGCACCAGCGCCCCCGTCGCTCTTCTCCGTTGCTTTCTTCGATGCTTTCTTGGGTAAGGAAGCGGGCGCCCTGCCCCGCGCCGCCTTCCCATCTAGGAATGACCGCGGGCGCAGTTAGCAGCCCCAGCTCCCCTCCCCCCGGTGTCCCTCCTGTTCCGCTGCCTCTTCCCTATCTAGCCGTCGATTAGATCCAGCTTCACCGACCTTTCCTTTCTCAATCCCCCCTCGCGTTCGTTTACACTTTCTAAATCGGTGACTTACTTTTTCTACCTGTCCTTTGAGCGCTTGTATGCATGTCTTAACGCCTGCGACAATTTTGTTACTATTCTTTCTCGACCCTATCGACAGCAAGGCTTTTAAATCCGACACAACCTCGTCCAATATCGTCGTTTCCGTCCCGTACTCGATTTCGAAAAAAGGCATACCTCCCTGTGTTGCCCCGGAACTCGGGTAATCTATTTTCTACCCCCTTTCTATTATGAGGTTCAACTAGCTTTATCTCTTGTCGTTTGATTCTAAGGCCCTCAGTATCTCGAGGATCTCGTATATGAGGCCATTCACCTCTATGAATCTTCTTCCGCTGGTATCTCGTCTTGCGGTACTGTGTGTCCAATTTCTGTCCAGTACGCTTGTTTTCTTTTTCGGTGTTTCTTCGATCTCTTCCTTTCCGAACTCTTCGTCAATGCGTTTCGGGCGGCTCGTAGTAATCATGAGGAAGTCGTCAGTTTTGCTGGCAGACCTAGTCACTCTCGGCGTAACCTTGGCGCGAACGGGGACATTCTTCGCGACGGGTTGACTGTTTCTCCCCTCCTCCCCATGTTCCTCTTCACTTTTTTGGTTGGTGGTTAGTACCTCGCGTCCCCTGTCAGTCATCTGGGCTTTTCTAGTGTCTGTCTTATGCATTTCGACGTCACCTCTCCCTTCGACAATGCTGCTCCTGCTGTACGACGGATCACGGGTACCATTTCTACAACTACCACCCACTGTTAACTTCACAGTTCACATCCTGCGGTAGTTCGGTCAATATAGTTCCAGGTTTCGGTACCAGTTTGTTTATAGACGGACGTTTCCCGCGATTTGTGTCCGATAAAGGGTAGAATTTGGGAAGGGATAGGTTCGCACATCATTCGAAGACCTTTTTTTTGCTTATCGGTCAAGTGTATAATAATATTTCACAATAGTAATTAGATTATTATTATAGTTGCAGAATCACTGTTTTTCTTTTTGCTCGTCAACACTGTCAGTTAATATCTACTCGATGTAGTATGTCAATAGTTCTGGTAAGTGTCAGAAGTTGTCAGCTGGGCTTTGCATCGATCAGCAGTCACTGCTTCGATTATCCACACACACCACTATGTACATACCGTTGCCGGCTCACCAATTCTTCGCACGCACGTGAAGTTCACTTTCTTCTAGTCTACTATAATGTCTACTATATCTGCGCCTCACTGATATTAGTCTGTTGATTCACACCGCGTGTTGTCCTCCGGAGACGTCAGCGTCGCCATTCTTCTAATGTGGCTTCAATGGCGATGTGTTTACTCAAGTTTTGCACCAGTCGAACGAAAATGGCGTCGACGGCGGCGCGTCTCCGGCAGTGGCGTCACTGCAATGACATCAATATAAGATCGCAGCGATGGTGACGCGTCTTTCAGCTTGTGGTGTCGCTGTTTTGACGTCAGTGGGAGATGACGGCAATGGTGCCGCGTCTCTCAAGTTGTAGCGTCGTTGCTCTGACGTCGACGTAAGATTACTTGTGTATATGCAAGCGCGGCTCGTGGTCGTGTACAGGGTTATGCGAGACGACCGTAGTTTCCTGTTTTTCCATATAGACACTATCGCGATTTTCAATCTTGCCTTTTATCATTAGTAAAAACACGCGATCGAAGATGCCTTAGCATTTATTTTGACTGGCGATCTTTTCTATATAGATCTGATGAAAAACTGACCACCCCCTCGTGTTATCGGTTTTGGGCCCCTTTTCCTGCGTTTCCCGTTCGAAAAACAGTTTTTCCATCAATCGGCTTGCTTTAGATGGGAATAGTAGTTTCCCCCTTCCACTTCCGCATACCTATCTATGCTTCCTTCCGTCTTGCGAGGGTGATGTTTCGGCCTTCCCCACCTCTCCTCCTCTCACTCACTGTCGCGCGAAGATAATTTCCTCCCACTACCTCTCTTTCTCGCCTACCCTTCTCATGTATTTGTGCTTTCCCCGCTCGTCCTTCCGATCGATGCTGGCGAGACTTTCTGCTTTAGCTTGGCTCGTGTTATTGTCAGGGAACTCGTGCTCCCGGCCTTGTGCACCCCTTACCAACAAGCAATACTCGCTTTGCTGGACGGGAAGGCCTGCGGTACTGATTGCATCCCCCAGTTCCCTAGTCGTAGGGGTTGCATAACTACTCGTAGGCATCCCCATGAGATTTCGCAGCTCCTTCCTTGTTTGCGGTATCGGGGTCCCCTCTTATCCCGCGAGCCACCTCCACTGTCTCCTTACTCCAGTCCCGACGGGCATTCCTTCCCAGTTGGTGACCTAATGAATGAAAGAGTATAGACTGGGTAGAATGGAGAAAAAACATTCGGTACTTGTAGAGAATATACTACGAAGATATTTAAATAATTAAGGAGATAAGCGTATTTAGTGTCCTTACAACTTCTGATATGAATAGTGTTGAAGATAGTTTATTTAAAACGAAGAGTATAATTATTATTAATTGTAATTTCCTGAATGAATGTTATAATAGAAATTGTTTCTTTTTTTATATCTATTAGTACTTTTTTATTAATTTATTTTTGCAAACTTTTTGACATGTGATATTTGTGATTATTATATGTTAATTCTTGATCATTATAATCAAATACTATTTGATTATTTTTTTAATTATTTTTTTCTAATTTTTTCTAATTAATTATTTTCGCTAATTTTTTTCTTGCTTAATTTAATTAGGAAAATGGTACACCAATCAATGGTGAAATAGATACATCACAAATTGGATGGATTCGAATGGGAACAACAATAGCTACGAATGCTTTATTAGAAAGGAAAGGAGCTAAAATGGCGCTTGTAATAAATGAAGGATTCCAAGACTTACTGTATATTGGAAATCAAGCTCGACCCAATATTTTTGATCTAGTAATAATATTATCAATCTTAATTACGTCTTTTATTTTAAATTATTGAATTTATTTCTTCATTACTTTTTTTTAATTAATGTAAAAAATATATTTAACTTAATATTTTTATTCTATATATATTACTTATTTTTATTTATTTACAAAGTTATAGCTAATAAAATATTTTAGGAAATCAAAACACCTGATGTTCTATATTCAGATGTAGTGGAAGTAAATGCTCGAGTTGTGCCAGTGTTATCAAATAAATGTAAATTGATAAAACAAACATGGAGGATAGTAAAAGGATACACTGGAGAAGACTTTTATGTTATTAATGACATAAATGAAGATAAATTAAAAAACGATTTGAGAAGACTTAAAAATAATGGGATAACAAGTTTAGCAGTTGTTTTAATGCATAGTCATATGTAAGAATTTAAACATACATTACATAAATTAATTAAAAATTTTACAGTATGTAAAACTTTTTGCTTTAATTTATATCTAATTTACATATATTTATTTAGTAATATTACAATATTTTTTAAATTAAATTTTTATTCTTTGATTATGTATAACTTCATTATCAGAACTGGTATACGTTTATTTTTCTAAATATTAAATAATTTTATTTAGAGCTTTTGCTTACTTTTACTTATTTTTAATTCTTACTTGTATAGAGGAAATATATACTAATTATTTATTATGAAGAAGGCGGTCGAGTCGGAAGATATACTAATAGTGGAAAGAAAATTTAAAGTCGTTTTTTTTAATATTTTTAATCACGCCAAATTTATTTATCCGCTGCGAGGAGTAAAAAAACCTCCGTCGGGAAGGAAGAAAAAAAGTCAATTTCGTACGTACGGGTTACAATATAGAGATATAAATTATTATAATAATCAATTCCAATTTCATGCCGCCCGTGAGAGAGCTCCGTGAATAATATTAAATCTACTTACAGCCAGCTGAACTTTTAATTTTCACCGTGGTAGTGATGCGTCCAAATTGTGTAGCATTCGGAGATACTAGTTAACCAACCTGTGTGTGAATATGGACACCGGGTTATTTCCAAAATCTTGGAGACCAGACCTGGTCGAGAGGAACTCTCTCTCTCTCCCCCCCCTCTACTTCCTCGAGCTCAGTCTCCAAGAGTTTCCCGGGGGCTCGGAAGCTGATATCTCTCAGGGACGTCAAATTTCTTCCCCTAAGACGTCAAATTCGAGCGTTACTTCTTCTACAATCACCCAATTATCAGTACATGCCACGACGATACAATAGTATCAAATATTATTATCTCGTGATTAACAAATGGGGCTTTAACTTGTAGTTCATTAAATTCGGGGTCTTTCAATACAGGCCCTTTAATATCAGCACCTTAAAATTTAAACACTCTCTTTATATCGTACGAGATAAAGATTACGCTTGTTCGCCTACTACAACGATGTCTTAATCAAACCAGGATTGTATCGCGTTCAAGCTTGACAAAGGTGTACTGTTTTGGTTCTCAATAATAAGAATGATTTTTTTTCCTAATATTGACTGTGGGACCTCTCATTAAGGTACCCCATACATGAAGTTTTTATGGGACCAACCCTGTTGGGTACCAGAGTTGTCCCATCGCTTTATTTTCTATTTCAATGCACAGGTCTTCAATAGACTGATTAGTTTTTAATTTTATACCTATAATTAACAAGCTAACTGAGAAGAATTAGTATTTACATATGTATTTTCTGAAAATGATATATTTACGTAATTTTCTATTCCATTTTAGATGTTAAACTTCTTTTTAACTTGTTGAAAATTTTTTCAAAAATATTATCATTAATTTCTTGTATTGTATATGCTATGAGCATGCAAAAATAGTGAGCGGAAACTGTTTTTCATTTTTCAGTAAATATTCTTTTCGCATATAGAGATCTCACATTAGATAAATTTTAAATTGTCTTATATAGCTAAAAATTGCTATCTACTTTTTATAATATAATAAAATTAACATATTCAGTTATTTCTCCAAAATCAAAAGTTCATCTTATAATAATTTTATAATATTCTGAGTTACAACCTAAAATTTGTATAAAAATTTCATTGCTTAATTATGAAATCTTCAGTAAATTAAAATCTAGACTTATTAAAAAATATTTCGGTGAAATATTACCTTTGCATTATAAAAATAAAATTAAGTAAACCAGATTTAAATCAGTCATTTTAATAGAACCAAAATTTAATAAATAAATGTCATGTGAAGAAAAAACACACACTCTTTATTTGTATAATATATCAGGATATGGTCTTTTACGCATAGAATCAAAATTTCTGTATGTATGCTGTTTATGCAAAGCCTAAAAACTATATTGTATTATTTTTCATTAAAATTTTATATGATAAAGGATTTCTTAACATACGAATTTGACGAATTTTTGAAAATAGATGCGAATTTGGATGAGGACCTGTAAGGTCATTTCCCCGCGTGCAAATGGGAGTATAATTATATATTTTTTAAAGAACGATACATGTACGAACATGTGGAGAAAAAAGTCGAACGTGTATTATGTATCCGTTAGGGAGAGATGCCCGCTCGACAAGAGCCAAATAAACTGAGATAAAAAAAAAGTCATGCATGGCCGTTACATTTCTACCAAGAAAATTTTTAATCGAAAAGATGTTTTCCTTATGTGAAAGGTAAGAACGAGCAGTCGGACCTACAGGAAAAGTGATATCTGATTATGAAACTAAAAAAATTATAATAAAAAGCAAAACTACATCTTACAAAAAATATTAAATTATAAAAAAATGATATAAAACAATAGGAGTACATTATTTAGACCTAGTATAAACGCTATATTATTTCTTAAAATGACGTCATTTATTTCTTAATGACATTAATTATTTTTAAATGTTTGCTGGGAGTGCTATTCGTTTGAATATTAGTACAAACTTGCGTTCATTTGGGGAAAGCTCTGATTCCTCTAGCAGCGTACAGTATTCTATAGCAGGCGCAGTACTGGCTAAGCTGTTTGTACACCAATCAAGATATTTTACAAGGCAAATTCCGATAGAGAATTAATAATATATATAATTTTAATAGAATATTTGTAAATGTGAAATATGTAAAAAGATCACCAAGCTTGGAACTAAAGAAAATTAATTATGATATTGCTAACAATATTTTCTACATAAATCATCCTTTCTTTTCATTTAAATGTAATAAGTAAATTAAATAATATTAACACTTAATTCATATTTTAGTTATTTGATTTATTATTATCAGCTAAAATATAATATACTTATATGAATAGATTTGATTAATTCTCATGTTTGTTAATAGTTACATCGATCATGAAATTCGCATTGGTCAAATAGCTAAAGAAATAGGGTTTCTTCACGTTTCATTGTCACATGAGATAATGCCAATGTCGAAAATCGTACCTCGTGGTTGTACAACTTGCATCGATGCTTATTTAACACCGCATATAAAAAACTATTTACAAGTAAAAACTTATTTATATTACTAATAAATTTTATATATATTATGCAAACTTGATAACATATTTTACAATATTATCTAGAGTTTTGCCAAAGGATTTAAAAATAATCTTATTGGAGTTAATGTACTTTTCATGCAAAGTGATGGTGGACTTACACCTATGAATTCGTAAGTTTTTTAAATTGTTAAATTATATATTAAATATTATAATAATATTATAATATATAATTCTGTACTTTAATAAATAATCTAATAATTAATATTAAAGTTCAGTATTTTTTTTATATTTATTAAATAATGTATAAAATGATATTACAACTTTCTGGGTATATATTAATATTAGATTATAATTTACTAAATGTTTTTCCATACACCGTACCTATCACAGTTTTTCGTTTTTGTTTTTATTACAAGATATTTTGAACTGGTACATGTTTTAATTATGTCCGAATCTTTGCTTTCTTAGAAATACCTAGGTTTTAATACATTATCAGCTTCAAAATATTAAATAAAACAATAACTTAACTTGTACTATTTTCGTAGATTTGTGAGTATCCATTTGTTGAAAATGATATTAACGCATGTGGCTTCAGCTTGTAAAGACCGCAAGATAAATATTTTTGTAAATATATGGAATAATATAAGAAAAATCTTTGTAAATCGATGTACAAAATGAGTAGAAGCATAAACCGTTCAGTACTTTTGAAAAGTACGTCCGGAAAGAGACAATTATTGTTTGTTTAATTTTGACGATCAAATTTAGTAATAAACTCTTTTAATGTAAAAATATGTATTTCATAAGATATTTCCTGCTGCCAACGTCAACAATGAATGAACTTACCATCATATTATAAAATTTATATTTCGAGATTATCGTATATTAAAGACCAAAACTGCCTACACCCTTTGCCGTTTTATTTTACCATCTCCGCATGGTCATCTCGTTTACAAATATACCAGTTATACTTATTTTGTATGACTAGATTAATAATTTCAGCACGTACCTAATTATACAGATTTCGTTTTATTTTTTCGACAACCGTATCAAATAAATAAAATTTTATTAGATGTTATTCGCGTAAATTTTTACCGGAACACTAAGCAGCTATTTGCATAATTCTTATAAAATATTCAAACTATATAATCTATGTCTTCTATAAAAAAACTATAGAGAGAATATACCTTACACTTAGTTGATAACCGCATTTATTGAGAGTTCTAGAAGTGAGCAGTATACAGAATTTGACTTTAGAGTTATCTTTCGATACTTAAGTAAGATTAATATATATTTTTTAACATTAATGAATATATAAAATTTGTTCAGAAAATAATTCAAGATACTTATGTTTGAAAATAGAATAAAAAACAACTTTAATTTGGGAAAATTCAACATTCATAAAATTAAAAAGAATTTCTTTCTGAACCCTAATATTAGGTTTAATGGATCAAAGGCTATATTATCTGGTCCAGCAGGAGGTGTAGTTGGTTATGCAACGACTACTTATCAAAAAGAAACTCAGTTACCAGTTATTGGTTTTGACATGGGGGGCACTTCGACTGATGTTAGTCGATATGATGGTAATTATGATCTTATATATGAAAGTACAACTGCCGGAGTTATTATTCAAACTCCTCAGGTAAATATAATACATATTTTTATTTTAATAAGCTTAAGAATTTTGTCAGAACTTTTTAATTTATTTATAATTTATCTTTTTCAAAGTTTAAAAACATATAATTAATTATAAAATAGTATATTAACAAATACTTATCAGACTATTATTTTAAAGTTAGACAAAATAATTATTTTTAATTCAATGAAATAGTTATCTAAATTAAAAATAAAAATAGGCATTTTTTTATTTACCAATAAAAAAATTATTTTATTAACATCAAAATATTTGATTTTGATTATTATTGATACTCACTGGCATGGGAGGTGGGAATGTGTAGGATGAAGAAAAGGCGGTCTTTGTATGATCAATTAAATATTTATTTATCTGCGTTCCCGTGTCGTCGTCACTCTCCTTGATTTCTATTATTCGCGTGTGTTGTCACTAGCCGCAGTCCACTATTCAACGTCGAATTTCCCGCGGGCTCCGTTGATGCAACAGCTCCCGCTGTTACCGACGTCGCCACGTGCCTTGAGTGCTAAACTCACTTGGCGCCAATCTCCGCCAAGATGACGAAGGCCTGATCCCTTGCGCTGTGACTGCACTCCCACCTATCCCTTCAGGCGTCTGGCTGTCGCTGGTTGCGACGTTGCCTCGTGGCTTCTGTTAGCTACTCTCGGCTACGCCTTCACCTGGTTACCTGCCGGGTTGTGGCAGCGTCGCTTGTGGTGTAGGCGGTTCGTTTAAACGGTGTACTGGCTGCTCACTTGTACTCGGGCCGATGCGGCTCGTGGACTCGTGCCCCCGGTGCTCTTGCTCCTTACACTTCTTTCTTATTATCTCTCCTCGTTGATCTCTGTCCGGTTATCTTCTATTCGGTGAGGTGTGCTTGCTTGCGCTGATTAAGCTCATTAACCGTTCATTATGAAGACTCGAACAATACTGCCCCCCCTTTGCCATCGACCTCCTACCTCCCCCTGATAATGTCCTTCACTTGTTTCTTTTCTTTCCTTCGATTGCCTCCCGCGATTTTTCTTTCTTCCGACGCGAGCGATCCTCCCCTCTCGCGGTCCAAATTACTTCCTATATTAGTTTCCTCTCCTCCTCTCGGTGACTGACGTGTTTCCCTTTTGCGTTCTCCCCGTGTTGGTTCGGAAAGCGTGCACACCACCCCTCGCCGCCCCTCCCCATACTGGAGATACCGCGAGCCCAGACAGCATCCCCAACTTCCCTCCCCCCGATGCTCTTCCCGTTCCTTCACCATCTAACACCCCCCTTCTCGCGTTCGATTACAATTATAATTAAATATTAAAATTTAAAGTACAATAAATTTAAAAACTACTATTTTGGATTAGTAATTTCATTACGTTAGTATAAATAGTATATATTATTAATAAATTATAAATATATCTACTAATTAGTCCTTGAAATAATTTTTTCGGAGTTGTTTGTTTTACATTTACATAAATGGATAATAGTATTATTCAATGGTAAAACATAATTCTTTTTAACTCTCTATATAAGTTTAGAATATTTTAACAACTTATTTTATACTAAGACTTACTTGGTTGGCATTTTAAAATCATTTGTATTATAATTTCATAATATTTGATGAGTATTATTTTATTTTTATTAAAGTACTATAAATAGTCATTAGTAATATTAATATTATTATATATAATAATATATAATAGTATTTTATAGTTAATATTATTATTTTACTTAATATAAATGATAAAACATCATAACATTTCATGTAATTAGTTTAAATTTATAAATTTATAACTATAAATTATTATTGCTCACAACAGTTTAACATGTTTTAAATGCATATTGGTTTTGAAATAAAAAATATATCTGTACAAATTGAGAATGTTTTTTTGTATTACTATGAGGAAATATGTTTATAATTTCTTTTTTATTATAACTTCTAATCGTATTGTTTAGATCAATTAAAATTATATTAAGATTATATATTTAGTTTTGACAGTTAGACATCTGTACTGAAATGAATAGACTGAATATTATAAAGAAATTAATTGAGAACGTCTAGATTTTAATTATTTTTACTTGATATTTGATATTTTTATTTGATAGAGAAAATGAGACAATGTCATTTTATAATTACACAATATACTACAAGGACAAATATTATATTATTATATTAATGTAAAATTATCAATAATAAACTGTTTATTCAAACCGGAATCAGTTATTTATACATCTTAATATTGCCCTAATATTTATAAAATATCAGTTGAATATATTTAAAAAACGAATTAAAAAATTATTTTTAATATAATTATAAAAAGCAATAATTTATATGAATGTAGAGACTTATTAAAAAGATTTGAATATACTAAGAAAATATTGAATAAATAACAATTTATTTAATAGTTAGAATCTCTTTCGGTGAATGAAAAAAAAAACATTAGAAACGTTCATTATTAAGTGATGCTTACTTACTCGATTTATGCAATTAATCGCTGGGAGTGATATTATCTTATTTACTAAAAGAAATATTGTGCTGCTCTTTTCTTCTTTTCTGAATACATTTGGTTGTCACAATACAATTGATGCAAAATTCATTGTATACACTTAAAATAAAATTATACACTTTAGTTATCTTTACACCAATTCAATCATTTTAACGTATTACTCACTAGTAACTGAATGATTCTCTTACTCATTATAAATATTTCAGATCTATCTCACTCTTAATTTCGAATTACCTCTTTCAATTTCATTCAATCTACGAGAGTTCATACAGATTTGTCGTAAATTTTAAATTTAATTTACCTGTTGGCTCTTCCGATTGATTAAATTGCTTTAAGTTTCAATGTTATTTACGTTTTAATTTGTACTTTTTTTAATTTCGAAATCATAGTATTTCAAGAAATAATGTATTTAATCTTTAATTTTTCATATTATAATATATATTTTTACAAAACATATATGCGGAAAACATTAATTAAGAATTAAAAGTAAATACTATAAATACATTTCTAAAAAAAATATCAATTTTTTTTTAAACAGCTTAATATAAATACAGTAGCTGCAGGAGGTGGGTCCATTCTTTCTTTTAGATCAGGTTTATTCTATGTTGGACCCGAAAGTGCTGGTGCTAATCCTGGTCCCGCATGTTATAAAAAAAATGGCCCACTTACACTTACCGATGCAAATTTAGTTCTTGGTCGCTTACTGCCGGAGTTCTTTCCAAATATTTTTGGGCCTCATGAAAATGAGCCTCTTGATAAACTTCGATCTATTGAAGCTTTTGATACATTAACGAAGGAAGTATGATCATTACATTATTTATTATTAGTAAAATATTCGTAGATTATAAATCAACAATAAATTTAATATTCTAATTTCTAAAAAATATATTTTCTTAACATTTAATTTTTTAATATTTAGTTTATATTTGAAATTTTTAGAAATAAAGATTTAATTTATAATTTAAGAAATTTTGTGATAAGTTAACTTACATATCAATGTATACAAAATAAAAAATAATTTTGTGAATTACTATCTTCATAAAAAATTTAAATATAATAAAAATTTTTAAAAAAATTTAGTTGCAATTAAATATTCATTTTACTTAATTTGAATAGATCTTTTATATATTTTGATAAATATTTAAATAAAAGTAATTGGAAATTAGTAAAAAATATATGGTTGTAAATAATGATGTTTTTATTATAAAAATTTAATATGTAATTCAATTTGAAAACTGATTTTAATTATATACTTAATGTTTAATAAAAATTTATTTATTTTATATGAATAACATGAATAATGAATAAAATTATTTTGTATAATTAGTGTTACGGTCAGCGTAACGATATTAAACAATCTTCGAAATAAATAACTAAGCGATTAAATTTCTATTACGCATCGTTTTATAAGCATTACAATATTGTAAATAATTTTAAGATTGTGGATAATTTGATACTGTTTAATTACATTCGATTACACGAATTACTGTTCGATTACAAGTTAAGTTAAATAAGAGTTAAGGACAATTAGGACCATATGGTAACGTCGTGTATACACGTACAATTTTTGATGTCGAGCGAAAACAACTATAAGAAGAAAATATTCAAACATAGAATATAGGCGAAATAACTTTAAGTCTTTAAGTAACAATTTATATATAATTTATATATAATTTATATACAATAATTACGATATTATCGTTATGGTTCGTGGAGACGACCGCAGACGTAGGCTGAGCGAGTCGAATATTTTAAAAGTAAATAAGATAAAAATAAATAAGTATTCTTAAAAATAAATAATAAATAATAACATCGAAAAGCAGAGAAAAATGCCACAGGGGTTTGAAGCCTGATGCAGTCACAGGGACTTAAAGCCTGAAAACGGTCTGAGGACTCCCATGCGTACCCAATCGGGTCGCAAAAGCCGCCTAGCAGGGGGTCTGAGGTAGATAAGGAATGTCCTACACATGGAGGTCACCGACCTCCCCTGCGGTCGAATGGACGGGCCTAAAGTAAATGAATAATAACGATTCGTCTAGGCCCAAGGAGGTCAGCACTACAAAGCCGCGATTCCATGACTTCCTCCACGAATTGTCGATCAATTATATCGTGCGGTAAAATTCACAGATTATAAAAAAAAAATAAAAGAAAAAAAAATATATATATAGATATAGAATTATTTTATTATTGATGTTCGATTATTCATCCTCCCAAACATCCTGTAGAACAGGAACAATTAGTGTAATATAGATCTAATTCTAATTATATATTTGAAAAAATTTGGAATTAATTTAATATATGACAACTTCAACTTTATATGTCATAGAATGCTTTAAAGATAAATATTTGAAATATTATAATATTATCTTAATGATTTTTTTTATGTATATAGATACAGTTTTTTAAAGATTTCTTAAAATTTATATGTAGTTTAATACTTATAATTTATAAACAGTATATATCCTTAAGTTTATTCATTTTTTAGGTAAATGAATATCTTTACACCGAAGGTAAATTGAAAACAAAGATGTCGGTAGAAGAAGTTGCATTAGGTTTCATTCAAGTGGCAAATGAATCTATGTGCCGGTCAATAAGAGCTATAACTCAAGTTTGTATATTAAAATTTTTTTTATACTTATAAGAATTAAACTTATAGATTTTATTATTGTTTTAATAATTATTGATTATATGTAATATGGTTCTTATGTAATTTATACATGAGATAATATAAATAAGTTGTAAATGATGTTTGAAATATAATTTATTTAGAAAAATATAACTTAAATTCTATTTATAATTCTAGTCTGATATAAAGTAGTAGACAAAGATATGGCTGATGATTAAAACTCATCTCTTTTTAGTGAAAAAGGACAAGTGAAAAATAAATACCAATGAAAATTAGATACGAAGATGATAAAAGAAAAAAATATTTATACTTCAAAATATTTGAACAATTTTGCGGGGTTTTTGACTTATAGAACTCTTTTAGTAGTTACTGCTTTGCGTTGTTTTTCTTTCAATTCTACTTCTATACATACGTCTTCGTATCAGAATATTGTATTGTATAATAAGTATTGAAAGAAGCTGACGATGAGTCGGGCCATAATACATAAATAGTTTAACACAAAAATAGATAAATTAATTTTTGCTTAATTTTTATTTTAATGAAGAAAACTAAAGTTACATATTTAGAATTTTTAGTTTATATTTTAATATTTTACATAACGTTAAAATAATTTTGATACTTTTAAATTTTAAATTCTAAATTTCTAAATTCTCTCCAGTTCTAATAATTATATAATTTTGGATAACTTTTGCATTCCTCTTTATGAGGCTTCTGTTCAGGATATCAGGATAAAAAATTAAGATGGTTTAGTTTTCTTGTATATTTATATTCTATCGTGATACGGTGAAAGTGTTTTTTTAGCTGCAAAGAACGAAGTCTTTTTCTTGTGTCGTTCAAAAAATGAAGGGTTAACCTTTGAAAGGTTTTCTTCTGTCGCCCTTCCCTTAAAATTCTATTTTTTGATTTATATTAAACTTTAATTTTATTGATTAAAAACGTCGAAAGGGAGGAGGTAATCTTTTTATCTTCCGAATGTGTAGTGCTAGTACTTTCTCCGAGTGAATGTGAACCCCAGCGAATACCTCGAACGAACGTTGGTTCTGGGTAAAGGCATAAAAAGTTTTTCACTATCGCTAATTAATAATTTTGAATAATGATTTCTTTGTTTCGAAATATAATTTTAAGTTTGATAATCTTATATTATAACATACTTATCCTAATTTATTTTCTGAATATAGTTTTACAATTGATATTTATAGTAAAATATAATCTTATATTATAATATACTTGTTCTAATTTATATAACGTGATTTTCGACTGTTAATTTCTATGAATTTTAATTTGTATTCATATGCTATTACCAGGTTTCGGTCAAGGGTTTCAGAACGGTTGAATTGTTCCTTTGTCGTTATCGCATTCGTATTTATTTTATTGGCCCATACAGCTTCTACCAAACGGGCGTCCCCGCCTAGCGCAAACAATACACATCATTGTCTCATTTCATGTTTTCATTGTCAAATTTTCATTCTTTATCTCATTATTACTTTGCAACTCACTAAGGCAATCAATTATCGTGT
Organism: Ceratosolen fusciceps; assembly: GCA_018883505.1. Taxonomy (NCBI): domain Eukaryota; kingdom Metazoa; phylum Arthropoda; class Insecta; order Hymenoptera; family Agaonidae; genus Ceratosolen; species Ceratosolen fusciceps. The sequence goes on from RCIC01000052.1 coordinate 57,202, forward strand.
ATTTTTAATAGTAGATATAAAGTAATTTTATTTTTTTTGTAGTATGGCTAATACTACAACGCGAGGTTTTATGTCCAATAAATGTGCTACTGAGACGAAAGTTATTTTATCCGTAACAGCTTCATTACTACTATTAAACCCTTATTATAGTTTATTTGAATGAAATGAATGAAGTAATATTATGAATTAATATCATTGATAAATCAGACTACTTTCGAATTTTTAATTTTTTTTTCTTATTTGTGACTTATATTTCTATAGATTTCCAACTATCCCGGTGGTTTCATGTTATTATAATTTAGGTTAAGTGTTCATAATAAGCACGACTCATGAATATTCTATGACATACAAAGTTTACAAAGTTTATACAGACTCGACCAGAAAAATATAATTTTTTATCAAGGGCTTTAAACAATCCACCAGTATACGCTTTTACACAATATACCATTATTCTGTCCACAACCCGATAAAAAAATTATATGTGACTATGAATTTGCACGTATATGTACGTATATTATGAATTACGTAAATGTCAATTAATCGTTTTCGATTCTGGACATACCTTTGAGTTTAAGAACTTTCTATGTCTATATAATATTATATTTTACTTTGCAACTTATATTGGATACACTTTGGGCATAGACAGCTTACACCGAGATATGATTCCTTGAGGTGTGTCATAGAATGGTTTTAAAAAAACGGAGCATAATATATGCAAAATAATAAAAATTTATTGAGATTTTTTATACTTTAGATTATGAATGGAATTATAATTCCGGGTTTTATAACTATACTGACATAAATACCTTAACGCACTGGAAGAGAGTTGTATCACGGAGTTCTTAAACGGTGCCTGTATGAACGTACTAGTGCACTAAATTTGGAGGATCAGATGATGAGAAGACATTTTTTATTTTGTATCAATTTAATAATTTCAATATTACGAAAAATATACAAACTATTTAAAATTTGAATTTAAGTATGTATATTTAAGAAACATATTCAGGTACATTTTTTATAAAAATTTGTAATAATTAAATAATAGTAATATTATTTTATTACTTCTATTTAAACTTTAAACAATATTATAAGAAAATATTTTTTATATCTTGTTTCTAATAATAATAAAAAATAGGGAAAAGGATATGATACATCTCGTCATGTATTAGCATGTTTTGGAGGTGCCGGAGGTCAACATGCATGTGCAATAGCTCATTCATTAGGTGTTAAAACTGTCTTTATTCACAAATATGCTGGTATTTTATCAGCATACGGAATGGCACTAGCTGATGTCGTTGAAGATGTACAAGAACCCAGCATCGAAATTTATAATAAAGGTATAACTTTCTTACAAAAAAATATAAAGTTTTATTCTCTTTATTTCCTAATTGTGCTAAAAGTAGATTATTCAGATTAAAAAATATCAAAATTTTTATCACTATTAATAAATAAGTACAGTAAAAAATATTTCATGGAATATACAAATCGTATTTTTTTACAAATTTATGATAGTTTTCTATTTTAGACTGTTAGCCTGAAGTAACAAAATAATTTGTAAAAAATAGAAAATTCTCGCTCAACGCTATTTCAATTAACATAATAATCCGTTGCGGATTTTACCATATCATACAATAATAGATATAAGCATTCCGTTTGAGACCCACGAAGGGCCAGGGTTCTCCCAAACCTAAAAGAAAATACAAAAATAAAAGTAGAAAAGGCAATAATGCGCCTCTTTGAGACAATTACCGAGGATGAGGAATCGCTTAGACATTTTACGGACAAAAAGTCAATCAGATCGATTTGCGTGCGTGCTTCTTCCGGATTGCCCCACGTTTGGATGTTAAAATAAAATTTAATTCATATAAAATATATAATTTCATACAAACAAATTTAATGAACTTAAATTAAATGGGTTTTAAATTTTTTAATGTTTATTTCTTTTCTAATAGTTTTATTTCTCTAGAATAAGTAAAATAGAAACTAAATTCAATATGTGTTAATTTTTTTAAATTTACAATTTAAATAAGTCAAATCGGTTTTTAGATGCATAATGGAACCTTTACTGGGTTGGAGGATAATGTAAGAATATTCCTTATGCTTTTATTTAACATATCATCTTAACACTACTGATATGTTAGAGATACTGATAAGATAATGAATATGCTGGTGATCAAATATTCTAAGATAAACTGATTTTCAAGAGAATGATTACGCTAAATTTAACTTCGACCGAGGTTTCGAAAGTAATTTATTTTAGTTTATATATATATTTTTTAAAGCAATTTAATACACTACTTACTTGCAAATAGCTTGCAGTTGTTTATTGATATATATTGAGATTTATTTCAATACTGTCTGTTTTAGTTGAACATTACTTAATTATTATGAAAGTAGAATAGATTTTTGTCAATAAATGAGCTATTACGTAGAACACAGAGTGCAACGAGTATAAGCCAAATTAGTCACGTCGTATTTTCCGAAGAAACATCTGACACAACTTACTTTTCAAATACGTAATTGAAAAGTACTTTGCATTTATAAACTTATTTCAGAATTTATGATTTAGATTATAAGAACATTTATCTGTTATTTTGAGCCTATAATTCCCACAATACAAATAGATATCATTATTTATTCTTGTCAGTATTATAAATAAACTAACAATATTGAAAGATATCTTGAAAGATATAATTTTGTAAATTTGATTGAAATATTATCATGTAGAAGTATATTTAACCAAGAATGTGAGTTATTAAATCTACTTATAAATATCATTAATATAGCTGCTAAAATATTTAACATTTCTGACTGATAAAAGAATAAGAGTACAACAAAATGTTTATGAAAATCAAGTTATATATCAGCGTACTTAATACTATTCTATATTATTCTCTCGCCATAATTATTTCTCTAATGTCGTCGAAACAACGGCTTATTATGATCCTTGGACAATAGGACATAATTACTCTAACTATATAGTTGTATTGCCTAAACAAAAAATGACTATTTTATTTATTAGTGTTTTTTGATATTCGTTTGATATCGAATAATATATATTCTTAGAGCACTCATTGTTGCTGCGACGGATGGCAGTCTTCTGATAATATATTGTCTTTTTTTGTTGGTAATATAAATACATAAGGTTGATTTTAATCATATGTATATGACGGCACTATCATTTATTTTTTTATTTATTTATTTTTTGTTTAATTGTCGCTATCTTCACTTAAATACTCTTTGATTTAAAATCTCAATTTGTAAATTTTATGTTATAATGAAGTTAAACTGTACTTACTTAATTTTGTTTAGATCGGCCATTCTTTTTTAAGAGGATCTTTTTATCTATTGCATGATACTTAATTATAATTTAAACTATTTAATTTTACACGGTATCAAATAATTTAATAATTTTTTTATAATTTAATTATGCTATTTCATTTAACTGTAATAAAAATACAAAAAATTATTTAGTATATAAATTTTTAATATAGTTTTTTATTCGATAATTTTAAAGAACTATAAAAACTGTATATAAATTTGAATTTAAATTTATTAATTTAATGTAAATGAATCCATTTTACCTACGTTTATTTATTTTACATCATTTAATATTTAATGATGCATTTTTTAGCTAACACTTTATTATTATATGAGTAAATTCATCATTTATATGTATTTATACATAATAAGTATTTGTAATGAAAAAACAGTTTAAATATTTTGATCTTCTATGTCATATATTTAAAAAATTAGATATTTTCTAAATCTATTTTAGAATATAAAATACATTTTTTTTATTCGTGTGTTTAATTATTTATTTACGTTTTATAATAAATTTTTTTATTTCAGAATCATTTGATCGATTAGATTCCAAACTTTATTTATTAGAAGAAAAAGTAATAGGTAAACTCCTTGGTCAGGGGTTCTCGAAAGATAAAATTAATACTCATTGTTTTTTAAATTTGAAATTTGAAGGAACAGACTGTGCATTAATATGTGCTCCTAATTTTCAAGGAAAGGACACTGATATTCGTATGAAACATGGTGATTTTGCGTCAGCATTTGTTGAAAGGTAATTATTTTTAGTTTTTATATTTTATATATTTCTAAATAATTATTTTGTATAACGTATTTATATCTATATATACGAAGATCTTACTTAACAAATTTAGATTGTTCCATATATTAACAAAAATTTTAACATAAAGTCTAATATATTTTTATAAAAAATTTTAATGATTTATTAAAATATGTTTGTAAATCATTTATTAACCGAATTTTATTTTTACAAAATATCTAAAAACATTTATTTAACAATTTTAAGGTATCAAAAAGAATTTGGATTTATAATGTCAGATCGTAAAATTTTAATTCAAGATTTAATGGTTCGAGGAATAGGTAAAACAGAAATTAATTTTGGGGCCGATAATCTCTTAATATCATCAAATATCCAAGACGAAACAAAACTGGTACGTATTTGTATATTTAATAAACAATTAAAGCATTTAAATAAGAAAATGTAAAACGAATAATAATATAAAATTATTATAATATAAAAAATAAAATATAAAATTATTTTTAATGTGTGTCGAGTTGGAATTAACAGACGAACCGCTCCACCCCCTTCCTACCGAAAAGATTCAACACGCCACGTGCGTGTTGAAACCGGCGCACTGTAACTTCTTTTGTAATTCTATAATAAAATTTTTATATAATTTCAACTTTGCAAGTTTGATTTGTAATACGTTCAAATAAAAGAAATCCTATTTCCTCTTTAAAATTATTACCAATAGGAAGGGTCCCTGAGAGGGGCAGCTCTTCGTACTTATATAAATATGGGAGAAATTTTAATATAATAAAATTAATTTAATAAAATAAAATTAATTACTACACCCATACAGCAGTCATCACATTTATATATGTAGTAAATAAATCAATTAACCAGAACATCATTTAACAAAAGGGAGTTAAGTTATTTCAACAAACACCAACGAATGCATAAATCTTTAAGTAGACTAGTGTACCGTGCCTAATTACGATACGCGTTCTAACGATGAGGTATTGAAGATTATAATTTTCAATTGTTTATTGATTTAGTTTTAGTAATCTATATTTTATTTTCAACAGAAATTATATTGGTGATTGTTTATTTGTAAAAAAATACATTATATCAAATAAATATTTCAATAATTAGTAGATAAGATCATAATAATTTGGAAGTAATAAATTGGAAGTTGTTTCTTTTGTTTAAATTTTTTATTTAAAAGTAATACTTTATTATCAAATACATTTATACTTCTTTATACTTAGATATTTTATGTCGAAATTCGTTCATAAGAAAAAAGTATTAGCTTAATTTTTGTTGTAATATATTTATTTTTAAATTAATAATTTAAAAATGTCATTCAAAAATATGAAAATTAAATCATTTGTATTTATTGTATATTTACTTTTAAACGAATAAGTAGGATATCGATAATAAAATACTATTTAAATATTTAGTAACATGATTGTTGTTATTTTAATGATATGTAACTTGTGAAATTTAATTTTAAAAAGAATTTATTTATTAATTAAATTACATATATATATATATATATATATATATATATATATATCCTCACAATATAAAAATATTTATTTATATTTATAGGAAACCAAAGTATATTTCGAACATGACTATTATAAAACAAATATTTATAGTCTAAAATCATTATCTGCTAATCAGATAATAAATGGTCCAGCAATTATTATGGATAATCTAAGTACCATTTTGGTAGAACCTAATTCTTCCGCTATAATGACTTCGCGTGGTGATATTAAAATTGAAATGAAATCTAATTTGAGATGCAAAATATCTACTGAACTAGATATAATCCATCTTAGTATATTTTCTCATCGATTTATGAGTATTGCTGAACAAATGGGCAGGTCTGTATATTATAGAAATTGAATTGCAAAGGAAAATATTACCTAATAACTTTCTTTTATTTAAACAGCTTAAAATTATTGATAAAAAATATAGAATTATAATTATTAATTTTGATATAGAATAAATGTAATTCTTTTCAAATGAGAAGTCTGTGTATCTGAAAATACTTTCATGTTTGCATGTTTTAAATATTTATTTAAAAATCATAATTACATTTTATTCAGTGAAATTTTTTAATTATAGGATCTTGCAAAGGACGTCCGTATCAATTAACATAAAAGAACGCCTTGATTTTTCGTGTGCAGTTTTCGGCCCCGATGGTGGATTGGTCTCCAATGCACCGCATATTCCTGTTCATCTGGGTGCCATGCAGGAAACAGTGCAATATCAAATAAAAAACTTTAAAGGTATTTTTAATCGAGGTGATTCGATACTTTCGAATCATCCTTGCGCCGGAGGCTCTCACTTACCTGATCTTACAGTAATAACTCCAGTATTTTATAAGTAAGTTTATTTATGTATAATAAATGTATTTAAAATTTTGTATTTATAATGAAATAAATGAAAGTAATAAATTTACCTTAAAAAAATTATAATACAAAAAAATTGATAGAATCTATTATATAAAATTAAAAGATTTTACTGTTAAAATTAGTTAAGAACTTTTTAAAATACTATCATTTTTAAATAGGAAAATATATACACATATATATGATAAACATTAATAAGATTTTTTTTATTTTAATAATAGTGATATTCCGAAACCGGTATTTTTCGTTGCTAGTAGAGGCCATCATGCTGACATTGGTGGTATAACACCTGGATCTATGCCTTCTCACTCTACATTACTAATTCAGGTACAAAATTTAAAAAAATTCATTAGTGTTATCTGTCATGGTAAAATAGCCGAATAAAAATTGCATACCTAGAATAATAAAATTAGTTATTTAAAAAGAAACGATAAATTTCATTTCGAAATTTCTTTGAGGTGCAATATTATCGTGCATACAGAAGATAAAAGTTATGTACTTAGTGATTCTGTTTTTTATTTTTCATGAATATATCTGAAGAGTAAAATAAAGAATAGCAAAATCAATTTTGAACCTTACATATTTAGTACTTTGAATTAAAATATTTTAATATAAAAATATAAAAATATTTAGTACTTTAGATAAAGATTTATTTTTTATGACTTTAAATAGTCGGGCGTCCCATATATTTTTAAATTTTATTGTATTTTTTTATCTTAATATTTGTGAGTATAAAAATTTAGATAGTAAATTTAAATTAATTCTTTCTAAAAATTTTACTAAAATATATTAAGAAAATATATTAAATTATATTATATTATATTATATTATATTATATTATATTATATTATAATGTATGCAAATTATATATATACCAAGAAATTGAAAAAAATTTAGTTTAAGGAAAATTAGTAATATTTTTTTAGTTAATTATTGTTGAGAACTTTCTTTGAGAGAATAATAATGAAGTTTAATAGTATCTAATTAATATAAAACTATTAAATCGATTAGAACTAGTAATTTTTCAGCCAAAGAATTTTGTTATGCTACAAAATTTATGAACTTTCAAATAATATTGAAACTTTCGATTTTTCAAACTAAATTCTTTGAGATTATAATGTATTTATAGTGCTCTTCCAAGATCGTTTAAATTTTATGTAAGAATTATTAATAAACATTTTTCTTATAAAAATTAAAAACTATATTATTATTTTTGTATTATTTGATTTCTTTTTTATAAGAGGTTTTCGACAGATTGTTATTTCCTTCATAAAATTAAAGACTACTTTGAAATGCTATTTGAAACAATCTCAAATTTAAATTCAAATTGGTGAGCTCTTATTAGAATATTAATGGTAGTTTTATAAAAACCGAAACAAAACTTCATATCAGCATGTTAATTTATCATATTTTTATGAAGTTTTAAAAAATTTTAAATTGTAAGAAAAATGTTAATACAATTTGAATTTTCTTTTTTTTTAATATTTTTATTTCATTAAATATTTATTTTTAATTTTTTTTAATAATTTAATATTAAAATGATAAAGATAAAAATTGTGTATCGCTGCTAATATTATTAAATAAACAGTCAAATTTAGTGAATATAAAAAAATTATTATATGTAAAAAATATATAAATTTTTACTTACAGGAAGGAGCCTCTTTCAAAAGTTTTATTTTAGTACGTGATGGTATTTTTCGGGAAAAAGAAGTAATAGAGAAATTAATATCACCGAGTAAAAGTCCTGGAAGTTCTGGGACAAGAAGCTTATTTGATAATTTAAGTGATCTTAAGGCACAAATTGCAGCTAATTTAAAGGTTATTAATACATTCTTACTAATTTTTATTGCAACTTTATAATACATTATAGATTAATAAAAATAAAAAGAATTTTTTTAATTAAAAATACAGGGCGCACAGTTGATGAATGAATTAATAGATACTTATAATCTTGATGTCGTGCAAGCATATATGAAATATATACAAGATAATGCGGAATTGGCCGTACGTGATATGTTAAAACAAGTCGGAAAAAATCTTATACAAAACACGAAATGCAATGTAGTTACATCATCGGATTATTTAGACGATGGAAGTGAGATTAGAATGAAATTAGAAATTGATATTAATAAAGGAGAAGCTATTTGCGATTTTACGTCAGTATTATTATTAATTGGATTAATTATCTTCATTTAATACTAAATTTATTTACAAAAATTTATAATATTACACTATATATACATATATATTAGGTGCACAACTTTGCTTCCGTAATTTTTTTCCAAAACTTAAACGTTTATTCTTCTAAAGAAATTACCTGTTTATGATTTAAAGTACTGTCCATCACTTTATGCCATTTTTTGGACAATTGTCGGATACCATTTCGGAAAAACGATGCTCTTTTTGAGAGGATCTAGGAATCGATCCATTTTTTGACATCTTCATAAGAGTAGAAATATTGCTCGACTAGGCTATGTATCATGGATCGGAACGGATGTCAGTCGGAAAAAGCGTTGTCTGGAGAATATACCGGGCGGGGTAATACTTCCCATTTGAGGGTTTTTAAGTATATTTTGACGGGTTTTGCAACGTATGGCCGAGCATTTTTATGTCGCAGGATAACTTTATCATGTCTTTCTTTGTACTGCGTCCGTTTCTCGTTTAATGTTCTGTTCGAACGTATCAATTGCGTTCAATACCGACCCCCTGTGATGATTGCACTCGGTTTTAACATATAATAAACCACACCGAGCTGGTCACACTAAATCCAGAGCATAACCTTGGCATTGTGAATATTCGATCTGAATGTCGATGTGGAGGCATGTCTGTGCTAAGGATTACTGTAGAGGATTCATTTTTCGTCGCCGATTACAATATGGTCTAAAAATTCCTTCTGATTTTGTGTTTAAAGTAGTTGTTAAAAGAAAAAAAACGCTGTCAACATCTCTCGATTTCAAATCGTACATAACCCAATTTCTTTGCTTTTGAATCATTCCCATGGCTTTGAAGCATTTTGAAATTGTTTTTTGTGTGACTCCCAATGATTCTACTAATTTTTCTTATATTTGATACAAGTCTTTAGCAATTAATTCCTCTAGTTCAGAGTCTTAGAAAAAATGTTCTCTTCCGTCGCCATACCGGTCCTCGACATCAAAATCACCGTTCTTAAAGCATTAAAATCACTCATAACACATTCTTTCACTAACAGCAATCTCACCATAAGCACTTGAGAGCATTCGATAAGACTCAGCTGTAATTTTCTTCAAGTTAACGTCGCAAGTGAAGAGAATTTGGTTCAAAAACTGACATCTTCGATCGAGAATACATTTCTGATGCAAACACAAATTCACTAATGTGGTGCTGTCGTTATGTTGATAGATATTCGGACCTTATTGTGTGAAATTTTTTAACTGCCTACTTCAATCACTTCAGCCAACTATAGAAAAATGGTGGAACCAAAATAAATTTGTAGTAAATTATATTATAGTATCATACTAAATTTATAGTAAATTAATTTGCTTTCTAGTTTATATACTTGTATTATAATAATTGTCGAATGTTTACTACAAAAATAATGAATATTTTATATTATAATTTTTACATATATTACATATATTAATATTTACATTTTATATCAAGTGTTTTTAAATTAGAAATAACAAATTTTGTTTATCCAACTTATACATAAAATAAACTTATAAAATTAAAATTAAAACTATTAATATATTTACTATATATTAATATATTTATTAGATTATAATTATTTATATTAGTCAATGCATACTAAATTAACATTATTAATGAATACATATATATATTTTTTTATTATAATGTTTTTTTGTTGAACACAGAGGTACTGGCTATCAAGTATTGGGAAACTGTAACGCACCACGTGCCATCACTTTTTCAGCTTTGATATATTGTCTGCGAAGTATCGTTGGATATGACGTACCGCTTAATCAAGTAACTTTTTTAAAATTATATTTCTGCATAAATAAAATGTATCAAATTTATCTATTTTATATCGATTACATAAAGCATCCAAAGAGAAAAATATTCGTATTTTTGATATAATTAACAATTACTATAAAATAATTTAAGTGTAATCGAAGCGGAATTAAAAAGAATGAGATCTGTACAATTAAATGTTAATTTATTATAATTTTTTTTTAAAGAAATTTAAATCTCATTGCTTAAAAAAATTCTGCAACTAAGATTTTTAAAACTAAAATTCTTACTAATTGCTATACCCAATTCAGTACCCTGTAACTAAATTTGGTAAGAATAATCTGATTATTTTTGTGAATCAGAGGAAAGTAAACAAATAAAATTTTAAAGTACAAGTAAAATGAACTAAAAATACTTCAGTAACACATCTTTTGTTAATAATATTTAATTTAAGTTCATATAAAATTTAAAAATATCTTAATGCATTTTTATTGTGTGATATCAATCTATTTTTTGTGTTATATTATGTATATTATTTTTAAAAGTATTAAATTAAATAATTTAATGGTACTTTTATTATTACAAAAAACTAAATATATGTATATTGAAAATTATATTATGAAAATTTAATTTCATATTTACATACATATATAATATAATTACTCATTAGTATTTATTAATATTCATCCAGAGGTTTTTGAAAAGTACACCAAGCCCAGGATTCGCAGTGTATTTTCTTAGAGAATGCAAAAAATTAAAGAGACAGCATTTATACATATAATTAGGTTTTTACTCAATAATATAATAATTATTTTTTCAACATCGATTTTTTTACAATGTATCATAACTAATTAGTATTATAATATAGGATATAATTACTATACTTCTTATAACTATGGTTTGGTGACACAAATAATAATATTTCTTATTACATGCTGTGATTTATTATTGGTTAATACGTTAGGCTGATGCCTTCTTGTTAAGAGAGCTTATAAAGAGTGACATATTGTGAAAGTCTCAAAATGTTTTGGAGGAACTCACAGAATCCGTGGTGTAACTAGTGAATATTTGTTGGTACTGATGGAAGCATTCCATGAATTTGTAAAGCTAACGGTCGATCACCGCCCGGAGACGGGTGTGCATGCATCGTACGTGCCAGTATAAAAGTTCTAGTATGTCGTATATGAAGCTAGAAATTGGTTTCTCAAAGATGAGTGGCTAGCGGGAAACCTTATAAAAGTGTGTTGATAATGGGTAAACTTACCAATACCGAGAAAAATGCTTTTACAATACCAGTACGAAAGTTTTTACACATTATGCTTGGGGTGAGAAGTAAAAAGCGGGCATTGCATTGACGAAAAAAGAACATAAATTTCTTAGCATACTTCATGTCGGATAAGAAATAGATGCGAATTTCTTTCTAGAATCGGTATTTAAAAGAAACGGTCCACTTATTTACCTTTGATGGTTGGGAGCGTTTTTTTCGCGCTTCAGGCGGTAGGCAAAAAATATCTTAATGGTGAAATGGCGTTAATTTATAGTCATTAATAAGTACAGAGCTACAATAACTCTGCTTTTAATTTAATTAAAAGCTCCACTTTTAGTTTACTAAGCTATTGAATAATATCAAACGGCATTTCTTTTACAAGAACATAGAAATAAAACACAATCAAAATGAAATATTATAATAAATTTTAAATAGTTAATGTTTTATTATATTGATTTAATAATACTTATTAAGATATACAAAATAAATGAACATATAAATATTTTAGGGATGTCTGAAACCAGTAAAAGTCATAATACCACCAGGCTCACTGCTTAATCCATCAGAAGAAGCCGCTGTCGTAGGTGGAAACGTACTTACATCTCAGCGTGTTGTTGACGTCATTCTATCTGCATTTGGTGCATGTGCAGCATCGCAAGGCTGTATGAATAATATTACTTTTGGAACTGATCATTGGGTATATTACGAAACAGTTGCTGGTGGCAGTGGAGCTGTAAGTACATATCTGTATTGTTTATTGAATCTCTAGAATTGCAATTTATTAGTATTATAATTTGTTATAAATAGAGTAGATTAAGATTAAGATTTATAAATAAAATCTATGTACATTTTTATATTATAAAAAAAATACGGTATAAATTGTAAATAATAATCAGTAATACTAGACTAGCTAGTTCCCCAAACTCGTATACCTTGGACTGAATTGTGATCCGTTTAAAGAAAATTAAATAATTAATTATTTATACGCTTTTGAAAATTATTTTTAACAGTAGAAGTGTCTTTCATTCTATATGATAAAATATTAACATATTGTAAGTTATATTAAATAATAATAAATTCAGTAATTAGGAATGGAATTAATTGTACCTAAATGAATGAGGCTTATAAATTTATACGGGTTAATTTGAGGCATACGTAGATTGTGAAGGTGAGGAGTACTCTATACTTAAGTATATGAAAGATGATTTTTCTCGTCGCTACAAATGATGGGTTACCATGAGAATCAATGCTGTCGGTCGAATGACAGGATAAGAGTGATAAAAATGAAGAAGCCTGAATTTTGAAAATATTAAGCGGTAAGAATTTATAAGCTTCTATATGTTAGCACATAAACATTTTTGTTATGATTAAATACAACGATTTACATACTTAGAACGCAATCTCAAGAATTATATTTTTAGTTTACAATGATGTACCTACATCAATAGAATCTTGTTAATTCTATAGAGAAAAAGATATATTGTCAAAGATATATTGAGAATATATTGAGATGTAAACTAAAGTATTGATAATAACCTTGTAAATTCTTTAAAAAGTTGAATGTTTTATTCTTTTTATTCTTTGAGAGACTCAGAAAATACCTTATTTAATATAACATAACTACCTGGCTCAGTACTTGCCCATTATTTTTTCAAAAGAGCCCATAAAATGTACTGAAAGGTAGTAACTGTAGGAATAATAAGTTTGAAATCGTGTCGAGACAATTCGAAAGCAGTACTGTTGTTTGTGATATCGAGGAAGGTAGGAATAAAAAGCAAACTTGTTTTTATTTTTCAATTTTTAAAAGAATTTATTATAATCTCCTAGTGTTATTGTGAACCCGTTGCAATACTGGTTAAAGAAAAAGGCGCTCCTTGATTCTAATTTTATATTTTTCTTTGGTTGTTTTTTCCTACGCTCCTTCCGATTAGTTGGCATCTCTCGGGGAGGGTGTTTGGTCATCTGGTGTAGGGGCTAACCGGGCCCCCTTCACTTGATGGTAGGCGTACTGCAATTTCCCCCAGGTTGGGAAATTGGCAAGGGCCATGTGGTAACCATCTCGTTTATCTTTTCAGCACTGTCTCCTTTCCCCTTTTTTCTTTTTACAGGCTATAGTCCATGTGCTCATGTAGGTTATAACCCCTGCGGCTTCTTCCCCAAACGAGGACACTCGTTTGAAATATATGAATCGTGCATGCCTTAACAATGGCATTCATGCCCACTACGCACGAATGGGCATTGTTTTGAGAATCGCCCTTTTTTGTTTCTTTTATTATGTACAATATTCTATTTTGTTCATGTAAGCATATTGAATTTATCGCGTCTTAATCCTTTAGTATTTTTAGTATTTTATTTTACATAGCAGATTTAGTATTTTTAGGCCTACGCTTCATGATTATTTCTTAGCGAATATTTATTATATACAATATTCTATTTTCTACATATAAATATATTGAGTTATTGTTTTTGGGAAGCTTTATTGGCGAGCATAAGAACAACTCTTTCGCAATAACAAGTACCGTAACGATATATTATATCAATTTTATATTTTCTAAGAACATCAGAATGAATGAAGCAAAAACATTATTTGGATAATAAAGACAGAAATTGGAAATCATTTTCTTGTCTTAATCTTATTTTGTCTTAATCTTAAGTGGAATTATAATTAATGTTAACTATATAGAATTAAAAAAAAATTAAAAATTAAAACGTTTAAATTAAATTATGTATAATTAATGTAAAAATTAAATTATACTATTTTATTAATTTTTGTACGTTATTATTGTATATAAAAAATTTTATAGAATTTTGAAAAAATCTATTACAATTGTTTGAATAAATAGCAATTAATTTACAAATTTTCGAATATTTCACATATGTGAAAAACTGGGTGATCATTTACGATAATTAAAAAAATAAAAATATAAATAATACTATAAATTTTAACTACAATAAAGTAAGTAATATATTATTTTAATTTATGTAATCAGGGTCCATCTTGGAATGGTAGGAGTGGTGTTCATACACATATGACTAATACTAGAATTACTGATCCTGAAATAATGGAACATAAATACCCTATAATTTTACAAACTTTTTCATTGCGTATTGGTAGTGGTGGTAAAGGACGTTATCAAGGTGGTGATGGAGTTATTCGTATAATAATGTTTCGGTAAGATTCTTAAAAAAATAAACAATCGTACTTAGAGTAATTATTTCGTGTCAAATAATATATTCTAATTCCTGCTTTTCTGTGTTTAAAATCTCTCTCTCTTTTTTTAGTTAAAATTACAGAATTTAATATTTATATAACGATCAGATAAACCGTACAGATATACATCAATTAAGCTATTTTTTATGTATATTGTTATGTTTTCTTGCATTATTTTGTGCACACTTTATTTTCTCTTATTTACTACATTTCTTATTCATACTTTTAAAAGTATCATATTTAATACATTTACTATTACAAGTATTATTGTATATTTTATGCGTTGAATATTTATATTAAATATTTATATAATGTACGCTTACAACTATATTGGATTATTATTATTTCCTTGATTATATTTTTAAATTATTGTTTAATTTACTTCAAAGTCTTATATTAATTTACTTCAATATCTTATTATAACAGTATTAATTTCTCTATTTAAAATGTTTCTATATAGAACATACTGTAATAATTATTATATTTATGTATGCATGAAATTTATGAATAAATATAGAACACATCAAAATATATTTATAAAATTACATTTGAAATCAAATTTTTTGCTTATTTTATACTTTTTACACATTATTCTGTTCTTTTTGGAAATCTCGGTTATTTAGAATACCTTATTGTTTTCATTTTATTTATTGATACCTAATATTCATGCAATATAATTTTATTTATTTTAATTAGAAAAATTGAAATTTTTTTTAATTTTAAATTTGTTAAATTTATATTCCCCCTTAAAATTGAATCATTAAAATTCAAATCTTATAGTAGTTTTGTTTTACATAATCAATCATTATATATGTTATGGTTTGCGCACGCGATTGGAGTGGGATGCGTGATTTCGGCGATAATACGTTAGGAAATAATAGTCAAACAATATTTTCGGTAATTCACTTTGTTTATTTAAAATTGTGATTAAATGAATTTCACAGTTAGGTCGCAATCGATAACAATATCTGTAAAAAGAGGTTTCATATGATTCCGTTTCGAAAAAATAGTTGGTCAATAATAGTTTATAATTCTATTTTAGAATAAAATTTTGATAATTCCATTTATTTGCATCACATCTTTAAGCAATTTAATAAAAATTATAGAATTGAATAATATTAGTATATGTGGGACAATAATCTCTATCCGTAATTAATATCTTTGAAGAAATGTTTTTTATGTCGGTACTATTTGTGCATGTCGGATAACAACGGCATACTACTTATATTCGTTACGTGTTTTTATGTATTTGTGGAAATTTTTGAAAATTAGCAAATATATATGTATAATGATGAACTGTTAGATTATTAATATAGTTATAATAATTTATAAAAAATAATGCGATATTATTTTAGTGCACCAATGACACTATCTGTGTTGACTGAAAGAAGAGTTTATTGTCCTCCAGGAATATATGGTGGCTACCCCGGAGCTCGTGGCAAGAATATTCTTAAACGAATGGGCGTGAAAGCAATTAATTTAGGATCAAAAGCTGTAGTTACAGTAAATGCTGGGGTAATAAATACAATTCTTTACATTATTATAAAACTTATTGTATATAATCAAGATTATATAATCTATATACTTAAAAATATAAAATTTAGAAAATATATTAGGGTTTGCTTGAAACCGATCATTAATGTTTTGAACAATTTCTTTTATGTATCAGTATACGTAATTTGATTAATTAAATTGTTGCTTTTCATTATATAATATTTCATAATATTACATTTATTTTTTCAACTTTTAAATTAACTTAAAATACTGTTCAATAAGAATGTTTTCAAATTCTTTTTTGTAATTGACATTTCTATAGATCTGGTAACGATGTAGTTTTATTTCGAAAATACAAATATTGTTATTTACAATTTATTATTATAACGTTATTATGAATATGATAAATCCAAATACAGAGTACAAAAGAGACTCGAAGATTAATATATGACTAAAATAATACTTGATTAAATACAAATTTACATTACTAATAAGCAGGAAATAAAGAAACCTTTTAAAATGGAGTGGTTAAATATATTTACCAGTCTTATAAAAAAATATATTTATATTTTTTTATGTTTTGTCACATACAGATTTTCATTTTAAAAGCAATCTATTTAGTAACTATTCATTTATTATATAAATGATATTAAAGAATATATAAAACAGTGGTTAAAATACTACTAAGCATTAAAGCATAATATCATTTAAACCATGGATTACTTTTCTTATTGTAAGAACATTTTTTATAATATTGTTAAAAATTATTTGTATAGAATTACAAAATAAGCTAATTTCCATATAAATATAAAATATTTAGATAATAATAATAGATTATTACATTTGAAAAATTTAAATTAAGTTTTATTTTATGTAAGAATTAGTAGAATTTATCATAAAGAATACATGTTTATTTGATTTAATATGTCCATGATAGAATAGTTCTTATCTCAATTTATATCTAAAAATGAAATATTTAAGATTGCAAAATAAATTTTTTATTTGTACAGGACGTTTTTATACTTGAGACGCCAGGAGGTGGAGGATTTGGTGATATGAAAAAAATATAAGATTAATTTTATAAAAATTAGATCAATCTTTATTAAATTAGATAGTGCCTTATAATAAAAATTTTCAACAATGATATAAAAAATGATATAAAACATTTATCTGGATAAAAATAATCTTAATATATAAAATTTTATGCACATATGAAATTAAAAAAAAATTACAAAACATTGTTTTTGCTCGAAAAAATTTGTATGCATATATAAATAGATATATACAGGTTTATGCATATTCTTCATATTATTATTATTAAAATTAATATAAATCATAAAATATGTATTGACACCTCGTTACCTCTCGCTAATCTTCCACATACGATCCTTTAGTGCAAAAATCTCTAAAAAACCCATATTACGATTGTCAATTATAATCCGGAAAAGAAAACAATGCTAAAAAGTGTTAGAATGAAACTTTTTATGCTTAATCAAATTAGAAAGAAAAAAGAGATGTGGTAGCTTGAAACGACCCGCGAGAAGAACGTGATCTAAGGATTTGGTAAGTTTTTCTCGTACTCTTCTCTTTTCTAATCTTTCACAACACTATACGAAGGTCCAAATTCCTCAATTATCGAGCACGGAATAGCGGTAATTGCAATATGTGCCCGTTACTAGTTAATCTTCCCTACTGTTTAATCGCATTACTACTACTGCTTCACAACAATCACCGGCACTACAACAACAATAATATGTATTATAGTAATCATTCGTATAATCGTTGTTTTTCGTTTCCGTATCTAGATTCTTACTTCCACAAATCATGGTTACACGTCGCATTACGTATGTACATCATCGCTACGGCTAATATGAAAATCATTACGAACTTCTAACGAATTTTATTCGAAATTTTTAAGAACTTTTACTAATGTTTTAAAATTATTCTGTATTTATCAAAATATGAATAATTTTTTTTACATATACATTATTCTTTATTCAGAAAATAATAAATTCTCCGATTAAAATTACACTTGAAACAAGAATACTAAATATTAAAAAAATTATTATTGGTGATACTTCATTTAAAGTTATACTTTCTGCCGTTAGAAGATCTGATCGACACTTCGGTTTCCTAAGAGCAAAAATTTCGATTTCATGATATCGTATTCCAACTTCTGATAACTTTATAAACCTAAAACATATGCGTTATATAATATTTATTTTAATAACTATTTTTATATAATATTAGGTATTAACAATTAAATAAAACTACTATAATTACGTAACTCACAAAACATCATTGAAAGAGGAAAGGAGGAAATATTAATTAAAATGCGCCCTCACTGGTTGTTAAACTAATCGCAACTAGGGTATTTTTTGACCATATAACTTATTCTTAGTTTTATAAATGACGTAGAAAATAAAGTGACTTACGATTGATTATTTGTTTATGACCTAATAGTTAAGATAACAGTTGAAATGTTTAAGGAAAATTTTACAGTTATAACGGGTAGGATCGGGGAAAGGGCCATCTTTTTATTTCATTATTTCAGTTGCAGTCTACGTAGAAACAATTTATCTTTCATTTGTTTTATAGCATATAGAACAAGATAATCAATGATGATAATGATCAATCAATATAAGATGATCAAGTAGAAATATCAAACATTACAAAAGTTGATCTATACTGTTGATATCACAATTTTTTTTCCATTAATCATAAAAGCAAGTTTTTGTTAAAGATTGACGATATAAAACCCTGTAAAAGCTAAATCAATATTTACTACGTGGCAATAGATAATTGATCCAATGCTATACGATGATACCCTGAGATCTTTCGGTAAAATTTCGTAAACGACTTTTATAAAAGAGAATCTTTCAAACTTATGTGTTGTAATGAATAAATAAAAACATTTTGTAATATTATACTGTAATATCACCGAAAACTTGTTTTAGACAAAACCTTCGAATTTTTCTGTTATAGCACATTCATAGGAATAATTAAACACGAATAAAAATCGACCTCATTTTAAATTATATACTTAAATATTTATCTTTATTACCAGCTTAGTATATATATATATATATATATATATATATATATATATTGCTGGTAATAAAGATAAATATTGTTGTAAGTAAACAACACAGGGGTGGAACGATCAAGGAATAGGGAGGGTGGTTCCTTGCCTTGATTGGCTGTCACTAGTTTTATTTATAATATTTATTATAATAGAATTATTGAACAGACGCACTTTCGACACCGTCGCTTACAATTATTGGTGGCGCCACGTCACAATCCGACCACTTACGAACGATTACATGGATCTACTCCACTTAGTTTATTACACAAGTGTCACATTCACGCAAACAGTTGAGTTTGTTAAAGTATTTTCGCGCGCCGGTAAGTCAGGGATGACTCGTCGGTAACGACCCTGATGCCGAAAGGTCAGCGGGCTTACACTATTTTCGCACAGGACGTTTCCACGGGCCGTCTTCACCTTCGCTCTGTCCCACGGGCCGAGCACGCCGCGTTAATGTTTTTTTTTGCTCAGGCACTTTAAACCGATTTGAATTTCCCGCGCCTCGACGGGCGATGCGCACGCACTGGAGAAATTCGGAATTTGAATTTCGCGCCGATCGAGGAACGCGACTGTGCGTGCGCGTTCTCTAATGCGCCGTAGTCGCTGCGCGCGTTCTTCGGGCAAGATGGCGTGGCTTGCGCGTCAGCTGTCACGCGCCGCCGCCTCCCTTCTCCTCACGCAGCTCGC
Source organism: Ceratosolen fusciceps (assembly GCA_018883505.1). Lineage (NCBI taxonomy): Eukaryota > Metazoa > Arthropoda > Insecta > Hymenoptera > Agaonidae > Ceratosolen > Ceratosolen fusciceps. The sequence goes on from RCIC01000052.1 coordinate 77,359, forward strand.
CGTCGCCTTCAGTTTCGCGGCGTCAGCTGCGGGGTGTACGTCGCGATCGCTGCGGCGCTTGCTCTCCTGGGCTGCGACGCCGTGTCAGCTGGATAGTGACGCCACTGGTGACGTCACGTATTGCCGCTCTGGCGGCTGGCGAGTCTGTCGTGACGTCAGCAGTATTGCTCGGCGTCGCCAAGATGGCGGACGACGCGTCTTCTAGTGGCATCACTACCACCCCCTCCTTGCCACTCGCGCTGCGCCCCGTTCCCTCGATCAGGCGTTGGCTCGCGCCTACTCGCGTCCGCGCTACGTTCCGCGTTTTTTCCAGTGCGCGGCAGCGTCGCCTCGGGTGTATGTTACCCGGTCGGCACTCTCTCGCGAGTCCCTCGTGCCTCACTCGTCTGCGGACCGTCTCGGTTCGCGGTTCTGCCCTGGACGCTGGTCCTTTTCACCTCACTCTTTGCTCGCCGACCTTTCGCGCGTCTGCTGTATATTCGGAGAGGCTTTTTTGTGTGCAAAATGTTGCAAGCGCGATGCGTCTTCCTGGCTGAGGCTCGGAAGGTACTAATCCTGTTTTTCTCCTCGGCGTTGCTTTCCCCTCCCGGAAAACTCCTTACTTTCTCTTTTCCGCCAATCCCTCGTCGCGTCTTCCTTCCGGAACAGGGGAGGTACCCCCTCCTTCCGGGTTCGCTCGCTTTTCCGGGCCTCACTGACTTTCTACTTCCCCCTGTCACCCCCCCCCCGCGGTGCTGTCACGCTGCGCTTTCGCCGTCTCTGTTTTCTTTTTTCCGTTGGGAGTGTGCCCCCCCGCCTCCCCTCCCCTGCGGGGAAGGGGCCGGGAATTCGGGAGCATCCTCTCCTCCCCGCGCCGTACGTTCGTTGAGCCAGGGAGTGCGCTCTCCCCCCGCGCCACCCCTCTCCCTGCGGAAGGGCCGGGAATTCGAGAACATGCTCGCCTCCCTCGCTGCTCCTCCTTCGTCCGCAGAACGCGAGACCGGCTTTCGCGCTGCCCGCCAGCACCGTTCAGCACCCCTCCTTCCCGCAGTCAGTAATAATTGTTTTCATAATAATTACAACATTACGCCAATATAATTTCATGTTATGGAATAGTTAATTTCCTCTTCTTTTATAACTGCAGAGTGCTTTTTAACTGTTATAAGTACTATGGTATGTATGCATTCATTTATACTTTATCTGCATCTTTACATAACTAATTTTAATGTACTTAGTTGATTCAATGACAAAGAAAAATATATTTCTACTGTTGTGTTTCTTGTTATAAAAAAATTAAGTTAAACACGTAGCATTAAATTTTTGCCATTAAAATATTTTATTTCTTTATTTTTTTATTCTTTGTACCTTGTAATTTTATTTGTCTAAGTTTTGAATGTTTAAAAGTAACTATAATTATATATACTAGTTTTGTAATTTTAATCAAAAAAGAATGGAAAGAAAGTGAATTTGATAAATTTAAATTACGATAATTTTGAGGAATTCGATAATGTTTTTATAAGATCTTTGATAAATTATGTATTTCAATGTAATTCTATAGCTATGATTTAAATTTTCACAATTGTTTATTATTATATGTTACACATGATTTATTATTTTATAGTTTCATACATAAAAAAGTATTTTGAAAAAATGAGTAAAAATGATAAAATAAGAATTATTTATAAAATTGACATTCTATTATTTCGAAACAGCCTTTTAAAAATGCTACCTTTTAAAGCATACTTATTTTAGTATTTAATTTTTGTAATATAGTTTGTACATCTACTACATTTTAATATATTTATAGTTCCATATTTGTATTTTTCATTTCACTGATATAAATGTCATATAATCATATTTCCAAATTATTGACTTCAGAAACGACTCTTGAATATGAAAGGTATGAAAGAATATGAAATAAAATTCACAAATTGAGTGATAGAAATCTTCATTGCGAATGATCGGGATGGTTTTAGAATGGCACGAGTATTGAGATATTCAAGAAAAAGGTTTATATGGGAGGCCAACTCGACTGTATGACTACATAGCAAGAGCAGAAATGTAAATGCAAAACTTTAGCCGTATTATTATAGTAAACATGCATAGAAATGACAAATATAAAATTTTGTGAAGATTTATTTGTAAAATATAAATAATATAAAATAAATTTATTATATGAATTTTTTATTTACCCAGCTTTAAGCATTTCTGTGAATGAACTATTAGTTTGTAGAAAAATTGATAACTGAATTGGTTTAACTAAATGTATCTCTTGAATTTCACAAATCTTACGAGGATCAAAGTTACGGTCTATATAAGGGTAACTGATTTCTGGGCGTGTGTGGTAAGCAAAACCTCCGTGAAAAACTAATGCCATTCCCTTTTCTGGAGACATAAATCTTTGAGACTTTGGAATTTTTAACCATTTATTATTATAAAATGATATAATTTCACTATCATTATTCTAAAACGAACAGAAAAAAAATAAAAATATAAAATATAAAATAGAATATAATAGAATATAAAATACAGAAATATAAAATTTTTTATATTCAATGAAATTAATGTTTGCAATGCTATTTGAAAGTAGTATTTTGTTGATTTAAGTATAAGTGGTATTGATTTGGTCTAACCTAAATATTTCTAACCAAATAAATCTGTTTAATCTAAAAACATTTATATAAGCTTAACTGACAAGTTACCAGTTACTTTATATTTTAATGGAATAATGTTCATTGTATCAGTATGATGTAAAATTAATAGAAAAAATCTTTCATTCATCTATCAATAAAATTAACAGAACAATATATTATTATTATTATTATTATTATTATTCGGCGGAGGCCCATCCGTTGTCTGCAACTTGTCGAAGGTCGACTGCTTGCAGCCGCTCGGGTAATGGGCTTAAGGGAGTGGAACCCTAGAGTGAGTGGAAGTATGAGATGGTAAGACGTTTGCGAGTGAGGCCGCTGTATGAATGATTCGAGAAACCTCGAAAGAGGGCCTTCTTGATGAATGGGTACGCGCATGGAGCGGATATCGAAGCCGTAGGCCCTATAAACGGGTCTCCGCCGGCTATATAGAGATGTAGGTGGACGAGCTTCTCGTGGGCCCTATAAACGGGTATCTCGAGAGGAAGGAGACCACCCGCGGAGCGCTGGCCACGGAAACCCCGCGGAAAAAAAATAAAGGGGTATACCCATGGCCGTTTGAGTGTAGGTGAATGAGGGAACCTTATAAATGGGCTATTCCCGAGTGAATGAGCGCATTCTGAATGTGCTGAATGAATGAGGGGAAACCACTCCCAAACTAATGACAGACCGGCATATTGGCCGTGCGGTGCGACCCGTGAGTTGCCAAAAGGAGATCCTGGGTGGGTAGGCGTATCCCAGGCTACGTGCCAAGGTGACTCGAACCATCTTTGACTCCCGCTGGATGCAAGACGGGAGGGTGACCGTAGCCTGGTCCTGTCAATCGGCTTAGGGGCGAATGCGGTCTGGTGCGTGATGTCCCCCGAAAGCTGTCCAGAGAGCGGAGTATCTTTGTTGGGGCACAAAACTCGAGAGAGACGAAGGGGGAATAGTGTACCAAGGTGTACTATATCCTTACGTGATGGCCCGATTCAGGATAACCCCTTCAGGCATGTGTTGGGGGGATTATTCTGGTGAGCTCGCCGTTGAAAGGTCCATGGAGGCCGGTCACACGTGGGGACGAATTAACAAAAATATGCATGGCGACCAAATAACAACAGGGGAAGGGAAGGACAAAAAGGATGGGGAAGGGAACACGGCGGTTCCAATCCCTGAAACGGCGATTGAGGGGGAGACGGAGATAACACCGGGGACCGGATCAACACCCGAAAGGGCTGAGACGGGCTATGGGGTCATCTTCGCAACAATCAAGGGGATAATGACAGAGATGATGGAGGTGCTAAAGCGCCATCCAAACATCTCCAAAGTTATCAAAGAGGGCCTTCCTGTACTGCTGGGGACAGACAGAAGAACGACCTGTTTCAGGTGTGGGGAACAGGGTCACAAGGGGGCCGGATTTAAGGCCGAGTCCAAGTGCTTCCTGTGCCCGGTGTCCTCTCTCGCGGCAGTACACCATATGGCGGGGTCAGGAGCCTCTGCAGTTTTCCGCGAGGCTCTAGCCAAGTACCGCCGAAGTGGCTAATGTCCTGCAGGCCAACTTGCATAGAAGCCGGACGGCGCAGGAGCTGCTCGCCCAGGTCCATCTCGAGCTGCACGCTGATATTGTTCTTAACAGTGAGCAGCATCGGGAGGGGCTTGCGGGAGGGTGGTATTGTGATATCACCGGTACCGCTGCGATCTGGATCCCCAGCCCGTACTGCTGCCAAGCAGAGTGCCATGGAGCTGGTAGCGGCTTCGTTTAGGTGAGGAGCAGGGGCGTATATTACGTCAGCTGTTACCTCACTCCAAACGAAGCCATCGACGGGTTCCAAGTAAAATTGGACGCCCTCGACAATGCTATCGGGGACATGGAGGGTGAGCTGATAGTGGCCGGGGACTTTAACAGTAAGCTGTGGACTGGGGGGAACTTGTGATTGACTCCATGGGAAGGCGAGTCCTGAATATGATATCCAGGGCAAAACTGGTGATTTTAAATACCGATTCAACGGCAACCTTCCTGAGGCCCGGTTACAGGCAGACCATCCCCGACCTGTCCTTTGCGACGGAACGTCTGGCCGCATAGGTGCGGAACTAACGAGACAGGAGACTAGTAGGCCGTCCTTCCAGATGGCTCGTTGCGAGGATGGACGATACCTTGTTTCCCCGTGCCCTAGAACGTGAACAGCGAACCCTGGACGGGGCTTCAGGGAGCGGAACGTCCTTCAACCGAGCGGAAGCGGTGTCAGGCGCAATCATGCGCTTGATCCGCCAAGTAAGGAAGCGATCCGAGGATGTCGGCAAGAAAAACACGCCGTCCGGTTTATTGGTGGACAGCGAGTTCGCGGAAATGAGGCGGAAGTGCCTTCGGCTACGACGAGTAGCCCAAAGGGTCCGACGTCTCGACCGCGACAACTCTCCAATGATCATCTAGCATTTGGTGGCGAGAAGGGTCCTCAAGAGAGCAATCAAGACGAGTAAGAGCCGATGCTGAAAGAAGCGTGGGGAAGATCTCAACAGAGATCTGTGGGGATTGGGCTATAAGGTGAACACCCGTAAATTAGGGACGTTCGCCGAGGTCGAACCCATGAGCGAGGTGGTGATGGACGGGATCGTCCATGCCCTTTTCTCCACACATCCCGTTCGAAGGGGTGAGCTCTCGGTGCCATCTGGTCCTGAGGGTTCGCCGTTTACAATGGCGGAGCTAGAGAGCGCGGTAAGCTCTATGAGGAGTCGTAAGGCACCAGGTCCCGATGGCTTTCCGGCAGAGGTGATGAAAGCGGTGGCCAGGAGTCACCCACAGCTCTTGCTCACCATATACAACTCGTGCCTTTGGGCAGAAGATTTATACTCCCGTTGGAAGGAGGCGAGACTTGTGCTGGTGAGCAAGGGCAAGGGATCGTGGGACGCTCCATCGTCATATAGACTCCTGTGCATGCTGGACACCGCCGGAAAACTAATGGAAAAGCTGGTGAGACCCCGTCTTCAGGCGGCGCTTCTAACATCTGTCGGGCTCTCCGAGAACAATGCGGCTTTCGGAGAAGTAGGTCTACCATCGACGCTATCCAGAGAGTAGTGGAGGCGGCCTGGAGCACGGAAAGGGGAAACCACTTCTCCCGACCGATATGTCTCCTGGTGACACTGAATGTCCGAAACGCCTTCAACTCGGTAAGGTGGAAAGACATGCTTGGGGCAATGGATTGAGACTTCGAGGTACCGCAGTATCTCTTGCAGATTATTGGAGATATCCTTCGGAAACGAGACGGCGGAGGGCTCAGATTACTACAGATTATTACAGCGCGTAATATGGTCCTGCCACAGACGCGACTCGACCAGACCATGCGGAGAATTCGCCACTCGATGGACGATCATGGGCTGGAACTGGTGGAGGCCAAAACCGAGATTGTGCTCCTTGCGAAGAAGCGCGTACCCAGAGTGCAGCCGCTTATTATCGGAGAGGAATCGGTTCAGACCAAAGCAACCGTGAAGTACCAGGGGGTGACGCTAGATACGAAGCTCGCCTTCGGGGAACACATTCGGAGGGTGGCGGATAAGGCGTCACGGGTAGTGACTTCTCTGTGCAGGATCATGGCCAACGTAAGGGGGCTACGTCCCTGTATCAGGAAGTTGCTGCTCCGTGTCGCTGAGTTTGTCATCTTTACGGTGCAGAGGTTTGAGCCAACGCGCTTCGGTACAATAAGTACCGGAGACGTATGGCGGCTGTGCAACGGAGATGCGCACTTCGTGTAGCATGTTCGTATCGCACGGTCTCGGAGGCGGCCTCTCTAGTGGTCGCTGGGGTAATTCCTATCGACCTCCTGGCCCAAGAGAGGATGCTTGTCCACCAGACAAGGGGGACACTCGACTATGGTGAGGCCAAGGTGCGACCCAGGCAAAGCTCCCTGGCTAACTGGCAGGACAGTTGGGATCGGGATACGCGCGGAAGGTGGACCGCCAGACTAATCGGTCAGGTGGCTCCGTGGACCGGTCGGCAGCATGGCGAGGTGAACTATTACCTCACCCAGCTGCTGACCGGCCATGGGTACTTCCGTGCGTACCTCTACCACATGGGTAAGGCGGCGGAATCCAGATGCGTGCATTGCGGGTCCGCCGTGGACGACGCCTTGCACACCTTCTTCGTGTATGAATAATGGGGGCGGCAGAGGGAAGCGTTGGAGGGCAATGTCGGAAGGATCACTCTTGAAGGCATCGTCCCTCTGATGCTCGCGAGCCGAAAGAACTGGGGAAGGGTCGCTTTTTTCGCCGATGATATTCTGAGAAGTAAGAAGTAAGAAGCCCTAAGGGGGGAAATCTCATAGGGTGCCTCGAAGGCATAGCTACTGGTTCCCTCCCCGAAGTAATGCTTAACGGCCATGCCGGGGAGGATATAAGAACCAGGAAAAGAGGTTCCCTCAGCGAACTCGTGTCGTCTCCGCCCTGTGGTTTTCACTACACGGTGCGGGCGGTGGGAGTGCGTTGAGGCGGTGAGGTTTTAGTGGGTATACCAGCATCTTCAATGCTGGGGAGTCCCACACACCGGGGGCCCGGGTCCCTGTTGGTTTTTAAAAGATTTCCTCCTTCTTTAAAAAAAAAAAAATATTATAGATAAGATTATATAAACATATTTAAACGAATACATTATTTCAATTTATTTATCTTCTATTTATTTATCTATATTTAAATTAATTTAAAGAAATAAACTGTTTTAAATTCCTTTTAAAAAATAAGATTTCAACAATAAAAAAGATTAATGTATTCGATCTACTTGACGTGCACTCTGAATCACTCGATTCGCTGCTATGCACTACCTAATGATGTCCCTCTAAAACTAGCGTGCCATCCATCAACGCATGCATCAGAGATCGAGGCGATGAAAGAGAAGAAAGATCGGAAAAAACCTTATCCGGGAAGAGAGATATTCGTCACACCTGAGGGTGGAGTCGGTGGTGAGTCGGATGTTTTCCGTACCCTGAGAGTTTGGAAGATGAGCCGGAGAAAACACTGTTCAAAGACCTGCCGATAATGGAAGGAAAAATGAAATGAAGAAAATAAGTAAATCTTTGTAAGCCGGGAAAACCATAGAAGTGCGTCATCTTCCTTCATGTTCTCGACCGGATTCTCTTCTTATTATTAATGTGCAAAAAAAATCGAAGTTTCGTACAAGTTATTACACCTCGGTCTCTTTACATCTTATAATAAACAATCTTTATCATACTTAAATAAAACTTCTGTTTAACATTATTATTGATCGCCTACATTAATTTTCCAAAAATATTAATACAAATAAATTAAAACTGGAAAATATTAAATACGTAAATTATATAAATTAATTTAATTACTTTCACATAATGATCGAAGTTGAACATTGGTTCTGATGCATATTGAAAGTTTTGTTTCTTGAACTCAGTTAAAGAATCATTTACAAACATAGTTGGTTCACTTAAACGATTCGATACAACGCTTGCTAAATAATAATTATATAATAATAAATTAAATAATAAAATATGAAGTAAAGCTATTCTTCTCGATAAATTATTAGGAGAAAATTCAATTCCTAAAAAATGTATATAATTAATAGTTATAAATTAAAAAATATACATTTTTATTTATGAATGCCAATAAATATAATACCTTGTTGGCAAAATGCACTTATATGTACTAATATCGAAGAGAAATAATTTTCATAAATATTTTTTTCTGTAAAAATAGATAAAAAAACAAGAACATTCACTGATAATATAATTAATCCCAATGTTGAATACCAAACTGTAGATGATAATGGAAGAAATATATTCCGAATGTTTAATCTATCTGATAATATATTTCGAAATATAAAAAATGTCCTAAAATATTAATGATTTATTATTAAATGAAAAATAAAATTTTATTATATTCTATATAAAAAATATATTCATTAACATCAACAAATATTCAAAAATAATGAAATTATGTGCTTTTAAAGCATATTCACAAAAATATTGATTAATTAACTAAAACCTCACAATTGTTTAACTGTAGATATGACAGATTTTATTTCAAATAATAAATAAAAAACTAAATAAATAGTGTACAAAATTGTATACAAATAATATAATGTAAATGTATAAAATGTATAAATTATGTAGAAAAATTTGTAAAGTTTATATTTTGTATCTAATAAGAAATGAAATTATATGTTTGTAATTGATATATAAATATAAAGAAAAGTTTTTGAGAAAAAAAATTCTAGGGCGTTTTTTTTAAGAAAAAAAAATAAAGACGGTTAATTTATAAACTGATGAAAAAAAGATTGCTTATAATACTGATATTAAAGGGCTTCGAATCATAAAAACAAGATATATTTCTTGTAAATAATTTTTATTAAGCGTAAAAAAAATCTATACGCGTGCATACACATGAACAACTGTAAACAATACATGAAATATGTAAAGATGTATTGCATATTTGAGCGAACATTCTCAAATATATTTTTAAGACATGAAGAAGCATCAAGAAATAAAAATAATAAAAGGCGAATTTAAAATAAGAGCAATTAGAGGTGAGGCGGGAAGCTCGGATCACATAAAAAAGAACAGGCGAAATAAAATCAGATCAGACTAAATTTTTCGCATTCAACACAAGGTTGCTCAATATGATTAATAAATTTCGATAAAAAATCTAATATTAAATTAGTAAGATGTTTTTAATAATAATTAATAAATGTATAGGAACGACGATAAGTGTATCGTTGCATAGTGCCGTGTTTTTCTGTAAATACGGAACAGCCAGTACTGTGTATTCCACGTTGTCGAGCTATATTTTCTCTATATCCACATTGTCGAATTAAACCATATAAGCGAGGAGTAGTAAAACTTCATCGGAAAAGAACTTTACCTCGTAAACTTTCGCGTATCCTTGACACGAAACGCATGTATCCCGAGGACAGTAATTGATATAAAAAAGCATAATTCAACCTTATTTCTACTTCTAAGAAGAAAAAGTTAGTCTTATCTTCCCGGAGTGTGGTTACCCAGTATCGTTATAGCGTGCAAGGAAGAGAATAATATGATAGTGAATAATTACAACACCTGTGATAATTTAGTTGTCTTTATGTACTGTCCGTATCAGCTGATGATACCGTAAAAGATGTCTCGGTTAGGTGGTAGTGTGTCTCGTCGCTGTTGCAGTTATGGTTCTTGGAGTGCGTGTGTCGATAACATTGCTCGCACGACGCGTAGGTGGGTTTCAATGGCAGCGCCTAAGAGAGCAGAGACCTCGGTGGTAATAAGAAATGCGCTGTGCGTTGATGCTAACGAAGAGCTTCAATTGCTGCAGCGTGGAGATAGCGCTCGGCGGAGGAGGGGAAACTGCATACTGTTGCTATAGTTGTCAACATTGCGCGTCAATGGTGACGTCACTCGAGCGACGAGTTTCTATGGCTGTGTGTTGATGGTGTCGGGTGGGTGACGCAATGATATCTCGAGCGGCGTTGCCAGTTATGCCGTTCAGTGTACTAACACCACCGTTAAGCATGGCCTGGTTCAGGACCACTCCTGCGTATAAGCCTTATTGACGTTGTAGCGTGAGACGTTCTAATGCCCGCGGTACATGGAGTACCAGCTCGAACGATGATCTCGTCTACACTTACTTATTCTCCACAGCTGTTCGTAGCACTCTGTTACAAGCTAACAATCTGTCTAACTGATTCGCAATACTCTGTCGAGTTGTTTATGCGCTTGGTGCAAGTCATTTTCTTTGCTCTCGTGTCCCTTTATATCAGCGATCAGACTCCACTCGCTCTGCTCTCCTCTCTCGATCGGCTTCGGGATCCCCGTTTACTCTCGGAAATTGCCACCTCCTTCCAATAAATCTTCCGGTATATCCTTGTCTTCGAGCCTCAGGCTCCTCCCTCTCGTTGTTTCATCACGTCGCCCTACGCGTTCGTTATGATCGGTGAACTGAGGGTGTTAGCACACAGCTCGTACAACTTCTTTCTATTCTCCTCACCTCCCGGGTTAACACGCCTGACATTATCGATCATGTCGCAATCCGCAAAGGTATAAACCTCGATTTCCTTCGGTCTACTTTTCCGAAATCAGTTTCCTATCCGTATATTTTATGAAGTTTTTCCGTTCATTCTAGAATTGAAAAAGATTGGTACCAGCCCCGCAATTACAAAAACTCCTTCTGTAAGTTTTCATGACATCCCATTATCTATACTTATTGTGAATCGTTATTTTCAAAAAATTATTCAATAAAATAAAAACAAAAAGGTACATGAATACAATTTGCTTGTTATAATCCAACTTTTTATTAAAAATTATATTGTACTTATCAAGCGCATATTAAAGCTCTATTGTGAAATATACCACATCGTACCTGCAATTTGTAAATTTTATTCTACTTGTTAGACATTTTTTTAGAAAATTAAAATTATTATTATTAATATTTATTTCGGAAACCATATTTAAGCAAAATATTATTTTAATAGATATTTATGAAAAATTTCTAGTTTTTATAATGGTATTAGTTCATCCAAATTATTTTGAACCGTTAAAAATTAAATATAGAACTGTTTTCTAAAATAATTATACCATGAATTGTATTTTATATATTTTAATTAATAAATTTAATTCTTACTCTTTTAATAATTTTAATGAAACGATATTAAGAAATTGGAAAAAATTAAATTAGACTTACAAAATTCTATGTAATTTTAAAGACAGTAAATTTATTTAAAACATTAAAGTTCCAGAATTGATATTTTAATGCATGTTAGTCTTGTCATATTGATTTTACTATTGAAACAAGATAATCGATATATTGGTTCACAATTATTTTCAATGCAGCATGAACTATATATATTACAACTAATATTTATATAAATAAGAGTTATATTAAATATATTAAAACTTTTGTAATTTTTATATAATTATTTATAATAAAATAAATAAATAAATATATAATTATATAATACCAATATACCTGAACAGAAAAGCTTGATAAACATTTTTAACAAAACTCATATGCTCGTTTGTTATTGCATATGCAGTTACAGTAGCATCAATATCACCTTGAATTAAAGCGGTGATTACTGTATTGCTTTCTTTACTATTGTCTTCAATAAAATATTCCTGAAATTCTAAACTAAAACAAAATTTTTTATCAGCTAAGCGAAACATAAGTTCATATATAAATTTAGATAAGAAAGGGTATCGCAAAAATAATTAACATTTAAACATATAAAATAAACATAAAAGTTATTTCAGTACCAAAGACGAATATATTCAAATTAAACTTACGTAAAATTAAACATTTCTGATAGGTAATTCCACAATTTATATACAACCTTCGTTGACAAATCGATGTTTTTCATTTTAAAATTTTGTAAATATTCTATTATAGACATATTTTTCGGTTTCTCTTTTATCTAAACATATAAAATTAAAGATCAATATAATTTATTATAAGAATAATTGAATAAATGCATAACAACATACAAGTCCTCCAAGTTTTATTGTTATACCCTCTAGGTTCCATCTGTGTATTTTATTAATTTTTATAAAAATATTTAAACCATTTGTTATTTTCCAAATGGCAAATCGCGTGATTTTCAACTTTCCACCTCGTAATTTATAAGGATTATAAATATCATAAAGAATACATTCATTGTTTTGAACGATTGCTATAACAAAATTTGTGGATAAGCCAAACACATTATCAGTCACCATTGACAAACTTTTATTTAAATCTGATCCAAGTATGAGCCAATAATATAATTCATCAAACATTTTATGATTTGCGGCCTAAAATGTACAAGAGTCTATTATATATAAATAATTTTTTTACATATTTTAATAATAATTATTATATCATATATAAATTTTCTTAAACATTTTGAAACTAAAACAGAAAATAAATTAATTATTTCATACATCTTTACCTTATTAAACGCTAATTTAATATTTTCGAAAATTTCGCATCGTAAATCAATAAAAATTCCTAACTTATAATACCCTGGTTCAGCAAATAAGGATATATTAAGAAATTTTTGTAAATTAAAGATTCTAGATTTTATGTATACAGCACTAAATTTTTTAATTAATTCGATATTATCTAGAGTAGAAATTACAATAATTTTAATTAATTGTAAAATTAATAATTTATAAGATTATTAGATAAAATTTTTTTTACTATTCTGTTGATCACATACGAATCCTACAACAATTGATGGAGTTCTATACAGAAAATACTCTATAAAAAATGCATTACTTAAATTGTCTTTACAGTGATTAGCAGGTAATGCAAAGATTAGGAAAACAAATAATTTTGTTATGGGTAATATTTTTAACATAATAATCTAATTTTATAAACTTTATTTAATTGAAATAGGATTTCATTCAATTGTTAATATAATCAATTTTTTCTTTATTCCGTAAGTTAACTTATTATATTAATCTTTTTATTGTGTCAATCACTATTCAGCCTTAGCAGTAACTGTTATGTACCATTAATAAACTATATATATATTCCATTTATCTATTATTATCATGTTAAAAAAATTGATTTACCCTTGCATACATTTATAATTTACTTATCAAATAATCGATTTTATTGCATTTTCCACGGCTAATCATATTACGTATTAATTCATTAATTTTATTATTATTAAGAACATAATTGTAATTACACATTTTTAATTTATTTAAAATTATTTACATACTATTTTTAAATTGTATGAAAGATATGATTAAAAATCTTTGTGTTCCCGCCAAAGAGCAATAAATATTTTTGGGTATACATTTTTATAATCAAAATAATAATATCGATTTAAATCTCTTATAACTTATTTTGCTCCGGCGGGTCTAGTGAATATTACATTTCCTTCGTAATTGATAAACTCTAATAAAATTTGAACCTATTTATATATTTCTTTTTCAGGAATATTAAAGTTTGATTAGTTTACGAATTGAGGGAAGAGATAATTTTTTATGTCACTTAAATTGTTATGATTATTATTAATTTCCTGGCCAGCAGGCCCCGTAATTTAAATTTCGGATAATTTTTCATCAGTGCAGTAACAAATGTATCCGCTTTCGAAAATTACCTCATAAATTCGTCTACATTTGTGCAGTTATAATTTTACAGAAATCCACTCGTCTTCGCAGCTAACGGAACTTAAAAGACTGACCTTGAAGACACTCTAGTTCGAGCTAAATGTCGGACGAATATGGTTCAATGGAAATCATTGAGAATATTAATATCTAAATCAATTTATTAAAAAATTAATACAAAAATTTTTTTATATACGTTGTAATTAAAACTACATGGATAATGTTAGAGATCAAAATTTTACATTGGTTTTATAATTATTTTGTTCTGTATTATCCTCACTTTTTTAGTCGAAGAAGAATAAATTCTGGACTATAATTTTCTTGAGTTAGAATATTTTATTGTCACTGATTTTGTTTGTAATTTCCTGCATTATATTTTTATTATAAATATTTATTAACACATTGTGTAGTGACTATTTGACATGTGCCACTGTCTTGCTAAACGCATGCTACCCTTCTGACACTATGCGTTCGAGTCTCTCCTTTCTTTATTTTTTTCGTGCCAAAAGAGGGATTCATTTCTATATCTGAGGGAAAATAGAATGCTCGCATGAACCCTGGGTAGGACTCAAACGCTGTGGCAAGACCAGGAGAGGGGAGAAAGAGGGGGAAGTTTATGAACGAAGGAGAAGAAAACCATGACCGGAGACCGGAGAGAATAAGGATTCCGGGTCACATTGCCCCTGTGCCTACAATTACAAGTGCAAAATAATATTAAATGTATATAATAGTATAATTATATTTTCCAATTTTTCATGCAAACCTTTACTATTTGAGACAGTACGACTCTCCTTCCCATCCATTTTGTTTATATCTTTATTCGTTATGAAACTGTTCGTTAAACTTTTAGTTTACATTCTTTTATATCATATTTTCATCTATTCTTCATTCACTTTATTTTTATTATTTCTTCACTACAGTTCTAACCATTACCTATTACTTCAATGGCACCTAAGGTACCCGTTATTACATTGCGAGTCATTCGTTCATTATTTATGTAAGTCAAAATATTAAATAAAATCATTTTAATATAATCTTATGTTATTAAATTATATTTTCAGCGTTTTGAATGAATGGTAAAATGGCATTTAATCAAATTTTTTTCAGACATAATGATATTTTTCAAAGTACAATTGCCTTTAAAATTATTAACATTCTACTATATTCATGATTTATTAAATAATAATTATAAAATATATCTTAATCTTTATTACAGTAAATAGATATTATAGATGCGATACTCGCAATCCAATTTATTAATTAGAACGTAATCTAGTCACGGAACTAAAAAGAGATATTGCCGAGCCTTGTGGTTTTACAAAACCGATAGAATTTTCAAGATTAAAATTAGAATCATTTAAATACAAGGGTTGCGTTACTGAGTGATTCCAAATAATTTGCGGTCAGAATTAAGCGCGGTGGATGACGGAACGTAGCTTTCTCATTTATTGATGAGAACTTTACATCATGAGAAGAGGGCTGGAAACATGGTTATGCCCCAATAATAACAATAGCAGCAAGCACCGCAGTTATAAAATATAAATAAAATTATATAAAAGGTTATTATTTTATAATTTGTTTGTATAATGAAAGACAATAGTTTTATTGAAGACTTCAAACTCTTTTCTATTCTTAAAATTTGAAATCAACCTCCGAATATTAGTACTATCAGTTTTATTAAAATAATTACTAGAAATAAGTTAATGTATATCGTTAGATAAAAATAGATTATAGAGTGCCAAATAATTGAACCATGAAGCTAAGGATTCAAGAATCTAAGAATTCTTGATAGTATCAAACTTTAATTGATGTTATAATTGATGTTATCCTTCTCCAATTGAAAGGATTTTATACTAAAATGAAGAATCATTTTTCTTATTTTATTGAAAAATAGTCGATTAATTTAGCGAGTTTTTGCTTTGAAATCTCTTCCGAATGAATACAACAATAAAATTAAATATGTTAATACATTTTACTCTTATATTTATTATAGTTATTCCTGTTAACAATAACATCTGCCTGCATCGACACCACACTGTTGTCATCGCAATCAACCCGTTTTCAGTCCTAAAGAACTAGACAATAGCTTCTTTCGACCTAAACGCATACTCATAATGACAACCCTTATATTCACAAACTCTGGACCAGACTTTAGACTTGTGACCGCTGATTGTACAAGTAAAACTCGTACACATTATGAAACATTGACAACAAACCTTTTTAAAGAAAATCTAGTGATTGTGAAGGTAGTTAGAAACAAGGATATCTGCGTCTGCAATAAAAACAGTGCAAAAACTGTACCTCAAGATGGATTACCGCTGTTCTTCGTACAGATCAACAACGCTAACTTCTTATCTTCCGAAATATCCATGGCGGTTGTTATCGTCCGACGATTATCGTAAGCTATAATACAGCACCAGGTTCCTTGTTCCAGTATTCATCAACACACAGCCTCTTTATCTCACTGTCATAACAAGAAACTAATAAAATTCGATGCTACCGAATAGTACTAGACGTATGTTTGAGACGCTACACAACGCATCAACCTATTGGCGTATAAACTAATACACGTATTACGATACTGTGCGTGGCAGAACTATAGATATAAGTTAAGATGCAGTAATCTGCACTACGTGCATATTTTGACGCATGTTCACTGGCTTTAAATTTTAAGCCAATCAGCTTACTAACTCGGTATTATTTGTTATAATTCTCTTTTTTTTCTCAACCCCTTTTACCCTCTTTCAAAATTTCTACGGATGAGAATTACGAAATGTACACATGTAATACATTATAAATAATATCAGAAGAAATTTATATTTTCTCATTAGTATTTCAAAGAAGAGTGAATATGAATGAAAGCTATACTTAAATTTTTATTTTCCATTAATCTCCAATTTTGTTTTTTGAATAATTAATAAATTATATGCACACATAAAGACACGTGTATTTATATCGACATTTGTTCTGTCGTCGAGCGTTAACCTTGTGCTTATTTTTTTATAAATTCACGCATTCATAATAGACGGTGACTCTTAAATAATCCTGCAGTTTATGCAGCAGTATATTGTAAGCATATTGGTATAAAAAATTTATGCATATGTCCAATTTATTTGTTTCATTAAGCGACAAAGCCTTTATTAGCTATATCGATCTACAAGCGCTTGCAATTACATCAAGTTCCTGTAGATAGACCAGACTACAAAATTTCTGCAGTTACCGTACATGAGTATTGATATGCATTTTTTGTTAATTTCAATCGTCTATTACGAAATCTAATATCGGACAATTTATTCTAAAAATTATATTACCCACATCGATTATTCATTAAGCATTATTTTTTTGTTAAATATTCCATATAAGCTATCGTTAATGTGCTCCAGACTTGTACTTATTTTACAAGAAGCTTTACCTTTAAAATACCATATTACATAACCAGTCCACGAATCTACGATACAGAAAAATCTGATTCATAACGGTATTACAACAATAATATTAAGAATATACACAATATAATAAAACAATGTTTAAAATCTGATAAAAAATCAATACAAATATAAATATATTGAATTTTAAACATCAGTTTATTAAAAATTAATTCATTAATTATATTTCAATAATAGTTTTAAAAAGAGGTCAAAAGTTTTATATATTTTATAAATATATATATATATATATGTATAATTATTATATAATTATTATATATGTATAATTATTATATAACTATTATATGCAAATATAATTAAAAAAAAGAGTACTGGAAGTAAAAACAAACAGTAGATTATGAAAATATATAGTTTTTATTTTATTTTTGTGTTTTTTGTTTATATTCATACAAAGAATTATAATATTCACAATGTAATAACTAAAAATATAACTTCTTTTATAATTTCATTATTCAAAAATTAACTCGAAAAGCAAAAGTATGTAATTTTATTACTTTTAAAAGACAACTATGAAAGTCAATTAACTTAATCAATTAATTAATGCTTAAGTCAAATCAATTTGATAATATGATACAAAAAAATATACACAATTATTTTGAAAAATTATAATAGTTTCAATAAATTATAAAAAAATGTATCAATAAAAGTTGAGACAAATATTTTAAGTACGTATGATCAAAATGTAAAATAGAATTAATTATAAATATAATACTTAAAAATTATGAATTAATAATAAAGGATTTATAAATGCTTATCCCTATGTTAGTAAAATGAATTTTCTACCTATGTTACATTATAATTGATTTTATCCTCTTAGACTTTTACATTTTACATTAAATCCCTGTTCACTACATTACTCTCTAGTTATACCCAAATTAAGAAGCCTAATACCCTTTTCTCTTAGACACATTTTTCCTTGCCAGTGCATGCCAAAAAAATAAACAAATCAAATTAAAATTATAATTATATAGTCATAATACCTCTATTCATCATAAAGAGAATATTGCCTGCAAGGTAGCAAATTGTAAATTTATTTAACTACCATAAAAATATATTTACATATCTTTAAATTTAATACATTTTATAAAATAAAAAAACAATGTTTTTATTTTATAATTAGTTTTCCTTTATATGATGAATCCTAGTACAACAATGTATTCAATATATAGAAAAATAATGAATGTAACATAATCTATTAAAAAATAAGATTCTAGTAAATTTATTTTTTATTTTTAATAAAGAGTTTTCATTTTACATTTTATTTATTTGTATATAAGTTTTACATATATATATATATTTCTTTATTAAATTTTGATTTTAATTAACTTAAAAATTATATTAAAAACTTATATTAATTAATTTTTTTATAATAGTCTAATCTGCATAAGCAAAAATGTTTTATTTCAAATTAACATTAAAAATGTAAAAATTATTATACATAAACAATGAATAAATTAAAATTACTTTATATATTTTATGAAATATATTTCATTACTTTTTAATTTATAACAATTTAAGGAGTAAATATCATATTAATATTACAATATTAAAATAGTCAATAAATTATTTCCTTATAAATAATTCAATTATTTTAAATCTAGAATTTGATACTATATAATAATTTAATTACAGGTTTAAAATACGCGAACAGAAAAAATTTAAATTGAACATCAATTCAAAATAAAATTTTTTATGTAATTATAATAAAAATTATTTTTAATTTTTTAGGCTAGCATATAAATTTTAACTCCTCAATCCACTACATCAATGAGTTGCGATGACATCAGGTGCACTTTTCGTACTTTCTATACTAAACGGTCTTTTTTTATTTACCTCAATAACAGCTTCTGTTTTGAACTGTGAATCTAATACTTTTAAATACTTAAATGACTTAGTTGTGCCAGATTTCTGTAATTTTATTTTGTTATTTATTGTATGCTCTTCTGTTGTATCATCATATTTAAATTCTTGACTCTCTTTGGAATCAAACATCTATCAACGAATAATAAATTTAAAAGAAAATTTATTGTAGCATGTAAAAAAGTTTTGATTTTTTATTACTAACATTTGTATGGCCGGTAATCGGTAAACGTTGACAACTATATCGATTATCAGAATTATAAGCATCGTCGTTAGTCGACCACCCAGGAGGTGCCGGTACAATAGATGAATTATAGCTTAAACTTATTCTTGATCCTAATTGGTCAGATGACTGATTAATAAATGAATTTCGATTTTTAAAATTTTTTTCAACATTAATAGGTAACGAGGTACTTGTTGCTTCTGTATTTTGATTACCCTTATGATGTTCGTAATAAATGTTTGATTGCGGATGCTGTTTTTCATGGTGAGTATGATAAAAAGAAGATGAATAAAAATCAATTGACGGCTTATTTAAATTATTAGTCTGTAACATAAAAAAATATTTTTGCATGTAACATTACATAACATATAATGGGTACAATATAATTTAATATGTAATTTGTATATGTTAAGCTTGACAGTTTCTAATTTTTAAAAAAATATTACAATTGTTAATTTATTTAATTATTCGATTATTATAGTAATTAGTAATTAAGGATTTGTTCTTAAAATCAATATTTCTAATAAAAATCATTGAATTAAATTAAAATCGCTTTAAAATGATAAAAATTATAATAGATGTTATTTTTTTTTATTTTACTTGGGATGTTGTATATATAATGTATACTATAAATAACTATATTAATGTAGTAACTATACTCTATATAATAATGAATTTTAATAACAATTTATTTAAAGACGTTGATTATTTATCAAATTAAACGGTTAGAATACATAGTTTTTTAAATAAAAATAAAATTTTTAAGTTCGTAAATATAGATAAAAATATATGTAGTAATGCTATACAAATTAAAATTAATATTTATGGAGTTATTTAAAGTAATATTAAATATTTTACTGTTTCTAAACCAAATGTAAAAGTAGTATGTGTAGAAGGCTTAAAATTGAAACCAGAATGAAAAATGCTTTCTCGTGTTTGACATTCTATATCGCACATCTCTCGTTCTTCACTAGATTCTTGTAGTCGTTCTTGCGTTGCGTTGCTAACATTATTACTTTGATGAATGTCATTAAGATCAATAGATAATCTCAAACTATGTTCTTTAGTACAATCTCGACTATTTATTACCACTGGTGAGATTAATTCTTTTGTATTCGATAACACTTCTAAGCTCTGGGAATCACTACTATGACAATGGTCATTATTACTAATTTCAATACATGGTTCAGCCATGGGACATGGAGTAACTTTACGACCAAGTTCTTCTAGACGATTCTCACGAGATTGTCGAATATGTTCCTAAAATTATGAAAAAAGTTTAATATTTGGTTTTACATATTTGTTTGTAGCAGTTTATTTTGATTACAAATTATGCATTTTATACTTTTATATCATCTCAAGTTTAAACAGTTTTGAAATATACTCACTATTTTATAAATATCGACGATATAGATATGTATTAGAATTTTTTTTAAATATTTGTATAAAACGTAAGATTTCTAAATATAGTATACTTTTAATTGATTTAAGATATAAATAAAATAAATTTTTAATGTTTATTTTTTTATTGTAAATATTAATTGTATTAAATTGAATAAATGAAATTATAATTTTAGATAATATGTGATATATAATTATGTAATATTAAATAATTATATATTATAATTTGAGAAACAGAATATACTAACGCGTGCAATATCTGTTTATAAAAACAAAAATTAAAAAATCGGAGATTCGCGACCGTTAATCGTTAATTATATAATCAATAAATAAAATAAATAAATTGTAAGATAATCTCAAAAAAAATTTAAAGAGAAAAGATTACTCTGAAAACTTCCGGACAAAGCCCCAGCTAAATCACGTTAATAAAAAATCGCAAATAAAACGTATTATATATACAATTCTTAGTTTTATTGTATTAAATTTAAAAAAAATCTACATTAATTTTTCTACGAAAAAAGCGTAGAAAAGTTATAACAAATATCCTTTGATTGTGATTTGATTAATTTGTTTTACATCGAATATCTATTTACATATTAATTTTATTAATTTAATTTCTGCAACTTTTACTATTCGTTGAAGCGTACGAATCCGCGACCCACACAAAAAAAAAAAAAAAAAAAGAATGATAATGCGCCCAACAACGCCAGCACGGACAACGAGAGCTCGCCGAGCGCAAGGTCGTACTTCCGGGAGTATAGAAACACCCGGTGGCGCCCAACGAACCTCCACCGCGAAGATACCTGCGGCACCTGCAACAAGACCGCGACAGCGCGCAAGAACGACGGCACCGCCTCCCGCGGACGAGGCACCCAAAACCAGCAGATCACCAGCGCCAACTCCCGCACCCATCGATCCAGCGGCTTTCCGCAACCTCATCGCCGCGGCGATGAAACCACCACCGTCTTCGACCCCCTTCGCGGGCGAGGACTACGAGGATCCGCGAACGTTTATCAAGGAATGTGAGGATTTCTTTCGCGAGTCGCGAGTCCCTAAAAGACAACAAGCATCGACCGCCGCCCGTTACCTGGACGGAGGCGCGGCACGTTGGTGGGCCACGTATAGGTGCATGCCAACCTCATGGACCGAATTCAAGGAGCTATTGGAGGACAAATATGCCCACAGCGCGGTGCTCGCGAGGCTGACCGCGAAGCTGCTGACCGTCAGGCAGCGGGAGGACGAAAACTCCGTCCTCTTCCTCCATCAACGGTACCGCCTGGCGAAGAGGATATACCCGGAGAATTATCGCGATTGCTCTGATTGAAGAAGATCGCGAGCTTCCGAGAGTTACGGAGCCTAGTCACAGAACTCGAGGAGGACGACCATCTGGAGCAGGAGCGCCGAAGAGAGGCCCGCGAACCCGCGAAACGCCCAGCGCGAGATGCGCTAGATGAAGACCGCAACCGGAAAAAAAGGGCGACGGAGTTGCCAAAGTGCAACTATTGCCCCGGTCGCCACTTCCATCGCGATTGCCCAGAACGCCCGAAGCACCAGGGAAACGGGCAACCCGGGAGGGACACGGCGGCCCTACCCGCGAGGAGCTCGCCGCGCAAGGAGTAATCGTTTCCACGACAAGCCTCCCAGGAACCTCGATCACGTCCCTCCAGGTCATGATAAACGGGCAAAAACTAAAGGCGCTGGTGGATTCCGGCGCGAGCCATAATTTTCTGCACTCGCGAGTAGCGACCAAGGAGGTACAAGTCCAGGCAGGCGCTACAAAGGCTCTCGCAGCCGTCGGTGGAATGGTGGTGCCGCTCCGAGGTACGTGCGAGATCGACGTCGCCGTCCAAGACTTCGTGAGCAGAACCAGATTTTTTATAACACCCGGGTTGCTGTACGACGTCGTGCTCGGTAGGTCTTGGCTTAAGGAAAACCAAGCCATCCACGACCACCACCTTGACTGCCTCTACATCGGAAAGGAGCGGAGGAGGAGGATACTCCTCGGCAGAACCGCGGTAAATCCTGGAGATCACCTCCTGAGCGAAACCTGGAAGAGCGTCCGGCACGAGTTCCCGGAGGAACAGCAGCATGAATTCCGGACACTGCTTGGAAGGCACCAGGAGATCTTCGGAGTCGGGAAGGCGATCCGCCAAACAAAATTCCTCACCCACGACCTCCAGCTGACGGATGACCGGCCATTCAAACTGGCCCCTTACCGCTACTCCGCCGAAAAAAAGCGGGCCATCCAGGAACAGGTGGCAGAGATGCTCGCGGACGGCATCATCGAGGCGACCTCGTCACCATACTCATCGCCCATCATTATGGTGGCGAAGAAGGACGGAAGATACCGGTTCTGCGTGGATTACCGGCGCCTCAACAGCATCACCGAGGACTCGGCACAACCGCTGCCGGTAATCCACGAGGTCGTGAAGGATCTCGGAAACGCGACGATCTTCTCCACCTTGGACCTCCGCAGCGGGTACTGGCAAATCCCGCTGACGGAGCGCGCGAAAAAGTACACGGCGTTCGTGACTGCGGACGAGGGACAGTACGGTTACCACGTGACCCCTTTCAGATTAAAAGGCGCCGGGCGAACCTGCACCCAGCTGATCGGCCAGAAGGTACTCGCGGGCCTCATGCGGGACTGCTGCCTCCACTATTTGGACGACTTGTACGTCTGCTCCCGCAGCCGGCCGGAACATCTGGTGCACCTCGCCAAAGTCTTCGAGAGGCTCAGCACCTACGGCCTGAAGTGTGCCCTCGAGAAATGCTCCTTCGGAATGAGACGGCTGGAATACCTCGGGCACATCATCGCCGAAGACCGCAACGAGGCGAAGCCCGAATAGATCCGCGCGATCGTCGAGGCCCCCACGCCGCGCTCAAAGAAAGATCTGCGCGGCTTTTTCGGAGTCTCCGGATGGCTCCGAGAATACGTGCGGAATTTCGCGGAAACCGCGATGCCCCTGACGTCGTTGCTCGCGAAAGGACCCTGGAAATGGACCAGAGAGGCTGAGAAGGCCTTTCAAGACGTGAAGGCGCTGTTCAAGGCCCCGCTTGTGCTCTACTGGCCCGACCCGCAGCGCCCGTACTTCCTGCAGACCGACGCCTGCAAGACCGGAATGGGAGCGGTGCTGTACCAGCTGGGACCCGACGGAGAGAAGAGAATCATCTCCTATGCATCCGCAAAATTCTCTCCCGCCGAGCAGCGATACCACAACAACGAGCAGGAATGCCTCGGGGTGGTATGGACCGTCAAAAAGTACCGGCCCCTACTGGAGGACAAGCCGTTCACGTTACGGACGGACAACGCGGCGCTGACCTGGATGGACCGCTTCAAGGACGAGAAAGGGTAGCTGGCGAGATGGGCAATGCTCCTGCGCGGCTTTCGCTTCACGGTGGAGCATGTACCCGGAAAGGACAACGAGCTCCCGGACGCCTTATCCCGCATGCCCAACCGCGAAGAATTCCAGGAGAAGCAAAGAGACATCCAACAATTCTTGCCCCCGTCCGGAGGAAGCCGCGAGGAGTCTGCGATCCTGGCCCACCTGACTTCCGACGCACTGGAACAGCAAGTCGCAGCGGCCCAACAGGCGGACATCCAGCTGCAGCAAGCGCGCACGGGGGACTGCCCCACGCCAGAGGCACGGACCGGTTCGTTACGCCGGACCGACGGCGTCTACCGACTGGAAGAGCCAGGAAGACCACCAAGAATATACGTTCCCAGCGCAGAACGTCCCGGGTCCTGCGTTTCTTCCACGACGACGACCTTGCAGGATATCCCGGAGCAAAGGAGACGCTAAGGGCCGCGCAAGAGCGGTTTTATTGACCAGGGATGCGAAGGGACGTCCGTATACACACGAGAGCCTGCCACGCCTGTGCGGTCGCGAAAGCCGCCCCGCCGACGGCGCGCGGACGTCCTCAGCCGCGACACCCCACCTCCCCTTCGGATACGGTGGCGCTGGACCTCGCTGGACGGACGCGTTTTCGAGGTGGTTGGAGACCTTCCCAGTCCCGAACTCCACCTTGCGTAGCATCGCGCCCATCCTTGAGAAGGAGATCTTCGCGCGATGGGGATACCCTCGCGTCCTCCTAACCGATAACGGCCCGCAATTCCGCGGAACTCAATGGGCGCGGCTGTGCCTGTTGGGGATGCGCGGCCTGGACCACCCCCGCTTACCACCCGCAGGCCAACCAGACGGAGAGGCGCAACCAGGAACTAAAAAAGGGTCTGAGATTGCGCCTACGAGACGCTAAGGACCAGCGCCAATGGGACAGGTGGATCGCCGAGATCATCTTCGCCACCCGGAGGAGGAGAAACGAGGCGACAGGACAGTCGCCAAGCGAGCTGCTGCTAGGGTTCTACCTCGCGCGACCCGGGGAGGCACGTCTGCGCAACTTCGACAAGGTCGCCGCCGAACGCCACGGAGTCGCGAGGATACAGCAGGAGCGATACGCGCCCCGGCACGGGACCGTCCAACGCCCGGACGGTGTATACGAAATCCTTAAGCAAGCTGAAAAGAGCCGAGGCCCCGACCGTTGGAGAAACGGCGCCAGAGGCGACCCCATTCGCCCCCCTCGGCGGCCGAGAAGCAAGTGACGCCGTCCCGACGACCAGTGAGAAGGGAGGACCGAGAGATGACATCTCGCCTGCGGACGACACCCGCGACGCAAGAAGCGCCGTGACCATCCCGCGCAATGACGACGAGCAGATCGCCGACGCCTCGGTACCCGGCGAGGCGCCAGACGGGGACACTGACCCGCCCGACGAAGGACATCCCCCGGAACGCGAACCATCCCGCGAGCAGGTCGAGGCACCAGCTCCCGGCGAAGCGGGCCGCGACCGCTATCAGCTGCGCAGCCGCGAAAGACGGCCCAAGAAAGACTTGACGGCGGTCTCGACGGACATTGGTCGTTGATCACCTCGGCGCCTTACTATAATTAGATTAAGATTAAATTTATAAAAGGACAAAATTAGTTTTGTAAAAATAATTAATTTTTGTAAAAACATATAAATGAACAGAGGCTTTAGCGAAGAGGGCGGTACGCTCGCCACGTAAAGAAGGGGTGGGTTGACGCGCGCCGGGGACAATATGCCCCCCGCGGCGCGCTACCTGTAACTCCGCCGCTGCGCATACTCGCACGGCCTAAAGGAAACTCGGGGGGAAAACCCTGCCCGAAGTCCCGTTAGGTCAGGAACGCAAAGGGCACGAACTGGGGTTTCCCCGAGCCTGCACTAGCAGGTTCTGGGCGAGACCTCGGAGCAAGGAAGGAGACCGATGGCGCACCAGGTCACAAAAAAGAGGGTATAAGTGGAGGCACGAGTCCTCCACCAGATTATTCGGTCCGCGCGCGCCCTTCTCCGCCAGTCCGCCTCTCAGCGCCTTACAACTAAAAATACATCGTTGCCCCCCCCCCGCGGACTTCATCCTCCGACGAGAGTTTGACGCGTTTGTCAAGTACTTCAATTCTTTGATATTTTAAATAATAAATTCCGTTATTAAAATAGTATTTTATTTTATATGGTAGATTATTAATAGGATAAAAAAAGTTTTGGATAGAAAAATTTATATTTTTGAATATTTAAAAATATTAATTTTTTCAATTCATCAAAAAAATTAATTTTGGTTAAAAACTTTTACTTCTTATAAGTTATACATAATTTTATAAATATTAACAAAAATTTGTATAGATTTATAGTGCTTTCTAATCAAAGCAATCGATTTAATTTGCTGTTTATAATATCTACTGTCATATTAGGAGATTAGGAACTAAGTCTGTAATTTCTAAGCTCAATATCTTAGCCATTAAATAGAGACATAGATAAATTATCTAGTAAATTTTTATTTAACTTCGCAATGCACTTAATAGATAAGAAAATAAATATTTACAATATTTGATACCCTTTGTTGGAGATCGTTAATTAACGCGGGAAAATCAGTGGCGGGAATAATGTAGAAACGACCGCACTCCGCATGAACCGCAGGTGGCGCATGCAATCAATCTGATTACAGACACGAGGTCGTACAGCTCGAGGGAGAAAACAAAGCATTTTTGTGCTTTTTCTCACTCGGTCCGCCGAATTCTAAATTATCGTATATATTCTGTAAGAGTTGGAAAAGTTGTAGGCAGTGCGACTTGCGGAAGGTTACGAGCCGGGCTCCTGAATAGTGATTCGCGAAGTAATAATTGTTATTATTCGCGTGGTGTCGTGGCACGTGCTGGTGGTAGGGGGATTCAGTGACAAGAAGCTCCTGCATCCACCCCAGGGGGAACCTTTCCTGGGAGCAGAGAAACGACTCCCGGTGGCCGATCCAGGGAACAGATAGAAAAGGAAAGAGAGGACGTTCCTCGTGGCTAGGTCTGGTCTCCAAGACGTTGGAGACGACCCGGTCTTCGCACCCCCACACACAGATCGACCATCCAGACGTCCGAACTGTGTGGAGTTCGAGACGCATCTGTGTCACGGCGTAGGGCAAAAGTCCAGCTGGCAACCAGGTACCGTACGTACATTTCTATACGAGAGCTCTCCCGCGCGCGTATCGCGAAACCATCTCAAGTAATAAAATTATTGATTTTTGCTATTGTATATTTGCGTGCGTGTGTCAAAAGGCCTTTTTCCTCTTCCTATCCTTTATTAATTTATTTCAGGACTATTCATTTACTTCACGGAGATAGTAAGTAGCGTATAAATTGCTATACCCTTTTTAGAGTAACCGCCGTACTATCCTATTTTAACATTAAAAGTACAAATGCATGTGTATAGTATTTTAAAAATTAAACTATATTATTATAAAGAAGTATTATTTTAATAATCTTTAATAATTTTAATAAGAATAATAATCAATATAATGAAAAAATGGTTTTAGTATACGCGTACGAAAGTATACGAGATTTTATCATTGTGAAATCCTGAATAAGGATGACTCAATTAAAAAATCGCGTTTTCCGATTACTTAACATAAAAATATAGCATTTTAACATTATCAGCACCAAGCAAGAGATAAAAAAGTGAAGCGAAATTATAAGCGATATAAATCAGGTAATTGGCCGAAAGTTTTCACTCTTCGGAAAGCCACTCGCTGGCACTGTAACTCTTCCATTTCTATATTAGCCCGGAGTCACTAATTTTTTATATGAAATTTTGTAAAGCATAAATAATTTTAGACAATCATTAATAAACGATTCCATATTACCCACGAGTGAAGTGTATTACTTTTATTGTTTTCCCTAACCTTTCCATCCTATTTCGCGCCATCCGCGACATATCTCGCGCATCCCGAAGGTGAGGAAGGAAGGAAAGAAAGAAGTTTCAACAAATTATTCAACCCAATAAATTATTATCGACGAAAGGTAGATGCTCTTATTATCCATTTCAACATATTAATTACTAAATTTTAAACCCTTTACATCCGATCAGGTATGTTGTAATATTAGCGCCATCCCTAGCTATTGAGAGTAAAATCTCAGGCTTAAAATGGAGCATGGCATCTTTTTCTCGGTGAGGAAAAATTGCAGAATACGATTGGTTTATAAAAACGTGTAAACCGACGTAACTACATTATTAAATAGTATCTTCATATTATTAATGACGTAATATCTTTCTTGTAATTACAAATGTCATTTAATTACATTTTCTAGAAAGTAGATTTGTTTTTATTTCATTTTTTATAAAATGTAGAATTACGTACCTGAATGATTCGATGATCTCGAATCAGTTTTTTCATACAATTAAAGATAAATGTGAAACATAAACCTGACATGAGCAGCGTGAATACAATAAGAATGATGATTACGTGATCAGAGTTTATATTTAAGCCGGTATTTTTTGTCTGAAATACATAATTTTGATTTATTTATTAACTACATTCCATTAAATATTAAATTGTCTTTAAATACTACAATAATAGAAATATTCTTCCTTATATTCTTTTAAAATTTATACAATAGAGTGATTAATAACAAATAATTTAATTAAAATTATAAGTAAAAATGAAAGTGCTTAATTACAAATAATAAAAATGTATAATAGTATGTAAGTAAAACATTGATTTATAATGACACTTGAATTTAATTTAAGAAAGTATTTAAAAAATAGATATATATATTTTGCTATATTCTATAAGTTTTCTACTTTTATTAATGAATAATTAATAATTCTTAAACAACCAAAAACTATATATAAAATTTAGTCTTATATTATAAATGTATATTTTAATAATCTCGTATAGAATAAGTATAATTCAATAAATATGTATTACTTAAATAATTTAAATGAAAATGGTAATGAACAAAAATATTATTTATACAATAAAATTTTTTTTTTAACTAGTCGTAACATTATAATTATGTGTATAATAAAGCAGGCAGATATTACGTTTTGTATTTATAGTATTGACATTTATGTCTCAACAAGAAAGTTACTCAAGCTAGCAAAGGTACAGATTTGCGGTTTTCAAAAATTAATATCTTAAACCTTCTAGTTTGGAAAGTTTTAGTTAGATCGACAGAATTAATTTTATTGATTTTGAGATCAATATTTTTATTATATTATTGATAGATATTGAGTTTAATTTAGTAAGAGGACTGAAGAAGAAAAGACTAGACCGAAAGAATAATTGTGATATATTTGGAATAATATTAAGTACGATTAATGTTATCAAGAACTTAAAATTGTTTATCTGGCTAAACTAATATACGCTTCAATAACATACGTATTAAAAATTTTTTTAATCTACCTATAGTACGGGTTGACTTTAATTACAATAGCAAGTTTGATTATTTCAGTTAACAAATTTTTTTTAACCATTCATGTAAAAAATTAACTAAATAATAAAGATTATATTTTTCTTTATAGAATGTAGTTATAAATCCCGAAAGGTATCTCTTTAAATTTAACAATAAAAATACTGATGTTGTTAAGCACTGGCGTGGGAGGTGGGAATGTATAAGATGAAGAAAATATAGTCTTCGTTTGTTCAATTAAATCTTTATTTATCTGAGTTCCCGTGTCGTCGTGACTTTCCTTGACTTCATACTTTTCATGTGTGTCGTCACTGGCCACAGTCCACTATTTAACGTCGAATTTCCCGCGAGGTCTGTTGATACAATAGCTCCCGCTCTTACCGACTTCGCCACGTTCCTTGAGTTCTAACCTCACTTGGCGCCAACTCCGCCAAGATGGCGAAGGCCTGATCCACTCGCGCTGTGACTGCGCCCCCACCTATCCCTTCAGGCGTCTGGCTGTCGCAGGATACAACGTTGCCTCGTGGCTACTTTCGGCTACGCTTTCACCTGGTTACCTGCCGGGTCGTGGCAGCGTCGCTTGTGGTGTAGGCGGTTTGCTTGAACGACGAACTTGTTGTTCACTCGTGCTCGTGCCGACACGGCTCGTTGTCTAACACTCCGGGTACTCTTGCTTTTCCCAATTCGATCCTCTGCAACCTTCTCGTTGATCTTCGTCCAGTTATCTTCGATTCGATGAGGTGTAATTGCTTGCCTTGATTAAGCTCGCTGACCGTTCTGTATGAGAGTTCGAACGATACTGCCCTCCCCTTTGCCATCGACCTCTTACTTCCCCTGATAATATCCTTTACTTGTTTCTTTTCTTTCTTCGATTGCCTCCCGCGGTTTTTCTTTCTTCCGACGCAAACGACCCTACTCTCTCACGGTCCTAATTACTTCCTATATTGGTCTCCTCCCCTCCTCCCGGTGACTGGCACGTTTCCCCCTTCCTTTCTCTCAGTGTTGGTTCGGGAAGCGTGCACACCACCCCGCGCCGCCCCTCCCCATGCCGGAGGGACCGCGGGCGTAGATAGCAGCCCCAACTTCTCTCTCCGCCGCTTGCTGTGTCGCCTCCACGTCCTGGCTATTGGGTAGGGAAGCGTGCACATCGCCCCGCGCTGCCTCTCCCTATCCTGGAGGGACCGTGGGCGCAGATAGCATTCCCAACTTCTCTCCCCCTGCTGCCGCTGCTCCTTGGGTCGGGAAGATTGCTCTCGCCCCGCGCCGCCCCTCCCATACATGGAGGGACCGCGGGCCCGGTAGCATCCCCAACTTACCTCCCCCTGATGCTCCTCCAATTCCGCCAGTCCCCCTCTAATTTAGCTGGCAACCCGCTCCTGCGCCACCCGCTCTCACTGTTGTTAAAACCCTTTTCTCGCGTTTGATTACAGATGTTTAAAATAAAATTGGGTTTATTTTATTTAATATTTTTTATAACAAAAATCCATCAAATTTTGTAAATATGTAATATTTATAAACTACAAAACAGAATATAAGCTTTAATGATTAGTACAATACATCACTGAAGAATTATAATAATCAAAACATAAGTAGTATGGCTATTGAACAACTAAAAATTTCTCGAAAAAATTTTTTTTTAATTTTATATAAATGATAAAAATATAAATAATCATTAGTACTCACTTTACAAATATCGGCATCTTCATCAAAACGATACCGACAGTTGGGTCTTTCGTTACAACGTAACTGATCCGAAATACAAGCATCTTGACAATCGAATTCATTATCATTGCAACCTTTAAAAATATATATTTTATTTCGAGAGTGATAGAAAGCAAAATAATGTTTGGTAATGAGTTTCAAACGCTAATTTTCTTGAACAATTTGCAAAAGTTTCATATACATTTATTGTTTAATTTATATTTATATTCTTACCTTTATCTTTGCTTTCTTTTTCTCGGACAGCAGTCATAATTGCCTCAAAGCTACTGTTCATAGCTGCTTTGGTAACAAAAAAACGAAGATATGCCTCACTTCCTTTACTGGTTACTAAATCTGCTATACTACCACAAAAATTATTTATAAGTGATGGATTATTTGTCATCGATGTTTCTTTATCATAAATTTGAACATAGTTGATATCGCATTCATTTGGTTTATCGAGATGAAATTGAGGAAAAGTCATCTGAATCTACAAAAATAATAAATATTTAATAATCATTGATCTAAAAATCAACATAATTAATAACCTATAAAAATTGTAAATAAATCAATCATTTGAATGATAAGTAAAACTTTAAAATAAATATTTATTATAACAAAACTACTACAACTGTAATTAATATTTTGTCATTGCCAGTGCCTAGAAGTCCTTCATGATCAGATTCTTAGTTCTTTCCAATATTATTACAATTGAGGGTTCTATTAGCGCTACTCAACGTGAAACAGTAAAAATCACTAGTAGTATAAACTGTTCACACTGATTAAAAAGATAAGACTCCTCAAACCTAATTGATTATTCGTATTACACTAAAAGCAATTAAATTTTATAAAATCATTCCGTATTTTATTATATCTTAAAATAATTATTCTCTTATTATTGAATTAAGATAATTTATATTTTAAATCAAAATAATTAATAATCTTCATTGTTAGCTACAAACGCTAGATAAATCTATTAGACTAGAAGTGGTCAAAGTTTAATGTTCTAAAATTTTATTGAATTAATAAAGAATTTTTAATTTTAAATATAGCGGAGACTTACTAAGTAGATAACAGTGGATTCTCGTTTGATAATATGTATTCATAAAGAAGATATATAAATGGATATTATAGATTTATAGCTAGATGACTGGGACTCGCGAAAACTTACGATATGGGAGTTGCAGAATTTTCCTGACACACTACTGTGAGGTAGAAAATAGCTGGTTGTTGAAGCCTTATCTTGAATTAAATGCTAAAATTAAATGCACACTTTTTGAGGGACAGGGATAAGAAACTAGTTTCCATATATGAGATATTATTCTAAAAAGAGGTGGTCAATTGATATTTCTTCGTAAAAAAAAGCAGAAAAAAGAAGTTTTATTCATTAAATTAAGTATATCTATAGGGCTTCCTATTGTAGTGGCGCAAGAGTTCCATTGCGAGAGCAAAATTTTGCCGATTGAAACCGTTTTAAATGGGAAAAACTTAATTATTTGTTTTCCTGCGTATACCACCACTAAAAATAGTAACAAGTGACACGAAGAGTATATAGGTCGGAGGCGACTATGGTCCTTAGCTAATGCTAAAAGGCCCAGTTCAACGATGAGAGTCGAACAGTACAGGCAACTCAACATTCATTAAAAGCTCTACGACGTAATGTGAAAAATTATTGCATAGATAAGCCACATGAATAACACTAACAATTGGCGTAATTGTTACAAATTAAAACAAAATTTCATGCTTCTATTTTTACTACAATCTAATAAGAATGATTATAATATACAGTTAATAAATTTTCAGAAAATATTAACTAAATACTAACCTATTATAAAGTATCAATTTTCATTTTATAAATTTACGTTTGTAAAAGTATTAATCTTGTTGAAATGCATAAAAAACGTTTTTTAAGATAATGTTACTTTACATATAGTGCTTTAAATAAATAACATCAAATTTTATTTTAATACAACTTATATATATA
Source organism: Ceratosolen fusciceps (assembly GCA_018883505.1). NCBI lineage: Eukaryota > Metazoa > Arthropoda > Insecta > Hymenoptera > Agaonidae > Ceratosolen > Ceratosolen fusciceps. The sequence continues at coordinate 110,415 of RCIC01000052.1, forward strand.
AATAAATTGTTTAAAAGTCTAGATCACATATAAATCTATATAACTATATGTTTCATAAAAATAAATAAAAATATTTTAATTTACCTTCCAACCCTCAGGTACTGTAATATTCCATATGCAATCCAATTCAGTTCCAAGTTCTGCTGCAATCCTTTTTTGTTCAGAAATTTCTGATGTTTTAATTTCATACTCCAAAAGATTTGTTACATTTAATAAACATTCTTCTGATTCCGGCGTTTTAACTTTAAAGAAAATTATGTATAAAAAACTATTTTAAATTATTTTAAATATCAACAATACATATATTTAAAAATTAAAAAGAATATTAAAATTTATATGTTCTGGATATGATAATCTTTTATTATTATATAAATTATATATTTAGTTTACAATAATATATTTGAATAAATGTAACAGCAGTAGCTACCACTACTTGATGTACTTCATGTCATTATTATACGTATATTAATGAAATTGTGAGTGATAAATATGATAAATTAGATCATGCGCAGGAGATACTGCTCCGTGACCGCGTTTACCAATGCATAGAGGGATAGAGGAAGAGAGAGAGATTAGGATCCGGGAAAATATCCTCCGGAGTCCTGCTGGATTGGAAGAACGGAAGGAAAAATGGGCCGTGGTTTCTCCGAGTATTTACGAGCAGGTTCCTGGTGAGATAAGGTATGAGGAATGGCAACGGAGGGATGTGACGGGGAGGAGTAAAACAGGGATGGCGAGTCCTGGAAGATTGGAGGGAGAACATCATTGTTCAAAAAAACCAACAAATACCAATCTTAAAGTCTTGGTAATTTTTTTGTAAACCCCTTCTTACCGCCAATTCCCGCTCTTGATAATCCGGCTTTTTTCAATTTGATTAAACATATTCTGACAAAAGTGATATTTGTATATATTAAAAATTTTTCGGATGAAATATTTTCATACTAAATGCACCATTACAAATCTACTTTGAAAATTCATAAATGCATACGTGTCAAACTTCAGAACATTATTGCATTTACAATCGTATAAACATACTTGTTATTTATCAGTTATTTATAAGTAGTCAAATAAAAATAAAACTAAAATAAAACATAAATTTATGACATAAAAATAAATGTTACGATATAAATTTTATTTACTAGCAGAATAAGAAAAAATTAAATTAAAGTTGTGAATATATTCATTCGTTTGAATAAGAAAATTCATATTCTTTAATAAATCGATATTATTCGAAGATTACAGATACACTTTCATGTTGAAACGAACACTATTCAAAGAATTGTTTGGTATAAAATATATGGTATATAAATTACATAACATGAAATTTACAAATGAATAATATATATAAAGTCATTGTTTCTCTCGAATTCTGAATAAATTATAATTTACATTAAAATAAATATATATATATATATATATATAAAATATATAGAATTGAAATTTGTTGTATGATGCTCCTGACGAAGCATTTTAAAATACGTATGATCTATCCAATTCAAATATCATAAATTTTAATAAAAGTGAATACGTTGTTTATACTTTTTATTATAATAAACAAATTAACGAATTCATTAATATGATTAGTGCAAGCATAAAAGATTAGAATTTATTGAACATTACACGCATATACAGTTAGAAAAATACACAATTTAACATAGAATCATAAAATATATTGAAAGTTATATATATTAGATTGTTGTACGTAGCGATATCATGACACCAGGTCACTAATAAACGGCTAGCTTCAATTGCTGATGCGGTTAAAATGTCCCGATAATGACGAGTAAGCATAAAAGACAAAATCAGTGTTTTGACCAGAAACTGAAGTTATGAGCTAACCTTATGCAAGAAACTCAAAACGGAAGAGCCCATCCAGAAAATAAATTGATTAATAGCAAAAACTCGTTTTTATAAGTTACATAAAACAGTTACAGCGCAAAGATTAGTACTGAGGTTTACACATGTCAAAATGGTATATTTTTCAAGTATCCGCCGTAATTAATAAGATATATAATAGTGAATCTTGTTCAAATATTAATATTTTCATTAATATAAATATTAAATTTTCAATATTAATTAATTTGTAAAATTTGAGTGTCACGATTAGATAATAATAAATAAATATGATAATAAATTTTTATTATTATCCAAAAAAACTATATTATATATCAAAAAAATTACAATATGTTTTCAATAAAAAAAATTTTACCTATAGGTCTGGGAATCATACTCCATACTGCTCGAAATCCATTTCCTTGTATACTATTGTCACTATGAAAATAAAGCCAAAGATATCTTGCACTTGATGTAATTTCTGGAAAAGGAAAAGCTCGGCAAAACCTTCCAATGAGTCTTGAATATCCATATTTCCCGTCCCGAACTTCTAAAAAATCGTAGATACATTTTTCTTGATCTTCAAGTTCAAAGTTATCACGAAATTCTACTTTAAGAACCATTCCTGGATTAGCTGTAAATAAAATATTTAATTTATTTAACTTTTGTCATTTTTATTAAGAAAATATTCATAGCTTTTATCATTACTTTACTTTATATGAAGAACTATAAGTACTCTATATTATATATGTCATTCACTATTAATAATTGATGTATTTGAACTCTAGATTTCACGCAATATATTCTATAATTTATATATTTTTATCACATGCATAGAAATGAAATAATTAAATAGGAAAAAATTTATTAAAATGTCCGAATTTTATAATTATATTATTATAAAATTTATTTTGAATAAGCAAGATAATAAATATACAGGTTTTATAGATAGGGAGGGAATTAAGCATTATGCAAAATCTGGGTATTTATATGTTGCCTTTGTAGACAATTGAGCTGAAAGAAAAAAAACAGGTAGGACTTAAAATTAATATATTGAAAAGAATTATAATTCAATTCGCCTTCGCAAAATAAATAAAAATTACTTTCATTTATTATTAAAATTGTTTTTAATACATATCTCTATAATAACATAAAGTCGAGTATTAAATTTAAATTTTTTTAAAAATGTAAAACTGTAAAAAAATTTAACGCAGAAGATTTGCTAAAATAAAAAAATGAAATTATATTCTTGATCGCGTACGAAATTATTAAGAAATCGATTTTGAAATGTAAATAAGAAATTTTTATTTCATGAAATAGTATAAATCAATGTTGATTATTCCTAAAGTCGCTTCTTCCGCTTGTATGTCAACTACGGTACTAAAATTAATATTTCTTTCTTTTAAGATTATTCATTGAACCATAATAATATTGTATCTTTTTTATAATAATGCATTTATTTTCGTAGCGCAATCTTAAAAGCTGAAACGCGATTTCATAATTCTCCTCAATTAGTTCCAGTGCATCTATTCGAGTGCATACCTTGAGCTTCATCACTTAGACAAGTCTCAAATAGCATACTTTTTTAATTTTATTTAATCCGAAATTCAATGCACAATAGAATTAAAATGATTGTCGAATGAGGTAAGTTATATACACGGTAAAAGCAGTTGTAAACATTTCGACAAGACCACAAGGTCATTTATAGTTTTTGGTGATGATCTATCGGTGCCATTTTCTATCAATTCGTATACGAAGCTTATGATTTCGTAATATATTTTTTCAAATAACTCGAAATCAACGAATTGCAACGCATTCATCTGATAAGAAAGGTACTCGTATTATTCTATTGTTAATTCAATTTTATCCAACTATAATTTTATTTCCGGTTTTTCTTTTGAAAAATTTAGAGAGTTCTTGATAAAGTAATCAAACCTTGTTAATTTTGTATTAATGTCCAATCTCTTGCTCTTCAAAACCTTAACGTGTTTATTGACTGGCATTTAAAATTTTTTCTGTTTCTTACTCGTCCATTACGATACACTACAGATTTCAGGATTACAGATTCAGGATAAAAGATTCAGAAGTTGCATCACGAACTTACCTTTAATTTAAGGGCGATATGTTATTGTTGAATCGTATTACATCTTACTTTGTGTCGATAAGTTCTTGTTACTAGTGAAGTCTCTGGTTGCACGTTTATAATAATCTGATTTCTCTTTGCGTTTATATTCACGAAATTGGACATCAAGTTATCGTATTACTCACTCTCTTTATAAACTATTTTTGTTTAATTACACCTTATTTTGCGTTGCATTTTACTATTGTTTAAGTTTCAAGTTTCCTATCTTTTTTTCCCTTATGAATCGTTGGTAGAATTTCCTCTATTTAAGATTAAATTTCTAATTGATTTCGATTAGACAATAACATAAATAATTAAGTACACTTAATTTTACGAAAGTCCCTAATTCTTCTTTCATACTTTGTTATTGTCCTTATTTAATTTTCTGAATCCGGCACGAAGGGCCTTATGTTCGAACGTTTCAATATATCTTAGAGGTTTGTTCTTCGTGAACGTAAAGGTATCATGTATACAAGTATTTCCATGGATATACCATGAATGGAGTAAAATATAACAAACTAAATGTGCTGATGATCCGTTTATGTGCGTTCTATTTAGACGATTTTGAAGATAGCTTCGTTGTCGGTTATATACAATGTTGACTTACAATTTGATTCGTTTGCGTTTCGTATAAGAATTCTACCTGATTTAAAACTGCGCGTGTACAAATATAAAATTTATCGAGACAATACGGAAAAACAGGAGAGTACTTATAGATTGGGGCATTTTTCGTTTAAATCTTATTCTATTGAGACATATTATTCTTAATTTAATCTTTTCATTTATCGAAGGAAATAAATAGTTTGTATAACTATACGAAGATTATAGGATTAACAATAACACCTTGCCTGATTAACCGATCGTCGTAACAGGTTAGTTCGTGCCATTTTAATTTATTACACTTTGGTATTTCGGAGAATAAAACTGATAATACATGCAGTTTTTTTTACTATTATTATTTTAATCTACGATTTGAATGCTGTTCTTATCAACCTTTATATTGTTATATTTTTTCACCTAATATTATTAATCACTAGCTGCATTCAGAATTCCAACATAAAAACTTATAATTACCTATCTCATTTAATGCTCTCAATACCCATACTTATTTAGGCAAACTAAAAAGAAAAAAAATTAATGAAGATGTCTTATAATAAAAATAAATCAGGATCACAAATTCATAAAAAAAATAATAGATAAATTGTAATAAATGCATGATGATTTAAATAATAATTCTACTTTTTCCATAACTCTTTGAATAAAGACGCAAATAAAGCATTTAAAATACTTATATGTTATACAAATTACAGAACTGTAGCACAGTTATAAGCTGTTAATAAAGCGGTTTTTTTTAAGCCGGATGTAGCTTTATAAGCGATATTTTTTTAGTTAAAAACTTCTTTATTTTTGTCATCAAAGAATATATAATAAAAAGGTTAGTATAGGTGTAAATGTAATAATTTAAAACTGGTAAATTTAAGGTAGATAGTATTAAGCGTATAGGTTATTATAATATTGTGTATATATGTTACGAGTATTGGCATTGTTATTATTAAAATTTATCAAACTATATTAATACATATTAGAGCGCCAACAAACCATTTATTAAAAAAAAAAATCTATAAGACTATTTACGACAATAAAATAAATATATTCTTATTTTGCTCAAAATAAAAAAAGTTCTTTCCCTTTTATTATAAATTATTATTGAAAAAAAAAACTGTTTTCAACTTTGAATACTTATAAAAAATTGGTTTTTACCTCTTCGTTCTATCCAAATGAACATTTCCTAGACTTAAAGTCAAGATATACAAATTGCAGACCTCCAATGTCGGTATAATTGAACTAAATGAAATTTCTTCGACAAGTGCTGCTGTGTTTCCGCCACTCTGCATCGGTGAAACTCCATTATAGAAACCAAGCCATTTAGTAGAACTACATTTTCTTCTATCATCATTTATTAAAACTCGAAATATTACTGAGGTTATTTCCATTAACGGTTTCTGCTTTTATGCAGTCTATGACAATTTTGTCCTAATTTAAATTTATACGGTGCGCAACTGCTTCCTTGTTTTAAATTCTGCTATGTAGCGACCTCATTCGAAAATTAATTTCACTATCTTTACTAAAGTTCATTAGTATCTAATTTTTTATTTTCCTCTTAGGAATTACTCATCAAATCCTAGCAACCATATTATTTGATCTGAGAATAATCTACGATTTGTCATAAAAATAAAGTGCTTGAAAGTCAACAAACATAACTTAATAATAATTTTAACATGATAAAATATAAACATATTAACAAGGCTGTTTATAAGCTTTATACAATATATATGTTTTCTTGAAAAAATTGTTAATATTTGTCGACATATAAAAATTTATACGTAACATATCTAGTTTAGTTTTTATTTTAATATTATTCATATATATTATGTTTCAAGATTCAGTGTAGTTATAGAATAAAAACCATACATTATATCGAATTAGTAAATTTTTTATTTCCTTCTCTACCTTTCCTTACAACCTCGAAAAATAGATTGGCATATTTTTTATTAACTGTATATAATCTAAGATTGCATGATATATTATAAACACAATAATTTTAATTTTAAATCACTTGAATTATAATTATTCAAAAATATGAATTTTGGACGAAGCAGATGACTAATTACAAATCTTACCTTCTAAAACTTTGAAGCAACTAATATTTTTTGGGTATGGTTCTGGATAATCAGGACTATAAAATTCATTTTTCGTGGGATCGCCTTCTTCAAATTTATAACAAGCATTGTGATCTTCTCTTCTGTATCTTCTCGTGATATTTTCGTTATTTGAAGCCGCTGTTATATCATGAATTTGTAATAAATTTGATAGCTAAAAGTATTGAATAAAATAAAAAAGTTATATAATCTTATTTGTTTTATTAAGTTTGTTTAAAAATGTTTTAAAATCTTGATAAGATTAAAAATATCATATTTAATTAAATAAAATATAAATTATATATACTCTAATCTCGGAGCCATGATTTTTTATATAACCTATTTCTTATACATATAAATCATATATGATATATAATCAACATCCTAATCTACTAACATTTAAAGAAAATTTTCTTCTTTTATTTTTGATTAATCAGTTAACGTTCACTACTTTTTTTTTATCAAACTTATCATTTAAATTTGCGATTTTGATATTACAAAACACGAGAAATTCTTTTATATCCATAGATAAATTTGTTTTTCGTATTGTATTATATACATGATATATTTTATTTTAGGTAAATTATAAATTATGTAAATTCAAATTTTAACTGTTTTTTTGTTCTTAAACTTGTAACGTTTATTTGTATTTGTGTAGTGTTTCTACTCTCAGACCTTTCCTTGTGTTACAGACTTATCCTAACATTGCTAGAAATAAAATTATTTGATGAATCTAAATAAAGCAAAATACTTATTTTCTTTTAATCACATGACAAACTAAAACTAAACTAAACATTACTAAACAGTTAACTTAACATTAAAAATGTACGTTATGTTGTAAAGATGCGTAGTAGAAAATGTTTAAAAGGAAAAAAGAATAAAGATAATGAAAAATATAATGGAAAATATCAAAGGAAGTTTGAAAAAAAGTATGATTATGCTTTCCGGTGATGATTGTTTGACGAAAGCGACAGAAGTTTCGTAGCCTGATATAAAAATATATCGTTTGGCCTTTGAGGTTTCCCGTTTAGTAAGAGCCAACAAGCTTTATAGCCTGTTAAGAAACATAAAAATCAATAACATAATTTGAAAATGAAATGTGTTTGAACAGCTCTTAGCCGATTGAAAAACAAACGCGGCACGCGAATAGTTTAACACGTTGTAGCACGATGAACTCTAAGTAGAAAAGTTGTTGAAAGAAAAATAAAATTATCACGATCAAATGCCGTTGAAACAAAGATGTGTAGAAAACGGAAAAAATATATATATATCATATGCATATACTTATTATATTTCCGAAAATGTAGTTAATGAACATATATTAACTATAAAAACTATTTAGATATAAAACTTCGTCGTACCTACTCGTGTAATTTAATATTGATTTGCGATATTAATTTTATTTTATAGTTATTTCATTTTTTATAAATACAGTTAACGGACGTATATAGAAGAAAAAACTGTTTAACTATAAAAATTCATTGTAGGCGTCCGAGTGTAATTTAATAATTGAATTGTGGAATTAATTTTAAACATTATTTTATTTTTCAGATCAGATGAAGTCCTTGTTAAAATATTGAATCATGAAATTGATGTTAATCTTATTAAATTAGTATACTTATGTATGGCATTTAATAATTTTATTTATAATTTATTACATTTTTTTATTTTGTAAAATCAGTCAAAAAAATTTTGAAGAAGTGAAAGATTATAGAATTGTAAATATTTAAATTAAGGGCAATCCCGTATACTGCTTTTAATAAATTAATTATATGATGATATTAATTTAAACATTTCAGTAATTTTAAAATTAATTAAAAACTATCTGAACGATTAATAACACATCTAACTACCTTCTAACACAAGCTTCTTGAAAGATAATAACACCTTTTATTGTGCGTTCATCAACGTGCATCAAGTGCAACGTTCATCACGAAACAGGTTTAGCTGAACTACGTAGCCTCTTTTCGCCGAACTGCACCACCGACCTACACCAAATAATGATCCACAATCCCTGTTACCCTATAACTCGTTGCTTCCTTTTCTACTATTTCTAGCCGCTGTCGCACTACTTGAAAAGCGAGAATCTAGATAAGTTTCCTCGCAATAAAACAACTTTTTTAGAAAAGCAAGTATTACAAAAATAAAATTACCAAGACTTTAAGATTTATATTTGTTGGTTTTATTGAACGGAAGGCATGAGCACGGAACAATGATGTTCTCCCTTCAGGACTCTCTGCCCCCGTTTTACTCCAGCCCGTCGCACCCCTGCTTTGCCTCCCCCCATACCTTATCTCATCAGGAACCTGCTCGCAGACTCGAAGAAACCTTGGCCCATTTTTCCTTCCGTTCTTCCGATCCAGCAGGACTCTGGAGGATATTTTCCCGGATCCTAATCTCCCTCTCTCTTCCTTTATCCCTGGGTGTGCAGGTACGCGTGGCGATGGAATACAGGTAATGCATCGAAGGGCAGCAGTGTCCCCGGTACATGTCAAATTTTTCTGCCATTACATACATTTGTTTATATAAAATATTTGCTCTCTTGTCTTTTCATAGTTTTGCCTCTTGACAACTTGACCTTGAGTCTTGTGATATCAAAATATCTGTGATTAACATAATTTACGTAAAGTCGTCAAAAAACTGCACCACGTGTCCTATGTATCCGTAATCGCGTGGGCTGCATCTATCGAAAATTATCAAACAACGATCTACAAGTACCCGCAAAATTCCTTTTTATTGCACAGCGTAACTGCTGTCATATAAGGGTTATTAAATCAATGTTAGTCAATATTGTTTATTACCAAAATCGTTTATCATAGATTATTATGTAATTGATATTTTTGTATTAAATCATAATCGTCATGGCAAATATATATCACTGTAAATATAATAAACAGTTATGATTATTATATTACTGAATAAATGTTAATTTTTTTCATATTTTTTAACCCCCTGAATGCATCGGTAGATTCTTTTCCAATCTGAGATATTCGAACCTAGAATTTATTCATTTCAAAATAATAAAATTATTAACTTTTCTTGGCTAAATTATAAAATACTTCTAAATCAATACATTTAAATTTAATTATTTACATATACTTTTAGTATTAATAAAAAATTTAATAATTTACGCTAGCAACTATAAATATAGAATTAAATTCAGTAAAATTCGTCAGCAGAAATGTTATTTTAATAATACTTTAAGGGCAATATTTATGAATGATGTTATTAATCTTCTTTAAAAAGACTACATATGTACATCATGAAAAAAATAAACTGTAAAAAATAAGAATGAAGTTGGTCAGGATTTGTATAAGGTATAAAAAGGTCAGCTTGATCCCTCTCAGAAAATATAGGTGGGAAGAAGGTAGGGAGTGGAAGGTAAGTAGACAAAAGAAAATTTTATTAAAAAGAAGATAGGACAAATATTAGCAAAGAAATCCACCAGCAAAAGAAATCTCCGAGATCAATACTCTTTAAAAAATAAAAGCGTGCGTGTGAAGCATGTACTATTATTCGAAAATTAATTGTAATTTAGCATGTACATAAGTGTGTAAAAGAGTTTATAGTAGACACGAAATTACACTCGGGAGGAATATAATTATCTTCCTGAAATTTTCAAGGCTGAACCACAAGATCCTCAAGTTTAGCATAACACTAAAAAACTTTGTAACTACCCTCATTCGATTAATTTTCTATAAACTATGTTATCCTATGAAATATTAAATACAAATACTGCTTACTGATATGGTAATCTAATAAATAATAGTATATACTGAGTAAACATTCCTTGCTTATTAAGTATATTTTAAAAGATATACAATAATTTATGTATTTGTATACGTAAACTCTCAAACTATCAAAAGAAATGTAATTAAACAAAACCTGCTTTTTTTATAAATTTGAAAAATCTTGAAATAAAATTAGAGAGTAAGACCACGCTGGAATACATTACGATGTTATAGATTTGAAAAAGAAAAGTAATCAAGAGTATTGTACGAACCTCTAATGAGCGTGTGAAATATTGAATCATAGTAATAAAGTCTAACTGAAGCGACATTTGATTCATGGTTGCAGCTGTAGATTTTACAGAATTAGTAGCTGTTGTACGTGTTACCATATATTGTTGCAGTCTTTTTGATACTAAAAAGGATGTAGTATCAGTAACACTTGTAGAAGGTTCGAAATTACTGAATACTATATTTTGTTTTTTAGAATACAATGAATTTAAAGTTACAGAACTTTTTAAATTAAAACGATGCCAAAGATTTGTTAAAATACTGTTACGACTATTTTTGTGCGTCTTCTTCAGTATTTGTCCCGAAGTATCTAAAATAAAAATAAGATAGATAATTTAAAATAAAGTTTATAACGTTTTGTTTAAATTAGTATTAAACTTTTAAAACATTTTATATAATAGAATTTTTTCATAAATAAAAATCATTATTTCCTCACATTTATTCAATCTAAATTTTGAAAAACTATAAAAGTTAAAAGGCAGGATCTATCAAGTCGTGGGCGAGAGAAGGAAGGAAAATAAACAAAAAAATTACTCTCCATTTTCCTCGGACAAAGGTTGGGAAGCATTGAGGAAGAAACGCGTGTGAAATAGGATCCTCTCAGTCATGCGTCTGCAAACTCTTTGACTTGGCATCTATCCCCGATAACTGTCTTGATGACACATTCGACATCTCTTCTTCATTTCTTTTGTTTTTGCTTGTTTGGGAACCCCGGTCCTTTATCACCAACGGCCGCAAGCCTAATTGGATTCTTAGAATGGCGCCACCCGAATTTGCGTCAAACATGACTTTTGCCATTTTTCGATCATTTCTTTTACTATCTATTTCATTCTATGCCTAATCCCCTCCCATCACCGTTCCGAGAGCGGCACGCCTGCATCCTCGAACGGCATATAGATACGTGCAATGACGATAAACAGATGGCGAATAAGGGGCGCACGTCAAAGTATTATTAAAAGGTAAAACAAAAATTTGGTTTCGATGAAAGAAAAAAATAATATCAAATGCATTTTACAGTTTTTTATTTATGGGTAAAGAAAAAGCAATAAGCTAGGTTTTACTCACTAACACAGAGAGTGGGATCGGCGTCGGATAAGGGAGTGGTTATCCTCGGGTAGTAGACCAATGAGACCTTTTTTGTTCTTTGATGACACGTTTTATTTATAGTATCTGCCACGCCTTGACGCAGGGCGAGGGAGGATCTTCGTTGTTGTCGACCAATCGGTCAAATTTATTTTATCTCAGGCTAATACACTTTTACGCCAATTCACTTACAATTATTTACAACGTTCCGCTACAACAAGTTCGTTTACAATGTTTTTTTTTACATATGCGCCGATATGTCAGGGATGACTCGTCGGTGACTTTCCTGATTTCGAAATGTTGGCAAGTTCACACTGATTTTTGCGCTCTTGGTTCCCGCGAGCCGTCTTCACCTTCACTCTCGCTTTGCCCTACAATCCCGAACGCGTCGAAATATTTTTCCCTAACCAGACGCGGTAATTCAATTTTGAATTTCCCGCACTTCCTTCGGACGATGTGCGTGCAGCGGAGAATTCGATATTCGAATTTCGCGCGGCTCGAGGGGCGTCTCTGCGTGTGCGCGTCTTTCGCTGCGTGGTATGTACTGCGCGCGCCTTTCGGCCAAGATGACGTGTCTTGCGCGTCAGCTGTCGCTCGTTGCCGCAGCCCCACTCCTTTCACTGCTCGCCGTCGCCTTCAGTCTCGCCACGTCAGCCGCGGGGTGCGCGTCGTTGTTGTCACGACGCCCGCTCCTGTAGGCTGCGGCGCTGCGTCAGCTGAGTGGTGACGTCAATGATGACGCCAGGAGTCGCCAAGATGGCGGTCGACGCGTCTTTGAGTGACGTTACTACCACGACGCCCCCTCTTACCTCTCGCGCTGCGCTTCTGTCCCCTTGATGCGGCGTTGCCTCGTGCTTTCTCGCGCCTACTCGCGGTCGTACCTCGGCCTGGATCCCCTCCTGAATACGGCAACGTCGTCCGAGATGCGGGCAGCTTGGTCTAGACACTTTTGTGAGTCACTCGCGTCTCATTCGCGCGTAAGCGGGCTCGGTTCGTGGTTCTGCGTTAGATACTCGCTTTCCACGATCCACCCCTTTTCTTACTTGCCGACCTTTCGCGCGCTTAATGTATATTCGGAGAGGCTTTTCTTTTCTTTTTTTTTTTTTTTTTTTATACAAAGTGCGATGTGCGGACGCGCTGTCTTTTCTTTGCTAGGGCTCGGAAAGTACTGCCCTCCCCCTGTCATCGGCGTCGTCACCCCCCCCCCTGAGAAAGCCCCTTTCACTTTTCCTCCAATCCCTCGTCGCGTATTCCTTCCTGAGCGGGGGAGGTACCCCCTCCTTCCGGGTCTGCTCGCTTCTTCTCCAACTTGCCCCCTTCTCCTGGGTCCTACTGGCCTCCTACCTTTATCTTATTCTCTACCCCCGGTGCTTGGCGCGTTTCGCTTTCACCGTCTCTACGCGTTCGGTCGGAAAGTGTGCCCCCCCCCCATTCCACCCCTCTCCTGTCGAAGGCCCGGGAATCCGAGAGCATCCATACCTTCCCTCCCCCCGCTGCTCCTGCTCCTTGGGTCGGGAAGTGTGCCCCTACGTACCACCCCTCTCCTATCGGAGGAACCGGGAATCCGAGAGTATCCATACCTTCCCTCCCCCCGCTGCTCCCTCTCCTTTGATATGGCGCGAGACTAGCTTCTGCACCGCCCGCCAGCACCGTTCAGTTCACCCCCTCCCTGCATTCAGTAACACTAGGTATGAGGGTAGTACAGAGAATTTGTTTCCTAAGTTTTTTAAATACGATCATGTATTTCTGTAGATCAAAAATCTTTTATACTTTTCTCTTTGGCTTATATTCTCCTTATAAACTTTTCTCTTTCTTATGAATCCTAATTGTTTCAGGTGAAATCTTGGATATAAATTCGATACAAGCTACAAATATCGAATTTAGTACAGACATGAATCTTTGATTTGGCCAAACTTGTAATAATAACAACAATTAACGATTAAAAGTTTAATACTGTTTACTTACTTAATAAATACCTACATATTTCTTTTTTAAAATTTTTACTTAAAGAGTTCTATTGTAAAATACAAAATATGATATAAAAATTAATAACAGAAATTTAGTATATCCTAATAAAATTAATTCAGTTTTTATTTTCTTTGAAATAACTAGTATCTTGAGAAAGTTTTTGAAAATATTAACTGCATAATTTAAAAATCAATTAGTTTTATGAACATATAAAGCATTATGATATAAAGCATTTTTTATGTATACATTACCGATTCTAAGATTTGTGTGCAGTCAAAAAGAACAAATGTATATAATTGTTATAAAAATTAGAATTTCTGTTGTTACAAATTACTCATTACTTTATTGCAATTGGATAAAATTTAATATTCTTTAAAAAAAAAGAAATTTGCGCTACAGAGGGAGAAATATTATAAGAGACAATCTGAGAAATACTTTTGCAAATAAAGAATATATTGCATTCGGTCCTGTAATAGTTAAGATATTAGAGACGACTGTCTTAGAAAGGCGTTATTCTGAAAAAACTAAAACACGATGAAAACCAACAAATCTGACCAACAATCTGAGTTTGGCCAAAAGAAGATTGTAAAGATGAGATAAATATGTTCCTTAATTATTCTTATGTAGCAACAAAAAAGTGAAAAAGCGAAGGAAGTTGCTAACTGAAAAGTAGGGATCTCGGAAATGAGGTATAATATTAGCTACTGACAGAAGTACTGATTAAGAGAAACTGAAGTTTTATGTTCGATTAGAATGTGTTTGATTGACAAACTGAGAGGTACTATCGTAAAGATATCATAAGCTTCATTTTCCTACCTGGCAACGAAAACTTCATAAATATATTTTAATAACAATTATTTCATAAGTATTCGTTAGGTGTAACTAGAAATTTGATGATCATAAATCCGTTGTAGATTGTAAAGATTTTATATTATTCTTATGAATTTATTGTATGAAATAAAATATCTAATTAAATAGTTTGTTTTCAAATATATAAAATGAAAAGTAAATAATCTATAGTATAAGATTTTGATATTCTTAAATTATTTACCGTGGTACATTCGCGAATAATTTATAGAAACTCGTCTTTTTAAAATTCAAAGGTTATTCCTTTTTATCAAACATTTCAACATTATCCGTCCTTGATTTAATGCAGCAAATACTAAAATATTCTGCTAATGAAAAAATCGTCAATACAAATTAAATTAAACATCGAAATCGATTGTAGATGAATACCGGGAAAAGATCTTCCTTTAAAACATCATTAAAGAATAACAGAAGAGAATAACTAATAGATAAAAATAAAATATGTGAATATATAATTGTTACTATTTATTTCGTGTTATTTATTATTTACATATATTAGTTATTTGATTATGTCTATGACAAACATATATTGCAGATTCAGATATTCCGAATAAGATATTTAGGGATAAAAATAAAGTTAACCTGCAAGCAACACAGAGCAATGTAAAATATGTACAAACTAGAACAAGAATATAATAAAATGACGATATATTATGAACATGGAAGAAAGAAAATCAATAAACTTATTAAATTAAAAAATTTATATACAATTAATGTTACGTGACGTGAGAGTCGCGTGGGGCGTGTGGGATGAAGGAGGAGTTAAACTCGGGAAGATGTGCAATGGACACTTTATTGTATTGATGGTCTCTGAAGTTTTATTATTCGGTTAACAATAATACATAAGTTTTACAATTACACTTTCACGCTAACAATAATACGCGGAGTTTTACAGTCCTTAACCTATCGCAGGCGGGCCGGAACAAGTTGAAGGTAAAGCACTTCGGAACTATAAAGCCGACGAGCTCACAAGGATGGTCTTATTGCTATTTACCGAGTCGTTTACGCCCTCACGCGTTTGAAATTTCCGCATTTTTCTTCGGGCAACGCGCGCGCGTACTCTCGTCTAGGCGGCGCGACGGATGCGTCGTATGCCATCCGGCGCTGCGGCGCCGCCCCACTCCCTGTGCGTGCGCCTCAGTACCACCGCGACACTCGCGGCGTGCGCTTCGTTGCCGCTACGACGCTCTTCGCCACTGTGGGCGTTGCGGTGAGATGATGCCGACGTCAGGCGTAACTAAGACCGCGGAGGGGGTATCCTCGGCCGATATCGTCGCACGGGAAACGCCTTTCCGCCGCTTCCTCACCGTCGATGTGAAGCTGACGTCACTGCTGACGTCGGTGGTTGCCAAGATGGCGCACGACGCGTCCTTTCCCGATAGCGTCGCGTAGGTGACGCCTTCTTTCTGTCGCCTCTCGCTGCGGCTCGCGACTGCTCCTGATGTTCTCTCCTCGCTGGTTTTCAGCTCTGTTCTTTGTCTCACAATAAATCTCGCTGCGTGTCGATCTTTCTTACTTACTATTTGCGAAGGGATGCTCGTTTTCTTAAGAACGCAGTCGCACGAAAGATTTCCAGTGGTAGCTGGGAAAGTACTCCCCCCCCCTCATGCCATCGGCGTCATCCTCCCGCGTTGCTCATACACTCCCCCCGTTTTTCGCCAATCCTCTTTCGGGTTTTACTGCGGCGCGGGCGGCTTTCCTTCTCTTCCGGGCCCTGCTTGTTTCCTGCTTTATCGGGCTTCCCATCCCGGGGCCTACTGGCTTCCTGCCTTAACCGGCTTCCCTCCCCGGGGGCCCACTGGCTTCCTGCCTTATCCAGCTCTCTCCCCACGGTACTAGGCGCGCTCCGTTCTTACTAGTCTCGGGCCTTTCGTAGCTCTCTCTCAAAGCCTATTCCTCATTCCTGGAGGCTCGCAGCTATGCCCCGGGAAACCTCCCCGTTCCTGGAGGATCGCGGGTTCGCCCCGAGAAATCTCCCTTGGCTGGCGGCTCGCGGGTTCGCCCCGGGAGACCTCCCCTTCCTGAAAGCTCGCAGGCTTGTCCCGGAAAACCTCCCCGTGCCTGGGGCTCCTGTGCTTGTCCCGGGAAACCTCTCCGTGCCTGGGGCTCGCGGGCTTGTCTCGGGAAACCTCCCCGTGACCAGCCTTTGGGCGCGAGACCAACCCTGCTGCCGCCCCTAGCACCGTTGGGTACGGCCCCCCCTACGTTTGGTAACAATTAACATATACATTAGAGCAAAATGCATTAACTATAAATATGTAAAAAAAGAATATGTATAAAAAAAAAAATATCTTAAAAAACTATATAATATATGTATAAAACTAAGTATTTCTGTAAGGTATCAACAAATAATTTGAATTCCGAATTGCTCAATTTTATAATATTCAAACTGAAATTAATTATAAAATGGAATGTTATGAGTGAACTAAAGCACGACTTCCGAAATGATAATTTTGCGAATATAAACTGTTCTGTAGAAGACTTAATTAATTATAATTTTTTAATAAATCTGTTGTCTTGGAGAAGAGTATATTATAATGTGTATATCTATACGCATATATATGAAGCATTTTAACAAGTTAACTTTATGTTAATAAAAATGTAAGAAATGGCTTGGAATATATTTTTACATATGAATCTGGCCCGAAATGTATACTGAATGAGTGAATTCATATTTATCATAAAATAAAATACTCTGATATAATGCAAATATTAAAATATTTCTGAAATTTTTTCATTTTATAAGTAACTAATAAAAATTGTCAAATATAAGATATTTTCATAGATTCATAAATATTATATAATATTAGTAAAACTTTTATACAATTAAGCAGATTAATGACTTATAAAATTATTATAAAGCATTATAATGTCTGTAGTAAAATTATGTCTCTGGTTATTGTCCAAAAGATCGGGGAATGTTTATACATAAGTTTGTAAAAGGTTATTAAATGATAAATTATATATTTGTTTTTTGTATGCAATTATTGAAATTACAACAATAGAAGTGGATTTATGAAAACAAAAAAAAGAATCAACGAAAAAACCATTTCAAAACAAAACATGATAACAAAACATAATATTTTAATATAAAAAATAAACTTCTTATTATGATTTCTATATTAAGATATGAATAAGATAATTAATAATTTGATATATATAGCTAAAATAACGACAAGAGCCTATTTCTAAATTTTTTAATAAAAATGATAATGCATGAACTTATTAGATACTGCTGCTGCGAACCACTTGAACACAAATTGAATTAATGCAATAGAAAAACGCATATACCAAGAAGTAATGGCGCACCAAAAATATTGTGTTATAAAAATGTTTCCATGTTTTGTATTATATTGTACGAACAATGCAATTTGAAAAACATAACAGCCAATGTATAAACTATCGAAACTGATATAGAAATATTTTATTTATTTTCTATAAAATATTCAAACGGAAAAATTTGTTTGCAACTATAAAAAAATAGTTGAAATATTTTAAATATATCACAAATTTTCATTAAAATTATGTTTGTTGATATTTTGCACCAATCAACTTATTCATTAAAACTTGCTTTAAATAAATTAATACTACTTTTGGTTAATAATTAATAATTATAATTTTATTTAAACATAGAAATCTTTATAAATATTCATATATTTTTTAACAGAATATATTATATTCTTCATTCATATATTCTTCATTATGGTATTCTTCTGTCAATTTAAATTTAAGAAAAACATGACGCGTGACGAAAAAAACGGATCTATCTCTTCTATGATACTTGATTATATCTGTTAAGACCTAGTCTTAACGGCAACGTAGCAACGGAATATAATTTAGCTGTAAATTTATTAACGGTCATTACGGCGAATTGTGCTGGCTGCGATACAGCCAGCAGCGTTAAATATTATGAAGTTCTTGTAATTTTTATATGCAACGGCTTTTAGGAAAAATTTTCGGAAGAGCCAAGCTTAGCGTGGTATTATATCCTTGAAATCTTACATATATCCTACGATATATGTAAATGACAAATAAATGCACAACTCATTAAGTCGACGAGTGCAAGGCACCTGGTCGTGTTACAAACCACGTGCTCGTACAATATCGAATATTAAGATATCTTGTAATAAGTCTGTAGTATTATATTAAAAACAAATTAAGTCAAAAAAAATAAATACAAAGATAATTCAATCCGGAATTGCGAAACTTCTATTTTATTTTAATTATTATGAATGTCGATTATTTTCATATTCAAAGGAAACGACAGAAAACTTTTGAATAAAAAAATGTATAATAAATACAGTTATCATTTATATCAAAGAAAATATTTTTTAAAAAGTTTTCACATTGATCAAGATAAAGTTTTCAAATAAACCAAATGAAAATCGGCAATTAATCAATAACGATTATTATTACAACATAAAAAGTGGAATTTATAAAAACAAAGTTATAAACAGTTTGAAATTTATGACTAATATAGTGGTGAGAAGAAATTTCTTATACGTTTCTTTTACCGGTCCCGCTAGAAAGTGGTTCAAATACAAGGAGCTAAATATATTCTGTTTCTATCCTTGATGACATTCTAAAGTGAAAGGCAATAGAGTTGAAGCCATTCAAAATTGATACTAGATTGACAATGTAGGAAATTTAGTTAGAATTTAGCTGGTTAGTTTTAGCAAGAAAATATTCATTTAATAATTAATGAGTACGTTCCCATATACTGTGATATATAAATACATTTGTACCTTAGATATAAAATTTTGTATAAGCGTGTAAAATACTAATAACTTTTTGCTCTTTTAGCAGATTTTTATACCCTTTTTTCGTATGATTAGAATTAATTGTTATAAACATAAAGCTAAAATTCGTTAACTGAATAAAAAATTTAAATAAAATCAATGTTCTCGAAAAGACAATAAAAATATTATAATAATTACACTCACCATGTACAAATAATGAAGTTGGCAAAAGTACTAATAAAACAATAGATGATGCAATAATTTGTGAGTGTCTGGTTGCTTGTATTAACATCATGGAAAGCATATTTATAATTATCTAGAGTTGAGTTATGTCTGTAGTTTACCGATTCCAAATAAATTAAATTTAATTATATAACAATCACATATAATGGCACAATTTTGTAATAATTCAATAACTCCTGTAATAAATTAACAAGGCAACAATGACATTAGTTACATTCTATAAAAAAAGAGTTAGGATTTGTTAAATATTAATGCTAGAGATACGACGGACTAGTTTTTTTAATATATTTAAAATCGCTCCTCATTTTAGATATTTTATGCTATATTTAACTTTTCATTTCGAAAATCATTCAATAAAAATAATTCAACATATAATTTCAACTGGTATGTAACTTATATATTACTTTTAGTAAATGTTATTTGTTAAAGCGCGAAATGTTCTTTAAACCGATCAAGGATGGTCAAGGCGCCATCTTTTGTATTCTTTAAATTTAAAAACCTGCACTGCAGCCTTCAAATCAAACACACGCGACTTGACCTATTATCCTTTATCTGCTCAATTAGCCGTCAATAAATGGCGCCAGAGATGCCTCTAATTGCCTAATTCCTAGCTAAGACAAAAAGGCCAATCAGTTCACTCCTTTCCTTCATAAAAAATAAAGCTAAATCTCACGAGTCCAACCGCTCGAGTACAATAATTCAAGTGTAAATCATAATTCGCAATAAATAATTCTTTCACCATCAATCAGTGTTTTTTCTTTTGTGAGTTTATCCGAAAAACATTAATTTAACAAAGATCAAGGATGGCTATAACCAGGCGCGCCGAAACATTATTAATATACTGATTATTTATGTTCAAAATAAAATATTTTACTTTATATATTAGGAATCATAAAATTTGGGTTTATATTATTTATTTCTATAAGTTATTTTTTCTTTATTTACCATTAAATTCAAATTTCATGAAATATATGTGTATTTTCTTTTCTTTTTATAAATGTATTAACAAAATATAAAAATAAATTTTTAAAATTAATATTGATTTGAAAAGAAATTTAATTTAATAATACAATATAATAATTTTTAATTTTATCGTGATTGATGTTAACTTTATAATGGTCTAACATATAAAAATTAAATTTATTAAAATATTTGTTTTAATAAGCAAATATTATTTTATTACTTTTATTAATATATAAATATTATATATTTTTATTAAAGATAAATATAAATAAATATAAAAGATAAATATATAAATATAAATTTTATTAAAGATAAATATTCCCTAAAATATTATTTATTATTTTATAAATTATGCGTATTAATATTTAATTTTTTAAATATAAACTATATTTTAGTATTTTTTTATTTTTATTTATTATGTATTTCTTAAATTAATTAATATAATTTTTAATATGTTTTATAATTTTAAATAATATATAATTCTTTCTGTATATTATTAGTCTGGTATAATTTGCTTACTTTTCTCCGACATCACAAACTATCTTCGAGTCGACTGAATTTTGTTATTGAAAACTGTGCATTTGTGTCTGAAGAAAAAATAAAAATTTAATATTATTAAAATATCTATATTTTAATTGATATGACAAAACATATAATTTTTTTCAGTGTATTAGAAGTAAAAATCGTACATAAACTTCAGGTCAGGATTGATATTGTTTTCAACTTTAAGTGCAAAAATAATTGCTCTAAATTCAATTGATTAGTAATTATAGAATGAATTTATAAAAAAACTTCAAACTTCTCTTTTAAACATTTTTATTTTTTATAATTATATACTAAATTAATATCTCTACTTTTTCTACTTTTTATTTTATATATACATAATTATTAAATTGATGAATTAGTTAACATCAATTATATAATATAATAATAATATAAAATAATTATAATCAATTAGTTAACCCTTACACAGAACAATATTTGCCTATATTTTCGTATTCATATTACAATGATGTAGTAAATATCCTTAATATCCTAGTTAATATCCTAATAAAAGTTTTAGATTGTATTTCTACAATTTTATGATTATACAAAACCAAATCTTGTTTTTGAAAAATTCTGTTAGTTAATTTTATTTATTTTATACTCTAAAATTTTTTTATAAGTTAATACAAAATAAATTTATATAATAAATTTATATAAAAAATGAATACAATTTAATTTAATTTACGATGTTCTTATATGAAATATTTACATTCAATAACTTACCTTTACGTAGGAGCCTTATATATTAAGATTAATATATATTTTTAATTAATACTTAAGCTATAAGATAACTAATAAATCATTAAGCCAAGGCTGAATAAATAAAATTAGATAAATCGATCGATGTTATTCGATTATGAATATTTCAGTCAAATTCAAGTTAAACTTAATTTTTGAAAATTAATTGTGGCGGATGAAGCGGGGAAATTGGTGGCCTTAACGCGATTCGCGAAAAGAAAGTTTTTTTTTCTGTGCTGCGAAAATATCTGACAGTGAAAAAAAAGCTATTAATATAAAGAGCAAAACAACGAATTTGGCGCCGATCCATCCGTATGCCCCGACTGCAGTCTACGAAAATGAATATGTGGTTCGAAATCCTGGAATCACAACTACACATCGATAACGTCACAAAGGACGACCAGTAATTTTGCATGCTGTGTAAATACGCTGTGGAAATAAGCTATGCAACCCACCAACAGAAGGTAAATACGACGCGCTGAAAATAGAGATCTGCAAGTGGTTTTCCAATTCGAACCAAAATCGGGCTGCGAAACTGTTAGATGCAAAAGAGCTCAACGACCGCAAACCTTCATTGTTTTGGTACCACCGCCAGGACATCGCGGGCAACATAGTTAACCCAGATCTTTTATCAAATTCTGGCTAAAGCAACTGTTACGGTCCGCGTAGGCATAATAAATAAATAAATATGATATTGCGTCGTCGTATAGTTAGAAATAATATTAATGATTTATGGCGAAATTTATTGATTTTAAAGGAACGACCGAACGAGGAGTTTAGAATATAAATACACAAATAAGAGTTTAAAATATGAAACGACAGCACGATAATAGTGTTTAGGCGTCAGTAAACACTGTAGGACGAGACTTCGTATAAGAAAAAACCGACAAATTGACAAAAGGATATAGCCGCAGGGGCTTGAAGCCTGGTATGGGCCCGAGGACGATGAGGCATGTTCGCCACATGCGAGACACCGTCCTCGCCTCGGGTCCATCAGACCGATGTAATAGAATCGGTTGCACGAAATTAGGCCCGCCCACCGAACGACGACAGCCGGCCGAGGTCCAACGTGACCAGGGCCAGAAGCCACGACCCTCTCTGTCCCTCTACGAATTTTCCCGGCCAATTAGATCAGCGGGAAAATATTAGAGGCGGGGAAAAGGACCATAAAAGGAGAGAAGGTCGAGGTCTCGGGGCCTTTTTTCACCTACTCTTTTTTCTGTAAGGACTTGAATTCGAATTCAATGCTTGTTCGCGACCAATAAAATTGTAATAAACGTGCTAACTATATACCTTCTGATCATTAAAATAAAGACTTTTAAAACAAAGAAATATCGATTTGAGATGATCTCCCTAATATCCCGTCCATCCTGAACAGCAACTGCCACCGTACATCCGTTATATTTTGTTAGCAAAGTCTGACCTGCATATATCGAAACTTACAGAAATCACGGACAATAGACACGCCCAGACGAGCGATAAAAACTGCGCTGCTGTCTCCGCCCCTCAAAGAGGTTACGCGGGCACCATGATCTCGATTTTGGCTGATAGTAGCCCGACCGTTACAGCTGCCAATAGTACTCTACCCCAGGATGCATGTTATTCGCGTCAGCGGGAGAGGATGAGGGAAATCGAATAGGCGGGCGGCGAAATGAAGTCTATATTCGGTTAAGGTCACTTATTATTTATTATCAGTATATATGGCTGATTTCGCAGCAGTGTCACTCCCCGTCCCCTCAGTTGCGGCTGATCCTCTTCATTTTCTCGCTTAGCTGAGCGTCGCCTGCTCGACGGCGCCGACGACGTCTCCTCTCCCCTCTCTTCTCGCTGTTCCGCCGTGCGTCTCGCATCTACACTCCAGCGGGTAGCTCGAGCGGGCTTAGCGAGCACGTCAGGGCCGTCTCGTCTTTAAGTCGCGCCCGGTGTCACGTCGAATGCGCGTCGGCTCCGCCGACTGTCTGGTGGCGTTCGCCTTGTCTCCGTGTGGTTGGCCGGGTCGTAGCGCTCTTCAACGTAGCCCCGGTTTCGACTGGCAAGTCGCTGGCTCGGTGCGCCTGTGTTGATTCCCCTTTAGTGGTGTATGTGCCCGTTTCAGGGCCGTCGCGCTTCTTCTTGGGCCCCGGTTCGACACGAGAGCACGTTCTCAGCTGGTGCGGTCTCCGTTAGCACGTTCCGATGACCTCGTGTCGGGCCTCCTTATGGCCGGAGCCTCTTCCTCGCGGCTTCCCTTTGGTCTGACGGCCGGACTTGTCTCGGTCATCCCCGGTACTGTTGCTGCCGTGTCAACCCTCACTGAGTGCAACTTCCCAGCTGTTACTCTTCTTCCTTCTCGGCCGAGAACTATGTTGTGCGCTCGATCCACCCTCGTTCCTTGGCACTCGCGGTAGGGCTAATAAGAGCTTTTACGTCCACCGCGGCTTGAGATGGCAACGAGTTGCACTGATAATTTGTTCGGATTCGCTTTCGGTTTTCGCGGCGCTTTCTTTCTCGTACCTCGTGGCGTAGCAAGTTTTTCTTTTGTCTATGCATATTACTTCCCTTGCTTTGTCCAGAGCTATCACGCGACTGACTCTCTCCCCGGCCCGACTTTTTCACTTTCTCCCTACGCCCGCCGACTCTCTTTTGTTTCTTCGCCCTCTCCCCGTGATTATTTATTTTTTCTCCTCCATCCCTATGTAAAATGCGTATTCCCTCCCTCATTTGCCAGTGTAGTATTCCAACGTCTTTCCCCTCTCTTCCTACTTCTCCTGCTTCTTCCCGCCGTTTTATTACCATTGCCTCTTAGTGCGTCGTATCGTCTGTGTGTCTTTGTCATTGTGTTATCTCTCGCAGTTGTAGTATCTCTCGTAGTTGTAGTATCTGTCGTGGTTGTAGTATCTCTCGTAGTTGTAGTATCTCTCGTAGTTGTAGTATCTTTCGTAGCTGTAGTATCTCTCGTAGTTGTAGTATCTCTCGTAGTATCTTCCTCGTATATGTCGTATCTCTAATAGTATCGTCCTCGTATATGTCGTATCTCCCATGGTATCGTACTCGTCCCTCCCCAGCCCTCTGGTGTTACCTTCGCCGTCGGTAACAATGCAGGTACCCTTATTCTTAAAAAGCTGGGGACTTTAGAAACCGAGATAGCGGCTCTGAAAGTAACAGAGCGACACGACCGGTGTCGTGCACGTGGAAAACCGCGAAGAATCTCGCGCAGCCGCGACAATAAGTATACATGCTAGTACCGCGCGAGATTCGGTACCAATGAAGTGCACGCTTCCTTGCAAATGGACGACCGCGAGAAACGAGCAGACCCGTTCAGAGACACTGCAGCATTTAACGGCTTCGCGAACAGCCGCATATTTGTGAGGGACAGGAACATGAACACGTGGTTTCTCATCAATAGAGGTGCGGATGTCTGCGTCTTCCTGAAATCGTGAATAATGGACAATGCTCACGAGAGTGAATGCGTATTTTACGCCGCAAATGGAAAAGAATAAAGACATACGTCCACGAGATATTCACGCTAAATCTTGACTTACTACGCTTCTTCACTTTACGGTTTATCATAGCAGACATAGACATCCCCATAATCGGTATGCATTTCCTCGAACACTATAATATACTCGTAGTTTTGTAACGAAACTCGAGTGTGCTGTGTAATCGGCTCCTGAGAGTGCCATACCAGTGATAAAAACGATAATGGGTTGAAACGCAGGTTGAATTTCGTCTTTGCGTATACCGATGACTTCTTCATCCACTCGAAGGATGTAAAAGAACACATGAGACAGACGATTCGTAATTTCCGTAGCCAAGCAGTTGGAGCCTTTTAACAACATGCTCAAAGGCGCCGAAAGCGGTAACACCCCGGTTCCCTGGAATGAGAAGATGGACAAGCCATTTTATTCTTTATGAAGACCTTGGCCTCCCTTAATAAAAATGTAGTACCATCGCGATCTACGCATCCGTCAAGTAGTTTCGCTATTGGATAAGTGGTCGCATCTTCACCATCTACACGAACCAGAACCCGTTAACATTTGTGTTTAATCAGAGCCTAGAGAAATGGTCCCCAAGATAGTTCCGATACCTCCATTTCATTGCCCAATTCACCACGAACATAAGGCATATCAAGTAGCGAAAACGATGTCGCGGACTGTCTCTTGCGAATCAAAGTAATCTCTCTAGCACTGACTTATGTGGTCCTTTGAAACGAGGAAAATACCGATACTGAATTACACGACTTGATAAAGTATCTAAATTCAACCTTATTAAAATTAAAAAAATTAAACTCCTCGAAATAAATTGTGAAATATATTGTGACGTAGCGAACGATACGATCCAACCATACGTTCCTAAAACGCTGTGTTGAGCCGTATTCAATTCGCTGCATAATGTATCTCACCTTGAAATTCAAGCAACCCAAAAACTCATTACTGGCAGAAACATATGGCCTTTAATTAATAAATATTGTCGACAATAGGCACGGCATTGCATTCAATGTAAAAAATCTAAAGTTACGTGGCACGTGAGCAGTCCACTAGAAAACTTCGCCACATCCAGCGGCAGGTCCGAATCTATACACGTGGATATTGTCGGACCACTGCCTCTATCAAAAGGCTTCAGATACCTTTTAAAGTGTATCGATCAGTTCAGGCGTTGACCCGAAGCCGCACCATCGTCGACATCGCAGTCAAAATCGTCGCGCGAGCTCTTCTGGACACGTGGATTTTACGGTACGGCGTTCCCTTTAGAATAATGATAATTCGAATCGACGAGCTTCCGCGAATTAGCCGAAACAATTAGCTCCAAACATCTGCAAACGACCGCGTATCATCCTCAAGCAAACGAAATGATCGAATGGTTTCATAGGCAATTAAAAGCGGCGTTCAGATGCCATGAAACCGACAGCTGGGCTGACATTTGCCTATAATACTCCTCAGAATCTTAACAGCAATAAAAAAATACCTAAAAGCCTCGTTTTCTGTGCTTGTTTTTGGATTAGGCATACCCTTGCCAGAAGACTTCTTCGTATATTCATAAGACGCGACGAGGTGAAGAGACCATTACAATCTTCATATGACGGCCCCTTCGAAGTGAAATCCCTAAACAGTAAAACACTTACTGTCACAATAAATAATAATAAATAATAATAAATACAAGTTTTATTCTGTCTGACGAGAACAGCGAATAACCGGATCATTCAAAACCCATAGTGATCAACTTTCCGAATCTAAAAGAGCCCTTCAAATCCCGTTCAAGTAGGATAATCAAATTTTATGAAAAGATTGGTAGATGGATTTAATTAGACATAGTTCATACCCACACGTTTATCGATTACTGATCAACACCGCTTGAACATAAAAAAAATACAAATGTATACAAATAGTATTACTGTTAAGAAAAAAAAGACCTATCTTTGTAACAACATATGCAATATTATTATTATGATCACATGACATTAGATGGTAAGCGCCGCTAAAAGTCCAAAATGAAAAAAAATTATAAAAAATAACCTATTATGTTCGTTACTTGTAAGAGGGTAATGTGGCGGACGAAGCGGGGAAGCATGGCTTCCCCAGCTAGCCTGAAAACGTATACGCGCCTAAGATTGATAATGATAATAATTACGTCATTACACTCGCACGCGAATTGTAAGAGAAATGCACTTAAAGGCCATCTCTCCCCACCTTGGGTTATCGACCGCAAAGCAACCTTTGACTCCCCTCCTCCGCCGAGGTGGACGTTCGACCG
Organism: Ceratosolen fusciceps; assembly: GCA_018883505.1. NCBI lineage: Eukaryota > Metazoa > Arthropoda > Insecta > Hymenoptera > Agaonidae > Ceratosolen > Ceratosolen fusciceps. The sequence goes on from RCIC01000052.1 coordinate 137,965, forward strand.
ACGAAAAAACAGTATATTATGAGACGTTCGGCTTGAACATACTCTCAATAAAGATAAAAGATAAACCTAGCACGTGCTTTTCTCGCCTTCTCGATTTCGATTCATTTTCTAACTCGCACTCACTCTAGTCAATAAAATAACACGTACGCTAAATAATTTGTACGAATTTTTTACAGCTTAAGGTCGATAAGTTCAGGAAGGAAGATGGAACGACAGCATAAAAAAATTTAACGTTTTTTCACTTAAATTCAGGTAGTTAATTTATTACCTACCGCGCTGACATAAAAAACTTCCCACCAATGGGAGGAAGAAAATATCTTTTATCTTATTTTAATCTAACGGAAGCAAGTTGACGCGAATAGAATCCTTTTGTATACAAAGAGAAGTCTCTTACCATATGTAATATTTTTTAATTATCCGCAGTGAGCTTTGTGGTAAACCTCCTTTGTTCACGTATACTTTAGTCACAAGAACTCAATGAGCAGTGTGGTCAAGTCCTAACGAAAGATGAGATTGTCTTAGATGGGCTGGGTAACAAGGCTTTTTCATGGCGAGCCGGATACGAAAGTCGGAAGTGCCACGAGAGAATATGGCTTATTGAGTGAATAGTACGGCTCCTTCTCAAAGAGCCAAATACTAAACCTCCAGGTGCCACGAGCGTTATTTACGACAAGCAAACAGCAAACACATGACGTCAAACCTTTTTTTCCTCTCGATGATGTCTATAAGATGGACCTTCTTCTCAACTTTGTTTGTCGTTTCGAGCCTCCCCTTTCCCACCATTACTCAATTATTTATATGTCGCGGTTATTTGTATATACCTAATGTAATTGAGTACTCCACTGTAACGGACCTAGGTCCTAAACAAATTGAAACAGATCGAAATAAAAAAAAAGCTTTTGCTTATCTCAATGTCTAAATACGAATGAAGATAATTATACTTACTAATTTTTCAAAAAAGGAATATTGTTTATTTAAAAGAAATTAAATTAAATTGGTAAATCTTAAAATTAAAATGTTATTGAAGCAATAGCTGATATTTTATTATTATTTATTTGCTTCAAATTTCTTTCACTTTATTGTAAATCTCAAAATAATGTGTACAGTTAATCTTCTTTATTTAGTTCGATATTTTTAAATAATCACTATGATTATTTTAAAATATTGCATAAATATATTAAATATCTTGATATTAGTCACATTATTAATAAATTTTATTTAATAAATTATATTTTAATAAATAATTTAATTTTATTATTTATTAATTTATTAAATAATTAATATTAATAAAGAAGAATCTATAATTTTTTTAGTAAAGAAATACATTTTTTAATGTTTATTGAAATATTATTTTATAAATAATTAAATAATGAATGATAATATTCAGAAATAGAAAAATTATTCTTCCATATTTATCACATTCTTTTAAAAATATTTAAGAAAATTTTAATGTTATTGAAATTGATTTTAAAATTGAACACACATGGAATTACAATTTTCACAATCTTTCATTTGTATTGCTCAAATAATTTGACTTTAAATACATTCACAGAACTCATTATATTACTTATTTATTTTTATTTTTTTTTTTAGATATTTCGATCATTTTGAAGATTAATTTATAATTTCAATTTTTTTCGATAAAATTGTTACTGGTAACCTTTTATTTTGCTTTTTATCAGTATTTATTTTATTTATTAGATTTTTTAATAATATCAAATTTCATTATATTTTTTTCTATTTGTTATTTTATGATACATTTATTTTATTCTTAATTGATTACTGCTTATTAATTGTTATTATTTTAAATTAATTATTCTCTAATAATTAAATATGGTTTATTTTATACATTTATTTTATTCTTAATTGATTACTGCTTATTAATTGTTATTATTTTAAATTAATTATTCTCTAATAATTAAATATGGTTTACTTTTTATGAATATAGTATCGTTTTTCATTATTAAAAAAAAAAGTTAAACATTTCCTTAGGAATAGTATTTCATTTCATAAGCTACTTTGGTTTCATAATATTCTTTTTATATTTTGTATGACTTTTACCTTTAAACTATGAATTTTGGTATTATATTATAATTTTTATATAAAAATATTTTATATATAAAAAATATTCAAAAGCTAATAATTATAAGTAAATAATATTTACCAATGTATTTGAATATTATTTCGTATTTTTACTGTTGGAATGAATACATAACTTATAAGGTTTTTGATTTCCGACTTGATGAATATTCTGAGAACATATTTCATGAAAGAAGAGTTAGTTCATATGTAACGGGTGAAATACATTATTTTACGCTTTTATACTCTCACCATCATTTTTATTGTAAACCTATTATATGTTTATTGTATTTATTAGTTCTATGATATCTTATGGAATGAATAATGTACGTTATAAGAGAAAAAGTGGAATAAAACCAACAAATCCATTTTGTTAGTCGAAACAGTACGAGAGAGAAAAAGAAAAGAGTTAAACATCAACGGTGTTATATTGTGAATTGAACTAAACAATAAAAAGACTGTTTAATGATTGAAGCAGAAAGAGGAAATATGGAGAAAATTACTTTCTGAATTAGATTGATTCAGCAGCTAATAGCTTTAATAAAACTGCGAAGTGCTCTTAGTTTCCTTAACACGAAACGAGAACCTGGCCACATAGACAATGGCAAGTCTGCCGAAAAATCATATTATACAATTGGTAGTATACTTTACTTACGAGATTTCCGATGTTAACTTATTACGTAATCATTCTTTACGTTCGGTTAGAATTGCGCGGAGACGATCAGGCAGTGAAAGGGGAAACCGACATTCTAAGTTTTACGTACGTCGTGAACACTTTGCTCGTCATAAATTAATAATAAAATCAATTTAAAATATAATTAATTAATGTATTCTTCTTATTTTATTTGTAATAACTAAACTATGTAGTTGTTGATATTGATATTGTTTATTACGTATTTGATTTTTATTTTCGTTAAAATTATAAAAACTTATACATATTACCCGAAATAAAATATTCAATTAAATACAAGCTCCTAATATATAAATAATTTTATAATATTAAAAATAAATGAATGCAAAAATATAATATTATGTATATTTATAGCTTTATAATTACTATATTAATATTAATAAATTATTTATTACATTTTATTTATATAATTAATATAAATTATAAAAATATATATTGTATTTATTATTAATGTAATCGGTATTTCTCTTTATAATTCTATTAATTGTAAAAACTAATGAATATTGTATCTCTTTGTTAAAAAATTTTATTTGTATTTCTAATTTTTTTTTATCCTTAAATTATTATGAATATTTCATCTAGTTTTCAAATTCGTTTTATTATTTACGGTATAATCTATCAATTCTAAATATTATCTTAAATTATATTCTTTATTAGATTTTTTGTTAATTTATAATAATTTTCATCAAATTATTATATCCATTCATTTTGAATTTATTTTCTTCATTACTATATTACCTTTGCGTATAACTGTTGAAATTAAAAAACCATTTCATTTTTTTCTAAATCAAATGTATTTTCTACTTTTCTTCAGTGTTTGATTTTTTAAACTTAATTATCCATTAATAAATTTTCACTAAATTAGATATTAATTTAATCGTAATTAATTAAGAAAATGATATTAAAAATGTTACTGAATTTACATATTGCTTTGAACATATGTTTGACAAAAGTTAATTATCAATTTTTTAAAAATTACTTTAATATTAACACTAATTTTTTTTAAGTATGGAATACAAATTCAAAAATTATTTAAAATATTTCTTATTATAATAAAAGTATCAAAAATATTCGTAAACTAATTTTTTAAAATTTGAAAATTTTAAAAAGCGATTGCTGCGAGTAAGTTGTTTGTACATAAACATACATGTTCAAATTTTTTATGTTTCTTAATATTATCTTGTATAACCATTTAATAAATATTTATATAATAATCAACTGGCATGTATAAATAATAAAGTATACAACTTTTAATATTATTAATAAACAAGTATTTAGTTTATAATACAATAATCAATACTTCAAGTAAATCCATTGAATCCTTCATAAATGGTTTAGCATATCTAGATAGTAGTAAATTCTAGTAATCTTCTTACTTTCAAACTGGAATTATTTATAAATTGTATAAAAAATATATATCAGATTCTGTGTAAAATGTAATATATAATCCAGCCTAAAGAATATTTTAAGCACTTGATGAAATGTACAAAATTTTAAATAATAATTATAATAATCATTAAAATTTGAATTCTAGTTAAATAATTAAATTAAATATAATGTAAAAAAAATACAAATTCACTATAATTGTATCTTCATTAAAATCTTAATATAAATTTATACAAGTGAATTTTTGTAATATAAATACAATAATAAAACAACACCTATATTTAATGTCAAAAAAACGCATTTAATTGAAATATTAATAAGTTTATTAATTATAAAGTGTATCAACTACATAAATATTTACGTGTAATTTAATTTGCTTTGAAAAAGTATCCAGAATTTTGAATAAAAAATTACGAACTTGATTAAGAAAACGTTATTTGACAAATGTTTGAGTTTAAATAAACTAAAGCTTTTAAAATATTTGTTATTTTATCTTCTTACATGGTGAACATTATTTCTAAAAGCTTACTTACAGTGTAGATATTTGATCTCATCGACAGAGTAGACTATTTAAGCTTATTCAAGTTTTAATACTCCCCTCCATTTTGCGAGCCGAAAATTGCACCACAAGAAAGTATATGTATCCAATTACAAAGAATTATTTAATTTCATTACGCTATTATTTAAACAATAATAAAATAGCATAATAAGTAATATATATTTAAAAACAATTACATATCTTTAATTTAAAAAATAAAAAAAAACATATACCTAACCGTCTCATACGGGATTTGATAGACAACTGGAGCTTTTCGACCGATGGAGCATCGTTCGATGAGCTGCCGTTATGGCGTGGTATATTTATGCAATCCGCAATCTGAATATTTGTTTGCTATTTTGCATAATTTAACCACTAGCTAATAACTTCCTACTGAGTTATATTATATTTATAATACTAATTTAATTAAACATATTTATAAACACTAGTATCACGATAGCAGATGTATTTCATATTCTAAATATAGATCAGTAAAATAATGAAACCAAAATAATATAAATTGTGACTAGTATTAAAAGCTTTATATAATATTAATGTTAATTTTTAATACTATAAATTACATAAAAAAATAAATTATTTTTTATTTTAAAATTAAAATAAAATGTTAAAATTAATAGTCATTTTAGAATAATTAATAAGCTAATGTAATATGCATAATTTTATAATTTAATATAATGATATATAATTAAATTTGTAAATTTTAAGCAATAAAATATTTCTAATTGTTGTAGTACTTGGTAATACCTTTTTTATATTTATTTATAAGAAATCTATCAAAAACCTTATTTAAATAAATCATTTTAAATTACCTTAAAATTTTATTAAAATACTCGATATAAAATTGTCCATAACTTTAAATAAAAAATTATTTTTACGAGATGCATTTCATGTAGTATGAGAATTACAAATATAAAATTCTTCCTTTGTAGATATACATAAAAAATATTGAATTTATATTTTTACATTATCCATTAATTTTTTTATTTTATTTGAAACAAGGTTTATTTAAATAAATGATATACTTTGATTTATTATGATTATTAATAATATTTATTATTCAATAATAATATTTATATTTAATAATATTTCTTACATGTTATCAACGATAAACAAACGACAAAAAAATTAAATTATAAAAATATAGTTCTTATTTAATCCAATAATTTTTTTGTACTAGCCATCATTTATACATATATTGTATAATATTATATTTTTAATATGAATCACAAAATATCAAAAAAAATTCCAAAAAAGATGAGCATAATAAATATTTATAATAAACTCTATTTTTAATGCTGCAAAACTATTAGCTGTTACTATATATTTTTAATTTACAAAAAAATTTATTATAAAATATATTATGTATAAAATTATATAATGCACTTCTTTTATTATTCCTTATGACAGAAAAATAATTGCAAAATATTCAAATTTACGAAATGTACATGAAATAAATAAAAAAACAATATTTAATAGTCAAATCTACTATTTCTCTGTTTTTCGTTTACGGACATTAATAGAAACTTTCTATATTTAAGAACACTGCTAGAATTTAAAGATGCTATAATATAATTAGTTATAATTATAGATTATAAAAATTTTTATAAATTTCAAAAACAATATTAAAAACTTAAAAAGATGTTATTCATGATAGTTTTTTGTGATTGATAAAAACCCAAAAACAAAATTATACATATTTTACAATTCTTTTACATAAATTTAAGTAAGTCAAAATTTATTTTTAATAAACAAATAAATTTTTGAATTTTTAACTTATTATTTAGTTTTTAAATTGGGTGTAAAAATGTATTGCAAATGAATGAGACTCATTTACTATTTGCAACAGAAGTATTATCTCATACCAATTCTATAAATATCAAGTACGTTACAATCTTAAATCTATCGGAAATTTTCTATGTAACACAAATTATTATTTGCCTATTTTATTATAATTTTTTCAGTGCGTTTAATTGAACTATTCAATGGTAACAAATTATTGTTTTCAGTTAACTGAATTATTATTCTTATATAATTGATTAATGCACTACATAAATCATTATTTATCATAAACTGTTACAACTATTATGCTTTAGATTTTCCTATACATTTTATTTGTTATTTTTAAAAAATTTTTAAAATATTTTATATTATTACATGTAATGAAATTCTTACTTCAATCTACTAGGATTTATATGATAGTATTTATTTATATTATTCTATCACAAAATTCTCTAATACTATATACATAGTTTGTTGCGGAAGCAGCCACATAGGAGGGAGCGACGACGGAGGGAAATACGAACCGAAATTGCGGAGACGATGATCCTCTGGGGCCAACCGCTGATTCCGTCTCGCGGGTGTCCCGCGAGGTGCCAACTGATTTCGCCCCGTGGAACACCCGGGAGGCGCAGAAGGATTGCGCCTATCCGGTCGACCGCGGGGCAGGCATTACACAGTTACCACCGCGGCGTGTCGATACAACGACGAAGAAAACGCACTAAGGCTGCTGCAAGCCTTGAGAGGAGAAGCGCGCGAGGCCGTGGAAAACAAGATACTGTCGGAGGCAGAGGCCGACGAAATCATGGTCATTCTCGAAAGAACTTTCGCAGACAAAGAGAAGGTTGCCGTGTAAGTCCTGCGGTATATAAAGAACCTGCCCTTGATAGAATCGGGGAAGATCGGGATACAGCGGTTCGGGCGTACGTAAAGGGCTCGGTGAAAACACTGAAGAGCGACGATTGCAGCAACTATTTAAAACCACGCGAGCTGTTCCAGGCGATCGCAAGGAAGCCGCCCTTAGCGTTGCAAGTCCGTTACGACGGGTCCCCTATGTCCCTCCGTGAAGACCTTCCCGAAGCCGAACGGCTTGTAATATACTTGGAACATCGCGCCGAACGGGCTAAAGACATGGGATCGCGCGAAGGGGAGAGGGTACGCGATCACGCCCCAACGACGCAGGCGCGTGGCACCCGGCGCGAGCCCGACGAGACGTGTACGTTACCGAAGCGGGACATCCCCACGGCCGCAATGAACCCAGAGGTGGAGGGGGCGCGAGCTGTCCGTGCGACGGCGATCGCCACGTAGTGGACCGTTGTCCAGGCGCCAAGATCTATCGGAGCGATGGGAGACGGCGAGGGCGTTGCGTCTGTGCTTCACGTGCCTGAAGACAGGGCACGGGAAGGATAACTGTCGGTCAGACACGTGTCGTAAATTCGGGTGAGAGCACCACGAAATGCTACACAACCCGAACTGGGACAAAGGGACGCGACGACCGGGACAAGGTCCACAAGAACCGCGCCCGAAAAGGGACGAGTCGCCCCGGGGAAACCATATAGGGAAGAAAGGGGAATGACTAGGAGAAGGGGGAGCCCTACTGAAAGTAGTGCCGGTACACATGTGGGGGGAACGCCGTTCGGTATGGACGTTCGCGCTATTAAATGAAGGGTCCACCATCACCCTAATAGACGATGATCTGGCGCGAGAGACCGGCATGGCTGGGCGACCCTTATCGTTGAGCATAAGGGGAGTGAACGGGGAAACCGAGGGCAGAGGCTGCCGTAAGGTGGAGTTCGAAGTGACGGACATGGCCGGACGTAGACGAAAGATGGCGGGGGTGGCCGCGCGGGGGCTGAAACTACCCGAACAAACGGTTACACCTGGGCTTATCGCGTCGCTGAGATTCGAAGAGCGCGTTGACCTGAAGCCCTATCACGCGGCGCAGACACGACTACTCGTGAGTCAGGACAACTGGCGGGAGATCATTACACGGGAGTACGTAGGGGAAGCGGAGAACCGGTTCGTGGCCTTACTGTGCGCATTCGGGTGCTACACGGTGATGTCGGGATCGGGCGACAACCGAAACGACATAGTGTTCACTATGCCAGCGGGACAGCCGCCGGACGGAAGACGAACGTCGCGGACAACGGCGACGACGTCCTCGAAGATTTGATGTGAAAATACTTCACCCTCGAAAGTATAGGAATACCCCGGACGTGTAGGCTCAGGAAACGCGACGGGGTGGAGGACATTCTAGAAAAAACGAGGAGATTTGTAGGCGGCGTGTAGCAGACGGGACTGTTATGGAACGAGATGAACGAACCGGACGCGGACGGGGAAATGACAGCAAGATGCAGGCTGGCGACACTCGAAAAGCGCCTAGACAGGGACGAGACGTACGCAGACTTGTATTACACGGAGATGGAGCGGCTGGTCTGGCTCGGATACGTGAGTAAGGCCAGGAGCCAACGGGAACGGGGGAGGACGTGGTACTTGCCCCACTATGCGGTCGTCAAAGCGAACCAGCCCGGGAAGATCCGCCTGGTGTACGACGCCGCGGCTAAATCGAAGGGAAGGAGCCTGAACGACCAACTGTCCGCCGGACCGAATCTGTTGCAATCGCTCCCGGGAGTCATACTACGTTTCAGGCGATACGCGTACGCGTGTAAAGGGGACATGTCCGACATGTTCCTACGAGTCAAAATACCAGCGCGAGACCAAGACCCCGACGTGTATGTAATGAATAGGTTGATATTCGGCGCGAAATCGTCATCGTGCAGCACGATCTTCGTCAAGAACCGAAACGCGGCGAGATTCGCGAGCGAATTCCCTGAGGCTGCGGAAAGCGTCGTACGAAACTTCTACGTCGACGACTATCTAACGAGTGCCCTGACGATAGAAGGGCTATGGTCCAGGGTAGCGGGGGTAATTGAGATAAACCGCCGCTTTAACCGGAAACTTTAACATGCACAGGTAGGCGAGCAACGTTCCAAATCTCCAGGCCGGGGGGGGGGACGAAAACACGCCCGATCCGCTCAGACAAATGAACTTAGGAAAACGTGAAATCGAAAGCATGCTGGATATGGATATGACTCTGAGACCGACAGACTCACGTTCGACGTGAAACTGGACAAAGTACCAAAGAGACTGACGGAGGACGACCACACACCGACCAAACAACAGGTATTACGGGTAATCATGTCCGTATTCGACCCGCTTGGGCTGCTCACGCTTTTCACCGTGACTGCCAAACTCCTCATGCAGGGAATATGGAAGAGCGGGATCGGGTGGGACGATCAAATAAGACACGACGAGACGCCGATCTGGCGCGATTGGGAGCGGCGTCTGAGGGGCCTACACGAGTACTATGTACCGCGAACGTTAACGCCGAAGACCATCGCGAGGGAGGGAGCGCAACTACACGAGTTCACCGACGCGAGCAGCTCAGCCTACGCGGCCGTGGCATACTTGCAAGTCGTAGACGACGAGGGAAGTGTAAGAGTGTCCCTCGTGATGGCCAAGGCGAGAATCGCGCCGCTAAAGACTGTCACCATACCGCGACTAGAGTTGCAGGCAGCAATCTTAGGAGTCAAACTCGCGGAATACGTCGCCGGGGAATTAGACGTGGAACTAACGCGCCGCTACTTCTGGTCGGACTCAACCGTCGTCTTGTGGCGGATAAGATCCGACCCACGGAAAAGAGACATCTTCATATAAAACAGGCTGGGGGAGATAGTTGAGTGCACACGAAAATCGGAATGGCGGTGGATCCCTTCGGAACTGAACCCGGCCGATGACGTCACACGTGAATACGAGGTAACGCTGAGGGCAGACTCTAGGTGGGTGACCGGCCCGGAATTTTTAGGAAACGAGGAAGGACGCTGGCCGGCGGAAAGATAGACGAACCGGGAACGGAACGGAGACAACAGTCTACCGCGGAGAGAGGTGGCGAAGGCCTTCGCAAACACCGCGAAGGTTAGGGAACCACCGATCGCGCTCAGGTTGATAGGCTGGGACGGGTAGCTCGTGTGGGCGAGGAGAGCTAGGAGAGCCTTTCGAAGGTGGGCACGCCGAGATGTCTCACCCGAACGCTAACACGCGAGAAAACCGCGAGTACCTGTTAAGGGTAGCGCAGACTGACAACTTTCGAGCCGAACTGGAGGCCTGCGCGAAAAGACGCGCCATACCGCGAGATAGTCAGATAAGACAACTAAACCACCACCATAAACGGCCGGAGTTTGATACGCGCGAACGGGAGAGTAACGGGACTAAAGAACCGCGCCTTCAACAACAAGCCCGTGATACTCGACGGGGGATACCCGATCACCAGAGCTTTCTTGACTCGGTACCACCGCAGATCTTATCAAGGCAGCTCTGAAACCGTAGTGAACGAGGTGCGTCAATACAACCACATCGTAGGCCTACGCAACGCGTTGAGAAAAATAACGAGCGAATGCGTAACTTGCCGACGCGAACGTGAGAAACCGCAAGAACCCCTAATGGCCACCTTATCGAAAGCGCGTACAGCATACAGGGAAAGACCCTTCTCCCAATGCGGCGTGGACTACTTCGGGCCGCTAACGGTAAAGATCGGACGTCGAAGGGAAAAGAGATAGGGGTGCTCTTCACGTGCCTAACGGTCAGGGCAGTACATTTGGAGATAGCAAACAACCTGAGTGCAGACTCGATCGTCATGGCCTTACAACGACTGGCCGCGAGGCGAGGCGCGCCTACTCACATGTACAGTGATAACGGCACGAACTTTATAGGAACGTCGAGAGAGTTACGCTTAGAGTTCGAAAAGTTGAATCGGGAGGGCGTGATCTCGGCCGCGCGCGATAAAAACGTGAAATGGCAATTTAATCCACCGGACGTGCCACATATGGGCGGGGCGTAGGAAAGGCTGATACGATCAGTCAAAACGGCACTAAAAATCGTGCTCAGAGAGCAGGCCACTTCTGAAGAGGTGTTACACACGATATTCACCGAGGTGGAACACTCGGTGAATTCTCGCCCTTTGACACACGTCTCCCTGGACCCACGCGACCCGGAAGCACTTACACCCAACCACTTCCTCATAGGCACCTCGTCGGGGAGAATCATATTAAGCCACGATGCCACCGCGCCGATCAACCCACGAAAACAGTGGAGGGTAGCCCAATCCTTCGCGAACGCCTTCTGGAAGAGGTGGCTGAAGGAATACCTCTCCACCCTGACAGCGGGAAAGAAGTGGTGTGACGTGACACCACCCCTCGAAAAGGGGGACGTCGTATTGATAATGGAGCTGCAGTCGGCGCGTAACCTCTGGACGTCGGGAGTAATAACCGAAGTTTACACTGCCCGAGACGGACACGTCAGATCCGCGAAGGTACATACAAACCGGGGAAATTACGTACGGGCCACGCAAAAATTGATCGTGCTACGTTCGGAACGGGAGATGTGAAACTGAATTCGCATGGGGAAGGATGTTGCGGACGCAGCCACATAGGAGGGAGCGACGACGGAGGAAAATACGAACCGAAATTGCGGAGACGATGATCCTCCGGGGCCAACCGCTGATTACCCTCGTGGCTCTCCCGCGAGGTGCCAACTGATTCCGCTTCACGGAACACCCGGGAGGCGCAGAAGAATTGCGCCTTTCAGGTCGACCGCGGGGCAGGATCGAACGCCGATGCCCGTGACCAGCCGGCAGGCGTTGGCGAACAATGGCGTCTTACGCCACAAGCGGAGGGTTAGGGCCCCGGGGTTGTGGACAACCACTCCACCGCGCAACCGTGGGGAAATTACGAGGAGGGACGAGACACGCGAAGAGAGAGAGACGGGGAGTGCGGAAATGGAAAGTCGGGCGAACGGAAAGGGAAGGGATAAGGGTACGCTCGGTCCAAAATGTCCCGTCAACGTAAACGAGGAAAGAACTGAGTGGAGGGAAGGAGGAAAGAAGGAAACTCGAGACAACGAGTGGAGAGGGAAAGAGAAAGTTTCCCGAGGGCTGGTAAGGAAGACCAGAGGGGTGAATTTTTCAGTTTTTTTGAGCCGACGCTAACTAAAAGATACCCAGGAAGACAACAAACGTTCCTCCATATCGCACCCGCCGATAACCGAATCACTACGCCCACCTATCTGAGGAGAATTCGACCAGGGCTGCGAACGGAGAAAAGTAGCGTCGAGGCTCACCTAGAGACGGGGGAGCAGAGGCGCGAAGACACCGAGACGCGATCACTGGCGAAGAAAGCTGCTTCCCGACCTTCGCATGAGGCTTGGCGTCGCCTGGCCACATCGACAGCACACCACCGAGAGGCGAAGCTACTACACCGACGAGTGAAACGAGTGACGTTACGCCCCCACCTCAGCCGGAGAGACTAGAAAGACTAGACCAGGAGACTACGACTGCTCGAGGGAGAGAAAGAGAGAGAGAAGGCGGACTACCGATCCCCTCCCGGCAACCAGACAAGATTCCCCCACCATCAGGCGAACGCACCGGCTGTAGCGTTGAGACACGCGCGGCTACCCCACCCTCGAGACCACCGCCGCCCGCACCCGCCCCCACCGACGTCACCATCGAGGACTGCGTACCGACGAACGAAACTTACAAGTTGCGACGGTGCAAGACTACCGCTCGCCAGCACGTCCCCCACCCACCTGCCTAGTGACGTAGTCACCAACACCGCCGAGCTGACGCCGCGTACACAAACGCCGAAAGAACTACGGCGACACCCCACCACCGAGACCAGCACTGCTTACACCCGCAATCACCAACACAGCCGCCCGTGAATACACACAAACGACGGAGCCACACAGACGAAGACGACTACAGCTGATCAGCTAGCCGCTCCCACCCGAGGAAGGTGCCGCGAGAGCAACAACACGAAACTACTCTACCAACGTGTAAAGTACGACTTGAACAAGGAAATAAAGGAATTAAGAGAACGCCACCTCGTATTTAATTATCCCTTCCACTCGTCCCACACGTCGACTGCCCCGTCCGACCCGGTCGAGAACATAGTTTATATAATGATAATTATAAAACTGAAAATATATTTCCATCTTAATTTCCTATAATGAACTATTTTCTATTTTAATAATTTATATTTGTTACCATTTACAATGTACATGAATTTTCTATTACACGTTCCAACTATTAGCAAACATAGCAAAAAATTATACTAATTCTAAAAATCTTACAATATTAAACCACGGTTACAATTTACTTTCAAAATATTTCTTGCAAATATATTATGATTATATCTAACTATAATTGTATATTTTTTATTTTCATTATTTGCAGAAATTAATAATCAATTAATTAATGATTGTATTTATTATAACTATAATAAAATCAATTTTACGTTTATTATAAACATAATTAAATTTTGAAAAATAATCATAAAAACTATTCGATACAACATATTACAAAACTAATAGATTATGTTAAACAATTTTTGTCATTATAAAAAAATATTAATTGATTATAAATGTTAAGGCTCACAAAATAAAAGAGCCGTTCCTATGCGGGACCAATAACCCTTTCTCGTAGGATGTATCTTTGTAATATTAGAATATTGCATACAATAAACGATGGCAGAAAAATAAACGTTTAGCGTAGGACTAGAGTTAAAAAAGTTCCTGGAGATAGCAAGTCGAGAGCGATTCTTATTATCTCTGCGTTCGATGCAGCAAATTCAGAAGTCGAAATGACTATTTTAAAACTAGCTTATGAATTGCAAATTTCAGTTATATACAATGTAGAACAATAGTTAATGTAGAAACATGAAAAAAATATTGATAATAAAATTAATATTATTATAAAACAACGCTTACAAGTTTATTATACAAGATAATTTTACAAAAATATTTAAAATAAAAATTAAATTTTTTATGATTTATGATTAATTATTTAAAAACAGTTATAATGCTCTCATTTTTAAAATAATTATTAGTACAAAAAAATAAAACAATCTGTACAAAATGTTTTCCTAATATCAATTATTAAATTTAATGTTTTTCCAATCTATAACTATCTATAACCCTTTTATATTTTTAAAAATTGAAATAAGCTTTAATTAAGTCATTCAAACAAATGTACATAATAGTTGTTATTATGAAGTGCTGAACATAGCTGCACAAATCAAATCTCAGAATAATGAATAATTTGAAAATAAAAGTAAGTAAAAACTATATTCTTTTATTTTACATTTCAAATTAACATAATTATCATAACTTTAAAGTAAAGAACTTTAATTTAATGTAAATGTATAATTATAATGAACAAAATTAATATTCTCGATAATAGATAATAATTCATTTAGTGTAAAAATTAAATTTCTGGACTAATAAACATTGTTTTCAATCATTATCGATTATTTAACCATCTTTAATAAATATTTATATTTGTTATTCATTTATTTTTTAATAAAAATAATTACAAAATATACATTTTATAATTTAAACTGGAAATTATTATTATTAAATGTAGGTTAGAAAATGAGTTCATTTGTAAGTTAAACAAATGTATTTGTTGACGAAAGCAAAATGATTATTTTTTCAATAAACAATATATTAAATTACGAAATATATATGTACATGACATAAATGACAGGTTTAATGGCATTTATAAAGTTATTTTTGTCAGATTTTCTACCATGATTACATTTATCTGAACTTGATATGCACTATTATCTTGACTTAAATTGATTGTAATTACTTCAAAGTATTCAACGCAACTGTTAAATAGAGTACAATGGAGAAAACTACGATCAAATCCGACTTCGGTATACTCCGGACTATCAAAAACTTGATTTCAAAATATATACTCCGTAAAAAAACTCTACAGTTTGTCGTTCTCGTTACTGTCGCCACCGCCTCCGTTAAAATTGTTGATCAAGCAGATTGTAAATGAGTATGCCAAGTGATGGCATATGTTAATGTCGCCGAGTGGAAAACAAATCAAGTGTGCGAGTGGTTAAAAGGTGCGAATTAATCTTGGCATGAATACATAAAATTGAACGATAATGTGGTGACAAATAAACATGTTTTCATTTAATGACAATTTTTTCACAATATATTTATGGATATTAAAAATAAGACTCAGTTATTAGGAATTTCTTTAGCTTATTCATTAACTATAAATTTACTTTTATTAGACTTTCTTCTCAATTGTATACAAAAAAAAAATTTGAGTTTTAAAAATTCATAACAATTGAAAATAAGCAACATGATTCTTAATAAAAATAAAAATTTGTACAATATTTTAAATGTTGATTTACTGTAATAATTAATTAGATTTTATATATTGAAAACCCGTCAATTTTATATAATGTTTCAAAATAAAAAATTGAATTATCTTTTAGTTAAAAATAATAAATTCAGTAAAATAAAAATAATTAGAATATTTATTAATATTTTATCTTAATAATGTATTATATCATAGATTTATTTTTAATATACAGATTTTAATACTCATAATCTGTTTGAAAAATTATAAATAGAAATTGCTTGCTTAAAAAAAATTTTATATAATAAAATTACAGATATATATTTCTAAGAATAATATTATGATATATGTTTTTATTAACAATAATATAAATTAAATTTTAATTATATATAAAAATACTGTCATTATTTGATTTTATAACAATTAAAATATGATGTATATGTAAAAGATGACTTTATATTTATATTAGGATTGGATAATTCTGTTCTCCCATATATACATAGTTTTATGAATCATAATATCAATGGTCAGCAATTACTAAATCTTAGACCTGAGAACTTAGATTTCCTTGGTATATTTAAATTGGGACATCAAGAGATTATACTTGAAGCAGTTGAATATCTGAAAAATTTTCATTATGAACTCGATAGAGAAAACCTTCAACTCTTGGCAATGCGTCTATCTTGCCAAACTCTCAGTTTATATAATGAATTATCAAGACATAATGACTCAAAACCTGTTACTACACAAACTTTATCAGATGTAGTAGCAATAATTACAGCTGTAAAGCCATTAATAAGATGGTTAGATCAACCTCCATTCGATGGACAATTGGAGTACAGTGAAAAAAAGATGACATTACTTAAATTATCATTAGAAATGGCTACATGTGCGCAAAGAGATAGATTTGCTGAGAAACCTATTGAAGAAATCAGGACTACATGTGCACAAATGGCTAAACTTGCCGATCACATAATTCAAGATATTGTAGATCCAATGATACTACAACCTTCAACATTAGATTTGGCCACTTTAAAAAAAAAACCTGGAGATAATTTAGTAAGTTAAATAAACAAATCATTATAATAATAATACAAATTTATAAAATAAAAGTTTTAGAGATTAAGATTCTGAGTATCTAAAATATTTTTAGTAACTGATATTTATTTGAAAACATTTATATGACAATTTAAATTATTTAAATTCATAATATTTAATTTTTATTTCATAATAAATATATAAAATAGTTTTATAACAATTTTCAAATTTAAAAAAAACGTATTTATGTATAAATTATATTAGACACAAATTAATTATTTTAAATAATATTATTTAGATTACTTATTATAGTACACAGTCAATTTCATATACTTATAAATCTGTTATTTTTCAGGCAATTATACACTTCTTGAAATATTATACATTATAAAGACTACTGATTAAATGATTAAATTTTTTAAATGTATTTTATATTACATAATAACTTAATAAATTACATTACATATACTTACAAAAGTACTTCTTGAAATATTATACATTATAAAGACTACTGATTAAATGATTAAATTTTTTAAATGTATTTTATATTACATAATAACTTAATAAATTACATTACATATACTTACAAAAGTAAATTTACATTATTCAGGGTTTTTGTATTCTGCCTTCTTTTCATGGTGCACACCAAATTATAGAAATTAAATTTGGATCAGCAGCACATCAATGTGGTAAAATGGAAGATGGTGATGAAATAGTTCAGGTTAAATAAATATTTCTTTCACTGTCTATTTATTAAATTAAAATAAAATAATTCCATATTGGTTTGTTTAAAATTTTAAATTTTTGACACAATGATGATATTTTATTCATTTTTTCATTCATTCATTCATTTTTTCTTAGCTTGAAATTAAATAATACAAATGTTAATTGTATACCTTTAAACTGTAATAATACTTTTAATGTAGAAAGATATCCATTTTTGATGAAATATGAGTTTTTCAAATAAAAATGTTGCGAGATTTATTTTTCCAGGTGAATTATCAGACTGTAGTAGGTTGGGAACGGAAAAGCGTATTAGAGTTATTTCACGAAAGCCCAGCAGAAATCTTATTGACTTTGAAAAGGAGGCCCAGGCATAGAAAAATATATGGCCAAATATATATTAAACCATATAGATTGCCAAGCAATAAAAAAACTTCTTATACAACTAGATGGCAAAATAATTTACCTTCTCCAAGACCAGAACTACTTACAATACCAGATTTTATAATGCCATTACCAAGGTTGCTAACATTTTTTATCTTAAATATTTAAAATGTTTATTTATTATTTATTTATTATTTAAATTTATTATTTAATAAGAAAAATACTGTTAAAGTAAAATATTTATTTTATTTAATTAAGATTTAATTAGATTTTGAGCACATTTCGAAATACAATTTTTATTCTAAAAGAAATATTTATTTCTAAATATTTAAATAATATTTAATATTAGAATAAATCAATTCAATTTGCAACTAAATTTATTACATTGTTTTATAAAATTCTTTTATTTTATCATTAAATTAAAAATAATCAAAAAATTTTTGTGTAATATAATTTCAGGAGTCCTTTCATATAATTCCAGTATATACATGCACAAAAAATAAAAAAAAATTTTCATTTTTAAACTATTACTGCACTATTAATAATTTAGTATTTAATTTTTTTTTTTTATTTTTATCATTAATCTGATATTTAAAATTTTATTGTTTGAATAATCTAATATTTTAATATTTATATTTTATCATAGATGAAATTTTTATAATAAATTATATTAAATATATTAATAAACAAATAAAAAATGAAATGGTACTCAATTATTTCAGACATCTTCCAAAAGTTCCCACGCCAGAACCAATTTTAATTCATGATAGCGTCTCGATGTTTGACGTTATAACTACTGATGATAGCAATGATTCTGACAGTGAAATTGAAATATCGTCCAAGGTACAATTTTATTTATATAAACCACGTAACCTCATACAACGACGAGCTACTATTACGGGAGTTTTGCCGTCGATCAAACATAACTTTGACATTGAACAGTTCTGGAAAGAACTTAAAGAAAAACATAATGTAACATTCCAATTACGGGACAAATCTGCTTCTTGCGTCCATGGTTTAGATAATATGCAAGAAAATTCAAGAAAAACTTATTTTGATATTGAACATCGATCTATTAACAAACGAGTTATAACTTTAGGTAATTACCGGAAACTACAATCAGATCAAATTACTTTTAATATTGGAAACAATTATAATAGTAAACAACTTATAACTGTTGATACTGGTAAGTAAATAGCCGATTTTATTTTGTTGACAATTCGTATTTGTATACTAAAATTATTAAAAATTATTTGATTGTTATATACTTTAATAATGTTATTAAAAATTTTATTATATAGAACTATTCTATAATTAAAACAAACTTTATTAATTATATACAAATTTGTTACTTGAATTTAATTGAATATCTGTCTAATAAACTATAAAAATACTTTACAGTCAATTAATATTTTAATATTTAATGAACAATATAATACATTTATAATACAAATCAATAAATTAATAATAAAAAAAAATGTTATCAGTATATTAAAAAAATATTTAAACATATATATAAACTTTTTCAAAACAATACCATTATTTATGCACTTTTAAAATATATATTTATATATATATATATATGAAAATTTATTATTTTATGTTTGAGGAATTATTAGTTTAATTGTAAAATATCTAATATTATAGATAGCAATATCCTATCGATACAATCAATTAATAATATAATAAGTGAAAGCAACATATTATTTGAAGAATGCAATCTCAAAAATAAATATCCAAATAAAAATAAAAATATAGAATCTGCAATGAATTTAACTAAAAAATCAAATAATAAAGAATTTAACATGACAATTTGTAATTTTATTGAGTTGAATGATGATTTCATTGGGACAAGCTTTAAAAGAATTCATAATAAACAACCAAAAATAAGATTTCCTTGCTTATTTATTAATCATAAAAATAATTTCAATCAAACTGTATTACATGCATTTAATTTTATAGAACACTTAGAGAAATATGCAATAAAACAAATGCCAAATAATATGAATGGCCAAGTAGTTGCAGTTGCTAGAACAAAATTTATAGGCAATGTAGTACGAAAGATCATTCAAATTGAAAAAAATATGTACAATAAAAGGTAATTATTATATCTTTAAAATTGAAGGACACACTTTAATTAACATAAATATGAATAATTTTTAATTTGAATTAAATGTAATATATTTAATAAATTTGATTAAAAAATAGTTTATGGATTTGTCTAGAAAAGTGATGATTTTCTTATTTAATTAACATAGTTTATAACACAATATGTACATAAAAATAATAAATGTTATCTTTACAGTGTTGAGAATAATAGTGATAATATTCTTTCAAAAATTTCTTTGGCCTATGATACAATGAAAAGCAGTATTTACATTAAAGTTAAGCAAATTGATATTAATTTGAATGATAATCTAAAGAAGTTCGAGACTGATTATGGTAATAATACTACAGATCTTGATACTGATGAGGGAAAAAATGATTCAAATGAAATATCAACAATTAAGTCAGTCTGCTTTACTGAGAAATTTAGTAATAAATTAAATAAAAAAAATGATGAAAATAAGTTAGTATCACTGAATAATGATACTAGAGATTATAACAGTATTAATCATAGTAATAATCATATTAATCAAAATAAATTAATTGTTGAACCATTGCCACCGAATGTACATCTTCGAAAAAATACCCTTGATAACATTAATATAAAATATCCGACAATTTATTTTTCAAACACTTCTTATACTATTTTCCCAGAAAATTCAAGAAGTGAAATAAAATCAGAAATAAAGTTGCAATTAATTCCCCCCGAACCACCACCTAGAAATTATTTTACGAAATTAATGCCTCCATCTTTAAACACTATTCAACAACAAAATCCAATGATAAAAAATTCCGGAAATAATTATCATCAACATGAGGTATAATATTATATGTAAAATTATCTTAGAAACAAATTTAAAATATATCAAAGTAATTAATATATTAAAAGAGTTTTTAAAATTATACAATAATATTGTTAAATTATTTAAATAAAAATTACTGTAAAAGAACTAGATCAAAATAAATAAATATTACTTAATTTCTAAATGTCGAAAAACAAATTGGATACATAAATTTATATTTAATAAGCTTAGTTTATTCAATTGTAATATTCTAAATTTTATAATCAACAAAAATTATTTTAGTGTATAATTTCTGTATTAATATCCATCTTAGAGTTTAAAACATGAATATATATTATTTTATATTATTTAAATGTCAATATTATATTATTTTAGGGTTTTATACATTTTATTTAGTTATCATTTGAATGCATACTAACTAATTGAATATTATTTTAAATAATATAAAATATAATTATTTTATAAATTTGTAATTTAATTTATTTTAACAAATTAAATTTTTTGGATATCATAAAATACAATATTGGTATAGATTAAGTGCAACACAATATTATAATCCAAAGAATTAGATCGTAACCGTATGTTAATGTTTTTTTTTTATTTAAATTAATTATATTTAAGTTATGTTGAATGCCAATAAAAATAAAATATAAATTCAACATTTTACATAAATTGTTAGCAGAATAAACCAAAAATCCCAGAAAGAAATAGCATTTTGCAACGTTCAATAAAGATTGGTATACCTCAAACTGTTTTCTTCAAAGATAAAGAAAACGTGTCAAATATTCAACAAAGAAATAAATACTTTGATACACATTCAAATTTTATTTACAAATCAGATAATTTGAAGAATAAGTCTGCCTTCGTTTCACAGAGACTGAAAACTCCGTGTTTTCTTATTGATCCCTATGGTTACTCTCAAATTGAAGAAATACTCTCAAAGGAAGATTCAAATCTGCGTCTATCAATTAGTTCACAATCTCAAGATTCCTCTGACGGTTCATGTTATTTAAGCCAGTCCCAATTAAATAATAAATCACGAACTCTAGAAAAAAGTCGATATCACGAAAAAGGTATGGTAAATAGAGCAATGATGGTAGCTAGAAGTATGGGCTTGCATAGTACAATTAAGTCAGATGGTAGTTCAAAAACTACTAAGAAAAAAAATGATCTGTCTAGTGAGTACTCTATATCCTATTTATTAACATTTAAACTGAAATTACATGCATGTTATTTATTTCTAAGCGTTCGTTCACAATATCAAATATAATTATAAATACTAAATATTTTAGAACAAAGAAATGTGAGTGTTAAAGACATTACTCCTGGTGATTTAGAAGGATGGTTGACATACCGAAGTCGAGGTGCTGGTGGTGCTTGGGCCAAAGCATGGTTTATAATGAAAGGAGCATCATTATACAGGTTCGTATTTTAAGTAATTATTATTTTAAATTACACCTTTATATATAATGTAATACTCAATAATTATATATAAATTTAAATAAATTTTTATATATTAAAATAAAATTTATGTGGATGGAATATTACAGATTTAAAACTCAAGAAAGTAATAAGGCCAACTGCGTTATTGTTCTTTCGGGATTCACAGCTTCTCAGGCTGCTGAAGTAAAATCACGAAAATATGCTTTCAAAATTTATTATACAGGTACCATATTCTATTTTGCTGCTGATTCTGATGATAAGCTTACAATATGGTTAGAAGCTATAAGTAGAGCAACTTTAGGAACCGAACAAACAAGCGGATTATTCAATGAAACGGATGAAAGTGACGAAGAAAATAAAATCATAGTAAAAAATTCTTCAGTTCAATCAAAATTTGGTTCGCTCAAAAAGCTTGCTAACAAGAAGTTTGTTGTAAAAGATCATGAGATATTTGGAGCAAGCTTAGATAGAAAATATCTGAAATTTTTACGAAGTAGAGCTCAAAATATTCCTATTCCCACTGCACAATTTAGAAGTTATAGAAAGGTTTCGCCATCATCAAAATCTAACAGGTTACTAATTTTATTAATAAAATTATTAATCAACAAAATAAATAATATTTCTAAAATTTGGTTAGAAATTCCGAGAAATTGCATTCGCCCGATTTACCAATAACTATTGCTGGAAGTACATTTTATAGATTAAACACTTCAAAAAGTACAACTGATGTATTAAATGAATATTGTCATCCTACAAATAGGTATTTCATTTCTATATATTTTATAAATTTGTTCTTTTTTTTATATAGAAAAATAATTTATATTCAAAATATATTATAATCATTTTTTATTTCTTTAAAATAACTAAAGTTAATTTCATAGGTTTATTATATTCATAAATACTTAAAATAACTATTATATTTTTATATCTAAGAGTAAACATAATTACAGAAAACCTGTCGAGCTTCATGGTTTTATTACTTTAAAAGAGTTTATGCTTTCTGAACAAGATGAAAAATGTATAAATACAAATAATTATAATAAGGATAACACTAGTCGATTTATTTTATCAAACAAAGATCTCGAAAATCTTGAACAACAAAATATAGTTGCTAAGGAATCCATTAATAGCGTTATTAAAACCAATAGTATAATACATGGATATTCAAGAAATGGAAATGATGTATTATCACTGTCACTGCCATCAACAAATTCTACACATATTGAAAGTTGCTTATCTAGTCAAAATTTTGATAATGAAACTAGTAGTCACAATGGAAGGAATGAGCAGCTAATGAAAATAAAATTACACAAAAAATGTTCTAAATTTAGTAATTTTCAAATGAAAAAAGAATCAACCAGTAATTATTACAATGAATGCCAACAATTTTTACCATTTTTAGATAACAATTGGCATAACCATATCAATACAGGCAAAGATAGACAGATTCAATTCTCTACATTAGATTATAGTGAGAGATTAAAGCCTCAATCCTCACTGAGAACTACTGAAAATAATAATAGAGAAGAAGAGTTTAAACATGATTCCAAAATAATGTTAAAAAATGATAGTAAGATAATGTATAATTATATTGATCAATTACATTTTAATTGACAGGTATTGGTTATATTAAAAATATGTATTGTATAAACATTAATTGGAATTGAAAAATGATTTATAATAAATTAAATTTAAAAAAAATATTAATGAAAAATATATTAAATATATTAATAAATTTAAGATTTCATAATACATATTTTTTTTATTTTAAATAAAAATTTACCGTATACTAAGTTATTGAATTCAAATGTTTAACTTACCAATGTAAAATAAAGTATTTTTTCGATAATTTTTCATAAGCTTTTGTTATAATAATATTATATTCAAGTCATTTAGAAGTATTAAAAGAAAATTATCTTTTTGTATTATTTACTTAATTTATATTATTTACGTTCTATTTCAAACTTGTTTTTCAAAAATTTTTTTAATATTTCATATTAATAAATATATTTATTGTGTAGATCTTTTAGATTCAAATGGCGATTTGGCTTGTTATACGCGTACAAAAATTATGCAGCAATCAAAAAAATCTTCAGTTATACGCAATGGAAGTTTTAATTTGGCTGATCATCGTCGTCAAAATTATATACAAGGAAAATATAATTGGATTGAATCCTTACAAAATACTGATAAAATTTTGAAGTATGAAAAGGCAAGATTAAAACAGATTGATGAATATCAGCTTCCAACTTTATCTGTGTTATGTTCTAAACAAGAAGATGATATAAAGGCTTCATATAAAACACAAATAGTTAAAGAAATAGATCAGAAAAAGAATACTAAGGGACTAAGAAATTTCTTTGGTAACAAAAGTCCTCAAAAGTCTAATTCATTAGATACATATAATGAACAACAAAAAACGCTACTAGGTAAAATTTGTAAAAATCTACTTATATTTACATTAATTAATTCTTCAATCGTTTATAAAATATCATATAAAAAACTTTTAAACCACTAAAATTTAATTAAAAATAAAGTTAAGTATATTTATTTGTTAGATAAATATTCTGATGTTAAAATTTTTTAATAATTACTTGATTTTTACAAATAATATTGCATTATTATTATTGTTATTTTTGCATACAAAGTATTATAGTTATTGTTTATGATTTATTAATAATTAAAAATCTTAATTATAATTATACTAGGCTCTCCAAGATTGCACCGAGCTTTATTTCGAGATAAATCTTCTCAATGCCAATATAATTGTTCTGTAAGTCAAAATCCTACAGAAATTAATAAATACTTTAATTCAGATAGTGGAGTTAGACAATCGAAAATATTTAATC
The DNA here is from genome assembly GCA_018883505.1 of Ceratosolen fusciceps. Classification (NCBI taxonomy): domain Eukaryota; kingdom Metazoa; phylum Arthropoda; class Insecta; order Hymenoptera; family Agaonidae; genus Ceratosolen; species Ceratosolen fusciceps. The sequence goes on from RCIC01000052.1 coordinate 163,013, forward strand.
AGACATTAAATACAATGAGCTTAAACACCGATTGTAGCCCAGACTCTTCATCTTACAATTCCAGTGTAAGTAATATTCAAATTCACAATAATACTAAGTATGAACATCTAAAAAGAACATCATAACCTCGAAATTTTTTCAGTTTAAAAATATAAAATTATACAAAAAAGTTGAACATTTTAATCTATTAATGTATTTTATTTTATTAATTTTTTGAATCATTTAATTTATATAATAATAAAAAGTAAAAACATTTTATATTATTAAACTAATAAAAATTAAAATATGAATTTTAAAAATGCTTTTAATAATTTATTCGATTATTTTAATAAGTGTTTAATATATATAACAAGGATCTTGTTAGAATTTTATTTTCATTTTTTTTTTAGTGTAAAGTTGGTGGAATGACGCTTTATCAAACAAATATAAATACCCAACATCAATTACAATCACCAATATTTCCCTATATACCACCTCTGATGTCACCACCACCTGATTATCCGGGTTTAGAATACCCTCCAGTTTTTGAACCAGGAACCTATTCACTTTCAGATGCATCACTACTTCATCATCGGGGTACTAATAATAATTAGAATTTTTGTGATTATACGACATAATCTTAAAGGACTTGCATATATTGAAGAAATTAACGAAATCATAAAATACATATTGAGTTATAGTGTAGTGTAAAAAAATATACAAAATAGTACAGCCAAATAACATAAATGACTAAATATGTTGGAAATTTTTATTCATATATTATTTTAACATAATATATAGGTTATATTCAACTTATATACTATAAATGAGCCAGACCACTATTGTACATTTGATGACAATCTATTATATATTATATATTTAAAATTGCTTAAATCAAAAATTAGATGCATTATAAAAATTATTGTCTTATTCTTTTTTTATCTTTTTGTATTAATCATACAAAAAATTGCATAATTTCTTATAGATATTAAAATGGAATTAATATTTTTTTACAAACATAGAAAAATGAGTGGATTATTTTATCAGCTACATTTATAAATTAACAAAAATAGAAAATTTAAAAACTGTATAGGATTAATAAACATAAATTTAAAATATTATTAGATATAGAGATTATTTTTAATTTAATAAATGTACTTTATAAGTTAAGAATTTTCCAAAAACTTTATTAAAACAATAGCAGATTACAAATTTTACATAAACATTTTTAATTAGTCATAAATAAAAGTTTATTATTTATATCTGATATTTAATAAAATATAAAAATAAAAAAATATCAGATGATTTTAATATCACTAATTTTGTATAATTGTATAATTTTATTTTTCAATCAAATTAATATTTTAAAATTTATAAAAAAATTAAATTATTTTACTATTTATCTTTTTTGTATAAATAACTATATTGTGTATAATTAGAATATAATATAAGCAAGCATACTATTTTGGAATTAATTTATGTGTAATAAATCGTTTCTTCATAATTATTCATCAGTATATTAAATTAGTACTTTGTATTCAATTTCAAAATATTAAAAAGAAAAACTATATAAATAGTAATTGTATATCAAAAAATCCAATTTAACGGATTATATTTCTTTATTTAAACTAATTCTAATACATTATAATTAAATATTTATAAGATACAATTGTGCCTTTAATAGTGAACAAAATATAAAGCACCAACATATTTCAAACCTTCAGAAATGTATGTAAATACTTTTATATATTTAATATAGTTTTAAAAAGTCGTTCATCGTAAATTGTACGCGTATTTGATAAATATTTTTTATAAGTATAATTAATATGATTAAAATAATGTATAAATATTAAATTTTCTACTCCATTACATTATAAAAAGGTTAATGAATTAATTTTATGTACAATTCACAATAACAAAAACTTTTAAATTTGCATATTTATAGTATATTTCAATGATAATTGATATTCCAGAAAACTAATTAATTAAATTACAATATATTATTTTTGAATGTATTAAATTTTAATTTATTATTAAGTCTGAAAAATATTTTTATTTCATTAATGTCAATATCTTAACAAAAAATCTTTTTTAATATTTACAAAAAAAATTGTATTATAACGAAATATTAATATCACAAGAAATTCCAACTAATTTTTAATTATAAAACTAAAAAAATTATAATACACATAATATAACATAATACACATAATATAATTCGAAAACGAAAGTATACATAAAAAATGTAGCAATATATTCTTATTTTATATAAAATATGTATTACAATTTTCCTAATATTTGACGTCTTTATATTTGTAACTAATAATAATTTTTTCATTAAATAATAATTATTACATATAAATCTGTATTGATGATTGTTTTGAAATTCTTATTTACTAATGCAATTTAGTTAAATTATCATAAATAAAAATTAAATAAAAGTAAATAAATAATAAACATTAAAAAACAGCACTGAGAGGGAATGTGAGGGATGTGTAGAATGAGAGAGCGGACATCAATCAGGTTTATTATCTAATGAAGTACTTTATTTAATTATTATGTTTTATATTATTATGTTTATATTCTTAACCTGGCGCGGCGGTGACTCAGGGGTGGGCCGCCAGTGACTATCTCGGAACCCGAAAGTCGACGAGCACGCAAGTATTGTCTTATATTTAATTCGCACGAACCGTTGTCACGCACAATTCAAATTGTATGCGCGCCAGTCGCACTAGCTTCTCGTCGATACCATGGCGGCGCTCCTCTCGCTGTACGTCGTCGTCCTCAGATGCGCCGCATCACTCGCGGTGTGTGCGTCGATGTCGTGACGTCAGTTGCCCTTGTTGGAGTGGCGCTGTGTCCTTTTATGATAGCGTCGCTAAGGCGACGCTCCCTCTTCTACCTTTCACTCCATCTTTTCTGTCTCTGCGAAAACCTCTTCCACTTTCTCCTTTTCCTATAATCCCCTTCTCGTTTTCTTACAGCGTAGGGTTTTTCCCTTTCTTCCGGGTCCCACTCATTTCCTATCCAATCCTGTTCTCCCCCCCCCGGTGCTTGACACGCTTCGCTCTCGTTGGCCCCAGGCATTTAGCCGGGAAGCGTGCTCGGCGCCTGGCGCATTCCCTCCCCACGCGGGAGGGCCCGCGGGTGCGGGTAGCATCTTCAACTTCCCTTCCCCCGTTATTTGGATCGTGACTCGCGGGTTTACCCCGGGATGCTTCACGTCCTCTCAGCTTTCTCCTCCTCTCCCTTCCGTCTCCTTACAGAAGAGCGCGAGACCAGCTCCTGCTCCACCCACCAGCACCGTTGGATATTCCACCCTTCGCAGTCGGTTACAATTATATTGTTACTAGTATTACATAGAATGTTTATTATTTTTATTTCTGATATTTGAAAAAAAAACTTATTTCTCATACAATTTTGTCGGTAACTTATTAACAGATAAAACATATTTTCTATTTTATTAGCCGAGACATGTGATACTAAATTTTCTTAATACGTAGTGATACAGTAATACATTACTTTTATAAAATACTTGTTCGTTTAGAACAGCTCTTTACTTAAAATTTTTTAGTACTTCATTAGTAGTTCATTTAGTACTTACCGTTTTGACAATGATAATTTAAAATTTTAATTTAAACATGAATAAAAAGTAAAACATGATACATCTAAAAAATTTCTTTATTTGAAGATTATAAGAAATTAATTTTTTAAATTGTAAAAATTTTTTTTTATAGATAACATTTAAGATTTCTTTATTTAGATAAATATATATCCATATATTTTCTTTTCCGCTATTTTTTAAAAACAATATTTATAATAAGCTAAAATAACGGTACTTTAAAAGCTTACCTTTTTTATATACTAGATTTTTATACATCTATATAAGATAGATTTACATATAGATCTACATCTATATTATGCATTTATATTAGAATTTAATAATTAGTTAATATAAAATATGTCAATTGAAATACCAAGTATGATTTAAAAAGGATCTAGAATTTTCCTGCACTAAAATAATGTATAGAAAGAAATATTAAAAATCTATATAAAAGTTTTACTATCTAAAATATTACAAAAAGACTACTCTGGTATATCATAACAGTTGTACGGAAAAGGTTGAATAAATATATTGAAAAACTAAAACTTCAATAAAACCAGGACATAAGGTAGATCAGAAAATAGTAAGAGTATATATAGGTCCAGAAAAAGATTATCACCTGATAATAACAGAAAACCGATGTGCTAATTTTAATTCAATTAAATTATCAATATGGATTAATAAGGATAGTCAATGCCGCGGCTTTGTCCCCTCTCGGTCGCTGAGGTCTTTGTTTGCGTGACTTTCGACGACTTGGTCGGGTTTTCTGGCAACGTGGGCGAGACCACTGTTCAGCGCTTCTCTTCTGACGATCATTTGTGCTGATGCGGACGCGGTTCGTTGTTACAAACTGGATTGCGCACGGTGTCCCTTGATTCTTACTCGTACGATAATCAACCGCGTCGCAAATTCGGCTTCGAGATATTTTTATTTGAATGGTTGGAGGATAGCAATTTTTCTTTTGCTAATATATTTTAACGACGATATCACGTAAAAGACTACCTCTCCCCCTTTCGCCTTCTAAGACCCACGCTTCCCTTCCACTCGATTTTAGACTGAAAAATCCGTTTTCTGCCAACCTATCTCTCCCGCTTCTTTCGGGTGAGAGTACTTGTTCCGTTTCTACTTCCGCATTCCTTTTCGTCCTTTTCTCTTGTGTTTCTGTCCGGGGCGCGGATAGGTCTACCGTCGTGAGGGATGAGTGAGAGGGAGTAAAATAATAGTCCGCACGGTTTTACTTCTCAACTTTATTTATACTTGGTGTAACTGACTGCGGGAAGGGGGCGTACTGAACGGTGCTGGCGGGCGGCGCGAAAGCCGGTCTCGCGTTCTACAGGCGAAGGAGGAACAGCGAGGGAGGCGAGCATGCTCTCGAATTCCCGGCCCTTCGGCAGAACGAGGGGTGGCGCGGGGGAAGAGCATGCTCCACGACTCAACGAACGTACGGCGCGGGGAGGAGAGGACGCTCCCGAATTCCCGGCCCCTCCCACAGGTGAGGGGTGGCGCGGGGGGGGGCACTCCCCGGCTCAACGAAGAAGCAACAGAGGAGGGAGGGATGGCTGCTTCCGAATTCCCGGCCCCTTCCCCACGGGAAAGGGGCGGCGGGGGGGGAGGCACACTCCCAACGAAAGAATACAGAGACGGCGAAAGCGCAGCGCGTCAGCACTGGGGGGGAGTGACAGGGGGGAGTAGAAAGTCCGTGAGGCCCGGAAAAGCGAGCGAACTCGTAAGGAGGGGGTACCTCCCCCGCTCCGGAAGGAATACGCGACGAGGGATTGGCGGAAAAAGAGAAAGTAAGGAGTTTTCCGGGAGGGGAAAGCGACGCCAAGGAAAAAATCAGTTAGTTCCTTCCGAGCCCTAGCCAGGAAGAAGCATCGCGCTTACAATAATTGCACGCAAAAGCCTCTCCGAACATATAATAGACGCGTGAAAGGTCGGCAAGCAGCGAGCGAAGTAAGAAGGACGAGCGTCCAAGGCAGAACCGCGAGTCGAGAAGACCCGCGGGCGAGTGAGGTACGAGGGACTCGCGAGAGAGTGTCGAGCGGGCACCGCGCACCTGAGGCGACGCTGCCGCGCACGGGGGAAAAACACGGAACGCAGCACGGGCGCGAGGAACCGCGAGGCAACGCCGCATCGGGGGAACGGGGCGAGCGTGGGTGGCAAGGAGGGGGTGGTTGTGACGCCACTCGAAGACGCGTCGTCCGCCATCTTGGCGACGCCGAGTAGCGCCGCTGACGTCACGACGGACTCGCCAGCCGCTGGAGTGGCAATACGTGACGTCATCAGTGGCGTCACCATTCAGCTGACACGGCGCCGCAGCAAGCACGAGGTGCACCCCGCAGCTGACGCCGCGAAACTGAAGGCGACGGCGAGCTGCGTGAGGAGAGGAGAGGCGGCGGCGCGTGACAGCTGACGCGCAAGCCACGCCATCTTGCCCGGAGGACGCGCGCAGCGACTACGGCGCATTAGATAGTGCGCACGCGCAGTCGCGTTCCCCGATTGGCGCGTGATTTGAATTTCGAAATTCCCCCGTGCGCGCGCAGCGTTCGTCGAGGCGCGGGAAATTCGAATCGACTTAAAATCCCGGAGCGAAGAAAAACATTAATACGACACTCTCGGCTCGTGGGGACAGAGTGAAGGCGTAGACGGCCCTTGGAAACGTCCTGGGCGGAACTAGTGTGAGCCCGCTGACCTTTCGGCATCGGATCGTTACCGACAAGTCGTTCCTGTATTACCGACGCGTAAATATGTTAACAAATTAAACTGTTCGTGCGAATGAGACTTATACAATAAACCAAAATTGTAAGTGGCTAGATTGTGACGTGACGCCACCAATAGTAGTAAGTGACGGCGGCGAGAGTGCACCTTTGTTTAATAATCCTGTTGTAACAAATATTATAAATAAAGTGAGCGACAGCAAATCAAGACAAGCACCACCCTCCCTATTCCTTGACCGTCCCATCCCTGTGTCATTTATTTACACTTGGGGATACAGTGATTTAACCCGTGGTGCTGGATCGTCCCGGGGTTAAGTTTCAGTCCCTGGCGAGGTTGGGTCGCTATCTTTTCCTTCCGCGGTGTTCAGCTGGTCGGCTGCGTAAGCGTCACCAGGCGGGCGAGTGGAAGGGGCGAGCGATCCGCTGTCTCGGGGTGGTCGGTACCTACGTAGGGTTGCGCGTTCAGCTGCGCAGTAGTGTTGGCGGTTGCATCGACGTTGATGACGGTAGTGGACGCGTGGGCTGGGGGTGTCGTCGCAGTTTCTGGATGCGCTGGGTTCGTGATGTCACTCGGGACTTGCGGCGCTTTCGCCCACAACGTCGGTCCCAGTTGCCGTGGGGGAGTGGGAGCCTCGGGGTTTCTCTTTCTACGTTGTGTGTCGGTGGTGGCCTAGGCTTCGTTCTATCGTGGCGTGGCGTTTGTGTCGTTGTTCTTGAGCCGTGATCGTCCGTGTGTGCTTCGGTTGCGATTTCTTTGTCGCTCGTTCTTGACGAATGTTGTTCCGTCCACCATTTCAGTCCAAAAACTGCCTCCCACGTACCACTCCCGTTGCCCTTTCTTTTTGTTCGTCCTTCTAACACTCATTCCCGCGCTTCCCTTTTCCTCACACGCGTTACGTCCCTTCCTGTAGCTTCCCTGCAGTAATGCGATGGAGCAGGCAGTTGTACTCTAGGGCTCCGTTATGCGCCCGTGGTGCAGAACGTCATCGTCCACTGACACCCCGCCAGGTGCGCGAGGTATCAGCTTCCGATCTTACCCCGCGGGTCACCCGCGAGGCGTAATCTGTTCATACCCCGCGGGGGACCAGCGAGGCGTAATCATTAATCCCTTTTCCCTTTTGCTGCTCTACCGTCGATTGTTTTTCGAGTCGCTGCGTCCGCAACATCTTACCTTAAAATGTACACTTCGAAGGTTTCCCCTCCCTCTTCCGCGCCTGTGCTGTAGGGATTCTACCCCCTCCTACTTCTTTTCTCTTCCACTCTGCCTTCGCATTCATCCCGCTCCTCTCGCTTTCTCCTCCCCATGGTGCTGGCAGGTTCTCTCTTTTCTCCCGTCTTGCTTCTAACTGAGGAAACCGTGCTCCCAATCCCGCGCACCAGTTCGCCACAAGCAATGCTCGTTTTCGAACAGGAACGTCGCTAGACGGGAAAGCCCGCGGGAGTGGTCACATCCCCCAGTTTCCCGACAGCGTAATAAACGACATCTCGTAAAATAAATTAAGTAAATTAAAACGTAAAATTATATTTCATACAAATATCAAATAATAAAATTATATTCTAGATATAATTCAAATAATAAAATATGATTTGATTATTTTACGGATAAAATAACTTTTGTCTCAGTGTGGTGTTCTGACTGTGCCCTCCTGATAGTATTTAAAATGGTGTTTCTTAATATTCCCTGTTATATTGTGTGTCGCGTCCAGGATTACCGAATTGTTCGTTCTCCATCCATGCAACCCTCCCATTAATGTACGGCGTCAACTCTGTTAATCTGCTCCCCCGATGTAGCTCCTTTCTCTTGGTTAAATATTTCCCGAAACATTTCACCTACACTACCTAGCACAAGTATCATGTGCGGAACATTCTCCGTATCCTTTTTGCCCAGGCCAATCATCCGTCCCATTCTAATGCCCTATTGTGAGGGGCACCTCTCTGTGTCTAGCGAGGTACGAGTGAGCATCTCAGCTCTGGTTGTTCTGGTTCCTCTGTGTTTTCCAATACTTTTGCGACCCTTTCCCCTTTTCTTTTCTTTCGTCCGGCCACTCCTCTTTGTCTCTCTCCAGAATGTCGGGCCTCTTAAACCATTTAGAGTCCGATCCCAACGCTTCCCATGTCCCTCGTCCCGTCGTCTGCTAGGTTAAGCTTTGATAGCATCCACCTCCAGTCTGCCGATCGCGTCAGTTCTAATATTTTCCGAATCTAGTTGTTTATAAAAGCCGGTCTCTTCTTTGGCTTTAATCATATCCAGCAAAATACAAATGCTGAGTATCACTAAAAATAAAACCTTCCTATCTGTTAATCCAATTCCTGCACCACGTACTCGAATAACCTAGCAGCCCCCAACAGCGCCGCCTGTAATTCCAGTCTCGGTATATTCACCGCCTTCAATGCTGCCACCCATGATTTATACATCAGTAGCTATACTGTGATCTCCCCGTCCTCCTTCCGCGCACAAACTTAGGCCACCGACGCGAGCGTTATAACACATGCAGTTGTCTAGTCGTCTCTCCCCCGACTCCCCTTGTTAACGCTCGCGCAATCCGACAGCTCTCTACCTTCTTTATTTTACGTTTCCACTCCTCCCATAAGGCTTATTACTCCATCCCTATGCGTTGGTCCGATCCCGTTCTCCTATGCCAAATCCTCTGCATCAGTAACTCGGAGCTTACTGTGAATAGTGCGAATAGCCGTATCCTGTCGAATACCAATATCACCACGCTCAGCACCTGTCTCTTCATGGATACGTGTTCCTCCCTCATCATCTTTTTGGGTATTTTGGTTAATTTTACGTTGAAGGTAAACACGTCCTTCACGGTATCCCACACCATGTCCAATACGCGTTCACTCCCAGCACCCTGTTTCTTATCTCGTATTCCTGCTTATTTGCTACAAACTCTGCCAGTATGGCTTTCCACGCATTTTTCGCCCATTCATGCATCTGAAAATTTCTCTTTCGATTTATCTCTGCTACGTCTTGTATCGATTTCTGCATTTCGTTTCCAGTCCGCGTACCGACTAAATAATCGTCCATGTAGCTGCCACGTACGATAATGTATACGGAAATGTATATTTTTTCGCGAAGCACGACGCGTTCTTATTTTTTATATATATCGCATTGCAAGGGGAGGACTTCGAATATCAACGAATTTATGCAGTAAGTTTTCGGCTCCAACCCTCGTTCCATCCTTCTCCATAGGAATATTTGTGCATCCCGATCTTTCGCCCTGATCCTTATCCTGAGGAACATATCGGATGCGTCCCCTTTGCACATGACCGCGTACCTTCGAAATCTCATGATCATCCCCGGTAACGATTTTAACAGGTCCGGCCTCCTCCAGCCAGCACCAACGGATGTGCCCCTCCCCCCAGTTGATAACAATAGATTTAAAAGCAAAGTTGCAAATGTCGACGTTTTATTTCTCTAATTAAATTAACTTGAAGAAATAAGCTTCTCAGAAACAGTTTTCAATATATAAATACGAAAATGAGAATTCTCTACCTTTTCGGTACATTAAAATTCACAGAGTGATGAAGTAACTACTATCTATTAAAGAGACTAATAATCCATTCAGATCTGCATTCTCTATATAGGGAAATAAAATATATAATCTTTTAAATTTATTCACATACTACGTTTCAACAAGATACCATAAATATTTTATTCATCATTTTGTTAAAAGACTTTCGAATTAATATATTATATATTTGATTGGTATAATTAGTGTAATAGATATTCCAATTCGTTTATGAACAATAAAGATTATTATACACGCATATATATATATATATATATATGAATTACCTATTTACAACAATTTAAATTCAATACTTTGTAGTGATTAGATATCGAATTATACGAATAAAATCGTTAATGCTGAATACTTAATTATACTTTTATAAATTATATAAACAATAAATTTAATTTATTTGAGTTTTAAGGATTTAATTAAATTAGCTATTAGTAATTAATTCAATAATAACTTATTTTATTATATAAATTACAACTCTGCTCTCTGAAAATAAGATCATTGTTCCGCTTGAATCCGAATTCAGTCTACAAGTATTCGCGTATACGTGGATTTCACCTACTTATATTATATTATATTTATACTACTAATTAGAGCATGAACGTTTAAAAAAATATCTTTACCAGATATAAATTATTTAAACAAATTAACTGATGATTACACGTAGATTTCACATTCTTGTATTATACTATATTTATACCACTAATTCGAACATAACCTTTGCTACATACATAAAACTATATATGACAGTGTGACTTTTCAAGTTGAAAGTGGCGTATACCCAATATTTCCAAATTTATTATTTATAATGTTTCTTATCTTTTTTCTTATATTATCAAAAATCGACGGTAATCGATGCACCGTCATTATTTTTTTCTAAATCGGAAAGAACGCCTTTCAATAGCATGTTTTCCGGAAAGAAAAACGTCACAGATGCACCTCTCTATGTTTTGAGATCATTACGTTTTTCTTAATAATGCACCGCCATTATAAGTTTTTCTAAGCAGGCGTCCCCGCTAAACTAGTGGAATCACAACTGGTTTTTATCCTTCGCCCATCTCGTTCCAAGCTTTTATGCTACCACAGCATTTTTTCTTCTTCATCATTTTCTTTTCTTTGCCTTTCATTTCGAACTTTGTTAACAATTACACTAATTTCTCCGGATCGGACGCGTAATAAATGTTATCATCCGCCTCATCCGTTATTAAATTATAATCTGTCACAGTCATATTATATTTTCTTTCAAAATTTTATAATAAAACTGTTATATCTGCACTATATAATCTGTATTATATATTTTGACTATATATAAATATCTAAATTAGGTTTATGTTTACTATATCATAAAGAAAATTCTTAAATACACAAATAATCTATCATATAAACTATGTTTGTATATAGTGCCATCTATATATATATATTGATATCATTAATTTTCATTGGTCTTTTTATATAATTTTATAGTGTTTGATCTATACGACTTTAATTCTTTTAATCCATATCTCAATATATTTTATTTAATAATATAGAATGAAATTGGAATTATTTCACCAAGTGATTGTTCAATAAATTTTTACAACAAAAAATCAACTAAATAATTTTAATTTAGTAAAATTTTAATGAAATTCAATAAAATTTAAATAGGTATTTTAATGTATTTTATTATGTTATTAACTATAGATGGTAAATTACAAATCGATATTTACATGTAGTGTTAAATTTAATGATTATTAAAATTATGATTATTAAAATGATTATTAAATTTCTATTTAATTCATATAGATTAAATTTTAAATAAATAGTATTTTTTATACTTAAAGCTAATATGTCACGTGATATTCAAAAAATGCAGATTTCAAGAATATCACAACCAGAGGATATTATTGATTTGACTGAAGATTTTGCTAAAACAGCTTTTACATTATCAATACGTAATATTAAAGAATCAAATTCCACATTTAATTACACTGATAAGTACACTAATTCATCTCGTGAAACATTAAAAAAAAGAGGAATAAATTATCAGTAAGTTATGTAAATTATTTTACAAAAATAAATTTTTAATTAATAATAATTTGATTTTAGAACTACCGCAATCACAAATAATTCAACTGAAACTATAAACTTAGATGAAACTATAAACTTAGATGAAACTATAGACTTAGATGATTCAATCAATATATATATTTCCAAGCAAGTTTTATTATTAACAGAATCAAAAAATAAATCTAATTTAATTTGTCCCATTTGTTTAGAAGACTTATACAGTGGAAATATTAAAGCTATGTCAACACCATGTGGTCATCTATTTTGTTTAGAATGCTTAAAAACTATTACAAGGATTAAGAGCAAATGCTCAATTTGTCAGAGACCAATTAAATATGCAAAATGTATTCGTCTTCATATTTAAATATAGTAAAATTGAAATTATTATATGAAATTTAGAAAAGTACCAAAAAATGATTAAATTATACAAATTTTCATATTCATTGTCAGTTGTTATCATATTGTTATTACTACTAATAATTGCTTTATTTCTCAAAAGTATTCAAATTTTTAAAATGTATCTTCATATTTGAAAACATTAAATAATTATTAAATAATTTGATAAAAGTTATTAAAATTTGAAGAAAAATTGATTTAATTTATTTTTATTGAATCATGTATATTTTTTAGTTTAATAAATGAATTTATAAAAACTAAAGTAAAAATATATGAGTACACATGGTAACCTGAGGGGTAGGCAGTCTAAGTATTTAAATTGTTTCTTTGCTATTTAATTTCAATTACTAAATAATATAGAACAAGTTATAGAAATTTTACTTACCTTATTAACATAATTTTATTGTATGCAATAAAGAATATATTATTCCTTATTAGAAATATATTAGCCGATATCACGCTGAGATACACTGTATTCATAAATATTCCATATAGTATGTTTCAATATTTATGATGTGTCTGTACCTTTGGATTATATCATAATCTTCAGTTAATCATGATAAAAAAAGAAAAACTAATAATCTTAATTGGTTCAGTCAATTAAAACAGTACTGTAGCTTCAGATGAATGTAATTAAAAACGAAATCAAAAATATTTTAAGAAAAAAGAATAAATTTTAATTTTATTAGTTATATTAAAAATTAGAATAATTTTTTGATAAATATATTTACTGACAAATATGTTATACTTAAATAATTCGATATTTTTATTATAAAAAAATTATCTTACAAAGATTGTTGAATAGACATTTTTGTAATTTATACTAAACAATTGTTTTTTTTTTTAAATTTTATTTTACTATAAAATAATTTATATGAAATACTGCTATTGATGTTTAAATTAATACAAAAAATTGATTCATTTTTCTTTGCTTCACCTTAATTTTTTCCATACTTTTAAACGTCTCCTCTTTCAAAAATTAATATGTAAATGTTAATGTTCTGAAGATACTATAAACTTCATGCTAAATCTTTATCATAGAGTTCAGACTGTATTTGAAACCCAGATCTCTTATTACCTAAAGTACTAAGGAACAGGATTGAACACAAGTATAAACACACTATATAAAATATTGAATAACAGTAGGAAATGGAAAGCTCGAAAAGTTGGACAAGATCGAAAATAGCTAGTCTTACAGATATCATAGAGGAAAAATTTGACGTTACACGATTAAAGTTTCATCGTTGAAAATATCGCATTTAAACATGAAACTTTCTGTACTCGACTCATTGCTAAGAAGCCGTACTACATAAATCATCTGGTAAAATTGATTGTGGTATTTTTGGACTTATGTATGTGATCTATTGACCACATTGACGACGAGCTTAGCTCCTCTATTTTTGACGGTATGTTGGCGAAGGACTTGGCCACAGCTCCTTCCAAAATTGAATTTAAAGTTCACGAGAAAGAAGTTGGCACACAATTCACTGTATACCGCTAAAAAATAGAATTTAAAGTAAGAGAGCTCTCTATATAATTTACATGTTTCTTTTGTTTGAGAGGGGAGGAGGCAGCCGAACACATAAATGCAGATAGAAGTTAACACGTCAAGCGTTGGAGGGGGAGAGTTGACGCCACATTAAGACGGGAAAATTTATGATGCACGAGGAAGGGTGGGATGTCTAGAGTAGGATAAGCCTAGTGAAGTTGTACGCCCGCACCGATACCATAATCACGGTGACCTTAGCTAATGCGTAATACAGCGCGCTAAAACAATGGGAGGAAGGGGCCTACGGCCCCTTCCGAAACCAGCAACGAAACCAGAAGGCCCATTGACAGAAAAGAAAATTTTCTGGATGAAACCGACGTCACTAGGTTTCTCTACGCGAAAGAACAATGTCGACGTCAGTCTTGTTGTCGGTGCGAGGATATTCAAGCAGAGTGAAGGAGATAAAGGCCTTCTATAATCACCACCCGAACAATTCGACGAATAAGTTCGCATCCTAGCAAAACAGCCAATCGCAGTAGTCAACACGTAAGAAATCCACTCAAGCAGGCAGCTTTTGTCTCGTGCTAAGTTGCGGCAAACAGCTGATATTTGTAAATAAACTAGGATGGCAATGACAGCAAAAGAGCACTATATACGCAAGACTATATGCATAGCCGAGCAGAACACCGGCATCAGTACCTAAAATATCATACCCAGAAATACTGTCAGCGGCGTTAACGTGTCATAGAGCTGTCGTGATTGAAACTCTTTAGCGCGTCTTGCAGATGACGTCACAAGTACGCGTATGGCTCAAGCGCAACACCAAACAAAATCAGCAACATCGCGCAAAAGCCGGTCAGACCCTAAGGAGGCGTTTGCGACGACAGTCGCAACCATCAACATCATCACCTGACCCGTATACTCCTGCATCAAGAATAAAAATTAGTAAAGGAAAATAAAATATAACAAAACAAATTAACAGTGTATAAATTATCCTACAATCCACTCCCTCTTTTCATGTGTGTAATAGTGATACCGAAACGCCATGCTGGGAGGAATTCAGGCTATAGTTTTACTTTTTCATCAAATAGTTTTAAGGATTTTTTTACAACCTACATTAATCTCAATTTTTTAAAAATAGTAACTTTACGGATAGGAGGAAGGAGTAATTTAATTGCACTATGGCGCTAATTAAGTCTTGCGGGAACACTCGCGAGGCATGAGCCGCCAAAGTGCGGCTAATGACAGACGGGGAGGTATGACGTAGGCCCGTGACCTTCTCTCTCCAGCAAGACACGCATTCGAAAGCGGATCTTATTGAGATGAGAAGCACGGACAGGCTACGGTAATACCTGGTATTTTGTCCGAAGGTTAGAGACCGAAGAAAAAAAAGGAGAGTGCCGAGGAGGGGAAGAAAAATGGTTAGAGGCCGAAGATAGAAACGAAGAGGGCGAGTAAGAAGGTGGGCCGCAAAACGCGAAGGGGGAAAAGGGAGGAGAGCCGTAGCCGTTACGACATTGCGAGAATTCGTGAAAATGAAAAGAAGATGCAAATACGAATCGGGCGGAAGATAAAAGAAATCGAACCCCGCGCACGAGGGCGCACGCTGAGCTGATCGTCATCATTGGCTCTGAGTTGAAGAGAGGGGATGTATTATTTCATAATACGTACGTAATTTACTGTCGCTGAGTGGTTTGAGCTTGGTTAAATAACGGAAAATATGTCATATTGTCTTCCGAGATTATAGAGGTCAATTCACGCTTGAACATTCCGCTACACTTGAATGCACGCATTCAACACAATTGTATAGCTTGATTTGAAATTTATGCAATTTTGATAGATTATAGTTAATTACAATGATGTGTGTCATTGTTAATGCTGTGTACGTATGTTATCTTCTATGGGAAGAGGTGCTACTCGTAGTTTTAGGCTCCGTATGATGCCGTCCTTCCCAGGGTAGAGACCAATGAAGTAAGGGAGCGTTGTCTTACTTCAAGACAATCATGGTTCCGGGTTTGACAACGTCGGTGACCTGAAAATGCCATTTTGTTCGATTATTAATTTTTTTCAAATATTCTCGTGACCAGCGGATCTAAAATTGTTGTCCTATTAATTGAATATATTGCCAAGATGACAGATCCTTTTGTCTGGCGAATTCTTGATCAGGTAACGTGATCCGTAAGTCTCCAATGGAGAAATAGAAAGAAGAGAGAGAACATTGAAGTCGTTTAGGTCTACGGATACAGAAGTTAGACGTCTAATAGAGTAAATAATGTACCCAGAGAAATTTTTTTTATTTCGACACGAAGTATTCGGTTTTCAAGGTTTAATTATTATTTTGTATAATATATGCACTTACTCTTATTGATTTATTTATTGATGAAAATTTATTAAAGATGTCATTAGTCGAATTATTTTTTTTTTGTATTTCCAATAAGACTTTCAATGAGATGTTAGCTTCATTTAGGAAGTCAATATTCATTTAGGATAATGAACACGGGTTAATTTTATTTACAGGCCAATTAGTTTCTGGTTATGTTAACCAGTTAGGCCCGAGTGTTAATAATTTGTTATTAATTAATTCACGGATGAATTCGTGATAGTCGGATTATAATTTCTTATCATTCTGATTAGTCGCTTTTCTAGATTAGTGAAACAGCGGCAAGCCATGCCATGTGGTTGTCCTAATACATGAATTTTCTTATTTAATCTTTCTATTTACCAGAATCTTTGCATATCGCTATGTACAGGTTCTGTGGGAATGAGACGTTCATTAGTTTTTCTATTGATGATGGGAAGCCCGATTGTCTCGAGATGACCTATCCTAATTTTTTTTTTTTTTTTTAAATAACGTTATTTTTAATTTAATCAGTCCGACGCATAAAAGCTCGTAAAATATATCTACACCTAGAAACGGATCTATGCTTGTAATTTATTGAACGTTGGATTGGCTAATTTGATATTGGAAGGGATATTTAGAATTTCTTTATTTATTAATTTTGATGGCAAGGAATTCCATATGCGCGGCAATATCATAAACTCTAGTGTATTTTTAAAGGCAGATGCCTTAGATTAAATTTTTGTGATGACTGCTTCAGTAATATTTGTTTTTAATTGGTTTATACCTTCGATGAGCACATTTATTTTCGTTCGCGGTAAATTAAACGGATCCGCTAGTTTTTGGCCCATAAAGTTGGATTGAGAACCACTGTCAACTATTATTTGTGCGGGCACTTTATGCTTGTTTTTATCTATTATGTTTATTACTGCAGTGAATCATAGTACTTCAGGATACATACTTATCAAAGGCTATTGCTAATTGGGCGTTTTTGCAAAATCAAAACATAGTCTTTTTTTCATTCGCCCATCTCATGCGAACTTTCGTCAAATTTTACGAATAAACAATAGATTTTCATTCATCATTATTAAAATTTTTTCATTTTTTTTTTCATTCATACTTCTTTTCAAATTTTTATATTAATTACATACATAAAATTTAAGTTTTTTTTATTGACTACCAAAATTTAAGTTTACTGATTTTATACGTAATAAACTGTTATATACTATTATTATTATTCGGTATACAATTGAAATTATAATTTGTAACATTTTTGATTAAATACAAGTATACATTTTACAAATTTTTATGTGATTCTATACATTTTTAATATTTTATATATTAAAGTATAATCTTGTTGCGAATCGCAGCAACAAAATTCTACACAGGGGGGGGACACAAAGCACAACGGGACCTACACCTTCGCACGGACAAACGCGAATGACTCGCGACACGCGTGAAAGGAGAGGCAGTCACAGGGTTAACGATTACGCCTCGCGGGGTTTCCGCGAGGTATGAACTAAAGATTACGCTCAACACCATAGGCGTAGGTTAAGAGCCTAATGACATCCATATCTATCTCTAACGCGCGTTGCTAAAAGAAAGAGGACGTGGGAAGACGCGCGGGAGCGAAAGGGAAGGGAAAATAGACTAATGGTATGCCCAATCCCAATACTCCGCCCTCGGCGGTAAATGAACAAGGAAAGGACGAGTGGAAAGGTCAACGGGAACTAGGAAAGACGAAGAAGAAGGAAAAGAGAAAGTTCCGGAGGAAAGGGAGAAGGGCCGGAAGAACGGGGTGGGCATCAGTTGGTTAGCTGACGTGATTGTAAGAGCACCGAGACATACAGCCGCCATGTGAGTCATATACTACAAATAATGATTACTTCTCAAACGAATTTGATGACGCATCATCCTCAAGAACCGGCCGGTTAAGCTGCCGAATGACGATGTCGGCTGGACCGTATAGATAGCCACGGGTAGCCAAGCCCGTATCTATCGAGAGTAGGACCTGTCTTCACACCCACATATCGGAGGAGCTTATTCGCCACACGAGCAAGGTTTCAACAACGACAGCGAGAGACGTACGCGACCACACATTATGGCGCAACGCCCCCGTAACTTGAAAACACGCGCGTCACCCACGCCGAGGCACGACGTGCCACGCATAGACGCACTCATCCACCCACAAGCGGCAGATACGACACAGCACGCACAGACGAATCCAATGCTTACGAGCGGAGATCTAAAGACCACGTTGACCATGGAAGACTCGAGTACCGCTCTACAGCGGCGTAGGCTACAGCACTGGGACGAGAGCAACGTAGACACCCCAATCCTTGACACTACTACCATTGTCGACATCGTCGACCACGCAGCAATCGTGGGCACGCCGCACAAGCAACGCCGAACATCGGCGAAGACGCACACGCCCTCAACTTACGCGTGTGATACTACCGAAACAAACGACACTATCGACGAATCACACGGATGCGCACGGCACGTATGCGACATTCAGTACATGGAACATAGCTGACACCCACGCCAACACGAGACCTGTATTACCGACACAGGCGACGACTAACGCTACAGACGTGAACCGAAAAACTTCAAAATAAGACAAGACTATTATCAATATATAGTTTCAGCTCGCTTTGCTATACAATCTGTTTACGGTACTAGCTATATCTCTCGCTGTGTGCATTCGTCAATATGATTCTTTCTGTGTTGTCATGTGTGTTTATCGTATCGCACGTTGTTGCCTTTGTGAAAGAGAGGAAGTTGTCGATCTGGCAGCGTCGGGAAATCGCAGCTGTTTCGGGTCGAGCTCGGCACCTCTTCGCACTTTCGTACTACTCGTCACGGTTCGCAGACATTTTTTTAAACTCGCGTAGACTTCTTTCGGCATTTTTAGAATACTTTTGATGTATTTGATATTGCGAATTTTCTGTACTTGAGCGTCCCTCTGACTTGATGCTTTCCCTTTCGAGCAAAGACACAAACCCTTCCTTTGCCATCGATAATTAATCCCTATTCCTCCTCATGCTCTTAGCGGAAAAACTCGGCTTTCAGCCAGTCCCTTTCCGGCTTTTCTCAAGTGGGGCAGAGGGTCCTCCCTCATTATCTTCACGCATCAATGCTTCCCTTGTTCTTGCACTTAGAGGGACAGTTGCGACTATCCCTTCTCAGCTACCTTCTTTTGGTGTTCTGCGTGCTTACCAGGACACGTCATGCACCCTGCCCCGCACACTCCTTCCCTACAAGCAGTGCTGGATTTAGAACTCAAGCACCGCCGGATGAAAAGACCCGCGGGCCTCATCGCGCTGCCGCATCCCAGCTCAGAGGTTTTTCGGTTGGGACTCTCGTGGGCGTTCCCACAGACTCTCACCGCGATGACTAGTTGTTGGGAAATTTTGCGCTCCCCTATCGTAACTTTTCCGGCTCCAACGCTCACCTGTTGTGACTTTTCTTAGTACTGTAGTACCTAATTATGCCAGCTACGAGGTTTTGCTCACCCGTTGGTAACATGGATTTATAAATATATCTTATAATTACAGTTAAAGTATACATGTAGATTTATAGAAAAGCCTGTAGGAAAATGGCTTATTAATTATGGAATTCTAGGTTTACATTCAACAGAAACTCTGGGGTTCACGATACGAATACTAAACGAAATTTGTGAAGGGTACTGCTTGAATACGACGTCCTGAATGTCATGCTTTTTTCGCAAAAGAAGTTTTGCTGTTGTAAGGTCGGAAGATAAAGTTTCCCTTATTACGGATTGCCGAACGAACAAGCTTATCACAAGTGTAGTACGGATACAATAATTTAGAATAACAAGCAATAAATAATACGTTAAAATATTCGAAATGTAAAATAATTGTAAGGGCACGACAAAGTACTGATTCCGGTATGGCAATTTTCTAACCATTTCGTTGATGGAGAGCAAAAACGTCAAAAAAAAGAAGGTACGCACGAATACGTCTCGCGGGGATACCCACCTGATAAGAGTTGCAGGGGTTTGAAGCTTGAAATAGCTGTAGAAACTATAGCCTGGTGAAGCCTGCTTAAAAGCATACCCTTGGGTTTTTTGTTAATAGGCTTGAGATTGGAATACGAACATCCCAATGAAAAATTTCGACGATACGCGCAAATTGCAATACATTTACACCCCACAGCCTGAAATCATGATAAAATGAGGGTAGAGAGCAAGGAAGAAGAAATTCTGCGAAATCCTTGAAAATTTCCTGTTTTTAAAATATTTGTCAACTCACCAACCCCTATTATATAATAAAATAAAATAGTACTAAATTAGAACAACTTCTATCTTTATTTATCATCTTTTTGATAATTAAGAAAACGTATATTACAGATCTAAGTTGTTTAAACAAGCACTCACGCATAATCGTAGGATTATTAGGCAGTCACGTAATGAGGATTTTATCTTTGTTCTCTATTTTCCAAAAGCATGATAGCGATCGCTGATAGAGGTGATGAGAAAAGTGAGACGTATAACGCGTAGGTTGGAGGCGTATAAATACCCAGTGGTTATTGTAGTAGTGGCGGAAGAAGTTGTTTTTAAATGTTAAATTGAACGATGCGGACAGCATCGTATATTGACACTGAGGTGGGCGGTAAGGGATAACATAAAGGACCAATATCGCTGTTACGTACATAAAAGCGTTGAAAAATAAATTGAATGCCAAGAATATTTTAAATTAAAACTTTTAATACTTACTACACATTGAAACAATTACAAATTAAATTTATAATTTAATAAATTTATAATTTAAAAATAACTTATATTAACTTATATTATTATATTTGTGAAATTTTTTTCTTTGTAGACAATGGCTGGATGTGAATTTTAATGATAGGAGTTGAGGGAGAGAAGATGGGAAATGATGACAAATGGTTAACGTTTACAAGGTTTTTACTTTATTTCGATAGCAGGATTTACAAATATAATTATTTCTACTTGTAATTAAATTACAATTTATTTAATTACAAATTATACAGGGGTATTACTTTGCTGATGAATTAAAATATTTATTTTAATCAATATCCAATTTTTTAAAACTACCATCAGTTCCATAGAAATTAATTTTAGATTTAGTTTTATCCATTCGTAATAATTCATTCACTCGCATAAATTTTTCTTCCTCAATGAAATAATTTCGATGATCTTCAATATTTTTAAGTACCTTTGAGTAAAGATTCATCATCGGACCTGCTTTACCACCTGCTTCGTTTGGTAAAATATCTATTGACATATACTTTTCTAAATTGTTAAATGTTGGATGTAGATGTATCTATATAAAATTAAATTAAATTTTTAATAAAAAGTATTAATAAAAATAATATTTCAAGATAATCGAATTATATTAATTATATTAAAAAAATATTGTACATTTTTAATTTATTAAATTACTGTAATTTATCATTGGACTTTCAAAATTATTAATACAGTTATTAGTAGCTATGCTAGAAAAATTAATATATTATCAAGAACTAATCTAAGCTATCCGTATGGTTTTGGCATATTTACACTCTGCTTGAGTTAGAATAAAATGAAAGAATATTCGTTACTTATACACAATTTAAGGTAAAACAACTGATGATAAAAATAAGTTTGATTACTAAACAAATACGGCCCACAATTTTGTCTGGTAAGAAAAATCTCCCTTCAAAGATAATAAAAATCATATAAAAAAAAAGTTGTTAAACATTCCTGTTACTTGCAGCTTCTGTACAAGGGAAAAATGACTAGATTATATTGAAAGAAAATTCTATTCACATAGTATTTATTATAATAATTTGAACACAATATTTAATAGTATTAAATTTGTATTTACACTAAATTTAAACAATGATCCTAATGTCCAATACTACCTAAGAATATATTAATAATTTATTTTATATCCCAATAATTTGAAACATCATTTTAAAAAAAATTAACAATAATAATTTATA
Organism: Ceratosolen fusciceps; assembly: GCA_018883505.1. Lineage (NCBI taxonomy): Eukaryota > Metazoa > Arthropoda > Insecta > Hymenoptera > Agaonidae > Ceratosolen > Ceratosolen fusciceps. Next base: position 185,085 of record RCIC01000052.1, read on the forward strand.
TTTGTACAATAAACTTTTGAAATAAATAAGGAATAAATAAGCTTATATTATATACATGGATTAATTGGATTTTTCTTAATAAAATTTTTGAAATTTTAGGAAAATTAAAACTAGCAATATAAAATCTAAATTAGTTCATTGCTCGTTACAGAAAATAATAGGAAAAACTTGTTAAATGAGTCTTTATGAAGAAAAATATATGAGGCCAACAAAATTTTCCATAACAATTAGTGTTTAAAGTACTCGAAAGACTCGCAAAAAGATTAATTTAAAAAACGAGTAAAGTGTGATGCACGAATATGTAGTTAAACCTTATTTCGTACGAAAGTGATTATTTAATATATGTATATATCACATATACATGCACATATGTGTATTTTTTTATTTGCGTTTGATTTAACTCTTCGGAAAAGCGTTATAGCTTTATTTAAATGAACAGAAATATTTTATTGACATCACGATTAATTAAAAACATTAATTTTAATTGATATACTGAATTTTGTAACATTAATATAGTCGTATATATCTGTTAAATTAAAAAAATTATTTTATAAACTCAATAAAAATTATATTGTTTTTAGATACTGGTGGATTAGTATTATAGATAAACAATGATGAATACTTATGAATTTGTTCATCAATTTAGCTAAATATTTTAATATAATTTTTAGTTTTATTTAATATATTTTAATACAGTTTTTTATAACTTTTTATTTGATTTACATACAAATATAATTATTTATATCAAACCTACCACATCCATAAGTTCTTTCTTTATAAAAGGCTTCATTATTCCAAGAATGATATCCATTACAGTTGTAGTATTTATAAAATGAAAACCTTTGATTCTAAAAGGTATAGCTTCTTGTAAATAGAACATAAACTTCATCATATTTATTGGACTAATACGTATAGCGTGTTCCATTTTTACACCAAAAATATCACCAACAAGAATATGACCCTTCATTGTGCCATTTTGAATTAGCCATAATTCAGAGATCATATTGTAAAGGCGTATGAAATCATTGAACACAAAATTCTCGGCATTGAAGTTTATCAGTCTGCTGTATATTACACCGTAACCTTCTTTTGTTTTTTGTTCTAATGGTATTACTAATCTGTATCATGAAGGGATATGATAAAAAGAAATATATATATTTTTTGGAATAATCAAATATATATGTTACGCAACGTGAAGATCGCGTGGGAAGTGTAGGATGAGGAAGAAGTTATTCTCGATTAGTTGTCTAATAAATCTTTTATTTGAGTCCGTTGTTTGCACTGTTTTATTTATTACAATTACAATAACGCGTGGCGATTACATGATTCCTTAGCCTAACGCGGGCAGATCAAGGGCAGATCGTCGATAATGAAATGCGGAACTGAACGCCGATGAGCTCACAATAATTAACTTATGTCTATATCGCACGAGCCGTTGCCACTCTCACACGTTTGAATTTCCCGCAGTTTCCTTGGACGACGTGTGCGCGTCGGGCGTATTTAATGTTTGAATTTGGCGCTCTTCGGTGGTGTCTCGGCGCGGTCCGCGCTCTCCGCAATTCTTTGGGAAAACTTTGGGAGAGTCCGCAGGTGCTGGTAGCATTTTTAGCTGTTCTGGGTCGTTCCTCGCTTGTTCATCCCGGGCTTATCCCGTGAGCTCCTTCACCTCCTTCACCTCCTTCACCTCATCACCTTCTCACTTCCTCACCTCATCACCTTCTCACCTCCTCACCTCCTTCACCTCCTCCTTACCTCCTCCTCACCTCCAGTCTCCCAACAGTTGAGCGCGAGACCAGCTTACCTCCTTGCGCTAGCACTGTTGGGTACGCCCTCCCCCCGCAGTCGGTAGCAATTATGTTAAAAATTAATTCGGAGCCGAAGTGCCTAGTGCAATAAGGGATAATTTCAATTACAATGGGCATAGTTATAAATGCGTAACAGAAACAATGAGAAAACATCGAGAAATGGGAGGCTCGAAACGATAAATAAGAAAAAAGGTCCATCTTATAGACATCATCGAGAGGAAAAAAAGGTGTGACGTCATGTGTTTGCAGTTTGCTTGTCGTAAATAACGCTCGTGGCACCTGGAGGTTTAGTATTTGGCTCATTGAGAAGGAGCCGTATTACCCACCCAATAAGCCATATTTCCTTGTGGCACTTCCGACTTTCGTATCTGGCTCACTGTGAACAAGCCTTGTTACCCAGCCCATCTAAGACCATCTCATCTTGTGTTGGAGACTTGGCCACACTGCTCATTAAGTTCTCGTGACTAAAGTCTACGTGAACAAAGATGCTTTACCACAAAGTGTATTGCGCATAATCAAAAATATACCATGTGGAAAGAGACTTTTCTTTGTATGCGATAGAATTCTATTCGCGTCAACTTGCCTCCGTTACATTAAGATAAGATTATTTTCAATAAAGACATTATATATTATAAAGACATTATTTTCTCTCATTAGAGGGAAGTTTTTTATGCCCACGCATTAGGTAATAAATTAACTACCTTTCATTAAGTGGAAAAACGTTACATTTTATTTGTACTGCCCTTCCATCTCCTTTCCCGGACACATAATCGTTAAACCGTAATAATATGTTCAAAGTTTAACAAGAATATTAATCGAGAAACTATAATCATAAGCTATTCTCTGAATATAACTAAAAATATAAATAATAAACTGTAAACTATAATATATAAATTTTGAAAAATTAAGTTATACTTTAAAAATATGTTTTCAAAAGCATTGTTCAAAAAAACTGAATAAGTTTAAAAAACAAAATGTATATTATTTTACATTAAATTTAAAAATACGAGTAAAATAAAGGATAATATTTAAATCAATATAAATAAATGATTAATTATTAATAAAATATATTTAAAAATGTACTGTTTCATTTTCAATATATAAACACACAGTCGTTACTTATAGATATTTTTATTCATATTATTTAATAACAAGCATATTTTATTTTTTAAAAATTGTGAGTTGACAAATTTTTATATTTAGAAAAAGTATAAAACTTGTATATAATAATTCTATGTTCATTTTATATGTATAAAAATTTCATGTTGCTGGTGACGACGTTAGAAATGCTATATAATTTCTATCATACATATAAATCGTCTTAATCGTCTTAATCCATAAGTAATATTTTACATACATAAAATATAATATATGCAGCTTATTATTTTTTATTAATTTTAAGCTTCTGATATAGGGCAATAGGAATCCATTGCATTATCAGTTTATAATTCAGCAATGATGCTAATAATAAAAATTTTATCGAATGCAAAGTTTTAAAATATTTAAATATATGAATTTTGTAGAATATAGGAGTTCAAAAGGTTAAAAAAGTCTAAATTATTCTATAAATGCTTTACTAAAAACTTTTCTCCAAATAATCCTAAATCGTAATACTATTCTATGCTAATTTATACTAACTGGTATACTGAATACGTACAAATGAATACCTAAAATGTTATACTTAAGAAATTATTGAATAAAAACGGATTTTCGTCATAAGATAGCAAAATTTTTAAATAATTTTTTATAAAAATATTCCAACAGTTACTCGTCAAAGTAAAGCTTTTAGTCAGCGCCCGAAACAGAACTGACGCGTATAGGTTATTTGTCTTCAAGGGATCAGGCACACTACATTATATAATTGTGACTATATAATAGATTATGGGATTGTATTATTCTAATTGAAAATAAAAAGTTGTCTTAATTTATTATTAATAACTAATTAAACTATAAATACTTGTATACATACACTGTAGCTATACTTGTACGAATTTCTTTTGATTCAAAAGGATTTCTATTCGCAAAAAACTCTGGAATGTGAGTCTTGCACATGAAATAATTTTCTATGGCAATTTTTGTCGCTTCCAAATGATAATAATTACTATGTAGAAATAATATCAAATCATTATCACAAATACTTTTTGGTAAATGACTTTGTTTTTCACACCAATCCTTTAAATTTTGAAGATCTTCTCCTTTTAATTCCGGATTCCTGTTAAATTCTTCATGCTTTGATATTCTTTTTATGGTATTCATTTTTATTCTTGAATTTATGTAGTACTGTAAGTAATGTATTATGTACATTTATTACAAATTATTTATTATTATTACATATATAATTTATTACAATTGTGAATTTAATAAAATATTAATTTGAAAATGGTTATTAAAATCAAATTATCTGGTATGGTGTGATTTATACACATTAACAGATTTTTTAAATTAAATTTTTTCTTTAAGCAAGAGCAATGTTTATTTTATATGGGGTATTAATAATTCATACAATTTTACAATCGCGCACGTTGCTCTTCTCAGCCTCAGAAGCAACGGTATTCTTTTCAGGTGGTCTTTCCTCGACTTGCTATGTTTCTCTCCTTTAGCTCAATACGTCTACACCTTCCTATTGTATTATTTGGAAGCAGTTTGGATAAGTAGAGGGACGTTCAGTAGACAGTTCGCGGTCAAGAGAATTGTTAAGAGATTCTCGGCAAACGCCAATATTATTCAAAGAAAAAATACCAAACAAAATAATACCTTGTGATATCATTTTATAGGTTTACTATATACATTAGAACGGCACTCACGTCTGTCACACTTAAAATGAGGATTCTTACCTTATTCGATAAATAAAAGAGTCCTCAGGACCGATTCTCAACGTGTCTTATGAATCACCCCTGATCTAAGCACCGGGTTCTGGGGGAACTGATTACCTAAACGAAATTAGGGGGGACATTTGCTGCACGAGGCTCAAGAGAATAAGAACATTTTTTGAAAAATCCACAGAGTAACGAAATGCCTGTACTCATTGCTCGATCCGATATAATAAACGTTATAATAATGATAAAATTAAAATAATCTCTTAAACAAAGTTAGTCAATTAGAACAAACTTAATATTAAGAAATAATAAACAATATTTAGTAATTATATATTGTTATTAACAACATTATAAATAGTCACAGATTCGGGAATATTATTAGTTGTAATAATTTCAAGTAAGATTAATATTTTTTTATAAAAATTATAATTATTAAATTTTCAAAAACTATAATGCCATAAATCTATAATAAATAATAATACAATATCTTGTAAAAGTAAATTTTGTTTTTTCCCTTAATATCTAAAAAAACTCGATATTAAAAATGTAAATACAATAAATGTAAATACAATTTTTCACTTCGACTTAATGCAATTAATAAGATTTGCTTAGAGCTAATACATTATTATATTATATTATGCTTTACATAAAACGCAATATAAATAAGAATATGTAGTTATCTTATATTTAAAAAATACCATACTTAATTGCTAGATAGTGTGAACTTATTTAATAACAAAACTTTCAAAATTATTTTATAAAAATAATAATACCAATAGAAATATTAAAAATACATTAAAATTGTAATGATCTGTAACATTTGAACTTATATAAGATATTAAACTGAAACTTGTTGAATAAAGCAACATAAGATAAAGTCCAGTATTATTGTATGAGTTGACATTCGAAATAATTCACAATTTAAAATTTAGATTCCGAACAATAATAATACATGAATCAGTACAAAATTTAATATATAATTATTACATTCCATTTCATGACAAAGGCAAAACCTATGAAATTACATGATATCAAAGCATATGAAGTCATACTTATTATGCCAGTTAATAATTATTAGACAACTTAATTATTAAAGTTACTATTAGTCATTAGGCTCAATATCTGTTAAAAAAAATTCACGTAAATTAAATAAGTATTAAATATTAAAATAAATATACAGATTAATAAGAAAAGATTAACAATATTTATTAAATAAATATAAATACTAAATAAAGATAAACTAAATAAAAAATAAATATAAACACCGTTTAGTCGAGTTTCTTATACTAAAGTTTTATTCATTAATAACTGAGTTAATTGTCTTTAAAAATTAAAAAGAAAATATTTATTAAATTTAAAAAAATTAAGTATTCAGCTTTATTTCAATTTCTATTTTAGGTTATTAAAGTTTTGTTTAATTTATTCGTTACTAAATTATAAAAGAAGTAAAGCAGTACATGTAGTTTTATAATATATATTATATATATTATTGATTGTTCAAAACTGCTAATAATTATTTTTATAGTAAATTTATTTTAATCATTTATATAAGCAAATAATTTATACGATTCAATTGAAAGGAAACTTATAATATATGTATATATTGCAAAAAATGAATTATATACATATATATGATTTAATTATTATCGACCGATTAGGATATCATGCATATCAAAGAAAAGTATATTGCAAATATAATTTATAATATAAAAAGAAAGTGTTTTTAAGAGATATTAATTATCTTAATATAAATAAAAAAAAACAGGTTATTTTTCTATATGATATGTCAAATAATTGAAATTTATTTAAATTTTTAAGATCATTTTTTATATTTTTGAAAATAATTCATAATATTTTATTCCGAATACTAATGTATATATGTAATATTATTTAAATTTAAATTGTTTTTTTTTACACTTATTAAAAATACGTATTAAGTAACGAGTTTGATAACATTTAAGATAAGTATTCTTCAAATTTGAAATATATTTATAGCGGTATTAATTATTTCTCTTTTTGTTTGCTTGAAATCTATAAGCTTAAAGCGATTTATAGCTGTCATACTCGATAAACTTGCAACTTGTTGGCCAGAGTTGCTACGTCTCAGCTTTACTGCATTAGCGAAACTTTGTTACGGAAGCCGAACTCGACATCGGAACCACATGTACCCTTCTATACTCCTTTTTTCTTAATATTCTTTCTAATAGATAGAAGTTCTCATGAATCTCTTACTAAAGTATGTCTATTTGAATCTAGTTCTCTTCTGATAGTTTCTACAAGTCGAATTCCTCACCCATTTAGCTCCTTCCAGACATTCTTCTCTCGTTTAATATTCTAAAAACTCAATTCACCTTCGTGGTTTTCTGCAATCCTTTATCTTTATTAAAAGAACATTGTTACCGACGAATACGGTAACACCAAAAGGGCAAGAGAAAAGCGCGCCAGGCAGCGGGGGGAGGGAAGTGGAGAGTAGAAAAAGTAATTAGGACCGCGAGAGGGGAGGGTCGCGCGCGTCGAAGAAAGAGAAAGAAAAGAAACAAATGAAGAGATTATCAGGAGAGGTAGGAGGTGGATGGCGGGAGAAGTGTCGGTCGAACCATGAGACAGAACGGTTGGCGATCTTGAGCAGAACAAGCAAGTACAATATCATCGAATCAAAGGGAACCGGACGGAGATAGACGAGAAGGTGACAGAGACCCGAAGCAGGAAAGAAAAGCACCCAGATGATGAGACAACGGGCAGCAGCGGCACGAACGCGAGTTGACAGGTTTGTCGTTCAAACCAGCCACCTACACACAAGCGACGCTGCCACGATCCGGCAGGCGACCAGGTGAGAGCGTAGCCGAATGTAGCCGCGAGGAGCCACGAGGCAACGTCGCAGTCAGCGACAGCCAAGCGCCTGATGGGAAGGTGGGAGCGCAGACACAGTGCAAGGGATCAGGCCTCCGCCAAGTTGTCGGAGATTGGCGTCAAGTGGGGTTAAACCTCAAGACACGTGGCGAGGTCGATAAGAGCGGGAGCTTTCGTATCATCAGAGCAAGCGGGAAATTTAAACGCTTGAATAGTGAACTGCGGCCAGTGGCGACACACGGAAAGGGTAGAAATCGAGGAAAGGGACGACGACACGGGAATTCCGATAATAAAGATTAATTGAACAAACGCAGAATATATTTCTTCATCCTGCACATTCCCACCTCCCACACCCGTGCGTAACAGCTTATTTATAGTTCTCCAATAATATCTTTATTTAAATGTTTTTCTTAATTGTTTATTATTTTCCGCCAATGGCGCACAGCTTCTTCCGCAACAATAACACACTGCGCAGACATGTAGTCTTACAATTCACTTTATAATTAGTCTTAACCTAACACAGGCTAACCGGAGTGACGTTGAGGTCGCACACCGTCACAGTATAGGTCGGCGGACTTACATACGCGATTGCGTGGTGAGAATCGCGTCCTGGGAGCCGTCACGCATTTAAAACCATCGCGTTTTTGCCAAGTTAGTGCGCGCGTGTCTATTTTCAATTTTGAATTTACGCGCGCTTGGCGGGCGCGCACTGCGCACGCGCGTACTCGCCTAGGCGGCGCAACGGGCGCGTCGTCTATCAGCTGACGCGTCGGCGCTGCTCCTCAGCCTGCGCGCACGCCTCAGTACTCCAACAGCACTCGCGGCGTGCGCGTCGTCGCACTCGTTGGTGCCTTCGCCGACGAAGGTGCTGCGGTGAAGCAGTGCTAACGTCACTGCTAACGTCAGAGGCTTCTGAGGCGGTGGAGGGGGCACCTCCGGCCATTGGCGTAGTGCGGGGAACCAATTCCCGGCTGCCTGCGGGAAACCAATTTCCCGGCTGCCTCACCGTCTATGCGACGCCGCGCCTATGCGTAGCTGACGCTGCTGATGACGTCGTTGTCGTCCACAATGGCGGACGACGCGTCCTCCCCGATAGCGTCGCCTAGGTGACGCCTTCTCCCCTCTCACCTCGTAACGTCGCGGTGTTGCCTCGCGGCTTTGCTGGTACTCGCGGAGACTTATTCGCTCCCCTTTTAGATGTATTTTTGGCAACGTCGGCCTGGGTGAGTGTCGCGTCTCCGGTGGCTCGTTCTCGCCTCACTCTCGCGGATGCGGGCACGGCTCGCGGACGCACGTTGGAGGAACGCTGTCCCTCCCTTTCCCTTACAAGGCTCGCGCAATCACTCGCGGTCCGTCGACTATACTTTTTATATGCTTGCGAAGGGATATTACTGTATCAGCGCAAGATGCTCGAAAGATTTTCCCGTGGTGGCTGGGAAAGTACTGACTCTCCCTCAAGTGCTCGGCGTCACCCTCTCGCGTTGCTCGGCGCCTCCCCCCCGTTTTTCGCCAATCCTTTTCCGGATTTTCCCTGCGGCGTGGGCGGCTTTCCCTCTCTTCCGGGCCCACTCGCTTCCTACTCTAACCGGCTCCCCTCCCCCCGGTGCTAGGTGCGTCTCGCCTTCGCTGGTCTCGGGCCCTTCGTGGCTCTCTCCGTCTGCCCATTCCTCGTTCCTGGAGATTCGCGGGTCCCCACGGGAGCCCTCCCTTTCACCTCCTTCACCTCCTTCCGGGAGTCTCGCGGGTCCCCACGGGACCCCTCCCTTTCACCTCCTCTTGGCGCGAGACCAGCTCTGCTGCCGCCCCCAGCACCGTTGGTACCGCCTCCCCACTACGTTCGGTAACACGTTACTTAATAAATCTTCTTTAGTTGATTACACTTTAATTGATTACTCAATTACACTGTGATTGAGAGAGGTTTTTTCTGTCTCAAATCAATCATAATTTCGTTTCCTGCCATTCACATAAGTGAATCCAAAAAGAGTTAAGCTTATTGAAGACTTTTTATGTTTTCACAGAATTTTTCATCAGTAGACGGCCTTTAGCCGACTTTTAATACCGGCCAATTGACAGAAAATTTGTTAATTAAAAATCTACAATTAATAATTATAATAATTAAATGTTTTTTTAAAATAAAATATAGCAAAAACATGTTTACTATCCATCTAATATGTTTACTTTTCTTTAATAAATAATTCCTCAATCTCAACATGAAAAAAATTGTATTATAATATAAAATATAATCTCCATAATTTTTTTTTATTTAAAATTTTAAAATTAAAAATAAATAAATTTAAAATCTCAGTATTAAACAATTTATTTCAATAAAAATACCTTTTGCATACTAACTAATATAATAAATTTATATATTTTAGAAGATAAATTATAAAGTATATCATAAACTACATGATTTTAATTATATAAAATAGTAATATTGAATATGTTAGATACACACCTACATTTGTTTTCAGTTTATTACATATAATACATTATACATATATAATACAATTTATGTATATACATATGACAATAGATAATTATTAAGGATCCTAGCTAAAAATTTTAAATATTTAGTTCGGAACTAATAAATTACAAGTAATTTTATCAATATAAAATACTTGTTCATTTATATTTTTGAATAGAAAATTCATACCTTCACTAAATAGATATACAATTAAATATTCATAAAACCAAAAATATTGATTTTATAAGCTAATATAATATAAGAATTATAACGAATTTGGATAAATAAATTTGAATAAGGCTATGGTTTTATTTTATTATATTTTTACTAAAATTTTATTAATTATATTTATTATACATTGTTTGTATGTATGAAAAAACAGTATATAAAAGATAATAATGACTAATAATTAAAATAATTTAATTTACTAGTAATTAAATAGCTAAAATGTTTTTTGTTTTTATATTAAATTTTTTTTTTTATTTTAATTCATATCAATGCTATTATCAAGATTACTATTCAATGCACTTGTATAAGATTCTGTCCTATTGTCAGAAGAACTGACACTATTGTCAGTATTATTTTTATTGTTGCTTTTAATAGTGGTTGATTTATAAGCATTGAGAACTTGATTCGCTTTACTTGATTTTGATTGATTTGTGCCATTAATCTTATATTGAATCCTTAATCAAATAAAAAGTTATTATTAAATACTTATACATGTTTAGTTTTTAAAACGCTGAATAAAATTAGATATAATACACAAAAATCTAACATTAATTAATACAAATTAATAGATAATAAAATTCTTACTTATTAAATTCATTTGATTCAATAGCCTTTTTAAACTGAATTGTTCGAGATGTACGATGAAGATATTTCCTTTTTCCTTTGCATTCATAACTCCAATGACCCATATCAAGGCATTTTTGACATCGTATTCTGTTTACGGAATATAAATTACTATGACAAATATATTATAAGATTTAGATCATATTAAAATTTTTATGTGTAGACAGAATAAGAAATATTAAAACAAATGTTATATTTTTTCTTTTATGTACTGTGTCAACTCTAAGATTGTTAAAGCTTATAAAAAAAGAGAAATAACATATAGATACTTGCGCCTTTTTGTCGAACCCTATTTTTTTCGAATTCATTGTCTTAATCACAATATAACTTTAATAAAAAGAATGTATGAATAAATAATTTTTTATTACTGTATATTAGTTTTATTGAAATAATTTTCTAACGTTTTAGTAGTGAAATTAATTTACTTACCTCACCGATATGAACGATCTCTGCAGACAAACTTTATTGTTAATGTTTATAGTCTTTCAGCAGAACTCGTTCGATTTTTTTTAAATTGAACATTTTTTATAAAATGAAATTAAAAAATACGAATTACATGTTAATGTTATATTTTAAAATAATTATAATTATAAAAAAATAACTTCCCAAAAATTTTTAATAGTTCAAAATTTTACAATTTCACAGTTACAATTTCACTATATGAATATAATTTTCAAATCACCTTTTTTTGATTTTTTAGTAATATTTAAGTTTCCCGGATGTAAATAAATAGGCGTTCACTCTTTCCGATTGGTTTCCTATCATATTTGTTTTTATGATAATTTTTTAAATTAAAAATGTTCTTTTCATTGGCTTAGTGAGTAAATTTTAGAACGATTCTTCCAATTAAATATTTTCTCTATTTTCTATTACTTTTAGTAAACCTTTTTTTCTATGCATTTAACATTTTTTTCGAGAGTTTCGTTTTTACAGTGAAGTTGTTCCTTTTAATAAATTTCATCTGTTAAAACATTTTAAATTAGAGTTTTTAGAATAGTAGTTAGCTGTCGTACAGATGGACCCGTCAGCTGAGTTTCTTAGCGATTAGCTGTTGCTATCACGTTCAGTGGTGTGCGTATCGTCGGACTCTTTTTGAGAAGTACGTCGTGGATCTGCCAGCGTCGGTAGCTTGAAGCTGGCTATTGGTGTAAAGTTCAGGCCCGGCATGTGGTCACGTACTACCTCGCGATTCATCTTATCGACCGTTCCATTCCTTCTATAATCGACCGTTCACCTTTTTGATGCCGTAATTTCGATTTCGCATCAGCTTCCATTTGCTATAAAGATTGACCTTTTGCGATCCGTCCGTAGCAGGCAATTGTCTCCCTCATCCGTGCCATCAACATTGGGCTTCTCGAAAGGCGCGCGTCTCTGCAGAAATCCGGATTTTCCTCCAATGCCTTTCCTCGTTTCCATTTTGGCGGGAGTAATGGACCCTCCTCCTATTTTTTCTGCGCAATGGTATCTGCAATCCCTCCGTACGCATAAGAAGGATGGTTCCAGCCTGCCATTTCCCTCATTCTTTCTCAACAATTCAAAGTCTACACTTACGGTCCTTTCCGACTTCCGTGCTAGCGTTTGCTTCCCCTAAATATTCTCACGCCTCCCGCTCACTGTTCCCCCTGGTTCTTAGCATGACACTCTCTTTTCCCTGATTCCGCGCATTCGGCTAGGGATTTGAACTTCTGGCCCCGAATATCCCTTCCCCACAAGCGATATCAGCACCTTCGGTGATTATTATTGTATCTTTGATACGTATGCCCCTTTCGCGCGAGACCACCTCCACTAACCTGCTTACACCAGCACCGACGATACCTTTCTAGTTGGTAACAATTATCAAACTAAGTGTCACAAACTGGATTACATGCCCACCGGTGATGCGGCAGGAGAGTTGTGGAGGTGACTTGTAGCGTAGAGGGAGGCTCAGCATCACGACATCAACGAAGTAGCGAAATCTCGCGAGAACACCCGCGAGTAGATACACCACCACTGCTGCCAAGGGAATTGGGGGATGTGACCGTTACCGTAGTAGTTGTATTATTGTACTCACGCATCTGCGAGTAAGCGTATTATAGTAGTGTTGTGACGTTGCGTGTATGTGAATGAACCGTATGATGAACTATCGTATTGTTGCGTCAATTTGTTAGCGTATCTACGTAGTACAAATTATTTATAGTTGTGTAACCTATAAGCCAGTGGTTGCGTCAACGGGTGGTTGTTTTAGTGTTGACAATTGTAGCCAGGTACAACAACTATTTAATTAATAAAATTTTCTAGAAAACCCAATTAAAGAAAATATCTTATGTTATGAATAAGACATAACACAAACATTACACATGTAAAATAGTAAAAGTAAAATTTTATTCATCGGGTAAATTGACATATATAAATATCACATGCAAAAAATAACGTTATGATTGCTACTAAAAAATATGAATGTTCAACTTATATTTTAGTTACGGGAAATTATTGCTTTAATATTTTATTGTAACACGTTACAAATATTCGTGTTCTTTACAGCTATTTTTTTTCGTATTCATATATATTTAAATTTATATTTACAAACAAAACTTAATTATTTCTGATCAAATAATAAATTTAATTCGTAAATATAATTTTATGCTACAAATAAAATGTTTCTTTTACCTTTTTTCATAAAATTTATGTCATAATATTTTTTCCACTTAAATTTTGTATGTACATATTTTAGACTAATTTTCATGATAAAATTGTTGTAAATTTCAAATATTTAATAGTTTTTTTGATTTAATAAAAAAAATAGAATTTTTATTTTTTTGCTTTAAAAATTAATTTCAAAAAATTCATATTTAATTTAAATCGTGGTTGTAAAGGTGACAACAAAAGCATTAATTAATACAAATTGACATACATCAAATAAATATATCATGTTATAAACATAATCAATTAAATATAAAAATTTAATTTTTTACAATCAATGGTATGTTATAAATTAAAATTGAATTTGTGTATAATAGATAAATATTTTTCTCAAATTGATTTTTATAATTAATTTACTATAATGAAAAGTTGAACTACTTAAACTTATATTATTCATAAATTATTAGGAACTAAATAATCATTCGATAATATTTTTAAAATTTAATAATGCTTCATAAAATACATTAACACTAAAGATATTGATTATTAATATCATGTATAAGTATATATATATATATTATTATTATTAAAAATAAATAAATGTCAAATGCTACATAAAATAAAATAAGTATCATAAAAAATCAATTGTTAAATCTTTTAAAAATTAATACATCTACTTCTCGATTGTTAAATATACTTCTTATAATTAAATTTATGTATAATGATTAACATTTGACAATATATAATTGATTTAAATAGATATTAATAAAATTCCCAAGTAATTTCTTTGATTGTATTCTTCTATTTCACAATGTATTTCTATATGGTCTTTCATTATTTTTATTTTTATTTTTATTTTTATTTATTTTATGTTATTTATACAATTGTCTTAGCTTCAGACAAAAAACTCTCCCAATGATTGATTAATTGATATTGATGTTGTAGCATAGTTTCTAAATACTGTATAAGCTGTTTTTTGAAATCTTGTATTCGTATTGCTTCAAAACGTTCCACTTCCTTTCTTATAATCTTTGAAATATTATTGAATTCTTCTTGACCTCTGTCTACTTTTGCTTCCCATTCAATAACTTCGTTGGTTATTTGACTAGTTTTTTCTGAACGATTAGACTGTTCAATACGTGCTTTCTGTTCGCGTTTTTTATTTAACATAATTTGGGCATGTTGCCAATTCTGAAAAACTTTCACTCGTTCATGAAAAACGTCCTACAAATTGAAAAAACTTATTTAATATCCAAAATTTCTAATTATACTGAAATATAACAATTGTATTTATAAAAATAAGGACATAATATCTGTATTTTTTATTTTCTTATTAAAAGTAACGCTATGCTTTAATAAAATTGAAAATAATAAACTAAAATATAAAATAAATAATTGCTTGATTCAGACAATAAATACATATTAAAATAAAAAATTAGACAATCATAAAACAATGAATATAAGATTATTAAGTTGTATAAAATGTAAAAAATAGTTGTTTGGAAGTAAAATTGTCATTTTTTATATGCCATAACAGCTATAGAATCAATTTAATATAATTTTTATATATATTTTATTGATATTATTTTGTAGAATTTCTGTTAAATAATTTCTATTAAAAATAGCAACTTATACAAGAATTAAATGTTTATACACTTTTATATTGTAGTTGTTCATGTATTATAATTCTTTAGTGTACAATTGTCAATATTTTTTTAAAAATTATATTTGTTTTTTACAAATTAGATATATTTAAAGTTTATATACCTTGATTGCGCCAATTAAAGCTACATAATCACGTATCATTTCACCAAATTGAAATAAGTCACTATTTCCTTGAGCTTTTCTAACTATTTCAACTTTTTCAAATGTCTCGGCTAATTGTGCTAAAGCTCGTCCAAGAGAAGCACTAGGTTCACCATGTCCCAGAACAGCTATAGATCGGGCTGTAGCACCTGTACAAATTGACAAGTCCTTTCTTTGATTTGTTAAGCTTTCTACTGATTCATGTAAATTACGAAGCTGAATATCAAGGGAATCAATATGATTACATATTTCTTCAAACCACTAAAATAAAAATCTTATAAAATAAAAAAAATTATATTTGTAGTTTTATGAAATATAAATATAGTTTTTTTTTTACAGTATCATTTTCATCCATTTTATAAGTAATCTTATTTACAGTTTCTCCAACTTTACTGAACAATCTCATAACTGCAGCACCACTCAAAGCACATGTATTAGTCGCTTTAGGTAATTCCATATCTATAAGTTATAACTATTGTAAAATTCGTTGATGAAATGTAATTTTATCTTATTAAATTAATAAATAATAACTTACAATTAGAATAATTAATTATAAAAAATAATATAGATAGTAAAACAAAAGATTACCTGCTTCTAAAAATTTTTTAAAATCAGGATCTAACCGAAAAATATTATGAGCTGCAAGCCTATTTAAAAATCGTTCTAATGCAGCTCTACGACGCTCAAGAAATTCTGTAGAACTATGATTTTGCTCTTGATTTTTTTCCCCTGATATTTTTACTTTCGTTGAGCCTAAAAGTAACACAATAGTTTATTATTTGAAAACCATTTTCATTTAATTTTAATAAAATTATTCTTACCTATGACATTTTTTTCAGGAGCTGGAGGTATAATTCTGCCACCACGTAAATATTTTTCAGTCAGTTTATCATGTAAACCAAGAAAATCACTGAAACGTCTATTTACGCTAAAACTACTTTTTCTATATATTTGTATATTAGTCTTTGTTTCAATTTTATAAGCAACATACGATCCCATACCATCACCCATTTTCTGTGGTGAAGCAACAATAATTTCAATAAACATATCTGGATATTCATTTGATATCTAAAAAAAATAACTTGCCTCATTATTTGTGTTTACGATGTATATAAAGTTTTATACACCATAAAAATTTGGCTCTGTTCTAAAAAAATATTTAATATATTAATCTGTTTTATTTGAATAACTCATTACATATAATTATATATTTAAATTATCCATTAAAATTATTTAAATTTTGATTAAAATGAAATAAAGTAAAATTTATAAAATTAAAGTATCAAGAAAATAAGTATAACAATTCTTAAATAAGTTAAAAATTGAATATTTTATACAAGTACCTCTTCCAGTGATTCAGATTTAATAATATTGGTAGACAATGCATCATCATTGTCATTAATTGGAACTTCATGTAAATCATTAATATTAATATTTGTTGAATCTAAAGTAGGAATAAGTGAATTTGAAGGGGAAACAGGTGTTGACAAGATTGAAAGAGAATTTTCGGATAAAGTATCCCTCAATGATAATTTTGGTATTTCTACATAAATTGATTCTTTATTATATGGCAAAATATCAGGTTGTGCTGTATGATCCTAAATATAAATTTATAAAATAATATATCGATTTCATGTTACATAATTGAACGATGTCTAGCTATGTGTATATAATATCTATTTATAGTTAATATTTTAATTAAAATTTGTATACACATGCATTGTGTTATATTATATAATTATAAGGTAAACTGTAATAACCATTATCATATGCATTATTTAGTTTAATTTTAAGACAAATTTATTCATATTTTCTCAAATTTTGTTTATTATTAAAATAAGAATATAAATTTTAACAAATTAAAGTAAAAATAAAAATATTTTAATACTACCTGCGTTGTAGAAACAAATATATCACTGACATCGTCATTAAAATCCATAACATTTTTCGTAACATCGTTATCAATAAGGGGCGGTAATTCATTATCAGCCATCGTCACTAAATTGTCAACCTTAATTTTTTTTATTTATTTCTTTTTTTTATATTGTGCTTAGATTATAAAAATTTACCTATCGATAGCGATAAACCTTAATAAATAAAATAAATCTTTTTAAAATTTAAGAATGAATCAAATAAAATTTAAATAATTATTTATGTACAGTATTTAATAAAATAATTATATATGGGTACTTGTTAAAAACAATGAAAATAATATCAACTTTTTTCATTTTAATAATAAAACAAATATATAATATTTTTAATTCATACACTTACTTATTTTATATATAATACAATTTATTATTTAGTATTTTATTTTATACAAAATTTGTTTTCCTAGATCTTAAAAATCTTCAATCAGGAAAACTGGACATAATTGAATGTAAAACACAATTATTGAATCATGAAAACAGCAAGCTACATTTTCAACAGACTTAGGGTTTAAATAATGGCTTATTTACAAAAATTGATTCAAAATATTTATCTACATAAATAAGGCTACTGCATGAACTACTTTTCACATTACACAGTTTTTATTATTGTGAATAGGTAAAAAATATTTTGTTTATATATATTTGTTAAGTTTTTAGTTTAAGTTAATCTGTTTTGAATTGTGTTGTTCTAATTTATAAAGACTTTATCGTTTAAAATATTACTTATTAAATCTTAACTTACAAATTAACAGTTAATTTTGTTAATTCATCTGTACAAATCAATCATTGAGTATACATTCTGAACAATATGACAGATGAGTTAAATGGTGAATCAGGCTTCGAAATCATCGAAAAAAAAGCAGAATTTCAAAATCTTATTGACATTCCAAAAACTGGTTAGTTTATTTACTATTATATATCACTAATTAATCTTTACTTGGTACCTGCAAAATTATTTAATTTGTTCGATTTATATTTGATATATAAAATACGATATTATTGTTTATCAATTCAATACTCATATTTTAGATACATTTAATATTACTGTAAATACTGGATCAATGTTGACCTCTACTACCAAACCATTGATTGTAGAGAATGTATTATCAAATATAGAACCACCAAGTGCACTTCCAACTTTTATTACAAATTCTGTAACAATAACTCCAAATTTAATATCAAATATATCACAAGAATTAATAAAGGAGCAAATATGTTCAGATAATCCACAATTACTAATTGCACATAATAGTTCTAAAAAGAATACTGTAGCATTAACAGAAAGTTTATTTACATGGGTAAAACATACAGTTACAAACAGTAGTGTTTTCAGTAAGGTTGCAGAAAAAGCAAAAAATAGCGTTAATTCGATGATCACAATACTTGATCCACAGATGCAGGAATATATTTGTAAGTATTTCATTCTAAAAATAATTTACTTTTTAATTTTAAGTACTGTTTTTTTTTCATTTAACATTGCTTATTAAGTTTAATATATTTTATATTTCAGTACAAATTTTTATTTATTAATTTAAATTTAATCAAGTTTTTAATAAAAATTTTATTGAGTAAATAAGAAACTTAAAAGAACTTCAAACATTTTCCTTACACATTTTAAATCCTATACAATGTATAACAAAATTAATTTAAAGATATAAATTAATAAGATTTTAAAATAACATATTTTAGATTCTGGTGGAAATACTGAAATAATAGTTACATCTGATAAAAACTCTAAAATAGCTCCAATACGTGAAGCTTTTCAAAATATTTTTGGAAATGCAACTGTAAAGTAAGTAATATCAAAATACTTTTTATATAAAAAATAAAATATACAAATTTTACAGTATATTTTAAAATAATTTTTATGGAATCTAATTAATATGATCATCAATAATATTCTACATATCAGCATTATGTTTTGTTTTAAACATGTTATATAATTAACTACAAGCAACATTACCCAATTAGACCATATTTCATTTATGGTTAAATATGTAAGAGGATATGAATCTCCTGCGAGATTCTTTGGACAAAATGATACTTTTTTGGATAATTGCTTTATAAATAAATTGATGAAAAAATTAATTTTTTCTTCCTTTCCTTAAAAATGCGTAAAAACTACATAAATTTAATGAAGATACAGTAATAGAATTATATAATCTGTAACGATAAAACTTTTCAAATTCTGATATTTCAAAATTAGTCGATTTCTTTGTTTTTTTTTCGTTATATTTTATACTGATAAATTAAAATCTAGTAAAGTTTATAATTATTATAAAGTCAAATATAAATTAAATATAATTTTTACATATACATTAAATTTAATGTAATGAGGAATGGTACATAAATTTCAATAAATTGAGAATCCTAAAAAAAATTATTCTATGTTAAATTTTTTACATTTCATTCATAAACAAGTTTTTAAAGTTACTTATAAATATATTACTATTTATAATTTTATATAGTAATTCATTTAAAAAAATATTGTTTATAACTTATTTACAACTATATAAATAAATTTCTAATATTTTTTTAATAACAGTGGAAATAAAGTTGAAAAAATATTTGATACTATTCAACCAATTGGCTTTGCTGCAGGAATTAAAGCAGCTCAAGAAAGAATAACTGCTATGCGTAAGAATTCATCTATTCCACATGATATTCCAATTATAGCAGTACAAAATTTCTTAATTGAAATTGGTGAAGGAAAATGGCACGACTTAGAAGTTATTATTCTTGAAAATCTTAAACACAATATTCACTTACAAATTTTTACACAAATGACTCCTCTACCTAATCAATCTGCCAAAACAGCTCAAAAATTCACACTAAATTCTCAGGATGATTTAGCTACTACAATTAGTTTACCTACTAATTTAGAAGTAACATATTTTCAATAATTATTTAAAGAAAAAAAAAATATATATATATATATATTAACATTGTAAACTAATATCAAAATTTTTTTTAGATTACACACTCAGAGTGGCATAGTGCATTATGTGGAGTATCAAAAAAAGACATCATTTTTTTAGCTGCTCAATCCCTCGCTAACATATATAAAAATATAATCAATCCAATTTCATAAAAGAAATCTATTAAATTACATAATCAATATTTATAATTTATATTTTTTATTGATATATTTAAAATTATGTTTTATTATTCAATTATTAAATCAACGTTTTTATATTAATTTACATGTATTTATACTATTTATGACAAGTAACCAATAGAAATTAAGATTTAAAAGTTTATACTTATATTAAGTTTTTAAAACAAGATTTTTACTTAAAATTATAAATATAAATGTTTAGAAACTTAAAAATTTTAAAACTAAAATGATACTTTGTGTTAATTTTAAATATATCAAAAAATATTTATAATCTAATTTAATATTATCTTTAATATATTGTTCAATGAATGCATAAAATATGATATCATTGTTTAAAGTAATTTATATATTAACTTAAAATAAATATAATTTTAGATTTATAAAATTGTTTTCATCACTAATTAAAAACGTTCATTTTATTAAGTCAAAATAATATTAGGATGATGACAGGATACGCAATAACATAAAGTTTTAAGTGTAATTACGTTTGTCATTATAAATAATTTTTCTAAAATGTCAGTTATTTTTGTTAAGCTATATCATAGCTATTTAGTTTAATTAAATAAATGTATAAAATATTTTCTCAATATTAAATAATAAAGAGTTCTTTTTTTTATCCATTCTGTAATTACATTTCATTATAGTTGTTCGTTATTTTAAAGTTTATCTTTTATTTTCCACGATTTACGTGAAGAAACAAAAGTTATATAGCGACGTTGATAAAGATGTATACAACTTCATAGATAATAAATGAATAATATTTAAATAATGATTTAAATATACTTTCTTCATAATGATTACAATTTGTCGAGATATGAAGCCAAATCTGGTAAGCCCTCTTTCAGACCTTTTCTCTTACGTGTATCCTAAAAATATTTATTTAATTTTTACAAATAATTTATAAATAGTTAATTATAATTTAAAAGTAAAAAAAAAATATATATAATTCAATAAATTATAGACTAAATATATAAACGAAATGTTTCAAACTAAGATCTTGTTTGTCAAATAATTTCAATAACACATTAATTTATAAAATCCTGTACGTTTTCCTATTCTGGCAAACCAGACAATAACTAGATTGCAGAAACTTAAAAACTAACTTTATTTTCCACAAATTTAAAAATAATAAGATCACATAAGATCATAATTATTAGTTATGATTGTGGATTGATGCAAATACGTAAAAAAAATTAATTACTTGTACGACTTGGTACGGTCGAGTTCCACATTCTAGTGGATCTCCTGGAAGAATTTGCCAATGATCAAATACGCATTGTGGGAAAGCTTGTCCACCTGTGTTAGAACGTAAATCAGCTGTGAAACCAAAGGATTCATTGACTGGTAGAAATGCCTTCACAACGAACATTGGGGTACCAGCCACTTGTTGTTCCTCAAAGACATGGCCACGTCTACGATTGAGTACGCCATAAATACCCCCTACTGCAATTTCAGGACACTATAAATAAATAATTATATATCAATATTTTGGTTCTATTTGAAAAATTGTATAATGACAAATATTTCATTTTAATTTATAGTTTTTGTTTATTAGCTTTTCTGTGTTGCTTACAATACAAAAAAATTAATTTAATAGTTATTAACTAATAGAATATTTCATGCAGTTATTCAAATTTATTAATACAAAATAATTATTATTTTAAAAGAATAATTCTTATTTACATATAAATATATAAAAATATTCATTAAATCATATTAATTAAAATAATATAATACATTGAATTGTAATTTAGAATAAAAGACGTAATATTTAATTATTTACTTGAATTTCACAAAGATAAACAGGTTCCATCAGTCTTGGAGAAGCAGTAAGAAGACAAGCATAAAGACATCGTCTCGTTGTAGGAATGATTTGCCCACCGCCTCTATGGATGGCATCAGCATGTAACGTAACATCATGAATGTTAAAACGAACACCTCGTAAATTTTCTTCAGATAATACGCCTTCTTTGGCAGCCCATTGAAAACCAGCAACCATTGAATCTTTAATTTCATTGAGATATTGAACTCCTTTTGAGCAATCAACAAGGATATTTGGCCCAGTTCCATCAGGACCAAAACACCAAATTTTTCTCGCTTCTGTCAAGTCATAATCATATTTTTCACTTAAATATCGAGCCCGCACTTTAAAATCATCTCTTGGATTAACTTCACCCTGAAATTTAATAAAATATTCACATCCACTAAGTTAATTTAAATGTAAATTTAATTATGAAAGGATTATTAAATAATTCTGTATAATTAATAAAAATAATAAATACAAAAAAAAAAAAAGAAATCTTTCGTCTTATCAGAATTTCTTAATATAGTAAAATATAAAAATGTACATTATCAATATCTTCAGCAAGACCATCAGGCATAGGCTGCGCTTTCATGAATAAACGATTATGCTTGTTAGGAGACTTAGATAAACACATTTGATCAGATTCCTCCGAAACAGTTTCTCTATAAGATACTACAGGATCTGATTTCTTTATAGGTATACAGGCATGGTCTTCTTCAAGATCTTTCAAACAAATTTCCAAATGCAATTCACCTGCACCAGCAATAATGTGTTCACCAGATTCTTCAATAATACACTGCACCATGGGGTCTGACTTCGCCAAACGTTTAAGTCCTACGGATAAAAACATTTTTCACTGAAAAATATTTTACTATGTATATTTACTTAAAACATTCTTAATAATATTCAGACTGTCAACATAATCAATGTAATTCATAACCCAGTGCTCAACAAATTTTCATCAATTAAATTTACAAATTTATTTAATTACTTCATTAATTAAATATTAATTGTTAATTTATTGATTTTATTAATACCTTCTACTAATTTGGGCAAATCAGCAGGATTTTTTGGTTCCACAGCGACACGCACAACAGGGGAAACCGAGAATTTCATTACTTTCATATTATGAGCATCTTTAAATGTTGTGATAGTTCCTGTTTTTACCAAAAATTGATCAACACCAACCAGACCACAAATATTACCTACAATAAAAAAGCATTTAATGTCATATTTTTTACTAAAATATAAATAATTTTATAAATTATATCAATATTTTAATCAAAACTTTTTCAACAAACCAGAAGGAACATCTTCAATGGCTTCAACATATCGCCCCATCATAAGAATTGTACGCTGAATAGCTTTCTCGTATAAATCTTCTTTTTTACCTGGTTGAAAGTTAGGTCCCATAATACGTGCTTTCATTCCAGTTGAAACTTTTCCAGAAAATACACGACCAAAAGCATAAAAACGCCCTTTGTCAGATGTAGGTACCATTTTTGAAATATACATCATAACAGGACCATTAGGGTCACAATTCTAAAATATAAAAATAAAAAAGAACAATTAAAGCTTACAATATATAACAAAAAAGAAATTACAAATAAAATATATTTTAATTTATCAGTTGGCCGTTCATTATGTCTATCAAAAATTTTCAGAACAGGTCTGTGAATGAACAATCATCATATTATACTTAAAATTAAAACATTAAAATTATTGCTCAATAATTACATTTTTACCTTAATGCCAATAGCAGCTTCATCATCCAGTGGTCCTTCATACAACATTTCCATTCTATATTTTTGAGCTGTAACAGGAGATGGTAGATGGATTGCTATCATTTGAAGAAGAGCCTCTCCTGCAGGTAACCATGTTCGCATGACAACCTAAAATGACTATTAATTTAATAATCACAAATTACTCAATATATTATGTAATATAATTTATAGCATTTTTTTTTTAGTTTTATTGTCAACGTTTTGTATGATTAAAATAGCAGTAAATTTATTATTTAATAAAAAATTAATTTACACCTTTAAAAGTGCTTTTCCATCTTTATCTTTATCTTCAGGTTTAAGAACTATTCCTAATTTTTTTAAAAGATCTTCGCATTGATCTTTCCTATAATTCATTATACAATCAAAAACCTGTAATAAAAAAATATTGAATAAAAATAACATGTCTAAATTTGTTAATTTAATTAATTTTAATGTAGTTTCAACATATTGTACATGTCATTATAGAGCATAAAAATAGAGGCTCAATGATATGAATTAAACATTAAAACATTTTTAATTTACTTCTGTTTATGCATTGTCATCATTGTTATTGTACATGAATGTCTTTTTTAAAAACTTTTGCACTAAAATGAGACGCTAATTTGCCAGAAGAATGTAGCGAAAAAAAAAAATACCTTGTAAATAGGTTCCAAGACATACATACAAAAGGACCGTTTGTTATCTTGTTCCTTTTGTTTACTCCATTTCTTTGTTTTAGGATTAAAAAATGATTCTCCCCATAATCTATTCATTAACTTAACTACATCTATACCAAACTTCTCAGCATACATTTCTGAAAATTGTTTTAAAGTGAAGGCCCATCCATGCAATCCAGAACCAAAGCCAACCGAACCTTTACTTGGATCAACCTGCCATGTATAAACATTATTTTTTTGGTTTACATATTTAACTCCAGCGTTTTAATGCTTAATTACGAAAATATACAAGTCAATAAGTAATAGACACTTTGTACAATTTACTTACACGAACTTCACCCATTGGACCATCATCATCAGAGTATGTAGCAATAATAACATTAACATTTTCTACAATACGTTGAAAAGTTTGATAAAGATCTTCACTAGCCAATTGAAGTTCTAACAAAGCACGATCCATTTTGTTCATGAATAAAACAGGTTTAATACGTTCCGCAATAGCTTGTCGCAGTACAGTTTCAGTTTGTACACATACACCTGATTTAATATAAAATAATGAAAATAATTTTTTTTTTAAAATATATAATTTTTACAATCAATATTTTTACTCTCATAAAAACTAAAAAATAATATAATACTTATACAAAAATTTAAAAAATAATTAATTCAGATAAGTTAATGTTATAACAATACTATTTATAAGATTTTCTTCCGCTAACCAGAAACACAATCAACAACAACAAGAGCTCCATCCGTTACTCGAAGAGCAGCTGTGACTTCACTAGAAAAATCAACATGCCCAGGAGAATCAATAAGATTAATCAAAAAGCCTTTCTCATCTTTATCACGTTGATCAGGATTTGTAATAAAAATTAAGTCTTTTTCTTCCAGTGCAAAAAACATAGAAATAGCCCTAAAAATATTTTATTTATTTTTAATAGTAAATTAAAATGAAATTTTTATAAATATAAGTAAAACTAATTGCTTACGTAGATTTAATAGTAATACAGCGCTCTTGTTCATCTTTACGGGTATCAGTAAATCGCGTTTCTCCAGCTTTAGCACCAGCAATAATACCAGCTTTCGATACTAGGGAATCAGTTAATGTTGACTTTCCATGATCTACATGAGCAATAACAGACATATTTCTAATGTTTCGCTTCTTATCCATCATACCACGGATTTCATCTACTGTGAAATTCACCTAAAAATAGCAACATTATTAGCTACAATTTTAATTAATCTCAATCAACCATGATTGACAATAATAATTAATAAAATAAGAAATACAAAAGAAATATCATTTTCTTGCCTTTACAACCTAAATTAGTAAATCAGTAAAGATAAATTTAATTCTATGTATGAAATGTAGTGAATTAATCATCCATTATCCACGTGTTTTACTCGAAATAAATATTTTTTCTTTTAACATTTCATTTTTTAACAGAAATTAAATAAAAATAAAAATGAAGAAATGCATTTATGCATCCAAAAGCTATTAGGAACGGTCGCAGCTGGTTACTTTAAGATCTTACGAATACTTTTTAAACTCAAGTATAAGAAATTTTACATACATATTTTATCTCCTTAGCATTGTAATTGAAAAATATTAACAAATTTATAAAATCGTTGCGTTTTAAAATTATCACTAACACGAGGCTTTTTAATAAAACCAAAATGCGCGCAGTTGCGCAATCTAAACTAATTGCTACATTTACTAATTTTTTGGAATTATCAGTGCATTGTAAGTTAAAAGATATAATGATACAAATATATTATATGATGTTATAAATGTAAAAACAAATATTTCTTATGTTTACTACATACCATCTTAGATGTTGTCCGATTCCTGCAAACCTCTTCAAAATGTACGTGTGCCAACAATGGCGGATCCTCTAGTAAAGAACGATCACAAATTCAATCTTTCCAAGCACTTATGAAGATAAAGAGAAAGGGATGTCTTTCGCTGCTGGCGACACCACGAGCAATAATGGTATTAAATTAAGGTTAAAGATTTGTCAAATAATACAAACGTTTAAAATTTAAGTAAATAAGATTTTTGAATTCGGAAATTGAAACAAACATTAATAACAAAGCACTGGCGTGGGGTAGATTATAAAGAAATGTTCATAACAATTGTACCAATTTTTCAATATTAAATATAATTTTTATTTAATGGAATTAGTAATTTATAAAATATTTGTTATAATTTATTAATTTATTATTAATTTATAATTTATTACAAAATTAATGTAACAATAAGTTAAATTATTATGATATTTAAATTAACTATTTAAATTAAACTTTAAAAGTATTATATTATAAAAATGTTTACCTGTATCTGTAAAAATAGCATCCTCATATGAGCTATGCGATTCCTCCTTTTATTCTAATTTGTGGAATGAATGAATTGAGTATTAAACATAACGTTATATCACGATTAAAATATATGTATTATTATTAAAAATTAATTAAATATAAAGTTAATATTTTAGAATAACAACTTTAATTTAAAAACTT
This sequence comes from Ceratosolen fusciceps, assembly GCA_018883505.1. Lineage (NCBI taxonomy): Eukaryota > Metazoa > Arthropoda > Insecta > Hymenoptera > Agaonidae > Ceratosolen > Ceratosolen fusciceps. The sequence goes on from RCIC01000052.1 coordinate 212,110, forward strand.
GTATACTATATGTGGATGTAAGTTAGTTTATAAATTTAGTGTATATAATTAAATAATAGAGTGGAAACTCTAATTATAAACTGATGTATATATTAGTAAAATAAATAGTGCAATGTTGTATAATTTATTCGACTGAATACATTGCCTCTTTTGTATAAATAAGAAAAGCACGATCGTGTACGAATTGTATATAAAGGAATAGTAATAATGTGATGTACGCTGGGGATCTCTTGACTCCTTGCGTCACGCACTATCTACTCATTGTCTACAATAGCTACACGCTGCCCAGGTTGCAGGTTTACTGCTCTCGGACTAGCGATGAAAAGAGATTGTGCACAGGGAGAATGAAAGAGAAAAACGTGGAAAATAGAAAAATTTCGTCTGAAAAAGTGTTGTTTGACTCAGGATCAACTGCAATAATGGGTAGGGATTTTTTATGCCAAGTAGTTCCCCCCCAAAAACAGTTCTAGACGACAAAGTAATTCGTATAAGGACGAAGGCGGGCGGTATGTACGGGATCACAATCCCTAATCGCCTAGCACTAAAGGGGGCGGAGCCAATGCTATATTGCATAGAATATTAGTATTGAGAAATAACAAAATAACCGATCAATTATATAAGAAATGATGTAATGAGAATAAAAGCGTTACGGTTAAAACAAAATAAAGGAGGCATGAAGTCGCAATAAAGGGGAGAGAAGAGTTGTGGACTTATACTCAAGATCGCCGGAGCAGTCGTTGGCCAGCCTAATCGGAAGAGATAAAATATCGTATTAATTGAGGTGACACGAGCAGCTTTTAGCTCATATCTTTGGAGCTTGCAACTTATCTAGACGTGAAGCTTCTAGCTCAAATAAGTGTGCTTTGGAGCTTGTAGCTCATATAGATGTGGAGTTTTTAGCTCATTGTGGAATTGTACTTTTGTTACACTTGTGATCTAAGCCCAATAGGGAGCAAGGACTCATCACAATCATAAAGGATCTCGACATACTTTCCGAGTTTTTCTAAGGCTCATTGCGCTGCGTATAATAATTTCAGGTAAAACAGCTTTCTTATTGTAACGAAAGATCTTATTCGCGAGCGTCTTCGTTTATTATATTAATTATTTGTAATAGAGTTATTGTAAGTCAAAGCTTTTTCCTCCTTATACTGGGGGGGGGGTATGCTTTTCATTATATAATAAATTGTTTTATATATTAATTAGGGAAACTACTGCTTTTCATTTATACAAACCCTTTTTCCCCCTTATGAGTTTTATGAATTTATAAGTAAAGTAAGTATAAATATATATTAAGATAATTTTACAATATTATGGCATAGATCTTAAATTGTAATCATCATGCAAAGCTTGTTCATTTATACATTGCCTTACTTTAGTCACATTTTAATATAATTGTATTTGTTGTATAATTACACAGCTACAATCTTATATTATCTTCGTTCAATATCGTCTTTTGACTAATATGAAATAATGTACAGTATAATTGTGTACACTGTAAAAATAAAAAGTTAGTAATATATTTAAAATTAAAATAATATCGGATTCGAGCTCGCCTATTACTTACTCCTTATATCCTTACTCCTATCCTTACGCCTATCCTTATTCCTTGCGGGGTAAGGAGCTAATAAAAAGCAAACAAATTGCCTAAATAGTAAATTCTTTATTTGACTTAACTGTCAACTTATCAACTTCATATATAGCACAAGTGCTATAAGAGTGAATCATTCAGCGTCATAAAATACGTGTTAACCTGCTATGTGGACTATTCCTATTATACTTTTCATTTTGACCCACTAAATATAAAATTTAATTTCGTCGTACTACTTCTTTCATTTCATGTAAATGTAAATAGATCGATTAAAAAGACTTTGTTTGAGCGTGTAATATATTTTTTTAAATTATATCTATTTTACGTTATCACGCGTCAAACTAATGAGTTGTGCCTTCATTATATATTTTAGAAATTAGTAATATTTTAGACTTGTAATTTTTATGTATAATTTATTTAATGTGCAAATAGTTGAAGGTTTTACATTATTGAAAAGAGAATAAAAAACTGTCTTTCAGATGACTTTCGATAATATTTATATGTTATATGCTGAAGAATGACCTTTCAGGCGCTCTTCTATTGTCACCTTTGTTTTTGGGAAATACTCAGATTTCTTAAAAAAGGGATGGTGCTGGTTTTGCGGAAATTCCGTTTATTGCTTTGATTTAGTTTAAGTGACGCCTGAACAGACTTCATATAGTCTAATCAAATAAATATGCCAATTTATCTACGATGGTTTACTTGCAGTTTAACGCATATTTAATAAAAAACGTATATCCGAAATGCACGACTAATAGATCATATAATTCCCGATCTGTGCAGCATATGACTTACTGTCAACTCATACGTGTACTCGTTATAAATTAGGCTTTATACGTATTTGCACTATACATTATCACACATTATATTTATAATAATTTACAGTTTCTATTATATTATATATTACTACATTGACTGTTGACGATGCGATGCGTAGATATAGCGTATATATGTTAGAAAAGAAATTGTTAAAATAAAAATGTTTAATAATAATTATTTCTTACTAATACTTTTTTAATTATTATATAGAACATTAGCTTTATCTGCTCTAAAATTCTTTTACTTTTAGTCAATAAAATAAAAATATGTATATGTTGAAAGCTATTACGATAAAGGTCAATACTATAAATAATGAAATATGATGAATAATATTTTGTAATTATTTTATTTAATATAACTGCCGTACATAATTTTGTTCGTTAAATAGAGAAGTTTTTATGTTTACAAGTATTTAAATTAACTTTAAAATTAATTATAAACCAAAAATTATTTCCAATAGTAAATAACATTGCAAAGTTATTCCACGTGGTTAATTCCACAAGATTGATAATATCAAAATCGGAAACTATTTACTATATTTACAGAGAAGTTAGCTGATCTAGTGCAAGAAGAAGTTTTATAAAATAATAAGTTCTTTGGTAAAATTTGTTTTTCAGGTTCATAATATAAAATTTGTTGATTGAATGTCATTATAAATACATTTTTTATAGAGGATAAAAAAAACTAAATACGTAAATTTTACATATTGTTTACTATTTTTGATAAGTAAATTTATTCATAAAAATAAAAAATTATCGTCGATAACGATATCTTTTGAAATGAAACCACAATTGAAATATATTATTATGGAATTGACAACGAAATCCTCGCTTATATGAATATTCCCATTCACGATTAACAATTTTAAATGCAATATCTTCATATGGAGGGCCAGCTTTAAATCGAAGTATAGCGAAATCTTTATTGTCTGTGCATGGAGTCTGTAAATAAAATGTGTTTACAATTTTATTAAATTACTTATTAATTATACATTAAATTTATTATTAAATTTTTAAAACATTAAAATATTTGTTTAAAAATATTATTTACTAAATAATTAAATGACTTAATTCAAAGCATCTAATTAATTAGAAGTAGATAGAAAAAATATTTTACCAAAAAATATTCAGGAGTTACGTTTTTATCTATTAAATCAGGGTAAAAAATATTAAATTTATATCCTTGAACAATTTTTGGAGGTGGATTATCCATATCATAATGGGTTTGGTTATATTTATTCCATTCAAATCCAGTATGAACTCTGTTGAAGTAGCGTGGTTTTCTTGGTCTGTATTTATCTGACCATAAATATACTTGAGCCTCAAGGGATGATTCAACACTAAATTGAGCTTCATCTAAGCCCATGTTTTTACTAACTTCTCTATGCATTGCCTGTTCTTCTATAGATAAAACATTTTGTACCTTGCGACCTGTACTAGCTACTTGATTCCTAGCAAATTTAAGACGCTGACTGTCTTCTTCTTCTAAAGTTATAATTGTTCCAGGCTCAAGTTCTGACTGTGAAATATATTTTGGTGAATACGTTAAAAATTCAACGTATTGATCATCGCTAAAATATATTTGTAAAATATATGATTAAGAATTATTAATAACTTATTATTATTTGTTATTATTAGTTAACTTCAGTTTCTAAAATATCTATAAAATGGTATAGATTGATATAGAAAAGAAATCAATTATTTAGAAATTAAATTGTTTACAATTTTGTATAATTTAAAATAATTTATTTAGTAATCATCAAATTTGTATTGTGATTATATTAATAATATTTAAAGAAATATAATTTATTATTGAAAATAATTTACTTACTCAGATTGACTTTCATCGTTTTTTATGTAAGCTGTACTTGTAGTAATATGATTTGTTTGCATTTTTGATTCCAAATTAATAGTTGGTGATTCAAATATTTCAATTTCTGTTTTTGCAACTCCTTGCTCGGCTATTAGTATATTTAGTTTTTTTTTCAAATTTTCTTGATGTCTGTCTCTTAACCGTGCTCTGGCCATATGAGCTATTAATTAAAAAAAAAATTTAATTTATAATAAAGCTTTTTAATTTATGTACTCTTATTTCACCTTTCAATTGAGATAATAAACTCTCCCAATATCCAATATCAACACCTTCAGCTTTACCACTAATTTTAGATTCGATTCTTAATTGTAATGCTTCTAATTGAATTGCAGATTTTCCCTTAAAAACTGCTGTTACATCTTTTGCTACAGACTCATGAATTCCTTCTCTGCGTCCAATAGCTAAAATTATTTTATGTTTCAATGCGTAAATTTATATATTCAAAAGACTAGTTACTTATAATAAAATAGTGTTATAATTCAAACATACCAACTTGATACTCTGTCTGTTCAATTTTTCTAAGCTTGTTAAGTTCATCTTTTACTATAATTGTTATATCATTCCAATAATCTAAATTTTTGCCTCGTTCAAGTTCTTTATATACTTGAATATCAACAATAAGATCTTCTAAGTCTTTTATTTGTAAACCTCTTAAATATGTGTAAGGTTCATGCATTTCAACTGCATCTACCTCATCTTCAGCTCCAATATATTTAGCTAGAAGATCAATAGGTTTAGCTCTTCCATCTTGTATTCTAATACGAGATCTTAATCTAGCTTGTTCCAAATGAAATTGATCCTCATGTCTGTGCCATTGTTCTAATTGTGCAGCTTCTTTACCTCTCTGTTGCAAGGCTGCTTCCTCTTCTCGCTGTTGTCTTTGTAATTCACGCTCTTGTCTGCGCTTTTTAACTTTTTCTAATTCTTTTTTATTTTCTTCCTGTTTATATCTATTTCGCATTTCTAACTGTTCTCTAGTAACTTCTAATAAACCTTCTTTTTCTAATTTTTTACCCCAAACAAAAGGCTGAAGTAAATGAGCATCTCCAAATGGATTATCAGTATTTGTGTAATGTAAATAATCATTATCCCAACCCATTCTTTCTTTGCGCTTACGTTCTTTCACCTCTTTTTTTTTTAACCTTCGTAATCTTTTTTCTTCTGGAGTTTCTTTTGCTTTCATTAATGCCTTTTGATTCTTTTTTTCATCAACTTGTTTTAATCTTTCCTTGTATAATTTTTTTTGTAATTTAATTGATCTATCAGACCCAGATGAATTTGATGTTGACGATGATGATCTGTATTTAATTATTTTCATTATGAAAACAAAAATTAATTAGATAGTATTGTTAAATGTACCTTTCATGTTTTTTATATTTTGATACTGATCTTTTAGGTGAAATAGATTTTTTTCTATGTTTTAATTTTTTTTTTATCCTATAACTTTTATATTTTGAATTACAAGGATATTTAAACACTTTCTTTCTAATTTCAAATGAACATTGACTTTCATCTTTATTCATATTATAGAAACTGACTATTTAAAATATCCCTAAGTTAATAAAATATATTTTAAAAATACCATAAATTATTACTTTAACACTATTTAAATAGTATTACCACAATTTAACACTATTTAAATAGTAATGATTTTAATAACAATCAGAAAAATATGGTATCTTAAAATGATTTTTTAACCTTAAATAATATGCAATCCTTAAAATTTTCAATTATTCAGATCATCAATTATTTACATGTATCGGTAAAAAAAAATTAAAATATTATAAATGAATCCTATAAATTCATTAATTTTAAGATACTAAATAGCTTTTACATGAAAGATTATAAATTGTATAAATCATCAAATGAAAAGTTATTAATATTTTAATGATTTTATATAAATATAATTGTCGATACTATCGAACATAAGAAATAACGAGCGAACGAGCGACGAGCGATAGAGAGAGAAGGGAGGATATTTATATATATATATATAGAGAGAGAGAGAGAGAAAGAGAGAGAGAGAGAGAGAGAGACATTATAAAAGTAATGCTGCATTTTTTCACAGCATCGTAGCTCAGAAAAAATTCTTGCCGTACGCGCTATGCTATCGGTCTATCAAAACACAGGTTTCTAAGGTTTAAACCGAAATTTTCTTTTACTACCGAAGGAAAATTGTTATACTTTTGGATTAAACTAACTGCGAGTCCGAATAGGGTCAATCTCAACGATGTCTGATCTCCATGTGGAAAGACCATTTTGTTCTTGTACAATCCAACATTAAAGTAGGAAAATTAACCGATAATAATAATGATGCGTGCAGTGAATGCATTTGAATATCATTTTTTTTTATGTAAAATTCTCAACTAAATACGCAATGAGCTTTTTTAATTGGAAGAAAGTTTTTTATGTCATGCCCACTATGTTACTTTCAATAAGGGAAGTTTTTATTTTTTAATCATTAAATATATACTGTTTCTATCATTAAGTATATCTTCATTTGTACTTCTATATAAAATCGCCATCCTTTAATTATTATTGCTAAATAATATATTATGAATATATAATATTCATAAATTGAATATTATAAACTTAATATAATGCATTGAAGTTTAGATATATTACAAATACTATTATTTATTAATAATAAATGTATTGTTAATTATAAAGTAAATTTTGTATATAAAAATTTTATATAATTTATTTTTAACCTGTAATAGAAGAAAATAAATATTAATTGTACATGTTACAGACGGCGACAACGTGACCGGCGACACAAGTACAATTTGACCTCGCGAAGACGTCCGCAGGATGAAAACATCCAATGAGTGGACTTCCTAGAGCTTCTACGAGGAAGGAAATTGAGAGCAGAATCTTGGCTGCAATAAACGCACCGTAACTGTGCCACTACGGCTGGGGAGCGGGGCGTTGAAGTGCGAAAGTCAAAAACTTGGCACGTCCGCACGGGGATTGCGCCAGACCTATTCGGAAGAAGGCTGAAGACAACGTATCGAAAAAAAAGAGGAGAGAGAGAAATGCGGAAGAGAAAGTGCATTTTTCTTCAAGGACATCCGTGGAGGACGGAGGTGACCTCAGAAACCGGAAAATCGTTAGACACCAGTGGTGGTCGTATCACGAGGATAAATTATCTAAAAGAAATAATTATATATAACGACCAATATATATTTTAGCATCAGAGGCCCGCGCAGTGTACAGTTCACCCGCATTAGTGCAGTCTCCATAGACCTACGGAGGAAGATTGTAACCCAAGGACAACGCAATCATCCAGGACTAAACTCACGAAGATTCCTTCTGACGAGTCGCGTTTCTTTGCAACTCATCGACGGAAGCCTTCCCCTTCGAGTGCAGCATGACAAGGCGTGGGTGACGCCACGCACGCGAGTTAAGTTCAACGCGAAGACGCAGTGAAAGTAGCAGCAGCGAGCGGACCCGTTCATCTACCTCGGCTGGACATCCCTCCGACTGAGCGGAGAAGAGAAAGTTCACTAGCGCTGCGCACTGAGACGGCGGGTGGGGGAACGCAGTCTACTGTAGCCAAGCAGCAGCGGTGCTCCAGCGACAACGAGCGCTATGCTTACCCCACCGCGACTAGCTGTCACTGTAAGCAAGCGCGGCAATGGTGCATTTCCACTGCTGCGCGTTGACACCACCCATTGTAGCCTACCAGCAGTAGCGTATAGGCAGCAACCAGTGCCCTGCTCACCTCACCGCGGTTAGGTACACCACTGAACGAACGCAGCGAGTAAGTGCGTTACCACTACACGTGGTGACGTTGGCACTGTGTGCGTAGCATCTTTCTATTTTTTAGTATAATGCAAATTACACTATATAATAGTGTTGCAATCAGAATAGGTGCAGTGTATAATTATTGCGGCACTTACCTCTGCTACGTGCAGTTCCTGTCAGTGAGTAAAAAAAGAGTATTCAATCCCTCCTGAAGGACAAGAAAAGGGTTTGGCAGTAATAACAGTGTATATCCATAGAATGATATTTTTCATTTATGTTTCTATATTAATACTATTATTTTTAAAATATTTAATTTCTTACTAATCTACATGTATACTACATTTTATTTGTTGTTATATATATATATATTTGCTTTAAGATGCATATGATGTTTTATATATGTGATAGTTCAGGCATCATCTCGAGAGTCAACTTTCAGCTCCCGACGCTGCTTGTTACAGCCCACGAAATATAAATATAATTATAAACAAATGATTCCTCCACGGGGGGTGTAGAAGTGATAGAACAATGTCCCCTTGTTCTAACTGCGGAATAGATTACGAGAAATCGCCACGCGTAATGTAAGACTGCGCGGGATTACAAGAATAACAAACGGAGTACGATCCACCCGAGCCGCTAGGGGCTGTAGCCTGTGCCACCCGAGCCGCCAGGGGCTGTAGCCTGTGCCAGCTGTCGGGGGCTATAGCCCGACCGAGCCGCCAGGGGCTATAGCCTGTGCCAGCTGTCGGGGGCTATAGCCCGACCGAGCCGCCAGGGGCTATAGCCTGTGCCAGCCGTCAGGGGCTATAGCCTGACCAAGTCGCCAGGGACTATAGCCTGTGCTCGCCGTCAGGGGCTATAGCCTGACCAAGTCGCCAGGGGCTATAGCCTGGGAAAACGAGCGAAGGAGGCTCGGATCCAGGCTGAAGCCGCGCAAGGTGGTCAGCACGTGGCCGTCGCCGATTCCTTAACGAGGACCAAATATATAAACAACCGAGGCGAAGAATGGGGCCGGATAGGAGACGACCTAATGACCTGGAGGCGTTAAAAGGACAGCACGGAGGATCAACGACACCATTATTGTCTTGAAAAGTCCGACGCGATGACGATTGTCATAAACTCCCAATAAAGGATTAAAAAGTGAAAATTTGAATTATTAATTCCACCCTCTGAACTCGACCTACTCCTGCTCGCTTCCTATTCCAAGTAACACTGCTAGATACACAGGGAGCCCCCCCAGAAAGAGACGAACACGATAAGCATTGACACAGAAAATGACAACACCGCGGAGCAAATGAGCCATATCAAGGCAATGAGACATAGGAGCAGCAGTATATACGTCGCCAAAGCGACGCCATGTGTGAGGCGCAGAGCTAGTGCGTCGCCATGTTGGAGCCGACGCGCCACAGCCACGGCGTTGTAAAATGTCAGCTGAGCGGAGTCAGTGTAGCAGCGGAGAGAGTACTGTTCTTATTCTGTGGGATGTTTGGGAGAATGAATGATCGAACAAAATTAAACAAATGATTCTATATCTATCCATATATATATATATATATATATATATTTTTATTTTGAATTTATTTATAGTCTACGAATAACTGAACTTATACAATATTGCTCGCGAACGATGAAGTTTTCAAAATTCCTAATCAGGCAAGAATCTGCCGAAAAAAAGCATTGATCTCTCTTTTTACTCGTTATATTTCCTTTTTCCCCAACTAAGGAATTTTACCGAACGATATAATTGGCCAGCAAATTCATGGAGAGAGTGAGGGAATTCCGAGCTTTCAGTGCTTATTATACTAAATAATCGTTATTATTCGATAGGCGGGGCCTAGCTCCACCTTATCGTTTATTTTAAGGCTGTCCGCTCGGCCCCGGGGGAGGTCGATGACCTTCATGTGTCGGACATCCCTTATCTATGACTATCGGACTCAGATCCCCTGTTATTTTATTAGCGGTTCTTGCAATCAGATCGGGTAGGCGTGGGAGTTTTCAGGCTTTAAGTCCCCGCAGCTACATCAGGCTTCAAGCTCGTGCGGTCGTTTTTTTTCTTTTCGACGTTTTATTTTTAAGAATACTTATTTATTTTTATCTTATTTACTTTTAAAATATTCGACTCGCGCAGCCTACGACGTCTACGATCGTCCCCATGAACCATAACGATAATATCGTAAATTATTGCTTAAAGCTTAGGTTTATTTCGCCTATATTCTATGTTTAAATATTTTCTTCTTATAGTTGTTTTAGCTCGATATCAAAAATTGTACGTGTATATACGACGTTACCATATGGTCTTAATTGTCCTTAACTCTTATTTAACTTAACTTGTAATCGAACGCTTGCAAAGTTACACGTAATTTCAAACAGTAACAAATTATCCATAATCCTAAAATTATTTACAATATTTTAATACTTATAAAACGATACCTAATATAAATTTAATCGCTTGGTCATTTATTTCGAAGGTCGTTTAATATTGTTTCACAGACCGTAACAAGTATAGTGCCATATCGGAATCGATTCGTCACCACCAACGCGATAGTGGAGGTGACGTATCGTATGAATGGACGGACAAATTATACATACGCGAAAAATGCAAATTCAAGTCGTCTATATATCTACCAAATTACCTTTTTAAATTATATTCCATTTGTAATGAATACATTTTTATCAAAACGTGAAGAACTTTATATAAATAATAAGTTTATAAAGCTAATGAATTTTTTATTTAAATTATTAAAATAAAGAGAAAATTTTATATAAAAGTTATAACTATTTTTTGTTTTAAAAACTTGAAACTTTTATATAAAGAAATAAATCAATTAAATTTCCAAATTTATGTTTAAAATAAATAGGATTTCTTTTATATGCTGGAGTAGTTCAGTGTTACTGAAATAAATAATGAAATCTGAAAGATCAAATTTTTTTATATCACTTTGATAACTAAGAATGTAATATTTAGAACAATTACTATTCTACTTACTATACTTACTACACAAGATACAAATCACATTCTTTGTTAACAGTTCATGGAATAATACTATCCATGAAATGCATAAAAAATACTATCCACTAAAACGAAATATCATAAATAGTGACATTAAGATATTGAACTAATAACAATAAATACATAGCAATAATTACATACAATAATATATATTATTCATATTTTGTACTTAAATTTAATAATTTTGTTAGTATAAATGTTTATAAATAAAAATATTTATAAAAATAAATACAATGAAATTACAATTAATATATTGAATTTAACATTTATTATGTATACTAATTTTATGTCATACAAAATTTTATTTTTATTTCTCATTATCATTTAACTAAAGATAAAATATGTTTCATTATTTATTGTTTAGTATGGTATATTAATTTAAAAGTATTTATAAGATTCAAAACTTTTTTATAATTAGTCACTGCTTAACTAATTATGTTGACTGAATCAACAATAAATAAAAAAATTCGTAAGTATATAGAGTAAATTACAACTAAAACCATTACTAAAAATAAAAATTCTTAAATTTAGACACTTCAATTTTTAAATTTTTCTGCGTTGGTATAAAACCATTCTCTTCATTTTATTTTACTTTTAACTTTCAAAATACAGTTCTGCATAATCAGAAAAATATTTGTAATAAAATCATTTAAATAAAGCATAAACATATATTCTTATACTTTTCATGTATTTATGAATGGCTATATAATATATTATTTACTACATTAAAAATACGTAAACAATAGTTTACAAAAACAAACAGAAATTAAAAAAACAAGCAGAAAAACATTATATATATTAAATTTGATATTATTTTAGATTAACACAACATTCACATGATATGAATATTTATTATTTCTTAGTATATTTTTTTATATTTGTATAATTTTTTTTTTTAGTTGAACAAAAATGTAATCGTGTATATATAGCAAATGTTACATTAATTAGAAGAGATAAAAAATTTTAATGACAAACATAGTAATAATAAACGGTAAGAAACTAACATGAAATTTCTTATTAGTAAGTTCAATCGATGATTCCTGTTTCAAAATATTGCAACCGGATGAGCTAAACTGTTCAGCCGATAAAAATGAGAAATGTAAAAGAGTGGGGGTTCAGTTCAAGAGAGGGAAAAGAGAGAGTGAGAGGGATAAAGCATGCAGTCTTGCATCAAACTAGTAAGTGGTTCTACAGTAGACTAGAAACTTCTTGCTATTTGTTCCTCAATTAGTGTTTTATTTTTAATACGGTTTTATCACTTCGCGAATTAAGGAAATTTTAATACTATTGTTATGCTTGATTAATGAATTATTTCCATTAAAACAGTGATTTAACGATATAATAAAGGTATTAATGTAAAGCAAATGCGCGTATGAAATTTAAGAGATTTCTTGATTTCCCAGACTCATAGTAATTGATACTACACGAAAATTAGACGTTCGCGTAATCGCACGTATTGTACTGCGGTTCGACGAACTATTTGATTTAGACATGCGCAGAAATGTGAAAATAGTGTTAATGCTATCATGTATTTGGATGTTTGGCTTTGTTTATTATTATCACAGCATCAAAGACAATAAGGTAAGGCGCACGTTAAAATAACGCTGCAGAGTATAATGATAAAAAATATATTTAAGAAGTTACCTGTGTGAAGCTTTCATTCGTAAATTATCATCCAAGAATGATATATTATATTTAATTATTCATATTGTGGATAAAATAGCTTCTTTCTTTGTTATTTGTACTAATTTTTAATTGAATATTTGTTTTCTAATAAATTTTTACAAGCAAATTAATGTTTTTCTGTACATATTTATAATATTCTTTGATAAAAAACATGCACAATGCATTACAATAATTTTAATCAGTATAGATATATTTTTTATGGAGTGCGTTTTTAAAAAGTATTATTTTTAATTATCTAATTAGTATTTATATTCTATTAATATAATATTAATTAATCTAATCTATTTTATTTATTTATCTATTTTATTTAAGATTTTAAATTGAATAATTTAACTTCGTATTTACTATTGGAAATCGATTATACTATATATATATTTATATGTAATAATTGGAAATTTAATAAAATATTTTTAATTAGTTTACAAAAGATTTACATTTATTATTGATTTTAGTATTTTAGTTTTCAGTATGCATGACTAGTGCAGTATTCTTATTAAAATTCCTATCTATTATAATGCATATGTATATAGATATTTAAGTTTCATTTTATATTAAAATAGAAAATATAGCTTCTATATTAGTAATTAATAGTATTAATATAAATAGAATTAAAAATAAAAGTATTAAATATATAAATAAATGAAAGTATGATATTCTACATAAAAAAATTTTAATTATATTTTTGTTTGAAAAAATTTGTTGAAACCAATTGTTTTTTAATTAACAACCGATAAACATATTATGACATTTTATATTAATAAACATATTAATTTTTAAGATATTATTACAATTAAAATTATTTTTATACTATATATCTAAGCAAATTTTGAAAAAATTTTTTTAGTTATTACAAAAACTGACTCATAAATAAAATGAATTATTGCTTGAAGTATTATTATTGATATCGCTTAATTAAAAAAATTTAGGTTACTAATGCAATAGTTTCATTGACTTAATATAAAGATTAAAATATATTTAAGAATTTAATTATAATATATCATTACACAACTGAGTTTTTAAAATACAAAAAATTACATTGTATTCAAAATAAAAATTAAATTTGCAAACTCTTGATATAAAAAATTTGCGGAGATAATAGAATTCGAAATAAATTTTCATATATTGAATACATTCATTTAATTTCATAGAATATAATATTAATGCAAGGTGAAATAATAATAAATTGTAAAATATATCAAAGTTTATAAAGTATAGTAAAACAACAACAACAACAGCAACAATAAATTATAAAGAAAGGAAAATATCTTTTAGAAATTAAGAGGCCCCAGTAGTGGCACTCTCCCGTACGCAATATGCTGGTATACTCACTAAAATCTTATCTTCCCGCTGTTTCCACAATGTATGTATTGTGCAATTAAAACTAGGCAGAAGCAATGCGAATGTATCGAAGAGGCCAAGTTTCCTTGTTTCGTATTCCCTCTCCCGGAACTGCTACTCTACATTCCGGATATTTATTATGGAGGGAACCAGAAACTTTACCATCAAAGCACCCTTATTATATTCTGCCGATCGAAGGATGTAGGCTAAAGTAGTAACACATACCCAATTTCTTTGACTGAAAAGTATTAAAAATAAAAATCTTAATATTTTAATGTATTATAAAAACGGTAATCGTCAGCACTAAATTAGTATGATTATTTAAATATGAATTTTTTAAAACAAAATTTAAATCAACATTAAAACACGTGAAATATTTTATAAATATTTTATTAGAAAATAGTTTATCTCAATAAATATTATAATATTTTTCAATAAAAAAAACGACGAATAAAGTTTCAGGTGTATTAAAAAATCTTTATAGGTTGAAAGTACAATTTTAATTGAAATTGAGCGGTCTAGTGATCATTATATGAAAAAATAAAATTAACAGCAAAATTTTTGGGTTTTACATATATTTCAATGTTATATAATATAAAATTTTTTAATTTAAATCTACTATTTTATTATTAAATTCGATAATAAAGCATTATATTATCAAATAGATGAAACTTTAATCAATGATTTGATGATAATGTAAGCAACATTAATTAAATTTATTTAAAATTAAATCTTGATTACACTTAAAATAACTAAATAGTAATATATAATACAAATTATTTCATAAAAGCTAATTCTTATTTAACTATTTTATATTTAAAAATACTTTCGTAGGAGTTGATTATACTTATTATTAAAAAAAAGAGATTGCAATAAAACTTGTATTATTAGCGGTCGTCAAATTTTAAATAAATTATATTAGTTTCTACTTCTATTAAAATCATTTATAAATAACAGTTTAGAATATATTCATACAAATGTAAATATAATATTTCTTTTTCTATAATATTTCTTTTTCTACATCCATTTCTTTACCAGTTTATCCTTTTATCGCGTTGAAGTTTGACGGTAACATACATTTGATTTCCTTTCACTTCAGTTACGTAATTAATATCATGTTCTTAAAAATGTACTTATAAATATGTAGTTACATACATGTATAAAAATAACTCAAATATAAATTTATCTAAAATTTCTAAAATGAATATTATTTATTTTATTTTCCTTTAAATTATAGTTTTTTCTCGGACAAACTGTTAAAAAAAATAGATTAGTAATTTTAATATTGTATATTTTAATTTTCGTACAACCATTTATAATTTGTTCTTTAACCGATGTATTATTTTATTGAACTATTTTTGTTGTACCATTTTATACAACTGAAATTATTTATATAACAACTATTTATAAATAATTTAAATATGAATATTTATTATTTTTGTTTATTTTATCGAAATGAAATTGAAAGATTCGTCATGTAATGCTGTCGCTTTCTATTGGAATGAAGCTTACCAAAAACGAATTTGATAGGAATAAGTTTTCTAAACCTAAAGATAACGCTTTTCTTCCTATTACAAGTAATTTAAAGATAACTATTTTTGCCTCTCGAATCCGGCGAAGGCGAAATAGTAAATAAGAAGCCAGAAGGATTGGTGGAGAAATGTGACGTGAGGAAAGGGTCGAGGAAGGTTATAAAATATACAATTTTATACAATTTTTAAAACCTTAGTAATTTTTTTAATTCGTTACATTATTTACATATAAGCAAATTTTACATGTTTACATAAAAAAAATGTATTGAATTCTTTAATTTTATTTTATTTTCGAACATTCACGCTTTTATTTCTAAATTGTTTCAAATTTTCTTATTACTATTGCTTCAGATTTTATTCTGAATACACATAAGTGTATTCGATGTTTCCCGCAAGTGTATCGGCGGAGGAGGGGGTTAAATAAATACTGCTCTTGATCGCACGGTTTTAGTTTACCCGAACCTTCTCTCTAGAAGTCTGGTAGAGCAATGCCTCGGCGTCCATACAGTCGTCTAGCAAAGGCGAGACGAGCCGAGGCTTCGGCGCCCAAAAGCCCCGACATCGTATCGCCGGATTATGAAATTTTCGAAAATGCAGGTTGCGGATTCAGACCGCGAATTCCTTAAATTCTCACACTTAGGCCTACGACCATGGGAACAAGAAAATTCTAAACATCATAAAACACATATTGGTGACATCATCGTCTTCACTTTTTCTGCTCTAATTCTCGTTAATCGCTTTCGTTGAAAATTCTCGTGCTCGCACATTTGCCTTGATATATTTAGTTAATTCTCATACATAAACTGGTGTTTGATAAATGTTCAAAAAGAATTATATTACATTTCATATGCATCGAGCTATTGTTCATTGATATTTAAAAACATCATAATGTTTTACTCCTTTCAGAACGGATGGCGAACAATCACCTATTCATCAGATCATAAATCGATGCACC
This sequence comes from Ceratosolen fusciceps, assembly GCA_018883505.1. NCBI lineage: Eukaryota > Metazoa > Arthropoda > Insecta > Hymenoptera > Agaonidae > Ceratosolen > Ceratosolen fusciceps. The sequence goes on from RCIC01000052.1 coordinate 228,657, forward strand.
GTCTTTATTTTTTTTCTACGTCAAAAAGAACGCCTTCGAATAGTGTGTTATCCCGAAATAAAAACGTCATGGATGCACCTCTTTATGTTTTCAGATTATTTCGTTATTCTCAAGGGTGCACAGCCATCATAGGTTTTCGATAAGCAATAGTCTTCGCTATGCTAATGCATAATCATTTTTTCTTTCATTTACCGATCTCGTTCTAAGCTTTCACGATCATTATTAGCTTTTTTCTTGTTTTTTTCTATTCGAACTTTATTATCAATTACATCAATTTACCTGGATAGGACGCATAACAAGCGTTATCATCATCATCGTTTGTTATTACATTATCATCCGTTACAATAAGAATGTTTTTTTTAATATATTTGTTATTATTTATTTAAACACTATAAAAACACGAAATAACTTTATATTTATCAATTATCTTAAATATCTTTGACATTATACATTTCTATTTAATTTAAAACAAAAATAATCATATTGCTAAACTTTCTTTTAAATTACATAAAAAGAATTTTTTCGAATTTAATTGATGGAAGGAGAAACATAACGGATTTTTTCAGTATTATCGTCGAGATTTCATGCTAATAATAAATAAATAAAATTGAGAGAATGCGAGAATAGAAGAGAGATTAAAAGAAGGTTTGTTTAAAAGATAATCTTAATCGATAGGTTAGCCTCATAAAGTCTTCTAAACTATATCTTCCCTCTTTTGAATATTGTACTGCAAGCGTGCAAAACTTGTCAAAGATTAAAGAACGTATAATTGTAAATAAATCCTTGATATAGTATGAGTATATGGTAACTACACAATTAATGTAGAGTAAACAAAATAAGCGTATTTGCAATTAATAAGATCTCTTTATACAAAGTCATGTGTTGAAATGAAACAGCATGCGTCGTTTCCGAATAAAAAAAAATTAGGATAAATTTTGTTATTAAACTTTTAATAATTAATACTTTACCATGTATCAATTAAGAAGTAAATTATTAAACAAAATAAACGTTAAAAAAATTATAAGTATAAATTTATATTTCTATTCAATTGTTATAACATATTTTTCAAATAAAACATAACTTAAAATTTTTAAGAACTCTTTGTATTAAATTAAAAAATTTTGTAACATTTTAACATAAATTAACTAGTTATATACAAAAATATTTTTAGAGAATGTAAATTTAATTTAATTATTGTGTCGTTGATTATTACTGTTGTTGTGGTAGCGGTTGTTACTTATTATTTATAGTAATTTATAAAAAATAATTAATCATTTATTATCTCTTTTTATAATAAATTGAAAAATTATCTATGTATGATAGCAATAATAATTTTTAAAATTTTTGAAAATGTTAATAAAAAAAATAAATTAAAAGTTTTTATTAACAACTATTCACACTATAAATAATTTATTATATACATTAAATAATGTAACATCTTTCATCTTTTTCTATTAAATATTTTGTTACTAAAATTCAATTTTTAACCAATATTAAGAAACTGTTTGATATTTTCGAATTACAAACTCAATAAAATTTAAAAATATAAATTTAAGTAATACATAGAATTACTGTAATATATTTATAAAATAGTTTATAAAATACCATAATTAATTATTTTAAATACTTTGAGCATATAAAAACATTATTAAAAACAGATAGTTATTTTTAATAAATTATGAATAATCATAAATAAATCATATTAATAATAAAAATTTATTGCAATAAAAGATTTTTTTATTCCGGAACTGCAGCTTTAAAAAATTCTAATCCATTTTAATAGTCTAATTATTTAATTAATTTATAGTCTAACTAATATTCTAACTATCTATTTAATTAATAATTTTTTAAATATTTGATCTACTGAGTTTTATATATTATATTTTTATACAACATTTAAGCAATAACATCTTTCTTTTTATTCAGTAAATGATCCTATAAAAAATTGTTTTATTTTATAAAATATTTACATATCCTATGCTTAATAAAAAGGTAATTCAATAGATTTCATTATAATTTATATGAAATTTTTTTGATTTACACAAACGTATTGTGGGTGTTCATGCGTGTATTACTTTTATCTTCTTTTTAAGTATGTACACGCATATACACTCGTCAAACTAATGAGTTGTGTCTTTGTCATAATATTGAAATAAGTAAATAATTCAACGGTTTGGTATTTTTTTATTTAATTTATTTTCAGTCTCTATATACAATGATTATGACACGAAGTAGCAACTGAGCTACATCATACAATTTTCTAGAATATCTGATAAAATTTTAATGGTTATTTTAATTTGTCATTGAACTTGACTTTGTATTTATTTTGTAAGATGATTACTTTATAACCACCCGTCCATTTTTACGTTTAGTAGAAAAGTAATTAAATATTCTTCAACTGGCATGCGTTAATCCGCGTAAATTTCTTGATTAAAAATACGTTAACGAAATGAATATATTTTAAATATCATTTAGGCAAGGTCTAAACAGCGGGTATATATCAAAATAAGGGTATGCGGTCCCTGAATCGTTTTTGCACCAAATAGGATTCTTTTATTACAATATTAAATAATTCAAAAATGAATAAGATTTACCATTTTACTATTTAAAGCAGAAATTATTTTTGTTATGTACGAGCGGAAATAATGTTTCAATCGATTTATAGAAGCCTATAAAAAAATTTTAATAACAAACTAAAACTATTTTATTTTTAATAATATTTATATACTATAAATATAAATAAGTAATTCTAATAACATTTGTATACACATGTTGAACTTAATTTTAAAAGTAGTTTCTAAAGATTAGCCTATTATAAATATTTAATTATACTTTTTCTTTGATAATTTACAAATATTTTATTTTGAATTAAAAATTTTTTATTTTGAATTAAAAATTTTTTATTTTGAATTAAAAATTTTTTATTTTTGCTGTAAACTCAGACACTCTCGTTTTTTTAGTCGTGAGTATTTGACTTTTTTCCTTTTTCTTTCAGCCTGGATAACTGGCCATCGATTATGGGTATTATACTATTCAAAGGTAAGATTTCGATAGTAAATAAACAAAAGTAATTGAAGCTACAATTAATAGCATTTTCTGATTTTTTAATTTAGTTTAAGTATTCAGTCTGTAATATTTATCTTATATCAGTTAAATTTAATATTGATATATAAATAATTAATCAATAAAATTTATTATAACTTTTTTAGAATATTCCTAAATGACACGTCATAAAGTAAATAATTTATCATAAACTAAATTAAATTTTTTTCAATGGATAAATAGTATCTTATTTATTGTAAAAACAGAGAAAACAAAGGTAAATGCGATAGTACGAGTATTATCAACCAGGTAATAAGAATTCTTAACATATAAAAAAACATCCTTTAATATTTTAAAATCCACGTAACATCTAATTATTGTCTGCATATGACTCTAAATTCATTAATTATAGAGTAATGAACATTGAACTTTTTTACTTTGCTTTGTGTTTCATAGATCTAATGTTTCCAAATATTTTATAACTTCTTAAAAATATAGGGGGATATTTACCAATGAAGACTTTTATATATATTTTAATCGTTCTGCTTTAATATATTACAGCTGAATCATTTATTTATTCGTCTCTCTTCAGATATAGTATATACGTACACGCGTGTGCAGAAATTTATATATATTTAAATTTTAATTATTTACGTAATTTATTAGGAATTTCTTAATAATCTAGGAGAAATATTTTCATAAAATTTTTTTATTGTTTTGAATCTAAAAATTAATAACAGTTAATAATATATAATAATAGATAAGAATATAATACATATGAGGTTAAAAATGTACATTAAAAATAATTAATTTATTAAATAAACTTATAATTTAAAATAATAAATAATATATAAAAATAAAATATTTATTTTATGTTTTTATAAATGTATGATTATTAATTCTTTAGATATGTGAATAATATTTTTATACATAAAAATATATCTTTACCTACACGTGCATGCAAGCACGCACGTATCAGAATGTAATTTATGAATTTGTTCTCCATTTGTAATATTGACAATAATCCTAATGTTTTTCAATAAGATTGTTAAAGTTGTATCTAAAAATTTTTTAAATTTTCAAATAAAAATTGTATTATTACAGTTTTGTTTAAAACATTACAATTACAATTTTACAATCTTTACAATCTTTACAATCTTTACAATCTTTTCATTGAATAATAGATAGATTTTTGTACTTTTATATGATATAAAAATATATAAGGAAATATTTTTGACAATTGATAATTATAAATATTTTTATAGCTAATAAATATTAGTTAATAAATTTACATTTAAAAAAAATATCTTTTAACATTTAAAAAGTATCGGAGTATAATTTAAATCATATTTGAATACAAGAAATTGAATATTTTTAATCAATTATAAATCGTTTTTTAAACATTTTCAAATTACTAGTACGTAATAAATCTAATTCAATAAGTATTATTTTTTACGATTAATTACATTCTTAATTTTCTTAAATAATTAAAATTGTATTTATAAATAAAAAAAAAACAATAAGTTTATATAAATATATATAATAATATATATATATAAATTTTTATTTATAAAACCTGATGTTTACAATATAGGCTCTAAAATGTAATTCCAAATAATTAAGTATTTCACAAATGTTTACCGTTTTATTAAAAGCATTTAAATGACTTTAGAAATAGTAAACTACATAAACAGTAATAAACACTAGATTATTATGACGATTAAAGATAAGATTTAGTGAATAAAAGATGTTTTTCCATTTATAAGAAAGCCTAAATAGAAAAAAGTAATTTATAAATTTAAAGTACACATTTTATTAGTTAACAGATTAACAGATCCTTTTATAAGTTAATTACAGTAATTAATTTTTTAACTTAATAGACAATTATGATCATCATGAGAAACTATGTATACAACTTAATTTCATATATCATATATCTTTTTTATCACAGTATTTTATTTAAACTATGGATACGTTTTTAGTAAACTGATAATTTAGTAAAATAGTACTAAAGTAAACGAAATTTTAAATGTTAAAATAAGATTTAAATTATTAAGTATGAATAATAACTATATTATTTCTAAATAAAACTTTCTTTAATAAATATTACATGAAATTCATTAAATTATTTTTCATATTTATATAAAAAGAATTAATATTTTATATATATATAGACCATGCTTTAAACATACATATACATTTGCAAATTTATTTATTATTGCATTACTTAAAATATTTAAATAATTAACCAACGTGTTATTAAACTATTAGTTCTAAATGTATTAATTTTTTATTTGTTCTTTCAAAGAATGAAAATAGAGCATTGCGTTTAAAGGGACCAGCTTCTCTCAATTTCTCAGTTAGTAATTCTGATAACTTTGTTGATCCTCGTGGAACTGCCATTATTATGTCTTCGGAATTTTTATCTTCTCTTACCGTCAACTCTGGAATAATATGGAACTACTTTGATGAACAAGGGTAAGTTATAATAAATGAAATAGATTTAAATTATTTATTGAACAAATATATAGCTTCTTTATGTAGTCTTATATTAATTCTCATGGTGCAGTTTTGTTGACCACAGATCGATCGAAGTAGGATTTGGGTTTTATATAGTTTAATAAAGGAATAATATATTCAATTAAAAGCGAGTTTTTTTTTGGTGTTTAAGAATTTTTTGCGCTTTTTGCGCTACTTACCATATGCGTGAGTTTTTAATGGAAGAAGGTATAGAAAGGAGGAAATTAAAAGGTCATTGTTGTTTGGTTCTATTTATTTATTAATTACTAACCACCGCGAGGCTTAAAAAAACTTTTTTCGTTGGGAAGGAGGAAAATGCCAAATTCGTACGAAAATTTACAATATAGAAATTTAAATTGTGATAACAAACGATTTTGGTTTCACGACGCACGCGGGAGATCTCTCGTGAAAGATTTTAAACCTACTTACAGCCAGCTGGACTTGCGCAACTTCGACGTAGCACCAGAACGCCTTGAACTCTACACGTCTTGAAAACCAGAGCTTGTCGTGAGGAACTTACTCTTTCTTTCTCGTCCTCTGGATCGGCCACTGGGAGTTTTAAATTCCCTCAGTGAATTTAAAATTCTCTCTCAGTGAAGTTAATTGCATCCCGTTGCGGCTGATTCGAGGACTATCTGTCTCGAACCAGCCAATCACCAGTATTTGCCATGACGTCTAACAATTAATAAGTACTACCACATCCCGAATGATCAATTGAGTTTCGACTTGTAACCCTTTCGACAGTTTGAAACGATATTATCCGGTGGTCGAAGCGTGAGGATAATCAAGAACGCACGCATGGAACTCGATCCTCACGACCTTGTGTCTACAGACAGATTGACTGCGGTGACCACACCGTTAATTATCTCAAATGAACAATTGGCGCCTTTCCTTCATTTGTTTTCTATATGTTTTCTTTATTTCGCTAACCAGAACACATCGAGTGGGAGTTTTCGAACGTGATCGAAATTTATTTTACTACCTTGTATTAACAGTTTCCAACAAATTTATAACTTTACAATTTTTATTCAGGAACACTTAATAGCCGCCAATGTATTCGTATCCCCTAATTTATATTTCTGAAGTATTCACAAACTCCAATGTCGTGAAATAGGCAATAAGGTTCTATATACGTATATACCGATATATATGTCGATCATTATGAATACTCAGATTCGAAATATCCTGCTTTATACATTTCTGCATATATCTCTTTAAGCAAAAGTATATGCAGAAAAAATGAAAAGAAATTTCTTCTTTATGTATTATCATAATGTTTGCTATAACTTTTGATTATATGTTGTTGCACTGTATTCCACTGTGTTCCCTTAAAAGTTCTAGAACCAGTTTAGCATTATGATATTAAGATTGATTATCCGAGTAGCTCAGCTTTTAATATAACCATTGAATAGTTCATTTGATCACCTACAACTCGGGACGATACCTCACGCTATTATTTATCGAAAATCTTGGAATATTAAATATTTTGTTACTAAAATTCAATTTTTAACCAATATTAAGAAACTGTTTGATATTTTCGAATTACAAACTCAATAAAATTTAAAAATATAAATTTAAGTAATACATAGAATTACTGTAATATATTTATAAAATAGTTTATAAAATACCATAATTAATTATTTTAAATACTTTGAGCATATAAAAACATTATTAAAAACAGATAGTTATTTTTAATAAATTATGAATAATCATAAATAAATCATATTAATAATAAAAATTTATTGCAATAAAAGATTTTTTTATTCCGGAACTGCAGCTTTAAAAAATTCTAATCCATTTTAATAGTCTAATTATTTAATTAATTTATAGTCTAACTAATATTCTAACTATCTATTTAATTAATAATTTTTTAAATATTTGATCTACTGAGTTTTATATATTATATTTTTATACAACATTTAAGCAATAACATCTTTCTTTTTATTCAGTAAATGATCCTATAAAAAATTGTTTTATTTTATAAAATATTTACATATCCTATGCTTAATAAAAAGGTAATTCAATAGATTTCATTATAATTTATATGAAATTTTTTTGATTTACACAAACGTATTGTGGGTGTTCATGCGTGTATTACTTTTATCTTCTTTTTAAGTATGTACACGCATATACACTCGTCAAACTAATGAGTTGTGTCTTTGTCATAATATTGAAATAAGTAAATAATTCAACGGTTTGGTATTTTTTTATTTAATTTATTTTCAGTCTCTATATACAATGATTATGACACGAAGTAGCAACTGAGCTACATCATACAATTTTCTAGAATATCTGATAAAATTTTAATGGTTATTTTAATTTGTCATTGAACTTGACTTTGTATTTATTTTGTAAGATGATTACTTTATAACCACCCGTCCATTTTTACGTTTAGTAGAAAAGTAATTAAATATTCTTCAACTGGCATGCGTTAATCCGCGTAAATTTCTTGATTAAAAATACGTTAACGAAATGAATATATTTTAAATATCATTTAGGCAAGGTCTAAACAGCGGGTATATATCAAAATAAGGGTATGCGGTCCCTGAATCGTTTTTGCACCAAAGTATTTTTCATTTTTACTTTTTATTTGTTACTCATTGTATTATTAACAAAAATTATACCACAATTACTAGTGTGCTCGCGACACACTGAAACTTTTCTGTTCGCGTCGGGCATTCTCTGCTGTTAAGTACTGAGCTACCACCACCATTGTGCTTTCGTTCATTAGGTGAGGGCTTAATTCAGCAAGCCCTCGTCTTGAGCATCAATGCTTTCAACACCACAACCACTAAGCCTTATATAAAGGTCCAAATAGACTAGGAAATTTATGCCAGCAATTTCTCTAGATAAAGGCTTATTTAGTCACCCGTTCCTCCCGAGCACGATGCTGATATCGTGTAATGATTTTGCTCATTATCCGTTTTTTCGAAATATAAGCCACATTAAAATAGTGACTCGCATTACAGTGGAATGTAAATCCGTCATTCTGTCATCTTTAATCCCTGGCCTGTGGACTACTATGGAAAAATGCATCTACCCGTAAATGATAATTATACGATATATTAATAAATTTGTAAATATAAGATATAGCTGTCAGATCTCTATAATCGTTATGCCTGTGATAATAAATGATATTACTCAGCCAGTATCTACCCGGTAGATATAAGATGTTATTAAAATCGCGTAATAATAAGACTCGAAATTATAATAGCACTGTAAAACTATATTATAAGAAATCTGAATAAAAATCCAATTGTTTTTCGACATTCTGTTCTACTTCTTTTCTTTAAAGTCTTTTTATAATTCATTCTGAAGAACTCTATCTCTCATTCCAGCTGTTTGTGCTCACACTGTAGTATCCGTTGCAGTTTTTAATTTGAATTTTATTAAAATTTTCAATTTTCCAGTAGCACTTACTAAGTCTGAAGGCCTTTTTAACATCCTTAGAAAACAGTACGTTTTGGGAATGATTTCTGGTAGAGGAACGATTTTGTCGAGTAATCAAAATTAAAAACAACTGCAATGGTAGGTTAAGGTGATGATTTGCATTCGTCACTGGCAAAGCTCTCTCATATAATTTTTAGGACATTTATATATTTTTTCTGTTCATAAAAGCGACGTAGTCAGTACGGGGGGGGGGCGACTCACTCATCCCCTTCAAGAAGAATTCGGTCAATTATATCGTGTGGTAAATTTCCTGGGGCGGAGAAAAGGGAAATATAAAGAGGAAAAAATGAAGGATGTGAGGATCTTCTTTTCCAGGATCGAGTATCCTTGCCCGAAAGGAAGTTTGCGGAAAAGTCGTCTCTCGCGACCGCTTATTTGTCTCGATTATGTATACATATTAGAAGAAAACAAAATAAAGATACTAAAAAGGCAATTGAACAGCGTGATCGTTCATTTACCCTCCTAAACATCCCGTAAATTAGGAACAATTTCTTTTTTAAAAAATTTTTATTCGTTGCCTCTAATTTTTATATCTTTATCTATTTTTTTATTCTTATATGAATTAACACCATAGTATCATGGATGAATATATAATGTAAAGAGAGATTCGTAGCGTACCATACCTTTACCATAATGGCATCCCCTTGGATAGATGCTCTTGCACGTCCCGTATTCTTCTAAAATAAACGTACATCCGCTAAAGCTCGCTGTCTTCAATTTATTATATTATTTATTACTATTATTTATCATGCATAATCATGCTTTTAAAATTACTGTATATAAAGATATATTTTTAGCAATCACAAACGTTTTTTTCTTTCTTACAATTTTTAAAATTACTTTCATTTTTCAAAAATACTATATTTCTATCAATATTGATTGTTTTATTAAGTATATTTTCTACACAAAAAGTATGAAACTTATAAAATTAAAATTTATATTTAATTTATAATTAAAATTTGTTTGTTAATATAGATATATTTCAAGAGGTCGTTTAAAATCTGGAGAAGATCCGTACGAAAGAAACAAGTTTAATCAAAAAGCTTCAGATCGACTACCAAGTAATCGTGATATCCCTGATACACGTAACCCAATGTAAGCATTAGAGTAATATTTTTCTGTATATTATATATTATTGTAAATATTTAGAATATTATGAATATAATTTTATGCAAAAATTATAAATAAAATTATAAATATAAATATAAATTCCTTATAATTTACTCTGAAAATTTTTAGGTTATTTTTATACATAAATTATTAAATAAATGTAATGAAAATTTTATTTAATAAAGTTTTTAAAAATTTAAATATTTTTTTTAAGTTAAAAATATATTCAAATTTTTCAACGTTTATAATATAAAAAATATTTTATACTATTATAATTGTTAGTCTTAGTTATAATGAAAGAAGCAGCTACACAAGTTACTTTAATTGTTTTACTGGCTAATGCCCTACCGCATTGCTATTCTTATCGCATCTACTATGGATTATTGCACCTAAAATGAACGCGTATTTAGACTTTTACTCTAAGAATTTGTGACGGATGAAACGGGTAAATATAACTTTCCCAGTTAGCCCAAATAGCATTAGGATCTAATTACTCTTGCACGCACATGCTAAGAGTAATCGCACTTGAAGGCTGCCTCTCCCCACCTCGCGATAAAGCGACTTCGTCTTTGCCCTCCCGAAGTGGACATTCGGCCAATAATAAAACCAGTGTGCCATGAGACGTTCGGTTAGAATATACTTTCAATAAAGATTAAAGAAAAGCCATGCACGTATTTCTCTCGCCTTCCTGATTTTCTTTCCTCCTCTACCTCACACTCACTCTGATCAACAAGACAACGAGCACGCCAAAAGTTATTTGAAGAATAGAAAGAGACAATATAAAATGTGGTAGTTTTCGAACGATTCAGTTGATACGGCCGATTGTTTATGAAGTCGCGGGAGTAGATGGGGAACAGGATAAGGCGCCAGGAAGGAGGAAAAATTTAAATATCGAGACTCAAATTAAATCCCATGTACTGGCGGCGTGGAAAAAGGTAGGGGTAATGAGAGAAGACTGGCGCATAATTCGGTGTGTCCGGCTTTGCGTCCGCGAACTATTTGTCTCTTGGCTGACGCCGCACATCATCGTCAAGAATATCTCTCATGCCACTTCTATTGTTTTGTCTTTTTTCGCGCCATAGTTGATCGTGGCTTTAACGGACTTTTCCTATGAATGGCGCATTCGGCCGTAGCGTCAGCCCAAAGAAGTACGCGCAATGACAAAAAAAATACAGGAGGCAGGGAGTCTGAATATTCCTCCGTCCACGTAACAGTATTTTGCCTGGTACTCATATGCTATTCTGTCTAGTAAAAATTCGTCTCAATGGAAGCATCTCTAATTGCTTATACCTCAGAAAAAGTAATTCGCCATTTATCGGACTTCTTAATGTAGATAGAAGATAGAAATTCAGCATATTAATTTTTCGGCTTTGATTTTATCTCCGCTTAAGATCGCCGTGACCATCGTTAAAAAATTTTAAAAATTATTTTCTACAAATAAATTTATATTCAATTCACAAAATCAACATAATTAATTATTTATGTTTACTATCATTTTTATTTGATTATAAAGTTAATTTAAAATAATTAGTTTTTTATATATATAATTTTTATATGTAATTTAAGATAATCATTATTACTATTTAAGCTATTTAACATTACAATTTCAGATGATTTGAAAAATATTTCTTATATATGAAATATTTTTTTATTATGTATTCCTTTAATCTAGTCTAACGTAAAGAAAATTTATATAATCGTATAACTCAAATGTATGAAATTCATTTACTTCATATTTATTCATACGGCATAACTAGTAACTTAAGATGGCACAGATATTTTATATATATATTTCCGTAAATTATATAATTAAATTAGTTTGTAACAGCTGCCAAACTTTGATTTACGTATAATAAAACAACATAATTAATTGCTGAAAAATTATGCCTAAATGTTTTTTTGTACTACATGAGAGAACTTGGTGTAGGTAAAGAATAAGGGGGAAAAACAGAAATTCAAATATAAAACATGAGATGGTTTGAGGAATCATTAGAAATTCTCTTAGCAGTAAACATCGCAAGTTGTGGATCTTTTAATCGAATGATGTAGAGTTCGCATGCGTATCAAAATAAAATCGAAACTACTTGACCTCAACAACCATCAAATGGTACAAGTATTACACGACCTCCCATACCTACTCGACATCCTTAGTCTCAAGAATATTGTACATTGGGTACGTCCCTGATACTGATGTTTCATAGAAGCTTATAAATGGAAGATAATAGAAGATTTTATTCTATTCTGAATTTAGAATAAAATTAAAAGAAGCACGAGATTGGGTTTTCGTTGAAAAATTCTTATAATATAAAGTTTTTGCAAGTATGGATTTAATAAACTGATCTGGTATCTTTCCCCACAGACGAACGTCTCTGTTCATCTTCCCACGGTTACCAGAACATAATCGCTAACACTGATACACACGCTCCTGCAAAATAGCGATATTCTATCAAAGTCCCTACTGGCTACATTGATGCATGCGTACATTTACGAACAACGCTAAATTGGTAACATTAACGCAAAGGCTCATGAACAGTCATCAGTAAAACCAAACATATAACCAGTATTACGACTCTACATACATTCTTTAGCAAATACATTTTTCTTATGAACAAATTATAAAAATTGTGACTGCAAAATATTTTTAAGAGACAATTGGTTTATAAAATTAATTTTAAAAAAAAAATTAGATTCGACTAAGTAGGCTTTAATTATTTAATTAGCTTTTAAAACAGGTTTTCTTGGTATTTTGTACGATATGTACAGATAGTATTTGTAATAATGAATTTAGATTACATTATACATTAAAATTCCGGTACTTTTATCCTTGATCCACAATGTTAATTAATTATGTTAGTAAGTAATGTAATCTATTTTATATCAAATATTTATCATTAACATAGTAATAGATAATAGTAATAGATGATAGATAATAGATAATAGTTTTAATAGCTTATATATAATTAAGAATATATTTATTATAAAATAAGGTGTCAAATGAAACAATGGCAGCAAGATCTTCCTTCAACATCTGTAATTATTACTTTTCATAATGAAGCACGCTCTACTCTTTTGAGAACAATTGTCAGGTAAGAATTAATTAGATTTATTTTTAATAAAATAGAATGTTTTTTATACACACTATTATTTTATGTTGTATGAATTTAGAAAAATATACACGCCAAAAAATGTGAACAACTTCTAAGTAATATAAAGGCATGTATTATGAATCGATTAAATATTAATCGAAATTTGGAATTATTTTATGTACTGAATGTTTTAAAAATACTAATGTAATTTTCATGACTATAGAGGGAAAGTCAGGATTTTGACAAATATAAAACTCATGAATGAGAGTGTTATAGCCTTAATTTAATTATTATTATGATTCAGGAAGGGTTTAGGGATGCGGTTGCTGGGAAATAATTAACGCCTTGAATTACACTAACAAAGAAATTTGTTTATTTAAGTTCCTATTCCTACGAGACATAAAAACCTCCTTCTCTGATGAAGGAAGAAAAAGCCCTTTACAATCACTTATTCTAAATGGCATAAAAAACCTCCTTCCTCAGGAAGGAGGAAATACCCCGCTTTGTAGTTCACGCACGCGACAGGCCAAGCGCTTATAACTAAATTACCTATTTTATCGCTGAATTCGATTTAGTCTAACGGCCCTCGCAGAGAGGAAGGAGGTGGTCTGACCTGGTGGGACCCTCAGTTCCAGATCTCTTCAACCAGGTCGTCAGACCTCGTATATCTCCTCAGGCGCCTCGTACTGGCTACACGTGTCTATCAGCGTCGGAGGCCTCCCGATAGGTGGGACTTCAACGTGTGCGCAGGGTCGCCTTCCAGTGGAATCAACATACACGACCTCCTAACTTCACTCTTTAATTTCCGACTTTAACCGCTGATAAAAGAATTACACGTATCGTAATTAATTATTAATATTTTCCAATCTTAAGCAGCAAATGCGGAATCAGTCCCAGTCCTTATCTGGCGAAGGTCAACAAACTACAACTCTCTATTTTCAACTAAAATACTTGCATATCCCCTCTTCTAGGGCAGCTCATGAAAGAAGATCAGTTACCACAAGTTATCTCGAATTACATTACTATTTACAAGTCGAGTCTTAATGCTAAGGTTAAATAGTCTAAAAGCGAAGACAATGGTCTTGAACAGAGAGCTTAAAAGTTTATTTACTATTAAATTAACGATTTAACATTTTAAGATTTTATCTTCTACTTCAGGTTGTCTATTTTAAGAATTTTTTAATCGAAAAAAAAATTTTTTTCTAAAAAGTGTAAATGATTTATACTTATCGAAAATGCGCGCATCAGTCATAAAAGTAACTTTATTCATAAGGATTAAAGATCTAGCGCAAAAGTAAAATTTATTTATAATTGAAAAAATATACAATCCCTTATTTATAATCTCGACCTCACATTTAAACTTATTATTTTAAGATTCTCTGAAATATTTTTTCGAAGGAAGAACAATAAAAAATGTTATGTCATAAATAATAAAAAAAAGGAAATGTAAATTTATGAAAATCTGGGATTATGTGCACGATTAATCATTCATAAAATTAAAAAAGTATATATGTATTATAGATTTCGACATGTGCAATCTGAATTTGCACAATGTGAATGAAATGATAATTGAGTAATAGTATTGTAAACATTTTCATCATTTATTTTCATTTATATTTTATAAAAATTATTCGCAACTTCATATATTTGAAAAATTTACATTTTAAAATATAAAAATTTTTTATTAGAATATATAAAAATAATAAAGCTTGCATTTTTTTTCATAAATCGATGAATAATCATCGAATAATAATTAAAAAAAGATTTTCGCTATATTAATTTAAAAAAAAAATATTACTAAAATTCCAATTACTCTGCAATAAAGTTTACATTACACAATGATTTGTTTATTATAAATGCAAGAAGAAATAAAAAAAACATTTGAAATTACTCGTATAACTTTAATTTTTTACTATATTAAAACAAAATAAACAATGTTATATCAATAATGGTTGTTGGATTCATATTTAACATTTCGACTTGTAATGATGAGATAATTTTGATTTGATAAGAATTTATATTAATTTCTGAAATAATTATAAATGAATATAAAAAAGTAGTGTTTGACTTTAAAGGAATTATTTATGCTGTAGTTAGAACAATTTTTTAAGATTTATTATTTTTTGACAATTTTTAGTTGGAATACATATTGATACTGGAGTTTATTCTACTCCTGTAGCAATAATTATTGCAATACCTACCTAAATTAAAGTACTTGGATGATTATCATTTATAAAAAACAAACATAAGAATTTCTGACACTGCTTAATGAATAATAAAATTAGTTTATTTATTAGTTATTGAAGCAATCACTAGTATAATTTTATCTGATTCATCATTAGATATTAGTATACACAATATATATTATATAATTACTTGCTTATTTTCATTATATATTATCAATAGAAGTATTAGAGTTTTTGAAAATCTTATTTGTTTCATTATTTAAATATATTTAAAAAAAAAACAATAAAAGCTCATTTTCTTGTAATGTAAAAAGTATCAATTACCTTTTTTCCGTTTTTTTTTTAAATTAAGAAGCTTATGTTGATTTAACAATTATTAAGTTTCTAGTTAATTTGAAATTTATTATCATGATTTGATTAATTATTTTTTTATTTAAAATTTTTTTTTTATTTTTATTTAAGAAATATGTATGCATCTGTGAACTGATTAAGAATTTTTCGTTTAGTTAATGAGTAATCCTATGAAATTTCCAAATATATTAGAAAAACATCATAATATTAATAAATTTGATTATAATCTGAAACAATTAGATAAAAATATAATATATAAATGATATTTAGCTTTTATGAATGCAATAATGATCTAATAAATAAAATTTTTTACGTATGATTTTATTGTTATAAATAACTTTAAAATGAATATACATAAATTCCCAAGGTGCCACATGTTTACCTATTGTAATCGATGTTTTAAACAAGTATATCGGTGAAGATAGTGGTTAAATAAATACTGCTTTTAGCTTGCGAAGTTTTATTCTGCGCGTTCCTTCTCTCGAGAAATCTGGTCGGACAAAACTTCAGAGTCCACACAGGCGTCTTGCAAAGGTGAGACGAGCCGAGGCTTCAACGCCTGATAGCCCCGATATCGCGTCGCCGAATAATAAAATTTTCAGAAATGTAAGTCGCGGCTCAAATACAATTTCAATTCTTACACGCAGGACATATTAATCTAACTGCAGATATATTTGACAATCTAGAGTTTATCTTGAGAAAAACTAAAGAATTTATTAAAGTAATCTTATATTTATATTATAAGAATAGAAGCAAAAGATAAATAAACATTTTATTCTTTAATAATTTAAAAATAAATAAAAATACTTTATATATATTATTTTAATTTTTTAAACATTAATATAGTAATACTAAATTTAATAAAATTAGGCGATTATATACAATTTTTAATTTCACAAAAAAATTTTTGTTTTTAATAAATTTATATTTATATGTATATTACTTTCAATTTTAATACGAATAATTTTATTAAATTCTTTATTTTTAATTTACAAAATACCTACGAATCTGTTCGTAGTCAAAGTTGGATAAAATTTTTAAGGAAATTCATAAACAAAAATAGAATTTTATAATTTATAATCTTTTTCCAAATGATGGAAATTTGTTAACATATAATCAGGTATTGCGCAACATATGCGCCAATTAGCTTTCTTATGTCCTATCACTCAGTGCGGATCTCTTGCGTTATGTGCATTATTTTTATAGGATGTAGGTTAGTCACATCGTCTGAACTAATAGCTATCCTGCGTACATGATCAAAGCAGTTTTTATTCTGATCGTAGACGTGTATTAAATCGCCATTCTCAGCGCATGTAGAGGCCGCGGCGAATGGGATGTGTGTATGTCAGACAGAAAAGGCATCTTAATTAGTCTTTTTGAATTGGAGAAGAGGCTTTTACGATGACAATGAGAATTTGTCATCACAGTAATATAAGTCTAATAATATTTTTTAAATATCTGAATAGTTATAATGACTATAATTAGTTAATTGTCAATTTTTTATACTTTCATTTTAATAATGAATCAATAAATTAATTAAGATTCATGTTTAGTCTTAGATCGAATCGATTAATTTCTATTCGATTGAAATGTGTATGAATTTGTTTTATTTAATTATTAAGAACTGTTTTAAGTTTTATTATTTTAAAACATTTTAATAAATATACTCATATGAATACAATGATTAGTTTTATTATTTTGATTTTATAGGAATATTCTCTTATATATTTACATCGATAAGATATAGAATAAAATTGAGATGATCATTATCTATTTAATTTGTTCTTGACACAAGGTGATGATGTGGAGATAATGACTGAAGTAATTTAAAAGTAAAAACTAATTTCTTTTCAGGAGTAATTTTATTTGATAAAAATATCGTAAGGCGCGGAATAATAATTTTTAAGTAAACCAAAGTTGGCAATGTACGAAAAAATGCTATTTTATTCGCTTGAGTTTTTAAAGCCTGAAAAAAAATTTTCTCCTTCCATATAGCCGAAAGAAACTCTTTAAATATGTATTTTACCAACGTATTTTACGGTCTAGAAATAAAACATTTTCTTTTACTGTAAGTTCGGGTCTTGTCTTTACTTTTCTCACCAGATAAACACATTTTCGAATAGCGTAGTTTTCCGAGCGAAAAATATTACAAGTACGCGTAACAACCCTTTTCCTTGGTCTCAGCCGCATCAGCTCTTGCCAAACGGGCGTCTCCAAAAAACAAATGTGTATACGTGCGGTATAATTAATGACATAATTAAACTATATAACTATTATTTTTTTCAATTATATTTATATTATTTAACCACTCTTTTATTAACACGTATAATTTGTTTATAACATTTGTTTATAATAATTTACAAATTATTTATACGCCTCTACTTATATCTGAGTGACTAATATGTTCTGTATGAACGAGATAAGAACTATTCGTCAAAAAATTATAGAACAACAATATATTTCCTTTTTTAATTACAATAAGCAGTTAAGATTGTATTATTCAAGATAATCGTATTTTTTCTGAAAATTTATTCTTACATAAATTATATTTAAATTTTCGTCATTTCAAATATACATAACAACCTTATTAAAGTTAATTATACCTTTGTTTTTAGTGTACTTAATAGAAGTCCAGAGCATTTGATTAAAGAAATAATCTTAGTTGATGATTTTAGTGATCAACGTAAGTATGAATGTATTACTTTATTTTGAATTGTACTAGAAAATGACAATTACAATTATTAAAATCTATCTATTACAATTATTAAAAAATTATGTTTTGTATAAGGATTCTTTCTTCAAAAAATAACTTGTGTATAAATACAATTAAAAACATTCATGTAATGATATTCATAATATTTTAAACTTAATGGCATCGTTAGTACTTCATTACTAATTCGTTGTTTATTATCTGTATTCCAACTTTAGTTATAAACAAATCACAATTAATACGAATCATACATTTTTTAAATATAGTTTGTAAATACTTTTAAAATTTAACTTAACATCAGAACAATTATTAATTTATAAGTATAAAAATATCTAAATATAAATATTCTTATAGACTTATAGACTTCGTGCCTGCAAACTGTGTGACCGTGTATCCACCCCTACCAATTGACTCAAAAAGGCGCATTGTTGCCTTTTCTTCTTTTGTTTTTTGCCTATTTTTGAATTCAAGAAAATGCCGGCCCCTCGTCACCTTTGGTTTGAAGCTTAATTGAATTTTTAGAATGGCGCGACGGATTATTGCGTTAACCAAAATTGCGTCAAGAGGAAATTTCATATTTTTTCTATAAGTTATTTTCTTACTTTAAGCTAATATTCTCTAACTATATATTTCTATATATTATTAATAAATTTATGATTAAATTTAAATTAAAACTTTAAGACTTAAAATCTATACATATAATTTTGTTTTTAATTTCTAAATATTTTTTCGATTGATCTAGTACCTAATTTTTATTTTATAGTATTAGTAGATTTTATTTATTTATTATATTATAAATATCATAAGTATATATGTAGCGGGTATGCCCTGGGCACAGATTACTCGGTACAATATGGCGAGGTGTTTTATAGAGAGTAGAAAGAATAAAGAAATAGTTTTAGCCAAATTATTAGGTTTTTTCAAGTCTTAGCTTTTACAATAACCCTTACAATTACGAAAGTTGAAATACCGCTACAATAATTCTTACAATTAATGAGAATTTTATTAATAATGAGTAATAGTGTAAAAGGGATTTTTTAGTTGGTGACGGTAGATTAAAGATGTATATCACAGAATCGCGGGTTTCACGTGTGCAAGTCCAAACGAGACTTACAATTAGATAATGCAGGGATATATTACGAGTTACTTTTAAGAGTTTACTTTTAAATAACGTGAACATCGCAGAAACACGGGAAGACATGTGAGAGTAGTATGCGGTCGCGGACGAAACCGGGGGTATGTTTAATACGGTGTCAGGACGAAGGCCCTAGTATATTGGCATTGAAGAGATCGTTTATATGATGCCAGCAAAAATGCATCTTGCTTATTGTCGCTTTTATAGTAGCCAGTTCTAGTCAATAATCAATACAGTATTATAATTATTAGATTACAATAATCATATATAAGTAAATCATCTGAAATGACGTTTTTTTTTTTTTTTAATTTCGATGTAATAAAAATTAACTGAAATTATATTTATAATTAAATAATACAGCTGCAGATGGCGAAGAGTTGGCAAAAATTCACAAAGTGCGTATAATTAGAAACGATAAACGAGAGGGTTTAATGAGATCAAGGGTAAAAGGAGCGGATGCTGCGACAGCAAATGTTCTCACATTTTTGGATTCACACTGTGAATGTAATGCCAACTGGTTGGAACCGCTCCTAGAGAGAGTTGCAGAAAATCCTAGTAGGGTTGTCTGCCCTGTTATTGATGTTATTAGCATGGACAACTTTCAATATATTGGTAAGATTAATACGTACACTTAATTTTTATTTATTCTTTTAATATTGAAGCTTGTATTAAAATTGCTTTCAATTTTTTTGTTTTTATAAGTTATTTTAATAATATTATCGGAACAAATATTTTTGTTACTTCTGTCATTGTAAATATTATTTATTATTTTCATAATTAAAAGAGAAAAAAGCAAATGAAATTTAAATGATATATGACAAGTGCAATTTTAAAGCTGCATTCATTTTAATAAATGTAAGTACAACTACATGCGCGTACACGACTCATCTTATTTCTGAAAATAATATATGATTAAAATCCTATAGTTTAAAAATATTTTGAAGACAAACTTTCAACTAGTATCAAAATATTGAACCTCGCGTGTAGTTTTACAAATGTTTGTTATTAAATTTATTAAAAAATATTGATAACTTACATATCGATATCGATATATTAACATCAAAAAATGCTAGACTTAAAGACTTTAATAAAAAGAAATATTGTTGAAAAATATCTCTGAATCAAAATTTCAAAAATGAAGAATAAAACTTTAACAATCACTTCGGAATGAATTTAAAAAAAATGTATTTTTTTATTAAAGTAAAAAAATAATTGTTCATTATGCTTATGCAGAAAATATAATTTGTATTCAAAAAATAAGTAACGACAAATATATTCTATCCTAGTATTTATATATATTCTAATTATCATAAAAAATTTCTCCAATTGAATAATTATATGACAACACGTAATACAAATATACATGTAAATATACTTAAACAATGATCATACCTTAATGACAATTTCTACCGCTTTTTATAACAACCATATATTAATTAGCATGGTTATAATCCGACTAAATTACAAAATTAATATTTTCGCGTAAATGAATAAATTAAAAAATTTGAAACTTCAAACATTTATTTTCTTGTTGACGTTCCGCAATGGAATATTAATAAGATTTCTATACCTCATTTTCATTATGAATATTTTTAAGTTCCAGAATATATAAATTATCTTTTGCACTATTTTAATAATATATACCTACAATCCTTTTGAGTAATTTTCATTTAAAATAGATCGTTTTAATTGTTTTTTATTTCAAATATTATTGAGTTATCACAGATTATCACTTATTTCTATGCCCGATAAAAAATTGCTTACACCTTGAACTTTTTTTGTTTTGTTAATACATATGTTCATATTCATATTAATATTTTTTTAAATATTTAGCTATATGATAATTGTAAATACAAGATTTATAATTTTTTTTTGCGTATAGTTTTGTATAATTAAATGACATGACTAATATACCATTATTTTATTTGAATTTTATTTAATGTATCTTATTTTCTGAATTTGAATATTTTCTATATAGTTTTATATCTAAATTTTAATATATGTTTTAATTAATTACTAATGATTATCATATATTTATTTTTATATACTATATTACAGAATTATTTATCTATAATTCATTATTTATTATTTCATCTATTTAGCTAATTTCTAAATGATTAGAATATTATTAACCCTTAAGTAATGTATTAAAATCTACAGTTATTAGGTATATTTAAATATACCAAATAAACTTCTATTACAATTATAGATGAATAATTAGATGTTATATTTGAATTAAAAAGATAATAGAAACAACTTTTCTTTTTATGCATAATCATACTATGTCTCATATAGTATCTTTAACTTAAAAATCGTCATGTCCTCGTCTTTGATTATTCTTAATAATGCATATGATTTCTAACTGAAATGCTATAAATCTACTGCCATGTATCAGATAATAAAGGTCAAAAATGGTCGATCTATAATTGGATATATTGGCTGTATTATGCACTATGTATCTCATAACTCCAAAGAATTTTATTTTAATTTCAGTTCAGAAAGTAATGTGAAAAATTATGTGAATAAATATTTCGTACATAATAAATTCGAGTGAATACTGTCTGTTATAAAATATCTTTGTTGTCAATTGTTCCTTTTCAGTTTGCAAACTTGTAAATTGTAATTTTAGTATATCAACTTCCTAGCTATTTTAAAATGTACTTATTATTAATATATTATGTTATTACATATACAATGTACTTATCGTACTCTATTTTACTTAATGATATTGTTTTCTTATCATTATTTAAACATTCTTACCGATAATGCTATGATTTTTTCAGATATGCGATACTAATTTTCGAAGTTATAAAATAAAGTGTTCGGTGTTAGAATTAAACGATCTTTAACATTTTATCATCTTTCCAACATTGACTTATCTACGAGTTTATTAATTTACCGACGAAGAACCTTTTAGTATTTATCGATTCTCGACTGTTACATAAAATATCGACCTTAATGACGAAACTTGACTTACTGATCAATTTAAGTTTTTTGAAAAGGATTCCGTTCCTATAATTCAAGTTGTGTACATGAGTCTTCAAATGATGATCATTAATTAAAATTCCATTTGTCGATCTCCATTGGATTTGTTTCGAAATATCAGCTTTATTTCTCATGCTTCTTTAAATTTGCTAAAAATGAAAACTCCAATCAGTGAAATTGAAAGCCTTCTTAGATCGTTCTCCGCAACTGACTTATTCTGCTATTTAACCTCGTGGTGTATGCTTCTATTATCAATATTATTGATAAATCCATTATTGCAGTAATTTATTGATGGTTCGCATCAGTATATGATACATTACCGTCATTAAAGTAAATATGTAAGATACCATCTTCATCATAAATTAATCTCAGTACAAAGCACTCTGTTCAACATATTGAGATGTCAATATTTTGTACTAATTTATTTCGCTACACAAATTAGTATGTGGTATGTATACAGATATTTTTTTGTATTCTATACTGCATTCTTCAAGAATTCCTTATTCATAAATTATTTAACGTTCTTGATGCTATTTATCTTTGGAAGGTTAGCAATATTTGCAATTGACACTTTTCTTATAGGTACAAGTTACACCAACTTCAATAACTCATCTTTCAAAGCAATAAATGAATGTTCTGGCAGGATGAGAAGGATTGGACTCTACTAAGCCAATGGAAGCCTCTGCCATAGCTGTTGAATATTGATTGCCATCATAAGACTGGTAGGTGTCTGCTGTTGTGTTTTCGCTAATTGATATTCATGACAGTTTGGAATATGATGTAAGCATCTTTGATTTGTAATAATGTTCTGAGACATAAGTAAAGTGCTGTTGTTACAATTTTATTTTCCGTAATTATTTTAAACTTTTTAAAATAGTATTAGATATTCTTTGACACTCGTATTTACTTTTTATATATAACCTAGTTAATTAAAGATTGCTCAATATGTGAGATAACGTCGATTGGTCAAGTTATAAAATAATAAAGATGTTCGATACAAACCAAATCGAAAAATTGTGAATTCTACGAGTTGTCTTCTGAAGTCCGCGAAGACCATCAATAGTTTATTTGATGAGAGGTACTTAATAGTATTTGGTTTTTAAATCAATTGTGAAAAATTTATTCACATATCACCATCTTACACATTCTTATGATTAAAGGTAGCTTAGAAAAGAGAAGCGACATGCTTTATAATGTTTGTCAAAGGTAGACATTATAGAAGAAGGTTGATATTTAATCTTGTAAAAAAGCTAAAAGTTGGAACGATATCAATCCGTGAAAAATGTTGTACATATGTACAACCTTGAATGAGAACGCTAGAATAAAGAAGTGATAGAAATGTTATTTAATCTTGATTTAAAAAATTCATGCATCGAATTTTCTTACAATTTTGGTTAAAACATAT
Organism: Ceratosolen fusciceps; assembly: GCA_018883505.1. Taxonomy (NCBI): domain Eukaryota; kingdom Metazoa; phylum Arthropoda; class Insecta; order Hymenoptera; family Agaonidae; genus Ceratosolen; species Ceratosolen fusciceps. The sequence continues at coordinate 252,637 of RCIC01000052.1, forward strand.
GTAACTAATGATAATACAACTGTAGTCATATTTTTATAGATTTAAGCAATTTGTACAGTTTTAGCAATAATTTTGCATAACAAAAAAAATTCTAGTACTTTGATAAGTAGAATACTTTCGATAGTTTCAAATTGCACCAAAATTAAGACAAGCTATGGGAGTCGTTCATTACATAGTAATGATGAATTCTTCGATCAAAAATTTAGCTTCAAATTAAAATTTTTAATTTATTGCGTTATATAAGCAAATTATATTCAATTCCTGAAAATTAAATAAATTATAAATATTTCATATTTATAGACACTTATACTAAAAAATATTAAATATTGAATTATAGATATTGATGGAAATGAATAACAAATACATTTTTTATATCTAAAATATTTTAAAAAACAATATAAATTTCAAAGATAAAATTTAAAATATTAACATTTATAATTTATTACGATTTGAAAAAAAATTCTTTTAAATGTATATTCTGCAAATAAAATATAATTTAGTTACTTTTATTATTTATTAATTTTTAAAAAATTAATGTAATAAAATGAATAATGAACAATAAAAGCAAAATTTAGAACCAAGAACAAGAATTATGAAAGGAAGACCACCTATTTCGTTCATAAAAAATTTTATTCTTTAATATGTGGTCTTTTTTTATAACATATTGACGCTACATTTTATTTGTATTCCTTGTCTTTAACAAATCTTTGATCATCGGATTTTATCGATTATATTTATTAGATGCTCTATAAATATAAATAAATAAATATTTTTGCATACGTAAATTTTTATTTGGTTTTGGTATAAAGTATTTGGTACTGAAGGCAGCGACATCTATGATAGTAAATAATTCAAAAAATAATAGTTTTTATCTTTTTTATATTAATATAAAAATGTGAATTTAACATATGTATAAAAAATTACGTCCATTTTATACAGGTGCTTCCGCAGATTTAAGAGGTGGATTTGATTGGAGCCTAGTATTTAAATGGGAATATCTTAGTCAAAACGAACGCCAATTTCGACAAAAGGATCCAACTCAAGGAATTCGGACGCCAATGATAGCAGGAGGACTCTTTGTAATAAATAAGAAATACTTCGAAAAATTAGGAAAATATGATACCCAAATGGATGTATGGGGAGGTGAAAACTTAGGTGATTATTTTTTTTTCCTATTTTTGTAGGAATTATACATATTTTGGCTTAAGTAAAATTTTACTTGAACATTATATATGACATGATATTATTTCGCACAAATAGTTCAATTCTAGCTCGCTTTCAAACAGATGATTTATCTGTGTAGAATTTGCTATTTATAGAATTTTACTGTTTTTACAATTCTTAAGTTTCCAACATAATGGCACTGTTTAATATTAATTCGGAGCGTTATAAAATGTTTTGGAATTATCCAGTTTTCTAAATAACGACGATTCAGCGTATAAAAGAATTTTTATGTTTAGTCTTCGTGTCATAATCATCGTTTATAAAGACTGAAAAAAAATTAAATCATAAAAAATACAAACCAGGCATACAACAAAGTACAAGAAAGGCATAACGCATTAGTTTGACGAGTGCGTATTCATACTTAAAAAGAATATAAAAGTATTACATGCCCGAACAATATCAAAAAAGAATAACGGTATTTATGTATTTAGAAAAAATACAAATTATATTAAAAAATAAAAAAAAAAAGTGGTCGAAGGAAAAAGAAATGCCAACTTAATGATGAAGACATCGAAAAATATAACTGAGTACACATACTGAGTATTGGGATCGACTAAATTACTTAAAAACCTATTAGGGGAGATGATAGCCGTATAAGCGTTCGCCTCTAAACATAACCGTTTGTACTTAAACACGCTCCTGGCGGCGTAAACTGAGAACCGTAAAATCTACAATTCCTAAACACAAAATTGATTTAAGTATTAAATTTTAGTTGGTGAATCACTTATGCACAATTTATTTAATTCTTCCGGTTTTCTTAATCACCCTATGTAAATTCAATCATGCCAAAGTACTTATTGTGTACAAATCGTATTAATATTGAATTTAAAAAATACTTCTTGTTTCTTTTCTTACATTATAAAAGTTTGAAAAAAAAAATTCTATAGTAAAGTTTCATTTAATTTTTCTTCTTCAAATTGTTAACGTATTCGTGTAATTCCATACAGTTACAACGATGCACACTTTACTTATTAGTTTAAATCGATCGATTTTTCTCAAAAAAAATATTTTAAAACTGCTTGAAAATTAACATTAAAAGATCAAGTAATTTTATAAATATAGTATAGTATATTTTAAATATATTAGTATAACAAAAAAAATATTCAATATTGATTCATTTTTCAATCTTTATCTAAAAAAAATTCTGGTTCAGTGCATTAAAAAAACGAAAAATTCGCGTTTTTTTACAATTTCATTTTATTTTGTCATTGTTTATTTTAATCTGGCACGATAAAACAACATGGTAGAGTTACATTTCATGAAATGCGAATGGATTCTATATATATATATATATACTTTTTATCAATAAGGTTATCTACCGATTACTAAATAGATATATTAAACCTATCAAAAAAGTACTTGAAAACCCTAATTTATATTTAAAAAGATACTTCTAAAAATATTCTTAACATCTGAATTTTTATGAATAAAATTTCTTAATAAATATAAATACTTATTTAGCAATTTTTTTATCTTTCGGAAGAAGCTTTTTTTTTAAAAACGCTATCAGTTTTGAAATTCTAATATGTACAACCTACTATTTTAATGATCATTTTTAAACTGGTTAATAACTATATTTTAATTATTTTCACATTTTTTCATTAATTGCCGAGAGACGTATAAAAAATAAAAGAAATAGAAACCATAAATAATACATGTATTCGTAAAATTTAAAATGATCCAATGTACATATTAAAATATTTTATTTATATACATTCAAATTATTATATACATAATTTTAAATATATCTAACAATCATCTAATTAGTAATTTTAAATAAATAATTATTAATATTTTTTACTAAATATTATCCTTTGATAATTATTAAAAAAAATGTATTTAACATAAATTACTAAATAATTACATTTTTTTTATAATTCCCATTTTAGAAATCTCATTTCGAGTATGGCAGTGTGGTGGTAGTTTAGAAATCATTCCGTGTTCAAGGGTAGGTCATGTATTCCGTAAACGTCATCCATATTCATTTCCAGGTGGAAGCGGAAATGTATTTGCTCGTAATACTAGACGTGCAGCTGAAGTGTGGATGGATGATTACAAGCAATTTTATTATAAAGCTGTACCGTTAGCACGTAACATTCCATACGGCAAGTAAGTATATAATTACAAATATATAATTTAATTGTATTGTTACTGTTATTTATTATTGCTATTATTATTATTATTATTCCAAAGTCTTCTTATTAACATTGTTAATATTCTTATAATTGTTACTATAATCGTTGTTTATTTTTATTTGTATATAATTAAATTTATGAAACTACCTTTTTAAAAATAAATACAAATTATAAGCTTTTTTTTATTAATCAATTATTAAATAAAAATGTTTGGGTTTCGGTAATATAAATAAAAAATAATCAATATGTAAGATTAAATGCTTATGGTGACATAAGCAAATAAAGTATTCAATAAAAAATTACATCTACATTATTGGTATTAAGAGGTCGAAGCATTATTATAAACTGCTTATGATTAATAAATGATAAAGAGATGAAGATTGAGTTTATATAGTAGACCATTCTTGGTTTTAGTAAATAAACAAGAATCCAACGCGTATGTATTGTAATGAAACAAAGCATGTATTTTATAATGAATAAAGTAAATGACGGTAATATCTTCTTAAGTTATCATTATTTATATGAGAAGCAATAATGTTATATATATTGATTTAACTATTATAATGTTGATTGAAGATTTTTATATTTCTTAATATTGACATAAACATTAATGTCGACTGCGATGCGTGATTATGTAATTTTATGTGTCGAATAACATCATACAGCCCCGGACCCTGCCATCTATAAAAGGCCCGCGTGTTTAGTTCGTGAAGGTGTAGATATATCAATATTTATTTAAAAATATACATTTACGACAGTATGAACTCATGCTATAATAATTATTTAATTAATTGTTTTAGAAAAAAATATAAGTATTTTTTTTTAGTATTCAGGACAGAATGGAGCTTAAACATAAATTAAATTGTAAATCCTTCAGTTGGTATTTAAAAAACGTTTATCCAGAATTAATTTTACCAAAGAGTCGAGATGGGTTGGGTGGTTTTTTTAAACAAGGTACCGCCTGCTTAGATAGCATGGGCCATCTTCTTGATGGTAACGTCAGTCTATATCCTTGTCATGATACCGGTGGAAATCAAGTAAGATTTTATAATAATAAATAGTTTAAAATAAAAATTAACAAATTAAGTAGTGATAAGATTCAAATTCATAACTACTTTAAATATAAATCAATGAATAGTGGTAAATTAATTAAAATATAGAATATTAAAATTAATTATTAAATTATTAGCTAATTCAACTATATACACTTAACTATTAAAATCTTTTTTTTTGTTATTTTTATTCGAATAATATTAAAACTTATATGATACAGTTAAATTTATTAATTTTAAAAAATTAATGCTATATATTGTCACTAATTTATAGGAATGGGGCTTAACAAATGAAGGCTTGATAAAACATCATGATCTGTGCCTAGCACTACCAATTTATGCTAAAAGTATTTCACTGCTTATGCAGATTTGTAATGGTAGCGATAATCAAAAATGGCGGTACCTTGAAGGTGGTCTTATACGTCATATAAGGATACCAGTGTGTATGGACTCGAAATATCATGTTCAGCGTGGCATCACCGCAGAAAAGTGTGATTCAAACGCAACGAGCCAGAGATGGCTTCTTCATAATTAAAATCATTAGATCAAAAATGTATTATTATTTATTATCAAACAAAAAAAAAGTAAAATAAAATAATTGAAAAGTTTATTTGTGAGAAATAAAAATAATAAGAAATTAAAAAACCAAGTTAACAACTTCAACATGAAACTATTTGCTTTTTAAAAGTATACGCTTTTGTATAATATAAAATTTGATTTAATTAACTATTCGTATGTATAAGATTAAAAAATTCATTATTCAATCATTTATATTTTAGACATATAATTTACACATTCGTTATAAATACAAAAAATTGTAAAATCATATAAGTATAAATGATATTGCTTCCTATCTCGAAATGCAATTAGAATTATTTTATCCGCCAGTGAGTAATGTTATATTTTTAGTAAGGAATATTATAATTTTAAGTTGTATAAGTAATCGCCTTTAAGGTTTATTACTTTTTCAGTAATTTTGTAAATATATTTATAAATTTTATTAGAAACATATATTTTTATATATTTATTTAATTATTATTATATATAAATACTTTTCAAATCCTAAATATAATTATAAAAGTTTTAATTTCCAAATTCTCGTACTATTATTTTTAAATAATATTCATTTTTAGTTGTAATTAATATCAAGAATGAAATATTATGAAATATAATATTTAGACGGTTATTATTAAATAAATAAAAATAAATACCGGTAATTTTTTTTTCATTTCAATTTTTTCCGCCTTTTTTTAAAGTAATTATAAATAGATTAATAACTTGTCAGCTAGAATAAATACAATATTAAAAAAAGAATGAATAGAAATCTAAACAAGCTATCAAAAATAGAAATAAAATTGTTATTTAATTAAAATAATTTTCATTTATTAAAATTGAACTATTTATACTTATGTAAGTGTTTTATTCATATTATATATTATAACATTTATTCATAATATTCACCGGACGTATTTTGCAAAATTTCTCTCACTTGAGAAAGGTACTTTGCGTTGCTCATTTCGAATCTGGGTTTTATCTCAATAACTTAGGATCAGCTTTATTTTGAATGCTTACGCCTAAGTAAGAAATAATAAAAAATAAAATCATGTATTAAAATCATACTTATCTTTTCTGTAATTTTAATAATGGAAGAACTCGCGAGTCTTCTTACTAGGAATTGAACATTGCTACTTTGAATTCTTCTCAAATATTTCCCGGGAGTGTAGATAAATGTAAATGGAGCTCAATAATAGTATACACTCACTTTAAATTATTTAACAGTTTTATTAAGAATCAAAATTACAAAGTAATAAATTTAAAAGGTCACTCTTGTTTAATTAAATTTAAGAAGAGTAATTTTTACCTAATTGAGTGCGCAAGCCGAATAGAAAATTTGAATTTAATGTTTACAATACATTATCTAGCTTATAATTTTTTTTTTAACTGATTATAAAAATGATAGGTATACAATTTTACTTATTTTAACCGAGAGGTCGGCCTATTATTTAAAGTGCATAGTGCACAAAATATTTATAAATTAAACTAATATCAATATAAATGTTTTATATACCGTTGCTAGTTTGAAATAAAAGCGCTATTACCGTAAATACTTAGAGAGCGATCACCAAATAGCTGGAAGAGTACAGTCTTTGCGAGATAAAAATTTCTTTTTGAGATTATGTGCTGACTGTAGCACTTTCTTTATTTTATTCATTGTTATTTTATCGTTTGCTTTTGTTCCGGTGATATGGTTTAAAAATATATACTTTTGTTTATATCGATACGTGATATTCTTGTTTAACGGGATGTTTGACAGGGTAAATAATCAATTGTGAATACACAATTGCTTTTATTTTTATATGTTAATATATATTTTTTATATCTTTATTTTACTTTATTGTTATGTATATTTAGTCAAGATACATTCTTGGTTGCTCGCGATCGACAACTTTTTGGGAAATTTTATTTCGGGCCGGGGACTCGAAATAGGAAAAGAAGAAGTGCTGATATCTCTCATTTTTCCGTTATATTTCCTTTTTCTCCGCCTCAGGAACTTTACCGCACGATATAATTGGTTGACAAATTCGTGGAGGAAATGAGGGAGTCGTGGCCCTTCCGTACCGACCACATTGGGCCCAGTCGAATTACTATAGTTCGATAGGCGGGGTCTAGCTCCGCCTTATCGTTTACTTTAGGGCCGTTCCGCTCGGCCTCGGTGGAAGGCGTCGGTCCTCATGTGGAGGGCTTCCCTTATCGGCCTGAGACCCCTTATCGTGATACGGACGGCTCTTGCAACCCGACAGGGTGGGCGTGGGAGTCCTCTGTCCGTTGTCAGACTTCAAGCCCCTGCGGCTGTCAAACTTCGAGTCCCTGCGGCTGTCAGGCTTCGGGGTCCTCTATAACTCTGTAGGGATTTGTTGATTTTATACTGTTTATATTCTCTTAAAGATGTTCCACTATTTCGTCCTATAACGTCTACCGTCGTCTCTCCGATCCGTATCCATACTATCGTAATTTATAACCTATAAGCTTATTATTATTTTGTGTATATCCTATTTCTAACGCCTTATGGCCCTAGTTGTTCTTAACCTTATAAATCAACGCTCGTAACTTACGCTGAATTTTTAGATAATATTTATTATATCGACAATATTTCTTAAAATTACTTATAATGCATCAGTACAAAGAAATACATAATACGCATTACAAATTCCCTCGCTTAGACATCCATCTCGCACATTCGCGATACGCAATCACGCCATCCCTAACAGGTGACATAACATGTGAATTAAATTATTAAACGAAACATTACAAATTTTTATAATTAGATAATTTCTTTTTAATAACATATAGTATTGCACGCTAACCAGAAGTTAATAAATAAATTGCGACAAATGGTCGCACTTCCACTTTTTATACTAAATTTATTATTTTTGTATATTACATATATTACATTGCTCTTATCTATGTATCTATATCAAAATAATTATAGTTCATATATTACAATCATATCAATGAAACAAAGCAGTCATGGTGATGTGTTAATACAATAGTAACGAATAAAGTCAAGAAAGTGATAGCGCTATGCATTTTAAATGATAAAGGGAAGTGTAGCCTCGTTTCTATCCCGAGATCGTTTCCCATTACCTACCGCCTGATGGTACACACTTCCCTCTAATGATAACTTCGAAAAAAAATAGAAAAAAAAAAAAATAATCCGCCTTGCTTATTATATTAAATAAAAAAATTCGCACTGCACTCTATTAGACCAAAACTAGTTTTTTTAAAATCAATCAAACACATTCTTAATTTGTATAAGCATAAGTTAAAAAAAAATAAAATACTTTTACGGTTTTACGTATTTTAAATATTTGAATTTTCATTATAACGCGTTCAAAATCCTAAGTAGTACAGGTATGAAATATTTAAAGCAGGCTTTTGATAGAAATCGTCAAGGGGATTCTCCCTTTAATAAAATACAATAATGGTAAGTGTACTTGTTACGCACTGGCGTGGGAGGTGGAAATGAGTAGGATGAATAAAAGGCAGTCTTTTGCTTGTCCAATTAATTATTTATTTGCTTGAGTTCCCGAGTCGTCGTCACTTTCACGGACTTCTAATATTCGCGTGTGTCGTCACCAACCACAGTTCACTATTTAACGTTTCAATTTCCCGCGAGCTCCGTTGATACAACAGCTCCCGCTATTACCGACTTTGCCACGTACCTTGAGTGCTTACCTCACTTATTGGCGCCAAACTTTGCCAAGATGGCGGAGGCCTAATCCCTTGTGCCGTAACTGCGCTCTCATATCCCTTCAGGCGTCTGGCTCTCGCTGGATTCGACGTTGCCTCGTGGCTCCTCGCAGCTACTCTCAGCTACCCTTTCATCTGGTTACCTGCCGGGTTGTGGCGGCGTCGCTTGTGGCGTAGGCAGCTTGTCTGACCGGTGTACTTGCTTATCACTCGTGCTCGTGCCGATGCGGCTCGTGGTCTGGCGCTCCGGGCACTCTTGCTTCTTACGATTTCGTGTTATTCAATCTTCTCGTCGTTCTAGTGTCCTTCACTTGTTCCTTTCTTTCCCTCGATTCCTCCCGCGCTTTTTTTTTCCGTCGCGAGCGACCCTCCCCTCTCGTGGTCCTAATTACTTCCTATATTAGTCTCCTCCCCTCCCCCTGGTGCCTGTCACGATTCCCTGTTGTATCCTTCCCATATTGGTTCGGGAAACATGTACACCACCCCGCACCACCCCTCCCCATACCGGAGCAACCACGAGCCCATGCAGCATCTCCAACTTCCCTCCCCCTGATGCTCCTCCTGTCCCTCCAATCACCCTTCAATTTGGCTGGCAACCAGCTCCTGCGCCACCCGCTTTCACCGTTGATAACACCCCCTTCCCGCGTTCGATAACAATTATATACTATTAAAAACAAGGCTGTAAATATGTATATTGTTGTAGTCAAATTTTGATGTATTATATTATAAAAGAATATAACTATAAAATGAATGTTATATAAAGTAGAATAATAATCTTTAAAATTTTAAAAATAAATGTTTTCAAAATAGTTGTATTGAACTTGTCTAAAAAATGTAAAATTAGTACTTAAAATAAAAAAATTTTTTGATTATGAATGTTTTTTAATAATATACTAGTATTAAAAATATTCTTAATACTTGAAAATTTTATAAAAAATATGGAAGTATAGGCATTATGAAATCTACATAAAAACACCCTGTTTTCTTTCTTCTCAGCCAACAATACAACAATATTATTTTATTAATAGTATGAGTTTTTCTTACTTTTAAATATATGTTTTCTCGACCTGTGTGTGGACTGGTTAGTGCGAACGCGGGGAAGGTGTGGGGTTCAGATTTTAAATAAACAAAATTTAAATGAATTGAGTAGATATACAGATTTATTCGGAAACTACATAAACCTTCTTCGCAATTGCCACTTGCTTTAAGTGCTAAAAATAGTTTTCTTTTTTTGATGTGTGTAGTTGTTCGTGTCGATAATGTAGATTTCACCTTGACGTGGGCGTAGGAGTTTTCGAAGTATCTAACGTCACGTTCGCGTCATGCGCACTCTCTAGTTGTAGTTCGTTGTTACCAACATCGATTGCGGTGTACGGGCGGGTGAGTTAAGCGTATGCATGTGCTCACTGATGCTCGTCATCGCTTACGTGCGTACGCAATGGCCAATTGTACCAACGGCGTTTGCGAGGCGGCGGTGGTGGTGGTGCTTGAGAGTGGGGGTCTGCAACAACTGCAACGAGTGACATATATCCGCGGTGTATCCTTGTCGTATTGTAGATGCCCGCGTCGCCGTGGAGGGGGACTCGTCTTTCGTCACCGCTTCGGCGAAGAACCTTCGTTCGGAAGTGCAGGGCACTTCACCGTTTATTACGTCGTCTTCGTTACTTGGTGGGAGTCTATGAATCCTTGTGCGCAGCGCGTCTCGATTCGACATGGGTACGCGCGTCTTCGGATACAGGAGCGTCTAGTTGTGGGTGCACGGATGCACGCTTCGAGACTTATCGTTTGGTTTCACGTCGGCTGTGTTTTCTGATCTTTTCGCACCTGTGTTAGGATACCAACCGTCCCACGCCATTCTTTCAGTCTTTTCCTCCTCTCTCTCTTCCTCTGGAACTTTCCCTTTCTTCACTCCTCGTTTTTTCTTTTCGTGTTCCTTGTGTTTCTTGTCCGCCGACAAGAAGTGGAGGATTGAGCGTACCATCTGCCTGTTTTTCTTACCCTTTCCTTCCGCGCGTGTTCCTCAATCCCTTTCTTTTCGCGTTGAAAGTAGGTGTGGGTATCCCGGACTTTACCCTATGCCAGCAGCGTTACACGTATTCATTCAATCATACCCCGCGAAATTCCGCGGGGCGTATACTCCAGTCCTGGGATCCTCTCTCCTCGTGCGTATCGCGGTCTTTTGCGTTTTTTCGCGCAGGGTGTATATCCCGTCCCGCCCTGCCGTCGCCCCGCGTGATTTGTTGGTTCACAACAATATGGTTAATGAAAATTTAATAGATTTTAAATTATTTTCTTAATTTTACTGATTTATTAATTAATTATTCTTGCATATTCAATACACATATCCGTTGAACAAATATCAGAATATTAAATTCTTTTTTATTTAAATGTAATTTGATTAAAATTAAATTGATAAAATTACAGTAATTGAAGTATAATTGATGATCAAGTGATGAAAAGTTTTAAATTTTTTAAAACGATTAAAACGATGAAAAGTTTTATAAAAATCTTTAATTTGCAAGGACCTAACTTCAGGAAAAAGTTGAATACGTGAATGTTTGTAAATATTCAAATAATTTTTCGAAAAATGATTCTTTTCAAAGAATGTATCGTTGCGAATTGTAATAATAAATTAAAAGTGAATATCACATTTAAATTGCTGAGAAAAATGCAATTCATTTGTTTTGAATTTAAAAGCTTAGAGAAGAGTATAGAGGATTTCGATACTTATAAATATTGTATTCTAAGCCTAAGGAATTAAAAGGATTGTAAACGAACACGAGGGGGGATTGAGAAAGGAAAAGCCGGTGAAGCGGTAGCTAATCGACGGCTAGATAGGGAAGAGGCAGCGGAACAGGAGGGATACCGGGGGGAGGAGAGCTGGGGCTGCTAACTGCGCCCGTGGTCATTTCTAGATGGGAAGGCGGCGCGGGGCGGGGCGCCCGCTTCCTTACCCAAGAAAGCATCGAGAGAAAGCAACGGAGAAGGGCGCTGGGGCTACTATCTGCGCCCGCGGTCCGTGATGAAGAGGGCGGCGCGGGGCGGCGTGCACGCGTCCCCACCCAACAGCAAGGAAGCATCGAGAGGAAGCAATGGAGAGAGAGGCGCAGGGTGGTGTGCACGTCGGCCGAACCAACATTAGAAGGAAGCGGAAAGGAAACGCGCCAATCACCGGGGGGAGGAGGACACGAGCACGGGAATTAATTAGCGCCACAGGAGGGGAGGGTCGCTCGAGTCGGGCAAGAAAAAACCGCGGGAGGATTGGCACAAAGAAAACAAGGGAAGGATATCATCATCGGCGAAAGCAGGTCGGAGGAGAGGGGGCAGTATCGTTTGAACTTTCGCAAGGAAGAGACGACGAGCACTACCGAAAGAGAAGCTGAGAGCAAAGGGAAAGATCGAGAAAATTCGAGAAGAATAAGATAACAGGCAAAAGCAAGAACACCGAAGAACGGAGGACGCGAGCGACAACCAGCAACTGCACGAACAACCGGCAAGATTTCAAAGGGTCCGCGCAACAACGTCGCAGCTAACGCCAGCCTGAAGGGAAGGTGGGAGCGCACACGCACACAGCGCAAGGGACCAGGCCTCCGCCACACCGGCGGAGATTGGCGCCAAGTTTAGTTGCAACGCAAACGAAGAACAAGGGCAAGCGACGCGAGACAAGACCGTGACCAATAAATATTTAAAATAACAAAAAGGCGTTATTATTTCTTCCTGAACCTGCCACCCCATCCCAGTGTTTAACAAGGATAATTAGTAAAAGATGCATGGTATCAGATTGAAATACGGGAATAAGGTATCGGAATAAGTTACCGGGATGCTACGGCTGGTATTAATCCTAAACATCATAGCAACTTTAGAGTACTTACCCAATTTATCACTGGGAAGCGTATTCCATTTGTGAGTTTGCCGTCATTGCGATATCATGTTATTATGAATATACAAACTAAATTTTTAGGGTATAAATGTAAGATACTAACTAAATGATGAGGAAGCATCATCATCACAAATATAATAATCAAAATTTTTTTTTCTAAATTTTTTGTAGGTTATTATTTTAATTTAAATTACACTTTAAATTTTAAAATTGTAATGCAGCTTATATTTACAAATATTTAAAATTAAATTTTAATTTATTCAGAATACAAGTCTAATTTACAATCGAGTCGATGTTATACCATTAATTAAATAGCATGAAAAATGGCACATTCGAATGTATAGTAATGAACGAATGATGATTGGAACAGTCATAAGTATTGTCATCAATTGATATTAGGACATACAATCACAACATTTTAGAATAGTGCCGTTATAACTTGGGGAAAGCAATCTTACTGGCCATTTCTGGAAAGGAACATTCGACTATGAACATGCTCTTAATGGAAGTAGATTGGAAGTACTTTGGACAACAAAATAATGTTTATGGTCCAAATTGTTGTCTGATGAGTTTATTCGGTAGTTTTCTAATTTTACAAAATAATTCCTATAAATACTTTAAACTATATTATACAAGCTAAATGCACAATTGTATCTTAATATATTTATTGTATTATACAAATTACATGTTTGAAAAGAACTGTTTTCTTTTTTAAAATTAAATTTCGTTTATTTGTAATTTATATTGGATATTTAAATCTAATTAAACTTTTACTAAATAAATACATTTTTTAATTTTCTAATTTTAAAAACTAATTTGCTTTTACCTATTAAAATAATTTATGTAGAATATATATCTGAATTCTTTTAAGTAGTTCTAAATATGTAAACATACGGTTTCAGTTTAAAAAATAAATATTTTGAAATATTTTTCATTTTTCAGTTGATAACACCAATCGATACGCTGTCGGGGTTTCGATGATCTTATTTCTGACAATCATTTTTTCACTAAAAACAAATAGAAATTATATATCAAACCATTTTAATAGAATTCATTTCTTATACAGCATATTTTTTTCAGTTTTTTTTCTCTCAATTAATGTAACTTCTTGGTCAACATATACCTATTGAAACTTTTATTATATCTATATCTTATCCGCAGTAACATTTTTAGAATAAAAGATAAATAGAAAAATGTAATAGATAAATAAGAGATAATAGACTAATAGATAAATGTTTAGATAATAGATAAATAGAAAAATGTAATAGATAAATAAGAGATAATAGACTAATAGATAAATGTTTAGAATAATAGGTTCCTTATCGTTAATCCATTAATTTTCTTATAAATATACTGTTTTAATACGGTATTCATTATTTATACTACTTATTTGTACTTTATTTACAGATAAAAATTTCTTTAAATCTTAATTTATAATAATTAAAGTTTAATTTCTCAGTGAAAAATAAGTTTTTTTAATAGCAACTAACCAATCATCTTACCAATTGACGCCTAGTAATTCATTATATTATATATAATAAATATTTTTATTTGTTGTTTAATTATAAAAAATATTTAATTAATAATAATAATTTTATAAAATGATTTATTATTTTATAAACTTTATATAAATTTAATATAAACTAAATATTTTGATGTACTTCAAGAATTGTAATTATTTTATTATAATTTCAAAAAAAATTTTAATGTTAATTAAAATGTCAATGTAACCTTTTGATCATTTTTCAATTACAGCATTGAGATTTTATTTATATATTTTTAAAAAAAATATTGAAGCTTATAAACACCATCTATCAATTTTATTTAAAAGTAAAGTTTAATCATATTTTTTATTAGTAAAAAACTAATAAATCAATAAATTCATATATAATAATTAATTTTAATTTATATATAATAAAAATTTAATAATAATTTCAGCTAGTATTGAAATATAATCATTAGAAATAAATTTTAACCTATTTATAATATTTGTATTTATTTTAATAAATATTAATGCACTAAATATATTTTTTAACAGTTAAAAATAATGAGTGATTCGGAAAATAAAATACAGCAAATAAAAACAAAACCAGTAAATAATGCTTGGTTATTAAAAATTCCTGAGTTTAAACCAATAGATAATCCACATCGTTTATTAGAAGAAAGTTCTTTTGCAACAATTTTTCCTAAATATAGAGAGAAATATTTAAAGGAATGTTGGACACTTGTTCAAAAAGCTTTGAATGAATATCATATTAAAGCAGAATTAGATCTTATCGAAGGAAGTATGACTGTTAAAACAACAAGAAAAACTTGGGATCCCTACATCATTATAAAAGCTCGGGATATGATAAAGCTTATGTCTCGTTCTGTACCTTATGAACAGGCAGTAAGAGTACTACAAGATGATATTGGTGCTGATATTATTAAAATTTCTTCATTTACAAGAAATAAGGAAAAATTTATTAAAAGACGCCAAAGACTTATAGGACCTAATGGTTGCACGTTAAAATCAATAGAATTATTAACAAATTGTTATATACTAGTTCAAGGTCAAACTGTAGCTGCATTAGGTCCTTACAAAGGATTACAACAAGTACGTCGTATTACTGAAGACACAATGAATAATATTCATCCAATTTATAATATTAAAGCATTAATGATTAAAAAAGAACTTAACAAAGATCCAAGGCTAAAAAATGAAAACTGGCAACGGTTTCTACCAATATTTAATAGCAAGAATATAAATAAACGAAAACAACCCAAAGTTAAAAGTATTAAGAGACCTTATACACCTTTTCCACCACCAGTTTCTGAAAGTAATCTTGATAAGAAATTATCATCTGGTGAATTTTTTCTTAAAAATGAACAAAAATCTTATAAAAAATTAAAAGAACAAGAAGTTAGACATGAAGAAGCAGCAAAGCTACGTCAAGAATGCAGGAAACAGGTATTTATACCACCTGAAGAGAGTGAAAAAAATTTAAATAGTCAAAAAAATGATATTAATATTGATGAATTTAAAAATAAAATCAAAAAAAGACTACAAAAACATAATTGTTAAAATTATTTAGTAACTAAGTACACGTTTAATTGTAAAATAAATTTGATTAAAAATATTAATTCTTTTGTATTAATTTATATCTTTTATCTGTATATAATTATTTGTAAACTTATTTTTAAAATTATAAACTCTAGGTTATAAAGTGTTGATAATAATGTGGTTTTAAACATTAAAATAAAAATTATATTTAATACATCAATAAAATTTATAAAATTACTTAAACTTAAACTTAAAAAAAGGAAAAATTTTTTATTTAAAATATATAATTGTAGTTGATTATTTTTGAGAAAACAGGTTCAATGTTATAATTACAATTTAATTTTTAATTTAAAATTCCTATATATTTTATAAGTATGACAAAAGTATTTTTTTAGATTTTATGGTCATCCGCATTTTACAATTCTTTCAATAATTTCCTTTATTTATACATTCATTTATTATAAGATTGATAACCTTTCACATATTTCACATTTATAAATTTTGTATTAAATTTATATAATGATTAATTCGCTATCGGAGTGCACCTCATAAGATCGTCTTGATTGGTGTAGAAATAGTTTAGCGAGAACTCGCCTGCGTTCGCTACTAGAGGAAAGCAATTTCCCCAAATGAACGTAAATTTAGATTAAGCTTCAATCGAACAGCACTCCCAAGAAACATGTGAAAATAATTAATGTCATTAAGAAATAATATAGCGTTTATATTAAGCCCAAATAATTTAGTTAAAATATAATTTTACCTTTTAATATCTGTTCTCGACCGGGGAGCGGACGGGTCTACCGTCGTGCAGGAGTGGAAGGGGTGAATAATATTATACGGGGTCTAGTTCAATACTCTTTATTTTTCCTTTGGATACAGTAATTTGCAGGGGTTTCCGTGTCTTCTCCGATATATGTTCCTGGTTACTGGTGGTGTCGCGTGATGTTTTCTCTCTCTCTTCTTCGTAGCGCACGTAGCTATGGCACTCGGCTGATGGTGCCGGTGTCGGTGCTACCAGGCGGGTGGAGAAAGGGGCCTGTCAGCTGTCCCGGGGTCATCATTGCCTGCGTGACGTACGTGATTACCTACGCAGTCGTTGGCGGTGGCGGTGGGGGCGCAGGCTGAGGCAGTCGTGGGAGTGACGTGACGCGGGGCTTGCGTGGCGGCGTCGGTCACTGTTGGTGTAGGAGGGCTTCGTCCTTTGGTGGTGTGGCGTCCGTGTCGACGTCTTCACATTGTGAACGTCCGTATGTGTGCAGGAGACGCTAAATCTTGGGCAGAGGTAGAGTTGTCGCGTCCTGTGCCGTTGGTTGTGTCTTACTGGCGTCGCGCCTTCACTCCCTCAGATGCGAGTGAGGGTCTGACGAGGTACTTTCTCGCAAGTTGATGGTGCGTCTACACACCTTTGCGGTTTGCTAATGCGGTGGTCCAGTCGGTGGCGTTCGTCTCCCGTATTTCACGTTTCTCCTGCCCTTGGGAAACTTTCACTTTCTCTCTCCACCTTGTCTGTTCAGGGTGTCCTCTCTTCCACCTTTTCTCCACCTAGTTTTTCGCCTCTCACGCTGACGGGGGAATATCTCGAACCGGGCGTACCATTCCCACTTCCCTTTCTGCTTTTTCGCTCTTCCGACCTACCATTCCCGAACTTCTTGCCCGGTCCTCTGCGCGCGTTACGTCCCTCCCAGTCGCTTCCCTACGGTAACACGGTGGAGCAGGCGTTCGTGTCTTCAGGGCTATTGCCCTGCGCTCGCGGCGCAAAACGTTATCGTCCGCCAGCACTCGCGAGTAGTCCGCGAGGCGTCGGCCTTCGATCTTACTCCACGGGTGGCCCGCGAGCTGCAATCAGTTCGCATCCCGCGGTTGACCAGCAAGGCGTAATCAGTTGATACCCCGCGGGAGACCCGCGAAGCGTAATCAGTTGGTGTAATCGGTAGTCCCGGAGGATTGACGCCTTCGTGCGCGTCACCGTTCGTGCTCGCGTTCTCCTATACTGTTGTTTCCCTCTGCGTCATTGCGTTCGCAACAATATCTTTTATAAAATATAATTGTTATGGATTGCTGGAAGATAGCACACACGTGTAGACACCTTGCTCTAGCTACAAGGAGAAAGAAGGCTAGATTGCGCTGAAGCGCTGCTCACGTCTCGCGGGCATACCCGCGAGCCAAGAGCCGCAATACGGCTAAAGTCAAAGGGCTGGATGCATAACGTGCGTCTATGACCTTTTCCAGCCGGTAAAACGCGCGTCGGAAAGCAGATTTTACTGAGGGGAGAAGGACGGACACAAAGATACATAGTAACCCACCCAGATGCCCAAGTTTGGCAGCACAAACAAGGAAGGAAGAGAGGAGAAGGAAGGAGTGATCAAGGGGGTAGACCTGAAAGGTAAAGAGAGAAGCGCAGCGAAGGCACGAAACGTGAACGAACGGAGAAAGAATACGATCGAAAATAAAAAAGAGACAGAACTACCCCCCTCCCCCCTCGAGAGAAAAAATTGCGCGTGCTGGAGTAATAAGGCGAGAAAGACAGTTCGATTTCGGAAGTCAAGGAGGATCCTGTCTCTTATGAGCCTACCAAACCACGAATACATATCGATCGAGGGAAACCGAGAGAAAAGACCGAAAACCGACGGGAAGGCAGCAAGGAAGGAAGTGATCGAGGAAAGGGTTACGCGATGCGAGGATTGTTGATTATATTGTGGCAGGTAGGCGATATCCGGCCTACTCGTATGAAGCAAGGTGGGAGAACTCTACACTTCTCCAACAAAAGGAGCGGTAACAATTAAGAGGACTATAAAATAAAGGCCCAAGGGTACGCGAAGTGACCTCACCTACATGTCTTCAGGTCATACCTACGAGGAGTAACCGGCAACAAGGAAATCTGCCTTACCGACTACTTGCGTCAACTACACCACGAGCGTCGCTATCCGCTAGCCTCGAGAACAGCTGATCACTGGGGAATTCTACTGATGTCACCAACTTCGCGATCAACAACGGACAGAAAAAATTAACAGATTGTAAAGCGAAGTTTCATCCTGGGATAAGACTATAAAATAAAAACTGTGTATTGAATTACACTGCACTCCTCTCTACGAAAACCAGAAAATAGAACCGGTGTAATTGACAATAATTTTATATTTTAATATTTTATATAAGATAATTTTTTATTTTAATGTTTTTTTTTCTGCTATTACAACATTAATGGTATTCTCTCGTGGATGGCATTTGTTCGATTAGAATTCTTAATAATTTTTTACTAGTCATTTGTAATACCTTCAAGCACCATTTTCCATAAATAACAATAATATAAGAATTGTTACTGTTACCGACGGATACGGTAACACCAAAAGGGCAAGAGAAAAGCGCGTCAGGCAGTGGGGAGAGGGGAGTGGAGAGTATAGAAAGTAAAGAAAGTAATTAGGACCGCGAGAGGGGAGGGTCGCGCGCGTCGACGAAAGAGAAAGAAAAGAAACAAATGAAGAGATTATCAGGAGAGGTAGGAGGTGGATAGCGGGAGAAGTGTCGGTCGAACCATGAGACAGAACGGTTGGCGATCTTGAGCAGAACAAGCAAGTACAATATCATTGAATCAAAGGGAACCGGACGGAGATAGACGAGAAGGTGACAGAGACCCGAAGCAGGAAAGAAGAGCACCCAGATGGTGAGACAACGGGCAGCAGCGGCACGAACACGAGTTGACAGGTTTGTCGTTCAAACCAGCCACCTACACACAAGCGACGCTGCCACGATCCGGCAGGCGACCAGGTGAGAGCGTAGCCGAATGTAGCCGCGAGGAGACACGAGGCAACGTCGCAGTCAGCGACAGCCAAGCGCCTGAAGGGAAGGTGGGAGTGCAGCCACAGCGCAAGGGATCAGGCCTCCGCCAAGTTGGCGGAGATTGGCGCCAAGTGGGGTTAGGCCTCAAGACACGTGGCGATGTCGATAAGAGCGGGAGCCTTCGTATCATCAGAGCAAGCGGGAAATTTAAACGCTTGAATAGTGAACTGCGGCCAGTGGCGACACACGGAAAGGGTAGAAATCGAGGAAAGGGACAACGACACGGGAATTCCGATAATAAAGATTAATTGAAAAAACGCAGAATATATTTCTTCTTCCTGCACATTCCCACCTCCCACACACGTCCGTAACAGTTATCCTTTACACAGTTTTTCTTGTTATCCATACGAAAATTATAGGGGGTGTATATTAGATAATTACTTGAATTTCATACAATTCTTTCAGACTACCAAACTTTACAGTTTGTTGAATAAAGCGATAATAAAAGTAGAATTTCTTCGCGTGCATTATTTTCATACTGATATAAATACTGATAAGATGAAACATGCAAAAACTGTATAATTATTCATCTTCTTTTTATTTTAATCAAAACTCTATTTATATTTCATTCCAAACTTATTATGGCATTCTTAATTATTACAATCCATTGTGGCAATCCACACATTGTTATGGAGTTCTCTTTAGATTGTTTAACATATTTGAGTAGTGCTATTTTTCCGTTGAGGAATAGTTCTTTATGTTTGAAATCAATCAAACATGCATTCTGTTTTAAGTATTAAGATCCTAAAATTGCGTCGCAGTGTATGTTAAAATTATCAGGTGCAATATGAAATTTGCGCAAATTCCAAAGGGTTTAAGTTCTCCAAGTTTTCAAATCATTCCCTTCCAATATCCTTAATAGATTAATATTTTATAGCTTTCCGCTTTCAAAGTTATATTGTCACTGAAGCTTAACGGTATTTCCATCCAATAAAGTTTTAAATAATAGAAACCTAATTTGAAAGTCGTTAGATTCGACTATGAATTTAACGGTAATATTAAATATTTTCATAATTACGGTGCCTAAGGAGTAAGTAGTTCTTGGCCCTATTCCTATCCAAGAATGATAAATTCATTCATTCTAATTTTATATCTGTCGATTATAAATCTTATTTTTATTAAATTTACTTTGGATTTGGTATCCAGCATGATGTTCATACTTGTTTTACTGAATGAATCATTAATTTGTTCGTAAGGGATTGTTTGCATGTGGTCGTATTCGTATGCTGTCCCATTCGTAAGGAATTTCCGTTTTTTTTATCATGAAATTGTCTTTTTCAACATTACTAAAAGATGTGATAGAAGTTTTTAGATTAGCTATATTATTGCTTGCATTACGTCTAAAACAATTTTGAGTGACTCAATTGTTGGTAAAATTTACAGATGATTGATTTAACTTCGGTAGGTGCTTCTTATTATACAAGGAGTAATTCTTCTCAGTATGACCTATTCTCGAACACAATTGACAAGTTCCAATTAAAGTACAATTATTCGTAGTATTACAATCTGTACTCCTTTACTTTTATTTATTCAGTACAATCGATTTTCAACAGGTACATAACAATAGATGCAACCATAAGGCTTTGTTCTTACTTCTATTCGATATCGACAGCATCTGTGATGTCATCGATTCTTAATTCACGGCTCGTGATTTACCCAAGCGTATATAAATATAAAATTTACTACATAAAGTCTTTGTTCTATTATCCAAGGTTATAACCCTCTCATATTCTTGCTGGAACTAAGTCCTCAGTTTCTCAAGAAGCTGTGTCATAATTCGAGGAGTATAATAAATCCTATTTATGAAATTTAGGAGTTCTTGAAATGTCTTTATTATTATGAGTCTTTATTATGATCTAGCCCTGTTGTGGTCTTCACGATCCATTAGAGATTGATGATCGATTTCTGCTTGGATCTTTATGGAATTTTCCTCAGATATACGATCTATCTTGTAACCAGCTAAGTTGGAGGATTACTTGAAGAGAGGTTTATGTCGCGTTAAAATATAATAAAAAAAAAATTTATCCGATTAAAAAGAAAAATCATTTACCTTTAAAAGAAAAGTATTAATTTATTTTGTTCCTTTCTAAAGTTTAAGGAAAAAAGTGAATTACTTTGATCTGAAGAAAAATTATTTACTGTGAGATGAACATTATTAAAACACTTTATTTTCCCTTTTAAAATGTAAGTAAGAAAAATTATTTCGATTAAATAAAAAAATTATATAGCTTTGAGAAAAATTAATTATTTATTTTATTTTCCATTTTAGTATATATATATATATATATATATATATATAAAATAATAAAAAAAAATATATATATATATATAAATAAATAATTGTGATTTTACCCCAATAACTCGGAATAAGCTCTATTTTGAATGCTACTTTAAATAATTAATAATATTTAAAAATATTGTATAATAAATGTACTGTTATCGAACGTGGAAGGGGGGTGTTACCAACAGTGAAGGCGGGGGCGCAGGAACTGGTCGTCCACCAAATGGGAAGGAGATTGATGGGAGAGGAGGAGCATCGGGGGGAGGGAAGTTGGGAATGCTATCTGCGCCCGCGGTACCTCCAGGATGGGGAGGGGCGGCGCGGGCGTTGTGCACGCTTCCCTACCTAATGGCCAGGACGAGGAGATGACACGACAAGCGGCGGAGAGGGAAGCTCGGGCTGTTACCTACGCCCGCGGTCCCTTTGGCATGGGGAAGGGCGGCGCGGGGTGGTGTGCACGCTTCCCGAACAAATACGGGGAGAAGCAAGAGGGAAACGCGCCAGACACCGGGGGGAGTGGAGGAGATTAATATAGGAAGTAATTAGGACCGCGGGAGGAATCGAGGGAAAGAAAGGAACAAGTGAAGGACACTATCAGGGGGAGGTAGGAGGCCGATGGCTAAAGGGGTCAGTATCGTTTGAGCCCTCATAAAAAACGGTCAGCGAGCATAATTATCGCAAGCAGATACACCTCACCGAATAGAAGATAATCGATCGGTGGTCGACGAGAAGATTGAATAACACGAAATCGTAAGAAGCAAGAGTACCCGGAGCGCGAGACCACGAGCCGCGTCGGCACGAGCACGAGTGATAAGCAAGTACACCGGTCAGACAAGCTGCCTACGCCACAAGCGACGCCGCCACAACCCGGCAGGTAACCAGATGAAAGGGTAACCGAAAGTAGCTGCGAGGAGCCACGAGGCAACGTCGAATCCAGCGAGAGCCAGACGCCTGAAGTGATATAAGAGCGCAGTCACAGCACAAGGGATTAGGCCTCCGCCATCTTGGCAAAGTTTGGCGCCAATAAGTGAGGTAAGCACTCAAGGTACGTGGCAAAGTCGGTAATAGCGGGAGCTGTTGTATCAACGGAGCTCGCGGGAAATTGAAACGTTAAATAGTGAACTGTGGTTGGTGACGACACACGCGAATATTAGAAGTCCGTGAAAGTGACGACGACTCGGGAACTCAAGCAAATAAATAATTAATTGGACAAGCAAAAGACTGCCTTTTATTTATCCTACTCATTTCTACCTCCCACGCCAGTGCGTAACAATAATATTTATTGTAAAAATTTTTATTAAAATTGAATTTCTATGAAAATATAAATTATTCAAATTGAAACTGACGTAGATAATACGATAATTTTTAACCAGCACTATATTCTCATTTAAACTAAAATCTGTAGTATAAACTTTTTATTCATTGAAACATTTTTTAAAGGATTGAAGTAAATTAAAAAGCTGCATTTTGATACTTCTATGGAATATATTTTGTATAAATAATGACGAAATACATATATGAGTCATGAATTTACAATAAAATTAGGAAACTGTTAAAAGTTTTTACAAATTTCAAGACACTAAATATTTATATTATTTATCAAATAAATACTTTATATATTTAAAGAATTGTCCAATTAATATTATTTTTTTTCAATTTTCATATAATCATTTCATTTTATGAATATTGCAAATAAATTACAGTAAAAAAAAAAAAATTTAATTATAAACACTGCTGCTTTCCTAAAAATTTTGTCAAAATATGTATTATATTTTAAAATTTCCACCTTTTACAATTAATACACGATATAAACATTTTTATTTATTTTCGAAACCGAGTTAAGTACGTTGCAAAAATAATATTTAATAATGACAAGAATGTCACTCAAAAGTTTTTCTTTTTTTTCTTGAAATTTTGGATTTCGTATACTTTTCAGAACATAGATGTTATAGAATTTTCTGATTATCCTGTTTTATATGTTATGTATGACTGTTTATGTAAATTAGTACTGAAAAAAGGATTGTTTTAAAAAAATTTAGAAAAAATTGATTTATATAATGTGACAAAAATGTATGCATTTTACTATATTATTTAACACAGTATTTAAGATAATTTGAAGAATATTATTGGTATTTTTTAATAAATTAATTGTAGCTATGAGGATTAAAAAAACATGTAAATATGTAGATAGATTATAATAGTTTATAATAATAAAAACGAATTCTGTAATGTTGTAAAGGGAATATTTGTTATCAATATACGGTAAAAATCAATAATAAAAATAAGAGAAATTTAAAAAGTTGGAGTAAGGGCAATGAAACAAGGAATGGTGTACAATGATAAAGGCTTTTAATCCGTTAGATCGATATTTTATACGTTCCGTATACTTAATGTAAAAAAACCTGGAGAAAAAAAGAACAAGAATTAGTTCGAGACAGAAATATACTTCATTTTTATAATTATTTTTTTTGACACGTAAATATTATATAATTAAATAGAAAAATAAAACGTAAATACGAACAATAACAAAGTAATACGATATTAAACCTAGCGCTTACATGAAGGAACAAGACATACCAGAGTATTTAGAAGGCTGTGGATTATTGGCTGCAGCCAGCGATAATATGCCAGAGGGATGTGATATTTTAAGAGAAGTTAGTATTCAGGTTAGATGAGGATTTGTTATTTAATTTTTTATTTGTTAACCATTTTTAATATTTCATATTTCTTGAGGTAATGTTTTTTACTTATATATAATTTATTTTATAAATATAGTAAATATATATATATATATACATACGTTTTTTAATATAATTAACAAAAATGTTAAAATTAAATATAAAATAAAATATTTAATGCAAAATAATTAGAATTATTAAAGAACTGATTTAAAAATTTATTTTTATATTCAATATTTTAATATTTAATTTATTGAACCATGTTTAAATTACATTAAGTAGTTTAAAATTAATAATATGTAATATGTAATTAAAAATTATAATAATATTTTTGATAAAACAATTGATTAAAATTAAATATATATTACTTTTAAGTTTGATGGATTTAATTTATATTTTGAACATATTTTATTAATAGTTATTTCCACAATATTATTCCTCTAAAATAGAATAATATTAAAGTGTTTTTTAAAAATAATTCAATAGTTCTGTAAAAATATTAATTAAATATATAAGTAAGAAAAAGAAATTTGATCATTAAAATAATAGTACTTAATTAAAAACAGATAAGTTTACATTAAATTATTTTCAAAAATTAGTATAAAGAAAGATTAATTCCAGTTTTTTTCAAATATGATATAAATATAAATTAATTATAAATAAATTATATGTTTTAATTTCTATATTCTTTGATTCAAATTTATTTAATACACCATTTTAAATAACATATTTTTTTATAAGTTTAAAACTTAAATCTTAGTAACATTAATTTTTAAAATAAATAATAAATTAATAAATAAAAAATTATTACAAAATAATAAATATATATTAATATATTAAGATAATACATATTTTTTTTTAATATTTAAATTTTCAATAGTCTACTGGTATAGAATAAATAAAATTTTTGTAACTAATAAAAAAATTTTAAATTATGTAAATAAAAAGAATTAATTTACTATAAAAATTTTATAAATATATTAGATTTAAATTTGATGTTTTAAATTAAGTATTTAAATTTAATAAAATTAAAAATAGACTCATCGTTTTAAAACAAATTGATAATGAAAATGTATTACTTTATTTTAAAAATCTATAATAATTTTATTATATACTTTTATTTATTTACTTTTTTTTTATTTATATACTTTTTTCAAGCATTCTAAGTACTTTTATTAGTATATAATTTATGTGGTAAATTATTTTATGATAAAAATATGTTTATAATAATGAATATTGATAAGTAATTAATTAAAATTGATTAAAATTGGATATATTTTAATTATTAAACTTAGAGAGCCTTGTTTTAGTAACTTATAAATTAATGATTGTTATTGTCTAACTAATAATTTCTTTATTTTGTTTAGACTAAAGAACAAACCAAAGAAAAGAAACTTACAAATATCTCAATATCAACTAGCGAAGCAAAAAAAACTGTTATGGTAAAACATCCTGAATCTAACAAACCTAAACCAACTACAAAAAAAGGTAAACCAATACAAGCTGATTTGGATGTCTCAAAGGAATTTATAAGATGCAGAGATGAAGGTTTCAAGAGGCTTGACCTGAGTAAATCTAGTATTACTAGTTTACCAAGCAGTGTCAAAGATTTAATAAACCTTGTTGAATTCTATTTATACGGCAATAAATTAGTAACTCTTCCTTCAGAAATAGGGAGTCTGAAAAATTTAAAGACTCTTGCCTTAAGTGAGAATTCACTAACAAGTTTACCAGACACTCTAGAGAATTTAAAACAGCTCAAAGTTTTAGATTTAAGGCACAACAAGCTTAATGAGATTCCAGAAGTTGTTTATAAGCTTACATCATTAACTACACTTTTTCTTCGTTTCAATCGAGTAAGATATGTGGATGATAAAATACGTAATTTAACAAACTTGACAATGTTAAGTTTAAGAGAAAATAAAATTAAAGAACTCCCTGGTGGAATTGGTAAACTTATAAATCTTGTTACTTTTGATATTTCACATAATCACTTAGAACATCTGCCAAGAGAAATTGGTAAATGTGTACAATTATCAACACTTGATTTGCAGCACAATGAACTTCTAGATATTCCAGAAACAATTGGTAATCTTATTTCTATTACAAGGTTAGGTTTAAGGTATAATCGTTTAACCAATATCCCAAAATCATTAATTAATTGTAAGCTTATGGATGAATTCAGTGTAGAAGGAAATCAAGTATCTCAGTTACCTGATGGATTACTTTCAAGTCTTTCGAATTTAAAAACAATTACATTATCAAGAAATGCTTTCACCTCCTATCCATCTGGTGGACCTTCACAATTTACCAATGCTTACTCTATTAATCTGGAGCACAATAAAATTGACAAAATTCCATATGGTATTTTCTCAAGAGCAAAAAACCTTACTAAACTAAATATGAAAGAAAATCAACTAACTGCTTTGCCACTTGATACTGGTATTTGGATCAATATGGTAGAGCTAAATTTAGGAACTAATCAACTAACAAAAGTTTCAGATGACATCCAATATCTTCAAAATCTTGAGATTCTCATTCTCTCAAATAATCTGTTAAAACGTATTCCAGTTAGTATTGCCAATTTACACAAATTAAGAATACTCGATCTTGAAGAAAATAAAATTGATTCACTACCAAATGAAATTGGTTTTCTTCGAGATTTGCAAAAATTAATTTTACAATCTAACCAAATAACTTCATTACCAAGAGCTATTGGTCATCTTACAAATCTTACACATCTTAGTGTGGGAGAAAATAATTTAAGTTATCTTCCAGAAGAGATTGGTACACTTGAAAATCTCGACTCTCTTTATATTAATGATAATGTTAATCTTCATAATTTACCATTTGAATTGGCACTATGCACAAACCTTAATATTATGTCAATCGAAAACTGTCCCTTATCGCAGGTACCATCAGACATAGTGGCAGGTGGCCCATCACTTGTTATTCAATTTCTTAAGATGCAAGGACCTTATAGATCCATGTAATAAAATTATAATAAATACCAATTGTTAATATATTGCAAAGAAAATATTAAATTAAAAAATAAATTTATAAAGCAGTCAAATTATAAGAATCCAATATACTAACTTTTTATAAATAACATATTTGTAAAATGATTATTTTAAAAAATAATAATCTTAAATTAATGTTATAACCTTCTGAAAATTAAAATTTTGAGTATACTTAATCAAAATATTTAAAAATATAATTAAGAATGTTTTGTGTTTATTAAAACTATATTAGCATGCTTCATATTAAATTGAATTTGATATTTTTTCAATTCAACTGTATATAAATATATTTTTAATGTATTGCCTAGTTTAGGTTAAGCAATCTTAAGGTTATTAGTTATAGAATTATAAATTTTGATCTAAAATTATGACATCAACTATTACATTACAGTTTTTTATATATTAATATTATAAAATTGCAATGATAATTTTATTAAGTAATATTTTTAGTAAAAAATAATACAAAGTAGTAGTTTTATGAAAACAAAATAAAGTAATATACAAGTAATACTTAGAATATAGTTATGTAAATTTATACTTCAAATAAATATCTTTATACAATTTTTATATATAATGTTTTTTCTTTTACTTTATAATACAATAATTACATCAATAATTAATAAAATTTAGATGATTTAAATAGTCGTATAAGTTATAAGAAAAATCATTACTATTAAAAAAAATATAACTTAAAAACGTGATTTTCAATAGAATATGTAGTATTAAATTTTTGTGTGGCTATGTATAAACTTACTATATAATTTATCTATTACTCATTAAACTATACATAATAAAAATATCATTTGATATATATTCAAACTAATTAATGTATATGTAAAATAATTAAAGAATATTTTGCCATAATTAAAAATAATTTTGTTCATACATTATTTTAATATAAACTATAATGCAATATTTTATTTTTGCAATACAAATAAGTAAATTATTAAATTTTTATATTTTTTATTTTAATAGTTAATTAATAGTTGTCGATCATCGTAAGTAGTTATATAATATTTATTAATCATAAAATAATTTATATTAGAAGATTTTAAATATTATTACTAATTTAACATCAATTATTTTATTTTATTATTAATTACATGAATATTGACGATTTTATATTAGAGCTGTTACTATTCTTAATCAATAATATGTTTTAAATATAGATAAATATAATTATTTTGAAAATTTAATTATTACTTCTTTATTGGACTAATTAATATTAAATAAAATTTTACCGCAAGTTTGATGTTATAATAGAACCTTATAAAATATGTCTATTAAATTTAAAGTTGATATTTATATGAGAATCATAAATTCACAAAACTGAATTTAAATTTCAAAATTATATATATTTTTTACATAAACTTAATCTTCAATACATATTCAATAAATATGTATTACAAGAAAAAAAAATATTTATAAGAAATGAAATGTATAATACCTAAATGAAATAATTGTATACCAAATTTTTACCAAATATACCTAATATTTTTTATTTTATATAAAGATGTAAAAGTTATAATAAAAATAAATTAGAATGAATTCCTAACAAATCAATAAACGTAAAGTATGCTTTCTCTCCCTTAATTCATCATAGCAATCGTTAAATAGATTTTGGGTAATTAAGAAGATAAAAAATGAGTAATTTTTATCAGACGACAATTTCAAGATCCAAAAATATTTTTAAAAAATATATCAAATGAGTTGTTAGTTTATTTATTGTTAATTACCAGCATTTACGTCTACATAAACTTTTTTTAGGTATAATTATTTGTAACGAGAATATTTCATTTTTGCTTTGAATAAAGTATATTACAATTATCAAAAAAAGTTTGGAAGACGACAGATGTCTAAATTCAACTTATGTAAAAATAAAGATACTAACGCTGATTAATCATATAGCATTCCTCTATATAATGTTCTAGATAAATCAAATGAAAAAAGAAAATATTAAAATAAAAGTATAATCAACAAAAATATTATAAGATTTTTAGCTTGGTTTCAAATTTGTTTTATTATACGTATTTTACTACGTACTTCCAATAATCTCTCAATGATAATAAATTATTATTTTTATCTTTGTTAATTATCGGAAAATAATTTTTAATTATTCGTTAATACGCTATAGGCATAAAGTTATTACTATTGAATCATCTTTTGGTCCACAGTTCAATAAAAATAAATGTTGCGAACCGCAGCAATACAAATGATAACTCCTGGAGGGACAACAAGGCGCAACGGGACGTGCATCTCGCGAACGACCCGCGACATACGTGGAGGAGAGAGTTCCGCGGAATCCCACAGGGTCTGAATCAAATGATTGCGGCTCGTCGGTTTCAAGCAGGATATAGACCAAACGATTATGCCTCGCGGAAATCCCGCGAGATATGAACTAAACGATTGCGCCTCACGGATTTCCCGGGGAGTATGAACTAAATGATTGCGCCTCACGGATCCTAGAGACACCCACAGCTATCTCTAACATGTGTTGCTGAAACAAAGATGACAGATAGGATTGCAGCAGTCGCAGGAAAAGGGAAGAATGCGGAAATGGAGATATTGAAAGACGCGCGAGAACGAAAGTGAAGGAGGGGAATAAACGAATGGTATGCCCAATGCCAATACCTAACTGCCGGCGGAAGAAAATGAACAAGGAGAGAATGAGCAGAAAGACCAACCGGAATTGCTTGTTATCCTCTCCTCTTCTTTCGCCAATCCTCTTCCGGGTTTCCCTACGGCGTGGGAGGATTTCATTCTCTTCTGGGCCCTACTTCCTTACTGCCTTGTCCTACTTCCTTACTGCCTTGTCCTACTCCCCTCCCCCCAGTGCTAGACGCGTTACGCTCTTGCTGGCCTCGGGCATTTTGTCGGGAAGTATGCTCGATGCCCCGCGCATCCCATCTTCTTTGGGAGAGTCTACGGGTGCAGTTAGCATCTTTAGCTTTCCTCTCCCCCACTGCTCTGGGTCGTGCCTCGCGGCTTCGCCCTGGAAGTTCCTTCATGCTTTCTCAGCTGAAGTCTCCCGGATTTGTCCCGGGAAATCTTACACGACCTTGTTCCTGAAGACTCACGGGCTTATCCTGGGAGTTTCTTCACACCTCCTTTACACCTCTTTCACACCCCCTCCTCTCTTCTGTCTCCCAACAGTTGAGCGCGAGACCAGCCCTGCTCCCTGAACTAGCACCGTTGGGTGCGCCCTCCTCCCAAAGTCGGTAACAGTATTCTTACTTAAATAGTTTTCACGTTTATGGAAACTAAAATATAAATGTTTTTTGTTTTGAGCTTCTTTTATTGCTGACTTGATATTTTATTCACTTGACTTCAATGTATATTATTTTATTAAAATTTTCAAAAAAAAATACATAAGAAAACTTGCCGGTCTATATAAGGAACATACCTTTTTTCAAGGATTCTTAAAAAATAATTTAATTGAGATAATAAGACGACGTATCGACCTACAAATATTTATACTTTGTAGAAATTAATTTCCCTACCTGTAAACACCCGATACAAGTGCTGCAACAGGTCTTACTTTTGTGAATAGAGTAGTGATGAATAGGCAGTAGTGTAAATATAAAAGAATGTATTGGTTTTAATCACCGATTTGATTATTTTCTAATAACTATCTTAAGTTTGTACGCTGTTTTTTACACTATATTTTACATTATACTCTTAAACTATTCATTTTACTATACTTCTAATATTATCTTTATTTTAATATAGCTCTGTTACCTTTATCTTAACAATGATTATAGAATTTCTTATCGTACTAATTATTTTGTCGGAACACTTTATACAATAAAATAATTAAAAACTAACACTAATGTTTATCACGCTAGGTCTTTTTCCGAACAGTCGATAAGACAGGTAACGCTGCCCGTAACGCACTGTAATGGCGTTGTTTAGGATGGTGGGATTCAACACATCGAGTCCCAAGCCTCTCTTGTCTGTGACGTTGCCGCGTAGCGGAGATGGTTCTAGTCTTATGACGTCACTTGCAACCGGCTGTGTTGCCTACAGCATAGCGACGGGTCTTAACTTGGAGGGGAATGTGTGTGTGTCGGCGTCGAAGCCAAACGTTTGTTGTTCTTTCTTGACTATTTTGTTTTGCCTTGTTACTCTATTCTTGTGAGTACCAATGCCGACGGAACTTATCCCGAATTAATTAATGGATCAGCTGTCTGTCTTGTCTCACTAGGTCACCGATATCAGGTGTTCTTTAATGCTTGGTATCCTTATGAATGGATGTTTATGTAATGAGTGTATCGGGTATTTGCATTTTATAGGTTAAACGGTTTGATTAACTCTTTTACAATGCGTAAATCGAAGTGAAGTGGATTTTTGTTTTTTCCTCTTGTTCTTTCGTTGAAACTTGACTGGATCATCTTTATGGTCTCTCGTATACATGACGTCGAAACGTTCCCCGAATGCACGTGTGTTCGAGGCATGGCTCGGACGCACTTTTGTTCTAGGGAAAACATGAGATTTGTTATTTGTTACGTAGGCCACTGTATATTATTCGGTAATGCAACATTTATTTTTGGCAGCTAATGTAGATTTTACAATATATATATATATAAATTATATTTCTTTTGCTTCTAGAATTTTTTCTTTTCTTTAATATCAGGGTCTCTTTCTCTTGTTGCGTTGTATTTAATAAAGGATCTGATCTTTCTATCAATCGGTGGGTCGTATGTTGGGACGAAAGTTGTTGCGGACGCAGCAACGCGGAAGAGGACGACGGCAGAGGGGGGCGCGAATAGAGAATACGAAGGCGTCGATTCTCCGGGGCCAAACACTGATTACCCTCGCGGGTCTTCCGCGAGGTGCCAACTGATTACATCCCGCGAGTTGCCGCGGGGCATGAACTGATTACCCTCGCAGGTCTTCCGCGAGGTGCCAACTGATTTCGTCCCGCGGGTCTCTCGCAAGGCGCCGACTGATTTCGTCCCGCGGGCCGCCCGCGGGGCAGGTTTCTGACTACCCTCGCAAGTTTCCCGCGAGGTGCCGACTGATTACACTCGCGGGTCTCTCGCAAGGTGCCAACTGATTGCGTCCCGCGGGTGCCGCGAGGCATGAACTGATTACCCTCGTGGCTCTCCCACGAGGTGCCAACTGATTCCGCTTCACGGAACACCCGGGAGGCGCAGAAGAATTGCGCCTTTCAGGTCGACCGCGGGGCAAGATCGAACGCCGACGCCCGCTGGCTGGTCGCGGGCGTTGGCGGACGATGGCGTCCCACTCCACAAGCGAAAGGTCAGGGCCCCGGGGTTGTGGACGCCCACTCCACCGCGCGACCGTGAGGAAAATACGAGGAGAGAGACGGGGAGTGCGGAAATGGAAGTCGGGCGAACGGAAAGGGAAGGGATAAGGGTACGCTCGGCCAAAATATCCCGTCAACGGAACAAGGAAGGAACTGAGTGGGGAAGGAGGAAAGGAGGAAACTCTAGACAACGAGTGGGGGGGGAGGGAAAGTTTCCCGAAGGCTAGTAAGGAGGACCGGAGAGGCGAGTTTTCAGTTTTTAAGTCGACGCTGGCCGAAAGATACACGATGACAACGAACGTCCCTCCAACTCACGCCCGCCGATAACTGGACCACCGCACCCGCCAATCTAGGGAGGACCCAATTGGAGCTGCGAAAGGAGAAGAACCGCATCAAGATTCATCCACAGACGGGGGAGTACCGACACGAGCCCGAGACGCGATCATCGGCGAAGAACGTCGCATCTCAAACGTCCCACGAGGCTTGGCGTCGCCCAGCCACACCGACAACACACCGACAAGAGACGAAGCTCCAACACCGACGACAACTTCAGCCACGAGTGACGTCACGTCCCACCACGGACAGAAAACTCCAGCGACGTGCATCACACGGAGTGCTACACCCCTCCCGCCACCGTCGCCCTCACCACCGAGAACGGCGAGAGAGAAAGTTAGGAAGCTAGGAGCCCGCCACCACTCGAGAGAGAAAGAGAGAGAGCGAGAGGGAGGCCAGGCTACCGATCCTCCCCCCGGCGGCCGGACAAAACTCCCCACCACCGCCGGACGAGCGCAGCGGCCAGAGCGTGGAAGGCGTACCGTCACCGCCGGCGTCATCACCGGAGACTGCGCGCCGACGAGCTAAACCCAAATCTACGCCGGTGTGGGACTCACCCCCACCCGCCTGCCGAGTGACGCGGTGCCGCCACCGCCGGACACAGCTGACCGATCGCCCCCCGCCCGAGAACACGGACAGCGCCGACGCCTGCCGAACGCTGTGAACGCGCAACGGCGCAAAAATATCTTAAATTTAATTACCTTTAATTTTAATTTAATTACCCCTTTAATTTAATTAATTTAGTGGGTTTAATTACCCCTCCCACTCACCCCGCGCGTCGACTGGCCCGTCCGACCCGGTCGAGAACAAAAGTACTAAAGAGTTTTTTTTTTAACCTCGTTACTCGAGCGAATAGGATCCTTAGACCCATATAAAGAGGATTCTCTTACCTAATGTTATAATTATGAAAAGACACTTAACAATTAATTGTAAAACAGATCAATTAGTTTAACGAAAATTACTCGAAGAAAGGTGTAAATAAATGACACAGGGGTGGGACGGTCAAGGAATAGGGAGGGTGGTTCTTTGTCTTGATTAGCTGTCGCTCACTTTATTTATAATATTTGTTGTAACAGAATTATTAAACAAGGTACACTCTCGGCACCGTCACTTACAATTATTGGTGGCGTCGCGTCACAATCCAGCCGCTTACAAATTTAGTTTATTGTACAAAGTCACATTCGCGCAAACGGTTGAGTTTGTTAGCGTATTTACGCGTGTCGGTAATTCAGGGACGACTCGTCGGTAACAATCCGATGCCGAAAGGTCAGCGGGCTCACACTAGTTCCGCCCAGGACGTTTCCAAGGGCCGTCTTCGCCTTCGCTCTGTCCCCACGAGCCGAGAGCGTCGCGTTAATGTTTTTCTTCGCTCCGGGACTTTAAGTTGATTTGAATTTCCCGCGCCTCGACGAACGCTGCGCGCGCCCTAGAGAATTTCGGAATTCGAATCTCGCGCCAATCGGGGAACACGACTGCGCGTGCGCACTATCTAATGCGCCGCAGTCGCTGCGCGCGTCCTCCGGGCAAGATGGCGTGACTTGCGCGTGAGCTGTCACGCGCCGCCGCCTCTCCACTCCTCGCGCAGCTCGCCGTCGCCTTCAGTTTCGCGGCGTCAGCTGCGGGGTGCACCTCGTGCTTGCTGCAGCACTTGCTCTCCTAGGCTGCGGCGCCGTGTCAGCTGGATGGTGACGCCACTGGTGACGTCACGTATTGCCAGTCCAGCGGCTGGCGAGTCCGTCCTGACGTCAGCGGCTCTGCTCGGCGTCGCCAAGATGGCGGACGACGCGTCTTCGAGTGGCGTCCAACCACCCCCTCCTTGCCACCCACGCTGCGCCCCGTTCCCCCGATGCGGCGTTGCCTCGCGGTTCCTCGCGCCCGTGCTGCCTTCCGCGTTTTTTCCCCGTGCGCGGCAGCGTCGCCTCAGGTGCGCGGTCGTCTCGGCTCGCGGTTCTGCCCTGGACGCTCGTCCTTTTCACTTCGCTCGCTGCTCGACGACCTTTCACGCGTCTATTATATATTCGGAGAGGCTTATTTTGCGTGTAAATTATTGCAAGCGCGATGTTTCTTCCTGGCTAGGGCTCGGAAGGAACTAACTCGTTTTTTCCTTGGCGTCGCTTTCCCCTCCCGAAAACTCCTTACTTTCTCTTATTCCGCCAATCCCTCGTCGTGTATTCCTTCCGGAGCGGGGGAGGTACCCCCTCCTTACGGGTTCGCTCGCTTTTCCGGGCCTCACGGACTTTCTACTCCCCCCTGTCACTCCCCCTCCCCCCGGGGCCGGAAATTCGGGAGCAGCCATCCCTCCCTCCTCCGCTGCTTCTTCGTTGAGCCAGGGAGTGTGCTCCCCCCCCCCGCGCCGCCCCTCGCCTATGGGAGGGGCCGGGAATTCGGGAGCATCCTCTCCTCCCGCGCCGTACGTTCGTCGAGCCAGGGAGTGCGCTCCCCAAAAGAAGATTTCAAAAAACAGCTTATACAGTATTTAGAAACTATGCTACAACATCAATATCAATTAATCAATCATTGGGAGAGTTTTTTGTCTGAAGCTAAGACAATTGTATAAATAACATAAAATAAATAAAAATAAAAATAAAAATAAAAATAATGAAAGACCATATAGAAATACTTTGTGAAATAGAAGAATACAATCAAAGAAATTACTTGGGAATTTTATTAATATCTATTTAAATCAATTATATATTGTCAAATGTTAATCATTATACATAAATTTAATTATAAGAAGTATATTTAACAATCGAGAAGTAGATGTATTAATTTTTAAAAGATTTAACAATTGATTTTTTATGATACTTATTTTATTTTATGTAGCATTTGACATTTATTTATTTTTAATAATAATAATATATATATATATACTTATACATGATATTAATAATCAATATCTTTAGTGTTAATGTATTTTATGAAGCATTATTAAATTTTAAAAATATTATCGAATGATTATTTAGTTCCTAATAATTTATGAATAATATAAGTTTAAGTAGTTCAACTTTTCATTATAGTAAATTAATTATAAAAATCAATTTGAGAAAAATATTTATCTATTATACACAAATTCAATTTTAATTTATAACATACCATTGATTGTAAAAAATTAAATTTTTATATTTAATTGATTATGTTTATAACATGATATATTTATTTGATGTATGTCAATTTGTATTAATTAATGCTTTTGTTGTCACCTTTACAACCACGATTTAAATTAAATATGAATTTTTTGAAATTAATTTTTAAAGCAAAAAAATAAAAATTCTATTTTTTTTATTAAATCAAAAAAACTATTAAATATTTGAAATTTACAACAATTTTATCATGAAAATTAGTCTAAAATATGTACATACAAAATTTAAGTGGAAAAAATATTATGACATAAATTTTATGAAAAAAGGTAAAAGAAACATTTTATTTGTAGCATAAAATTATATTTACGAATTAAATTTATTATTTGATCAGAAATAATTAAGTTTTGTTTGTAAATATAAATTTAAATATATATGAATACGAAAAAAAATAGCTGTAAAGAACACGAATATTTGTAACGTGTTACAATAAAATATTAAAGCAATAATTTCCCGTAACTAAAATATAAGTTGAACATTCATATTTTTTAGTAGCAATCATAACGTTATTTTTTGCATGTGATATTTATATATGTCAATTTACCCGATGAATAAAATTTTACTTTTACTATTTTACATGTGTAATGTTTGTGTTATGTCTTATTCATAACATAAGATATTTTCTTTAATTGGGTTTTCTAGAAAATTTTATTAATTAAATAGTTGTTGTACCTGGCTACAATTGTCAACACTAAAACAACCACCCGTTGACGCAACCACTGGCTTATAGGTTACACAACTATAAATAATTTGTACTACGTAGATACGCTAACAAATTGACGCAACAATACGATAGTTCATCATACGGTTCATTCACATACACGCAACGTCACAACACTACTATAATACGCTTACTCGCAGATGCGTGAGTACAATAATACAACTACTACGGTAACGGTCACATCCCCCAATTCCCTTGGCAGCAGTGGTGGTGTATCTACTCGCGGGTGTTCTCGCGAGATTTCGCTACTTCGTTGATGTCGTGATGCTGAGCCTCCCTCTACGCTACAAGTCACCTCCACAACTCTCCTGCCGCATCACCGGTGGGCATGTAATCCAGTTTGTGACACTTAGTTTGATAATTGTTACCAACTAGAAAGGTATCGTCGGTGCTGGTGTAAGCAGGTTAGTGGAGGTGGTCTCGCGCGAAAGGGGCATACGTATCAAAGATACAATAATAATCACCGAAGGTGCTGATATCGCTTGTGGGGAAGGGATATTCGGGGCCAGAAGTTCAAATCCCTAGCCGAATGCGCGGAATCAGGGAAAAGAGAGTGTCATGCTAAGAACCAGGGGGAACAGTGAGCGGGAGGCGTGAGAATATTTAGGGGAAGCAAACGCTAGCACGGAAGTCGGAAAGGACCGTAAGTGTAGACTTTGAATTGTTGAGAAAGAATGAGGGAAATGGCAGGCTGGAACCATCCTTCTTATGCGTACGGAGGGATTGCAGATACCATTGCGCAGAAAAAATAGGAGGAGGGTCCATTACTCCCGCCAAAATGGAAACGAGGAAAGGCATTGGAGGAAAATCCGGATTTCTGCAGAGACGCGCGCCTTTCGAGAAGCCCAATGTTGATGGCACGGATGAGGGAGACAATTGCCTGCTACGGACGGATCGCAAAAGGTCAATCTTTATAGCAAATGGAAGCTGATGCGAAATCGAAATTACGGCATCAAAAAGGTGAACGGTCGATTATAGAAGGAATGGAACGGTCGATAAGATGAATCGCGAGGTAGTACGTGACCACATGCCGGGCCTGAACTTTACACCAATAGCCAGCTTCAAGCTACCGACGCTGGCAGATCCACGACGTACTTCTCAAAAAGAGTCCGACGATACGCACACCACTGAACGTGATAGCAACAGCTAATCGCTAAGAAACTCAGCTGACGGGTCCATCTGTACGACAGCTAACTACTATTCTAAAAACTCTAATTTAAAATGTTTTAACAGATGAAATTTATTAAAAGGAACAACTTCACTGTAAAAACGAAACTCTCGAAAAAAATGTTAAATGCATAGAAAAAAAGGTTTACTAAAAGTAATAGAAAATAGAGAAAATATTTAATTGGAAGAATCGTTCTAAAATTTACTCACTAAGCCAATGAAAAGAACATTTTTAATTTAAAAAATTATCATAAAAACAAATATGATAGGAAACCAATCGGAAAGAGTGAACGCCTATTTATTTACATCCGGGAAACTTAAATATTACTAAAAAATCAAAAAAAGGTGATTTGAAAATTATATTCATATAGTGAAATTGTAACTGTGAAATTGTAAAATTTTGAACTATTAAAAATTTTTGGGAAGTTATTTTTTTATAATTATAATTATTTTAAAATATAACATTAACATGTAATTCGTATTTTTTAATTTCATTTTATAAAAAATGTTCAATTTAAAAAAAATCGAACGAGTTCTGCTGAAAGACTATAAACATTAACAATAAAGTTTGTCTGCAGAGATCGTTCATATCGGTGAGGTAAGTAAATTAATTTCACTACTAAAACGTTAGAAAATTATTTCAATAAAACTAATATACAGTAATAAAAAATTATTTATTCATACATTCTTTTTATTAAAGTTATATTGTGATTAAGACAATGAATTCGAAAAAAATAGGGTTCGACAAAAAGGCGCAAGTATCTATATGTTATTTCTCTTTTTTTATAAGCTTTAACAATCTTAGAGTTGACACAGTACATAAAAGAAAAAATATAACATTTGTTTTAATATTTCTTATTCTGTCTACACATAAAAATTTTAATATGATCTAAATCTTATAATATATTTGTCATAGTAATTTATATTCCGTAAACAGAATACGATGTCAAAAATGCCTTGATATGGGTCATTGGAGTTATGAATGCAAAGGAAAAAGGAAATATCTTCATCGTACATCTCGAACAATTCAGTTTAAAAAGGCTATTGAATCAAATGAATTTAATAAGTAAGAATTTTATTATCTATTAATTTGTATTAATTAATGTTAGATTTTTGTGTATTATATCTAATTTTATTCAGCGTTTTAAAAACTAAACATGTATAAGTATTTAATAATAACTTTTTATTTGATTAAGGATTCAATATAAGATTAATGGCACAAATCAATCAAAATCAAGTAAAGCGAATCAAGTTCTCAATGCTTATAAATCAACCACTATTAAAAGCAACAATAAAAATAATACTGACAATAGTGTCAGTTCTTCTGACAATAGGACAGAATCTTATACAAGTGCATTGAATAGTAATCTTGATAATAGCATTGATATGAATTAAAATAAAAAAAAAAATTTAATATAAAAACAAAAAACATTTTAGCTATTTAATTACTAGTAAATTAAATTATTTTAATTATTAGTCATTATTATCTTTTATATACTGTTTTTTCATACATACAAACAATGTATAATAAATATAATTAATAAAATTTTAGTAAAAATATAATAAAATAAAACCATAGCCTTATTCAAATTTATTTATCCAAATTCGTTATAATTCTTATATTATATTAGCTTATAAAATCAATATTTTTGGTTTTATGAATATTTAATTGTATATCTATTTAGTGAAGGTATGAATTTTCTATTCAAAAATATAAATGAACAAGTATTTTATATTGATAAAATTACTTGTAATTTATTAGTTCCGAACTAAATATTTAAAATTTTTAGCTAGGATCCTTAATAATTATCTATTGTCATATGTATATACATAAATTGTATTATATATGTATAATGTATTATATGTAATAAACTGAAAACAAATGTAGGTGTGTATCTAACATATTCAATATTACTATTTTATATAATTAAAATCATGTAGTTTATGATATACTTTATAATTTATCTTCTAAAATATATAAATTTATTATATTAGTTAGTATGCAAAAGGTATTTTTATTGAAATAAATTGTTTAATACTGAGATTTTAAATTTATTTATTTTTAATTTTAAAATTTTAAATAAAAAAAAATTATGGAGATTATATTTTATATTATAATACAATTTTTTTCATGTTGAGATTGAGGAATTATTTATTAAAGAAAAGTAAACATATTAGATGGACATCTTTCAAAAATAATAAATTAATAACATATTTTATTATTATATTTCATTATATCTAAAAATATCTGGATAAGGTAATTTTATACATTTTTACCGATAGCCATGTTATCTATAAGGAAGCATTCAATTGTGCATATTGAAATTAAAAAATTGATGAAATTAATTTTCATCAATTGTTGGTAATGTTTGAATAATAACTTTACGTTTTGAGTCATAAATAAAATCGTTTAATTGAAATATATTACTTTTATAAAATGATGAAAGATTATATATTTTAAATTGCTTAGCCTGTAATCAAACAAAAAGTATTTAATAAAATTAAATAATTTATAACCAGTTTGTAGTATTTGCATACCCTATCTAATAAATCTTTTTCAGCAATTTCAACTGAAAATATTTGACCTTTATGCATTGCTTTTTGGAATGCTAAAGCATCCAATGTAAGACCACGAAGTGCAAAATATAATAATTCATTGTGATTCTTTTCAAATATTAAATATTTTTGAAATACCTGTATTATAAAAATTTATAATTATAAAAATATTTATATGATTATTTTATAGTAGCTTATTAAATCTTACTAGTCTCATATCTTTCATTACAGAATATTTTTGTGTTTCAACAAAACTTTCGAGTTCTATACTAATAGCTAGATTAATATCTTCTTCTCGCACAAATTCTCGTAAATGCATTTTGGCATTAGCTTCTGCCATTCGTATAATACTTTCTATATGCCGGACAGTAATTGGAAGACTTCCAGTTACCTTCAAACGATATATTTTAATTAAAAAATTTATTGATATAAAGATTTCATGTCATTAAAATATTTACCAAACTCTCTTGTCTTAATCGACTATATAATTTTGCAATTTTATCTTGATCTATATTATTAAGTTTTGGATGTATATTTTGTTTAGCATATACAATATATTTTTTCAAAACATCTTGATCAAGTGGTTCAAAATCGTTTGAATTTTTATCTGTCATTTCTAATTGTGATGGTATCATTTTTTCTGAATTTGTTGGATGATGTTTAATATGAGATTTAATAACAAAATTAGCTAAATGTTTATCTTGCATTGGATCTACTTCATCTTTAACTATACATAAAATATCAAAACGTGATACAATCGGTTCAGATAAATCCACCTAAAATTTTAGATTATAATAATAAAAGTAATTTAATTATTATATTATATAGTAAATAAAATTATACATTTTCCGTAAATGTCATACTGGCATCATATCTTCCACCAATTGGATTAGAAGCAGCAATTACAGCACATCTTGCATTTAATGATGTGACAATTCCAGCTTTTGAAATTGAAATGCTTTGTTGCTCCATAGCTTCATGAATAGATGTTCTATCTTGATCATTCATCTACACAAATTAATTTAATTTATTTACTTATACATACTATTTAATATAAAAAATAAACGTCTAATTTAAAAAATATCAATTATAATTCATAAAATTATAGTTATATAATTATATATAATTATTTACCTTATCAAACTCATCAATAAGGCACATTCCATTATCAGCAAGTACTAAAGCACCAGCTTCTAAAGTCCATTCATGAGTGATAGGCGATTTTCTAACATAAGCTGTAAGACCAACAGCAGAAGCACCTTGACCTGTTGTAAAAATTGCTCTAGGTGCAATTTTTTCTATATACTTTAGAAATTGTGACTTAGCTGTCCCAGGATCTCCGCATATTAAAATATTTATATCACCTCTTACTTTATGTTTCAAGCCTATAAGACCAAAAGTACATATAAAATATTTTTATATATTATCTTTCTTATTATTATTATTATTATTATTATTATTATTATTATAAAAAAAGTGAGAATATACCAGGATTCTTAGAAACTCCACCAAATATTGAAAGAGCTAAGGATCTTTTAATAAATTTGTGTCCATAGATAGAAGGTGCAATGCTTGCAACAATACGATCACCTATATGAGGATCTTTGCTCAATTTTAAAATATAATGTTTTTCTTCTTCAGTCAATGAATCCACAATATCTTTTGAATCTTTAACATGTAAATGATTCCCCAAAAGAACTGTTGAAAAAACTGGAAATCCCTATAAATATATTAATATTAAAGTTTAATAATAGTAAAATATTAATGAAAATAATTATTAAAAAAAATATAATTTTTTGTTGAAATACTACAATCTCATTAATTAACATATCATCTAATATAGCAATATCAGCACATTGGATGTAATTACATGTATTTTATTATAAAAGACAAAATTACATTAGTATTACCTCTTCTGTATTTAAAGATCCACTATAATTATTTGTATAAATAGCAGTAATATCTATTTCATCTCCAGGCTTACAACGATCAACAAGATCAGACAATAGAATGCAATCCTTGCTGCGAGGAATTCTTCCAGCTGGAATTCTACCTGGTGATTCTTGAATTGTTATTTTTTGATAATTTCGATAAATTGTTTGCTCCATATTAATCTATTATAATTATTTATATATATTTAATACTATTTTATTTTATTGGAATTAAAATAATTTTAATCTGTATTAAGTTTACTTGAAATGGTCCACTACTCTGACATTCAGGACATTTATTAGGTTTAATTTCTTGACTTTGTGTTTGAGTATAAGGTCCTAAAATATATCCACATCTACTACAATCATATTTTACAATAGATAATTGTGGTAAAACTCCCGTTGTTGCAGTTACAACACCTAATGTCCGTACTAACTGATTTAAGTGAAGTTTCCTAAACGTTTTAAGTAATGAAAAAGAAAACTTTTTAAACTAATTTAATAACAAAGAAAACTATACCGAAATGTTCTTAATTCTTCAATAAGTGGCAATTCTGAAATTCTAACATGAATTTCAGTGGTAACTCTTCCATAACTTGGAAAAATATTTAGAACAAAGTTTTTAGCAACTTCATCAAATACTTCTAACATTTGAAATGGAGCTTCGGGAAGAAAATAAGCAAGAACATGTTCTTTACTTGCAAGCACAGTGAATTCAACTATAAAACTAGACTAGAAAAAATAAACACAAAAGTAAATATTTGTGATAATAAAGTTATTTATTTATTAAGCCTACTTGATTGCTTTCACACATATGGCGAATTCGTTCTTTGTATATGTATTGTCCTTTAGAATTTATATATGTCCTTAAAAAACTTTTGAATCTGTTAGCAATTTCATTTCTAGGAGCCAACATAGAAACCCATTCTTTAACAGAATGCCCTTTAGTATCTTCTAAATTTTCTATCGATTCTGTCATCTAAAATAGTTATTTTTTAATTTTATCTTTTAAAATATGATTATAATGACATAAATAAAACTAAATATATACTTCATGATCTACTAATTCTCCAGCTGCAGCTTTTTCAGCTATACGACGTTTGCGAGAAATTTCGTCATCATCGCTGTCCTCTAAAAAAAACTTATTTTATATTTTATCTTTTTTTTGTGCAAATAAATTACAATTATAAAGATATAAATAATATAAAACTTCAAAAATAAAATATTTAATGTTAATTAGTATGATTTGAAAAGTGTTAATGAAACCATACCATATAGTAAATCTTTATCATCTCTCACAATTCCAGCAACTCTATCTCTTTTCTGCATTATAGCTTCAGCTATAGCACGTTCTCCTTGTGATAAATCTGAATAATGCTCATCATCTACTATATCTTGATCATATCTGTCAAGAGCTGGCATAGGTCGATAATCACTAAAAAATAAATAAAAATAAGCAAAAACTATTCATTAAAAAGAAATTAGGATTAAATTAAAATAAGATTAGATAAAAAAATTATTGAATATAGTTTATTAGCTAGCCAATATCAAAGGATAATCACAATCACAATTTCTCATTAACAATATTTTTTAACTTATTGATTTAATCTTTTACGCTTTAAATATTTTCTTTAAAAATAACTGCAATAATCTGTACTGTATATTAATTTTATAATTAACATACGTTTCCATATTTTCTCCAAATAACTCTTCTCCGTTTTCTTCTTCTTGAATATCATTTTCACAATTCAGTAACTGATTGTCATCCACAAATGGTTCATCAAAATCTGGAGCAGGAGA
This sequence comes from Ceratosolen fusciceps, assembly GCA_018883505.1. Taxonomy (NCBI): domain Eukaryota; kingdom Metazoa; phylum Arthropoda; class Insecta; order Hymenoptera; family Agaonidae; genus Ceratosolen; species Ceratosolen fusciceps. The sequence goes on from RCIC01000052.1 coordinate 296,949, forward strand.
TGTCAAAGACTCATGCCAATCTGAATTAGATGGCGAACTCAATCGACTCTATATAAATTAATATAAAAACAATTTACATTCTAATTTTTATATTAATTTCACAAGATAAAATTTCATTAATTTACCATGTTTGTAATTTCTAAAAATAGAAAAAATTATAAAATGTTAAATTATATTTTTTAATTTTAAATTTATTTTTATGAAGATATGTTAAAAATATCAACACTGTATAAACAAAAGTTGATTTAAAAAAATAAATAAATTTTATAAAATATATTTTCTAAAAAAATGTCTACCTAAACTAAGCAGAAATTTGGCGGTAATATGTAAAATTTGTTTGCAAACTCATCAATTCGGAGTTAAAAATAAATGTTCAATAAAAAATTAATTTATGTACGCCAATCAAGAAGGAATCAAGAACTAATAAGATCTTTATTATAAAATTAAAATTTAAACTAAACATTTAGAAATATATTATTTATAATCTGGAATGAAAAATATTTGCGATTTAAAATTTCTAAAAATTAATAAATTCTGTATATTATTATTTACGTATAAAAGTATGAAATATATGATAATAATTCTAATATTGTAATTATTAGCACTTTTTTAAAATTTAAACTAAATAACAATATAATTACAACAATCTTTCATCGATTCTAATTAAAAAAATGAATTCAGTTTACAATTATTATAATTAATTCTTATTTCTATTATTTAACATAAATTAATGTTTTTAATAATTAATATTACTATATTAAATAATAGCACTATATATTAATAATTTTTATAGTTAGATTAATAATTATTATTAATTTATAATTATTAATTTATAATCGGCGGGAATAAGCGAATGAAATTTGTTCACTTTAAGAAATCTTCATTATTAGTTAGGTCATGTTGAATAAAGAGCAAGTTAAATAGCCAATAAACGGTTAATTTAAAAGTTAGCGTTGATCATTTAATATCTTCTAAGGAAATTAAGTACAGCAAAGGCGAAAACGTAGACAAAACGTGTAATATTGAATATCCAAGATATTACGTGAATGCCAGAAGTCAAATATTTTTACGTTTATAATTAGGTTATTAGATAGTATTGCCATTGATTGTATCGTGACACATATTGTGTATTTTGTGCAATCAAAAGGTATAATAAATAAAAATAGGGGAAAATGAGCTCAATAAAGTAAGTTTGATGCATTAGTATTACTTAATACTGGTTACTTTAAATACTGTAGTTCATTTTTGTTTATAAATAATGATATTAAAGAATATATAACCTACACATAAATATTATATTTAATAGAAAATTCTTCAAACAAGTGTTATAATCATAGATTATTTAAAATAAATTAAATAATAATATAATTATATATTATTTCTTTAGATTTAAGTTTAATTGATATGTTAATGTTATTTATTTGATTATATTTAATGTTATAAATATAAATTTATATATTTTACTTCAATAGGAGTATTTTAATAAAAGTAACAAACGTTTATAACATAGACTCATCAAAAATAATGTTAAGTCCAATGTTTTGTAAAAATATATTTATAATGATTTTGAAATTAAAAATGTTATATGAACAATGACTAAACTTAGGTTACAATTTTATTATTATTAGTAATTAGTTTACAAAAATAAATTAAATTTGAAAAAATATTTTAAATTATATTAACAAAAATTATTTTAAAAAAATATATATTTTGTAGAGAAATAACAATATCAAAGGCAAAGTCAATATGTGAAAAGGAAATATCTGAACTTTTTAATATATGGGATGAAACTGGTATCAGAAAAGAAATATTAAATACATATGCAGATCAAGTACTAAGTCATCTTGTTGTAAGTTTTTAAAATAAAAAATAAATATAAATTTTGTTTTATAAATTTTTAAAAATACATTTTATAAATTTAATAGGGGCTTATGAAAGATATGATAGATGAGTCTAATCAGAAAAAAAAGGATCTTTTAAAAAATGTTAAAATACTGGCTCAATCGGCTCGAAAACTTTCTAAAGTAAAACACTTAGTTTCTATTAATAATTTTGTGTTATAATTTTAATTAAATTAAATTAAAGATTTTATTATTTTTATTAAAATGTAGGAATTAGGTATCAATTTTGCAACAGAATCTTATGATGATTTACCATTAATGGAATTAGAAATAAAATTACAAGAACAAGTTGAACAACTACAATACTTAAAAAATCAACGCTTAAAATACATTAAAGAATTATTAGCCAAAGTAAGTAATTAACAATAATCTTAATAAAAACAATCATATTTAACCAATATTAACTTTTTATAGGAAACTGAAATTTGTATAAAAATGGGTACAAAGCCTATTGGATTTAATTCTGAGCTTCCTTCTGAACAAGAAATTAAAAAATTTGAAAATTATATAAATATGCAAGAATTAGAAAAAGTATCAATTGCTAAATATTTAGATTATCTTAAAATGTATATAGAATTTACAAAATTTTACAATTTTATTCCAGAATCGTTTATCAGAAATATTTAAGGATGCAAGACATTCTATTATTAAAATGATGGAAGAGCTTCATATTAGTCCAGCGCTAGATTTTGAAAGGATGATTTATCATGATTATAGTAATTTTATATATTCTTCAAATAATATAACTAAATTAAAGGATCTTCGTGAAAAATTAAAAATCCAAGTAGAACAAGCGAAACTACAAGCACAAGAAAAAAAAGATACTCTTATAGCATTATGGGATTATTTAGATGAGTCTGTGGAGACACGTAAAACTTTTTTTGAAGTTTATCAAGGATATAGCTTGATTACTCTAAATGCAGTGAGTTAACCACAAACTTTGATGTTTTATTATATAAATTATATCAAATTTAAGCTAACAAAATTTATATATTTTTTTAATATATTTATATTGTTTTTTAAATATTTTACATTATTTTGGTAGCTTAATACTGAAATTAAGAAATGCAAAGAAAAAAGAAAAGAGAATGTAGCAAAATATGTTAACAAAATTAGAATCGAAATAGAAAATTTATGGAAATCGTGTAAATATAGTGAAGTTCAGCAAAAGTCATTTACAGCTATGAAATGTCAAACATATACAGATGATCTTCTTACACTTCATGAATTAGAAGTAGAAAATCTTCGCAAATACTATAATTGTAACAGGTAAAACATTTTTATTTTATTGAAATTGATTTATTTTAATACACATTTATATATTTTATTATAAAGAAAAATATTTGAGTTGTTGAATGAATGGGAAATTCAATTTGAAAAATTGAAAGAACTAGATCAACGAGCAAACGATCCAGATCGCTATCATAATAGAGGTGGACAATTACTAATGGAAGAGAAAGAACGGAAAGCTGCTGAAAAGGTAATATAGTTCCTGTATATTATTTTTTAATGTATTGCATTATAAACTTTCGATAAATAATTGATTTTAACTTATTAGAAACTTCCAAAATTAGAAAATCAATTACACATTTTAGTTGATGAATATGAAAATATTAACAAGAAAATATTTTTAGTTAATGGCTTCTCTTTGAGAGAATTTATGAATTATATAAGAGAAAATTATGAAGTCGAAAAAGAAAATATGAAATTAGTTAGAGTGAGTAAAATATTTAACTTGTTTAACATTTAATATTTAACATTTAATTTGTTTTTTTATTACTTTTTGTGAGATAGTTATATAATGTTAATAAATATTGTTTATATTTAGAAACAAGCAAAAGATCGATCTGTTAAAAAAACGCCATTGAGTACATCTAAACGTACACCAGTTGTAACAAGTATGCTTCGTCTCACACCCGCGAGTAGCAGGTTACGTACTCCTGGTGGATCTAATATGTCTCGAATTATTCCTGCAGCAAAAAGAAAGCTACCATATGACATTTCACCTAATACATCTGGTAATAAGAAACGAGCTATTAGTACAGAGAAAAATAAAGGGACAGTTCTTTGTAATAAAGTAAGGAGAAGTAACAGGGTAAGTAGATTTATTTAAATTATAAATCGTATATTAGATATGAGAAATTCAAAATTTATAAATAAGTATAATTTGTATAAGAAAAAATAATTTAGACAAGATGTTAATACGTAATTATAAATAATTTAATCATTGTATTCGTCAAAAATAATCTAATTTTCAAAATAACTGTATAATTCAAATATGTAAACAAAAGCTTGACACTTTCATTTTCTTTGTTTTTTTTAACGATTATTAAAAAATAAGCCTTAAATGTTATTATTCAACATTGTATTAAAATTTTAGTCTTAATAAACAAATTTATTGATTTTGTATTTAAAATAAGCTTTAACGATTTTTCAATTAAAAAATTAAAAAGAAATGAATTTAGTTATAATTATAAATATAATTTTATTATTAGTAAATCTTTTTTCATTTAAATGTTTTTAAATAATACTGAAGTATGTTCCTTCATTACATATAGTGTTATAATATAATACATGTTTTAAAATTGAAAAATTAAAATTTAATAAACATCGTAATAACAATTGCATTAAAATTTTTATAACTTTAATATTAAAATGCTATTTAAAAAAATCAAAAGTAATGACTTATATCATTTTCTTTTAGGTACTAGGAGCAAATGAAAGTTGTAGAGTAAAATTTAATACTAAAAAGAAACGAAAATCAAAAAATGATACAACTCTATCTGTATCCTCTTATGGAAATTTTCAAGAACATCTTGAAAGACGAGATGAACTACGAAGTTCTGTCCTTCCTGAAGAATCGTTTAAAAAAGTATTAGCTGATCAACCTACAATGAAGACACCAATCAAACCTGTGAGAAGAAAGGTTCTCGCGATTAGTACTCCAACATCAATGAATTCAATGCGCATATTACGGAGTACACCACGAAATCCTAGATTAATTTCTACTCCTCGACTAATTCCACTAAAAAATTCATCTATCGAAATTTAATTGACTCAAATTTGTTTTGAAATAATTATAATGTTTTTTTGTAATCAACGTGAATAAATTCGTCCAAATGTTTTTTTCTCACAATTTACGAATTCATAATTGCATTTGAATACGTTGAATAATTAGAATTATGACTGAAAATAAAGGTAGCGTTATGCTACTATCTGCAAAATAAGAAATTGTTGCTGCTGGAACAGTTTTTATATATCATTAATATTTGTTTCAATTTTGAAAAAATGTTGATTTTTTTGTCGATAATAATAAAGGCTTTAAAATATTTATAATGCTAGTAAAAATTACATTTATATTAATTATACAAATGCATTTCTAAAAGAAATTTCTTTATATTTCATTTCGTATTTTAAATAAATTTAATTATTTTACAAATTTTATTATTAAGTTTCTTTGTAAATAGAATTTATTTTATTTAGGATGACACATGCAGTATTTGTAAGCTAAATTTCTAAGGAATAATTATCCATTAAGCATATTTTTAGTTTTAGCAGAATATATTAGACATAAAAATCACAGAATAGTGATTATCCATTATATACTGTATAAATAAAACAAAATAAATAATAAATGTGTTATCTAAGCTAACATTTTTTCATATCCTTAATATATAAATATTAAAATATGTAAGTTTATAATATATGATTTTAATAGTTAGAAATGACAATAAACATTAAATTAGTATTAGAAAAATATTTAAAAAAATTTTAATTAAGACAGTTTATATATATTTTCAAATTTAATATTTATAATTCTGGTTTTATAATAATAAAAAGTTATTGAGTAGTTACACATTAAAATTTCAACTAACGTTACAAGCAACTTTAACTATTAATTTATTTGTCAAAAATAAAAAAAATTTTAAACTACATACATTTAAGTATATAATCTTCAATTAATAGTAAAATTAAATTTGCATAGTTAAAATAAAAAACAAATTATATTTGTTACTACAGTGATCTAATGAATGGGGTCGTATATTAACAATTTTTTTACGCAATAACTGATTTTCATTAATTTACTAATAATAAAAATAATAAAATAATCTTGACGCCAAAAATTTGTTACCGTTTTTACAGTAAGTTTACTATTAATAAATTCAAAATTATTTAAACTTATTTAGTGAAAAATTTTCAATACAAAAATAAACGGTTGATTGGTTTTATTTTATAATTTTGAATTAAAATGCTATATGAACTTAAAGATAATCATTTTTAAATTTAATAATACAACTATATGCATAGTCATATTTAAAAAAATTATGTAAATTATAAATTGTGTAAATTTTGTAAATTATATAAATATAATTTTAAAAAGATTTAAAAAGTTAAATATTTTATATAGTAAATCTAGTAAAATAATTTTAAATTGTAGGCGTGTTTGCCTAGTACAATTTTAAAAAGAAAAAAAATATTTGTAATTTCAAATTATTTTATTTGAAAAATTCTATTTGTAAGTCAATATTGGTTAATCAAGAAAAATAATTTATATATAGTTGTGAATTTGGCCTTCAATAATCGATTGCTATTTTTTAGTATTTGAATTGATATACTGTATTAATGATTTCTAGTTTTCAAAGCTAACGCAAAGGAATCACAGGGCACTAAATGAATTTATTGGATGGCTGAATTCGAACATATTTTTAGAGGCTAAGAACTATGTAATAAAATAATTTCTGAGTTAAAATTCTTCAATAAGAAGATTGACGCGTAAAAACTTCCAACAGCTTTTCTCTATGTTATTTATACCCAATTCTGTAAATCATTGAGTATATTTTAGCTTTTTTCAGTGATTATTTGATTTAAGACTAAATTCTTGATCATTATTTCCTTAAAATCATTTTAAAATATAAGTCATTGTATCAATTCTTATAATCTATGGAATTTTGCAAATAACTTAAAGCGATATTATAGTTGAAGTTATCGTTTTGATAAATTTATTTGATCATATCAAAAGTCTTGATGGCAGATTTATTCAGATTAATTATATATTATAACCTGTTGTTCTATTGTACGGATAGTTTGTTTATGCAATTGACTTGATAACAAAATTTTTTTTAATAGGGTTTTCGCAGCTTATAATGTATAATTGTATATAATATAAAAGAACTTATATGCCTTTGAAAATATATTCATTAAAATGTAAATTAAATAAAAAAAATTCATAATGTGTAAATAAATTAAATGTTTCTCATAATAAAAAAACCTTTATTTTCTATAAGTATTATTTTGTAATTATATTCTATTGATTTCTTGATCATCCAAATATTAATTTATTTTTCCTAATATTTATTTTATACAAATTTTTTATACAAATTTATAGTAACGTATATTCTATGAGTAAATTATACGTAATAATTTTCTATACAAGTTTGAATCATTTTATTGTTAAAAGTTCATTTTATATTTATCAAATTGCATTCAAAATAATAATTTGACTGTTTTTTTTTTAAACAGAAATAACTTGTAATTTCTTTATAAATAATGTATTAATAGTAAAAAAAAGTTTATATTCTAAAGCTTTAAAAAATAAAATATTATATAGTATATATTCAATAACCATATTTTTCAGTGAAACTCAATTTTGCATCATTCCATAATTGATTGTAATTAAGTAATATATTTTTTTATAGAAAAATAAATTAATTAAATTATTATATATTCAATAAATTAAAAAGAAAATCGTCACTCAAATTGAATCTAATATCATTATGGAAAAATGAAAGAAATAGAGATCAGACATCCCGTAAGAGAAGCAATTAATATAGATATATAAATATTTTAAGTAAAGAGACGTTGCTGTTTCATTAGTGTGGATAAGACAAGAGCATGCAGGTACGCAAGAATGGTGCTGGCGGTAGGTGTGGCGTTGTCAGGTGCGATTAACTGGCTCCACCCACCTATTCCTGTCGTGTCTTGTCATCCCGATACTTTGTTAAAATGGAGGCAACTGTAATAAAAACTTATCTCAAAATCGGATAATTTATTTAAGATTCTTTTAGAAGTTGCTAATTATTTTTATTTATTTTTATTTCAATGCTTTTATTTTAATCAAGTTTAAATTACACTATAATTTTAATTTTTTAATTTCTTAAATGTATGAAATAGTAATCAATAATTCAACAAAATCGTTATTATTTACATTTTAGGTATATTTAAGATAATGTAACAATTTTATAGGTAGGGCATAAGATTTCTAAAGATTGTAAATTAAAATTAATTAAAAATAACAAATAAAATTGTACAAGTCAGCATTAAAATAAAATTTATGAAGAAAAGAAATCTGTTATTTTATAATTTACGCAATGATACAAAGTTATCAATTTAGAAAGTTTGTATAATTTAAAATTTTAAAACGAGTTGATCAAATATATATTTAAACTTAAACTTTAAAAATAATAAAAAAACCACTAACAAAAATATGAAATTAAATAAGAAAGTATAAAAGTTTCTAAATACGCAATAAAAACATAAAAATAAAACAAAAATAAAAATAGTAATTAATCGATATCGAATTTCAATTTGAGAGTTACTTAAGTATAAAAGCGTAATACCTCTTTGTTTTAAAAGAATATGAAATGGTAAATAAAGAAAAGTATCATAAATGCAAATAATATATCGGATAATATAACTACTAATTAATTAAATGATGTAAAAAAAATCAAATAAAGCGTCTTCGCCAGTTTTAATTATTTGCATAATGTGCAAATAATAAATTGTTGAAATTTCATATAATTCAAAAATATAAAAATTCCTTATATATCTATAAGAAAGGATTGAAGTTATAATTATTTATAGTTTAAATATTGTGTAGTTATATTTATTAAAATATATGAATTATAATTTGTTACATTTAAAAGAACGTACTATTTATGTATTTCAAATTTTAACTTTTATTATATATTAAGAACTATATATTTATTCAATTATCAACATAAGAAATAAATTATTTAAATTGAATTTAAATTAATAATTTCATCATACCTGAATATATTATAATATAATACGTTTAAAAAAAGGGGATAAAATCAATGTAAGAATATATTTTGAATTTTAAAAAATATAAATAAAAGAAGAAAAATATTAGCTTTATTAAATGTGTCTGATGTTAAATATGTACGAGTACGAAGGCTATGGTAAACACATGCGCAACGGGTAGAAGTTATCGAATATAAATAATGCATGGCGTCAGTCCTGGGTAAGCCAGCATCCGCTATGACTGGATTGATACAGATTAAAGGTAAAGGGAGGTGGCGACGTAACGTCGGAACCAAAGTTGGAGAGGGTCCGTGGCAACGAAGGGAGGCCACCTTTTTTTTGGGGGGGGGGGATTGCTATCGTAGTGGCGAACTGGTAGAAGTCAAATAGTAAAACGAAGCAATACTGCATGAGTCTGCGAGTCATTTTTAATTTTATCCTTCCCTGGATCAACATCGCTTGAATTTTGAGAATCTTCATGTTCATAAAATTTCCATATACTCTCATAAATGAAAATCAGAAATAAGTAAGATATTTTTAATAAAACAATTGTGATAATTGAAAATATACATAAATTTGATTTTTTTTATTAAAAATAAGAAGAAAAATTTTGAATATTTATATATTTCTTATTGATTAAAAAATAAAGTATTGATGTAAATATTATGTGTTAATCAATATTAAAAAATATTTTTAGAAATATAAATAAAAAATATTTTATATACTCAATTCTCATGAAATTATTTAATTTGAAAACATGTTTTTTTAATTTATATACATATAGCAATAGTAGAAATTAAAACTGTTACTAATAATATATATTTGATCAATAACTTTAGTTTTGTATATATAAAAATTAAATAATTTATATTATATTTATATGTACATATAAATATATAAATATATTGTTTTTCTGTGAAAATAAAAAACATTTAAAAATAAAGAAGGTATATTTATATATATTGCTTATTTAATTTAGGTAATATCAATTAATATTTTAACATAAACCTGTGATTCCGCATGTGAATGTTGCACAATCGAAAAGCACAGAAAAATAAAATATAAAAATGTTATATGCAGGTATAATATTAATTTATTTGGAAATTCGATATTTCATTAAAAAAAATTTATTAAAACTTTATTGTTATTGAATAATTATATTATATTATATATTTGGAATCTTTTGTAACTTTTCTTCATGTATATACTAAACTCTATCTATATACTAAACATTATCTATATAACTCGTGTAAATAGATTTATAAAGCACGTTTCAGTTGTACTAGTTCGAGATTGATGTCCTGAATGACGTAGTGAATATACTTTTCTTAGTCACTTGCTATCAGGATAAAATAAAGGGAGTGTCACCCTCCTTAACAAGTCAAGGCTAGTTCATATAGTGTATTTCGTGTATTTGAAAACACTAGGGAATTTTACGATTGCCGAAAGATATCTTGAACTTAGAAGCAAATATCGTAAAATTTTTCCTATTATCTCTTGTGCTTGAATTTCATCAAATGGTTGACACAATCGTTGATTATATTATCTACAAAATTAACTTACGATTCGAATTTCAATATAATAAATTTGTTCTTAGAGATCGAGTCTTCAAAGATATTCTATTATAGATTACCAGTAAGTAATACGACATACCTGATCGATTATTTTTTTTAGACATTAATATATCTAAGCAATATTCAATCTAATATTAAAACCAATATAAAAATGTCAATTTTTGCAGTATTTTCTTAAGCTATCTTTCATATTTGGTCTTTAAGTCAAATAATTTTGTTAATTTCGTGTAATAAAATGCATTAAGTATATCCGGTTTAATTTTGTAGTCATTGATGATTATTTATAAGCACAATTTTTTATAAATTTTGTACAATATGTTTCATCGATTTGTATAAAATATTAGAGTTCAACAATTAATTACATCAATTAATGTTAAAATATTATTTTTAAATTATATGTTAAAGAATTAGCAATTAAATTTTAAAAACTTTCATTTTTGACTATTTAATAAACAATTAATTTTAATTATTTATGTTTCAATTTATATTGTGATAAAATAGAAACATTAATTTACTTTATGTTTAATATTTAGTTTATTAACAAATTAATATTTATGTGATTTAAAACTAACCAATACTTTAAATATAAAATAAAATAAATACTTAAAATAACCTATTACTGCTATAATTATTAATATTGAAGTTTATAAACATATAATTTTATTTTTAATCAAGAAGTTTATTTATAATTTATAATTACATAATATTATCGAATGAAATATTGAATTTTTCTATGATTTTTCTATGAAAAGCATTACAAGGCTTTTTCAAAAAAGATTGATTAATACTTTAGAAATTCGATTCGAAATCATTTTTAACAATATAAAAATATGTACAAAAATATAAATGAACTTTAAAAACTTGATCTTATAATTTTTAGATTGATAAATAACTAATAAAATTAGTAACTTCTATACATCATATCTATATATTTTATATATTATCTATATATTATCGATCTGTATTAAAATTACAAAGCAATGCGTTTATTAGTTCGTGATTTATACACATTAATTATACGTTTCTATTAAAGATACCATCTTCAATAAATTGGTGATACTTTTGTTATTAAATTATTAACATTTTCTTATCTATATGAATATAAAATTAGAATTTTGTAATAAACAAAGTAATTTTTGGAAAAATAAATAAATTAATTAGATATAAAATGTCAAATGCTATTTAATATTTATTCTGTTATACAGATATGTTAAATAAATAAAAATGTTCAGTTAATTGATATTTACATACAGATGTTTAAGTGTTATTATCTAGCTTTAAAAAATATCGTTTTTATTAATATATGCACTTATAATATATATTTTTTATATTATTTTATATTTTTTATATTATATAAAATAGATGACAAATTCATAAATGACTTCATAAATTACTTAATGAACGTAATCAATACAGTTGTATTAAATGGTTTTACGTTTCTTTGTTTTTCTTCCTCTTAATTTTTACTCGTTATTATGTAAATCAAATATTTGGTGATTATAGATTGTTTATATAAAAATTATTTCTTGTGCTTAATTAAAAAAAATGAACAGAATAAATTCTTTTTCTTATGAAACGTATAATATATTATATATATTTTAAATAAATAATTTCTACTTAAAACAATTAATACTTATTAACAACGCATCCATAAACTACATTTTAGAAGCTTTTATCCTCTTTAACAAATTTTTCATAAATTATCTGCTATTTAGATTTTTATCCTCATATAATTGCAGCATAAAAATGAAATCATTTAAAACTTATTAACTCATTATTTTGATCATAATTACTCAAGACATTTTTGAAGTATATTTATTTAAATAAAATATATAAGTGTGTGTGTGCGCGCGCGCGCACGCACGCATGTGTATAGTGTCAATATGTAGTTTTAAAAATATTTTAAAAAATCACTCCTATGGTATGAAATGACAAGTTTGCTTAAGTGAAACAATTAATTTTAATTTTTTGTGTTACTAAATGTATTTTAAAAAGTTAAATTTATTATAAAAGCTAAATTTATTATAAATTATTCTAATAAAACTACTTGAATAAAGTAATTGAAATAGTTATTAAATAGTTATTAATTAGATTGTTAATTAAAACATTTTTAAAATAGCGATATAAAATTTCTTATTATATAATTTTCTATATTTATAATTTAAAAAATCATATGCATATAATTTCATGTAATTTTTTTAATTCTCCTAATTACAAAAAAAAATCTTTCTTTTTTCATTTTTCCTGTATAATATCATTATTAATTTGTTCAATAATAAGAGTAAATTATAAAATATTAAGTTATAAAACTTTTTAAATTGTCATTAGATAAACAAAAGAATTAAATTCTTAATTATAATTAATATGGCAATATTAATTTTTGAATTTGTCATTAGCTAAAATCAACTGATTTTAATTTGTTATAAGACCTAACAGAATTATATTTAATAGATTAGTATTAATAGAAGATCGTAATATTTATAATACCTATAAGTTTATCAAAAGATAGTCAAACAGCTATTTCATTATCGTTAGTTTTCACATGTAATATGTAAGTGGTTCGAATAGCGAAGCATTTGTTAGTCTCAACTTTTCTTCTAACCAGTAGCACAGGGACGGTCGCACTTCGATAACTCGGCTGATTGACCTCACGGACAATTTGAAAGAATTACTGGTTGAGGGCGCGATTGTGTATATCGCAATAAGCTGCCAAGTTGCTCGACATTTCTGACTCATCAATCTGGTGTTATATGCGTACGAGTATTTTAATTCAGATAATAGCAGAGGCAATAAACACTGTTTTTTCATTATCTTATTCTATTTGTTATATTTTTTATAATTTTCAGTTTTTATTAATTAAATTTATTATTTTGACTATCTTTTAATTATAGGTATAATTCGAACAATACAGTTTTCTTAACAGATGTATTTAATTTATGCCATTTACTATTTATAAAACTAAATAAAATTTTTGCTTGTAATGTTTTAAATGAAATATATTTTTTCCTAATATTTATAATGACAGCACAAATATGAATTAACGTGAAAATAAACTTTTTATTATAACTGCAAATCAAAAATATTATACGAACTGTAATTTTTCATAGGTATAAATATATTTTCTATAAAGTAATGAACATTATCGCAAATATAAAATACTTTATATATAGTACATAAAAAGCTGGTTAGTCATTAACACTTATTAAATAATAGAAAATAAATAATATACTAAGGAACGTCCTTCAATATCTAACTGAAAACAATTACACGGTACGTAATAATATTTAAGAAATTTATTTTGTTTCGATTTTATAACATAAAATTTTTTAAATTATAGAATGATTTGTTTCCGCAATCTAAAATTGAAATTAAAAATAATCCATAATATAATATTACATTTATTATTTTGATATTTATGAAATAATTAATACTGTAACTTTTAAAAACGTATTGTAATTATTTGATTTCAAAATTTAATGTTACAATTTTTTATTTTATTTGTAAATCCTAATCGATCAAATTATAAAATATTTAATATGTTTATCATTCTTAAGTTAGTATGCAATATATTTAATAATGGCGAATTATTAGTATTCGAGATTTTTTTGACTTCATACTTTGAATTTGATAATGTACAAAGGAGCTGTATGATGACGAATTTAGTACTTTATGAGAGGGTCGAGTATTAGAATTGGCTAGAAGTGGAAAATAAGAAAAAAGTGTGGTAGAAAAAAGAGGGGAAAAGAAAGAGAGAATAATATCTAGAAGGATAAAGAAAGAAAAAGGCGGGATCAAGAGAGAAAGAGACGTTGCATAGCAGTAGCATGACCGTGCGAAGCGCCTTCACCGACGATCCTTAATTAAATAATTACATCTAAATTGGGAGAAGACTTACGGGCAAGTAGTAGCGATCATGTTTAACACATTAGTGACTAGCCCGCATGATGTAAATTCATTAAATTACCGTCACACTGTCATTTTTATAGTCAATTCAACTCTGACCATTGACATTGATATGAATTAACTTATTAATTTTGGAATAGAAATTGTTTTTATTAAAGAAATGTATATATAAATTTAGTTGTATAAATCCTTTGCTAAAATAAATTTTTATGATTTATACGTGAGTCATTTCTTATGAGTAGCATTTTTTATTATTTTTATTTTTATATTTTATATATTCAAATTCGATAAGATTTTAGAATATTTAGAACTGTATATTACTATTTTATATCTTATAATTATTTTTTTATTGTAATTTATATATAAATGCGTAACCTTAATATTTTAATATACATTTTCAAGTTAAAAATTTTCTATATATATAAAATAAGTCTTATTATTAATAATCAATTTTATCATTTTATATACAATCTAGAACTTTTTTTTCAGAAAAATTTTTCAAATTAATTTTGAATATTGATTTATTTATTTTGGAAGATGAGCTTATATCCAAATTTCTTACACTTTTATATGTTATACATATGCGAATGTAAAAAAGAGATTAATGGCTTCTATTATAAGCGTGTTTGTTCTAGTTTATTATTGCATGGACGTATTTCTATATGTACGTATATCTATACGTATGCATATAGTCGTAGTTGAAGTATGTATAATACATATAGGAAGAAGCATGTGCATGTATTGTGACTTCATCTAACGTAAAAAACTGAAGAAAATGCGATATAAAAACATTTGAAAGAATGTAGAGTAACATATATGAAGCACAGAATTTTTTATATTTAATTATTTGAAAAGAGGTTCTGTTCATTATTTTCTCATGTTTTATTTTGCTATGCACATATATAAATATTTATAAGAATTATTTTGAATAAATAACACTTAATACGTTAGAAAAAAAATTATAAAAATTCTGTATCATTTCATAATAATATACGCAATTGTTTTTGCCATGCTTTTTCATTATATTGAAATTTATGATTACCTTATTTATGATTAATCTTGTACGTATTATTTTAAGATTAACGGTTAAAGATAAATTATAAGACAATCATTTTTTGTAACATTTAATAATATATATATAGGTTAAAAAAATTGTATATATAAATTGTATATATAGTTGTTTCTAAAAAAAAACAAAATAATCAAATTTTACTTCTGAATAATTAATTAATGAAGGAAATGAAATGAAGGATGTGCCCAAAATATCGCGCTTTTTCTTTAAGCTAATCATTGCACTATATTATGTCCATATATTATTCGGATACTATTTAAACAATGGATCAAACAGAATGAGGGGGCGGCCGACTTAAGGGTCCAAAAACTCCAACAAATATATATTTCTAACGCGACGTCACATGGGTAAACCTAGAGGGTAAAATCGAATTTCTATTGTATTCAGGTGTGAGGCGTTCTAAAGGGTGACGTTTCACAAGGGAGGGGGGATAGAGAACAAGATCTACGCATATGTAGTAGTCTAGAGGTCATCAGAGTGTAAAAGGAAAGGGAGACAGGAGAATAAAAGATAGTGGATTTGCACACGCGGCACGAGCCGCTTTCAACAAAGGGATAGAACAGATTGGAAACTATTCATTCATCTCTAACTTCGTACCGTATATACGTTGCTCTGTTTTTTCGTCCTTCCACTCATATGTACGCATGAGTGAAAGTAACATTGTGATAACATAACTGCTAAAAATACTGGTAAATATAATTGTATTTAGAATATCCTATAAAAATGTATTCCTAATCTACATTATTTATGAAAATTGAATTAATTGTAATAATAAAGTTTTTAAGATGAATTATAAAATATTTATATGATGTTAGAGAGTGTAATTTTTTTGTAATGAATAATTGTGTGTGATATTACTGTATGCCAAATATAATTAAATTAATAAATATATGTATTTAGATTTTCCATAAAATAATTTGTATGATTCTTTTTTATTTACAAAATTATAAATTCATACATAAAGATCATATCAAGTAACATTCATAACAATGAGACAGTATTACTTAAAATTCAAAATTATACTTACATATGTCAAATAGCACTATAAAATAACGTTCTATTTTATTTTTTATTGTGTATATTTATTATGCAAATTATGTAGTTTATTATTATGTAGATTTTTTCATAAAATAAGACTTTAAAAGTTTATAACTATCACTAAAGCTAGTATTGTACATTTTATCGATTAATTTATTGGAAATTATATATAATACCTAAAAGTATATTTTTTATACAAAAGTATAGGAAATATATAATCTTACTTGAAAAATACAGGGAAAATGAAATTTCGAAACGCTCAAAGTATAGTCTTCAAATATTAGTCAAGCATATGAATTGTATGAAAACATTTGCCATTAACATCTTAAAAACTCTTAAAATAGACTGCCGTAAAAAGGTATCAATGACATGAAATTAATGACTGAGATGCATTCTTACTAGATATTTAAACATTTATTTTTAAATTTTAATATACAAATACTAAAAATGTTTATGTTATGCACATAAACTGTAAGAAAAATTATATATCGGAATATGTTAAATTTTTTATAAAAAAGTTATAAATTTGTTTATTTTTGAATGTTTTAACTATAATATTTTAAGATATTAAGATTATCTATACGGACTTCGTAGCTAATTTAAACGATTTGAAAATTATTATTCAAAAAGTGAAATTAGTAAACGTTAGCATTAGGTTTTTTTTCAAATTGTATTTATTATATAATTAATTTAAAATATAATATAATATATGTAAATAAAAAAATAATAATAAAATAAAATATAATTATATTTATTATATATTTTGTTAGAATTATATTTATTAAGAATTTATTTCAAACTCGTAATATCGGTATGTATCATTAACTGGTTCACAAACGTATACAAATTTACAGAATCACTTATCTTGATTTATTTAATAATTTAGTAATAATTTAAGAAAGATTTCTTTTTAATCAATCACTGATTATCGATTTTTTTATGCATTTCAAAATAATAACTACATAAAATTATTATCATCTTATTTTCTTCCATCATTAAAAATCCAATAAAAAATATGATTTTTAATTAAAAAATATTAATTAATAAAGAATTTTATAAGAGTTTTAATAACTATTATTATGTGTCTATTCTTCTAATCTGAAATTTGTATTTTAATCTGATTTTTTGTAAATTGACGATAAAATATTTAGCATTTTTTTCTTACTTGTATTGTTACTCGTATTGATAATTTTGAAGTATTTATTATTATTAATAAATGTACTTGAGAATTAATAAACATTTATTAATGTTTTGTTTTTATAACAATGTATTTTCTAATCATTTTAAAATTTTTGGAGTCTTCGTCTACTAATAAGAAATTTGCAATACGAAACATTAATGAAATAATCTATTTTTTTACTGGAAAATTTGTTAGATAAAATTTAAGTTTTTTACTGAATTATTCAATCATTTTAAATTAAAATAACAATATTTTTAGTGTGTTTATCGCGAGAAGAAAGAAAAGAATAATACAATTAAATCTTCAAAATTAGCGTTAAATTAGCGTTTAAATTTACTGCATTATAAGAATAAAACTTATATGATTAATTGCTATTTAAATTAATGTGTAAAACTTATTTTATCACTATTTATTTGTAATTATTAAGAATACAATACAATATTTTTAAAAATATATCAAACTGTTAGAATAATAATATTGGATATTTATTAAAATGTACCGATATAAAATTATGATTAGAAGAAAAATTGAATAAAAAGTTGAACTTATTATAACATATTGAATCTTATTTTATAAATAAAAAAAAAATAAGTAAAGGAAAGAAAGAAATTATAGTAATAACAATATTAAATCATACTAATAAACAAATAAAATAGTTAAGGAGCGTACAATTACAGTAGAACTAATAACTGGTTTATAATAAATTGAAAAATGTTTTATACACTCGTTTCGTATGTGTGAGTATGAGTTGTAGTGAATAACAAAGAACAAAGTAGGTAATAACAAAGTGAATAACAATAACAAAGAAAATATACGCCTAATATACGCTAACGAAATTTATTTTGCATCTAAGAAATAAGGCTTCTTCATCAATGGAAAATGTAACCGATTCAATTAGAAAACATAAATTTTGTACATTTATAATTACTATTATATAGAAAGTAAAAATTAGTATATAATTTAGGACAAGTACTAATTAACAATAGAATGTTCTGAATATCGTTTTTTCTGAGCGTATCTTATGCACTAATCTATTATTTTATTACTTTTCAGTATATTTTTAATATTTAATTTTAGGCTGATTAAATAATTAAATGGATTCTGACGATTTAAGATTGATCACAATTTTTTTTTTTTTTTTAAGTACATCTTTAATATATTTCCTTTACTTTAGAGATAAATTTATTCGTTCTTTCACATATTTTTCTTCAATACATATAGTTTATTTATAGAAATATCTTCTTCCAATACTTATGTATAAAACAATACATGAAAATGCAAGGCCTTTTTTTTATAATGAGTTTAAATATATGAACAATTGTATATAATTTTCGTAATTATAAGTTACATACTTTAAAAAAAGTAGTTTTACTGTTTACGTTCAATTAAATATGTGCACTACAGTTCAAAAAAAATAAGTCATAGTAAATATAATTTTAAAAAGTAAAAAAAATCTAATTTTAATTTTTTAATTAAATATACAATAAAAAACTTAAAAATAATATGAGATGTTTTCTGTTTCCAGACTAAAAAACACCTACTTAACACATTTTTTATTGCAAAGCATTTAACCAAGCAGTTGACAGTGAATCACGTGTCACCTATGTATGAGCTTTATATTACAAATACTTTTTCTTGTTTCTTTAAATGTTATATAATTATTTTCCATTTTTACTCAAATTATATTTATTATAATATTTTATTAGTTTTTTATACTCTTTAAATTAAATTAAAGATAAATTATACAAAATTACGTTAATATCTTTAACAGAATTGTAAGCGATTATTGCTTTTAGATATATTAATATGTTTAATTATATGTTATTATTATTTAAATAAATTGTGGTACTTAAATAATTATCTACTGATGCAGAAAGTATTGAAACCTAAATTTTAAATTTCAGAAACTGTTTATTTAATAGTAGAACTTTTGTGTATATATTTATAAATAATTTATAAAACAGAGATGAGAAAGCTATGTGCACCAATCGAAAACAAGCACGTGCTCGCTGTTCCCTTGAGACTAGGTTTTCATCTACCCCGACTTTGCCGATCGATAAATCAGAATGAGCCCTTTCAACTACTTCTCACCCTTCACTGGTTCTTTCTTTTCCCCTCTATTTTATTCCTCTTCCATACATATTTCTTTTTTCTTTATCTACTAGTTTCTCAATTTTTCTCCCCGTTCTTGCCTTCTGTAGTAACTTCGCAACTTTCTTTACGTTTCTTTTTTCTTATTTAGTTGCCCCTTCTCACTCTCTCTCTCTCTCTCTCTCTCTCTCTCTCTCTCTGTCTTTCTCTCACTATCTATCTATCTATCTATCTATCTATCTATATATCTATATATCTATCCATCTATCTATCTATCCATCTATTTATCTACCTATCTATCTATGTTCTCTTTTTCTCTTTCTCACTATTTACTAGTGGATGTATTAGTAGTATTGTGAAGGGGATCTCTTCAAGGCTTCTCTAGTCCAGTTTCCAAATTGCTCTCTTTGTCACAGCCGGCTGCTCACCTCAAACAAAGCCATGCATCTCATCCACCCTCTTGTATATAGAAAATGATTTCACGATTAGCGAAATGGCTGAGAAGTCGACTCATTTTATAAAGATGTTTATATATTTTTATATTTCAAAAATCTGTACTCTGACATTTTTAATTGTAATAGTTAAAAATTTTTGTTCATACATAAATTAGTATATAAATTTCCTTAGTTATTGATGTTTTAAGGAAAGAATATTTATATATTATTCGATCATTATTATTTTTAACTGTAACAGTAACAATAACAGTAATAGTAATAGTAATAGTAATAGTAATCGTTTCATTGTCATACTTGACATATTACATTGTTTTAAGGCATGTTGAATAATATATATATATATATATATATATATATATATATACACATAGAAAGGATATGTAACAAAATATAATCATAAATTAAATTAATTGGACAAGCAAAAAAATAAAAGGCGCAAAAATAAAAATATTAACTAAAAAAATAAGAGTTTTAACTTTGGTATTTCTATGAATATAAGATATTACAGAGAACGATGTTTTCACATGGTCAAATATGTTTTATTCTACCTACATTTAGTCGTTTACATTCTTACGTGTATTCTTATACATAAGCGTAAGTATACAGGAAAAGAATTGGAATCATAAAATCTGCATCGCACACGATTTCAACTGCAATGTATGTAGAAAAAGATAGATACTCATAGCCGAAAGAAAGAGGAGTGATAAATAGGGGAAAAGTAAAGAGAGAAAGAAACCAAAGGTATAACATGTTTTGAACTTCAGGGGCTGCTGCCCATATGGTGACCATCGTTCTGGGACTATAGGTGAGAGCAACAACATTCTCATCAATACACATCTGAATTTTGGCTATTTTTCCATGTCTATCTTTATAATGAATCTGCTTCTATTTTTCATTCTTTCTTTCCCTCTTATGATTTTCATATTCTTTTTGGTTTATGCTATTTGTACAGTATTGATCTCTCCATAGATTATATTTAGAAGGTTTATTTTTACATTTATTAAACTACTAAAAAATATACGTTTATTGTGAACAGATAATTAACGCATTTATGATTGCTTTATTATAATTCAATTTTAATATTATGATTTATATATATTTTTTTATTAAGTTTTAAATAATTTCTGTTAATAATGTACATTTCTAAATAAAATAACTTTAAAATTACTAAAATTTATATGAGAATATTTAAAATATTCTTAAATATTTTTAATTCATATGTTACAACATTAAATACATTAATAAAAATCGTGAAAACATTTAGTTAGATGATAATTATCAAATAGAATCGAAAAATTTTATAAATATTTTTTATTTGAAGACAATTTCAAATATACAAAATTTGTATATTTATTAATTATTTTCCTCTTAACAAAAATCTATGAGATTCTAATCATCTTTTCCATTGAAAAATATGCCATTTAATTTTCAATTCATTTATTTTAATAAATATACAAACATTACTGTTATGTTATGTAAATTATACAAGCTGTAAATTTTATAATTATTTAAAATTGTTAAGTTTAAATTTAAAAATTTATTATCTAAAATCTTATTACATTCAAATAATGAATTTAACTAATTTTGTTTTCTAAGAAATTACTTTAGTATTAGTTCTAATAAATAAATTTCATATTTTTTAAATATTTATAGTATATACTAATATTATTTAAGAATTTGTTAATGAAATTTTAATATAATTTTTTCCTTTTGTAGAATTTAAGGTGAAAGGTTCTCTTACGTATGTGTATAACCGAAATATAATATTATACAGAAACATAACAGAAGCACATCAATATTCGTGTAAAATAAGTTATATAAATTTCAATTTAAGAGTAGTTACAATCAAAATATAAAATAATTTTCAAATATAATTTAATGTATAAAATATAAGAAAAAATAGTTTAAGGGTCAAAAATATATAAAAGGAAACATGGTACATAGATTGGATGCGGCAAATAAGAGATAGTCAAATAAATAAAAGGATGATAAGAAATATAAGTACATGCAAATTGTACTTGCGCATGTACGTAAAAATGTGACGAGATAGATAGATAGATAAATAGATAAATACATAGATGAACATATACACATATATACGCAGAAAGAAAAAAAGAGACGGAGAAGCTAACACAAATGTAGCACACATGGTGCACAGTTGTTCGAGAGGTCAGGTTTTTGCTTGCAAGCTTCCAATATTACATTTCTAACGTCTCTTTATATTTAATTTTTTAAGTCTTAAACTTATCATGCATATAGACGATTCTCAAAAAAGAAAAGATGAATATTAGAACATGATGTTGCTATTAACGACCAAAATAGCCAAAACTTAAATGAGTGAGTGAAATAGTGGCCAGAGAAGTCACCGAGTATATCTATAAATTATTATACTTTTAAAATACAAGTAACCTAAATATACAAAAATGTTTAAGCTAAATTTGATTTTGACTTTTTATATTTGCTCTAAGAACTTATTCTATACATTAATATATTCTTTTATTCATCTTTTATGTATAACTGTTTTATTAATAAAATTCGCGTATAAAAATTAATTTAAAGAATATCTATGTAACAGATACATTTAATTTTTTAGATAATAATTTATTTAAAATTATTTAAAAATAAATTTTTATTATAATTTAAATAATAATTAATTACTAAAAATAATATATTTAATATCAAATTATCAATCATTATTTCAATATATAATTAAAAATAAAATTTGTAAATATTAATTTATATTTTCTCGATATATTTTAATTGAAAACATAACTAAATAAAATTTTTTTTTAATTTCAGTTGTAATTTATTTAAATTTTTCTCAATTTTAAACACTCTTTTGTACAAAAAATGGATATAAAAATTATTGTAAATACACTTATCAACAAAATACTTGTTTTTTTTTTAATTTTCTATATCTATTTTATTATATTCTCTTTAGTAGATACATTTACAAGATATCGCATATCTGACCTAAATCTGCGTTAACAATACTAACATATAAAAGTGGATATGTATACGAATTTACTATTAGCGATTATTTGTTATAACAAGCTTACACAAGTATACGTAAAGGAAATACTAAAAATAATTAAAAATTTTTTTATTTTCAATTTGTAAAAGGAATTAACAAATTTTTAATAATTGGTTTGAAAATTTACCATTTTTCTCAAGATATGGTAAAACAGTATAAATATGCTATAAATAAATGTATATATCAAATAAAGTTTTTAAAGACTCAGCATTATCTTTTTTTATTATTATTTTGTTACATTTAAAAATATTTATATCATACATCCTTTACATTTAATTTTTGAATTGCAATATCAAATTTTAATACAAATTATTGGCATCATATTTACTATTTATTTTAATGTATTATGTGTAATTATATTTTAATTATAAATATATAAAAATATAAATATATTTTAAATAATTAAAAACACTACTTCAAATTTACATTTACACTATGTTACCTATTGTTACAAAATTATATTGTGTGAATTTAGATTTAAAAAATATAATAAAATTTGTTTTATTATTATTATTATAGTATTTTGATTGACTTGTAATGTTTTCTATGCAGTCTACATATTTCTTTATCTAATATTGAAAAAAATTTATTTTTTTTTTATAGAATAATTCATACAATTAAATTATCGAAAATCATTTTACTCAAAATATATAAAATATATATCACCTTTTATTTTATATTTGTTATAAATTTTTTTACTTTAATTTATATAATTAAATGGTTCAAATAAAGCACATATAACTAACATTTATATACTTAACAAAAAAAAATTTTAATTATAAAAATTTAGTCTTTGTATTTAAATAGTCTTCTTATCTACTTATATTATATTTATTGATTATATAATATTTTTCGAAACTAACATTTTTATAGTAGTTATTATTAAGCATCTTTAAATTATTAATTAATTTAAAATTCATCGAAATTGCTAATTATTTTAATGTAAATTCTAATTTAATATAAACTTTCAAATTAATTTTCTAAAATATAAAAATGTTGCATTAAATTTTATAAATGTACCGCATAATATACATAAAATTGCTACGAGAAGGATAAAATTAATACGTAAATAGTTACAGTGCAGCGAAATACAAAAAGTAATTTTTTCGCATATTTTTAAGGCACTGCTCAACAAATTCAGATCTTAATGTCATAATGAGAGTTCAAAAGTATATTTTTATATATTACATTATAGATTCATAATACATTTACTTAAGAGAAGAAAAATTTTTCTTTCTTTTCTTCATTTTTGTTTTTCAATATAAATCTTGTTCTTTTTAAAATAGAGAATAACTTACTTTTTTTCTAAATCTCTTAATATTAATTTTTTTACCTTATTCTGATTTTGACTGATGTATATTTTAAAGATGATGTTGAAATCATGTTTTATTACAACTATTTGCATTTTGAGATTAAAATATGCAATTTAATATGTTTTATATTCTTAATATTTAAGAAACATAATAAAATCACGTAATAATAAATTTTTAAATTACATTTATTATTATTATATTATAATAATAAATACAATAATATATATATTATTGCCAAAGTGTTGACAAACTGAGCTTGTTTCAAGAAATTAAAGAAGACCATATAAAAAATAATAAATTTAACGTAATTCAATTATTCATTATCTTTAGTATGAAATTATATATAAAAAAATTGTATATTTAAATTTTTTTTTATACAAGAAAATAAAATTATAAGTTATTGGAGTCACTGTAGTTATAAATAAAATAAATTTATACATTTTTCAAATTTTAGAGTTATTATTAAATAGTTATCGTATTTACATTATAGTAATTATTAATAGTTTTTAAGAAAATTTTAAATTATTATAAGTTTAAATATATAAATCAACAATTAGAATGAAGATTTAGCACATTCACTATTTGTTATACGTGTATTTGAAAAGTGAATAAAGAATATATTCTTTAATACAATTTTACTTTAATTTTATAAATTCTGTGTTACGTATGAAATTTTGAATTATAATAGTTGTATTGATAGCTTCACAATAAAATTTTATCTTCTTTATTATAAAACGAAAAAATATGAATGAAACGATATTTATGTAGAAGTAAACTTCAATCTATTCTAAATGTAAAATTTCTGAACTATTTATATGTTATGTTAAAGTAAAATTACTTTTGTTTAAGAAAATGGAATAGTAATCTAATATAAAAATTAAATATATCAATCTGCTGCTTAATATCTATATGATGATGCCTGAGAACAAAAATTGAAGCACAGAGCTATTGATTCTGGTGTCTAAGGTATCTGTTTTAGTATTGTAGATATTTTAATCCTTAATAATGTTTCATGTATATATTATCATGGGTATTCAGTTAGTACCGATTTTGAATGGTTAATATGAGTCGAGACCATAAGATACAAGTACCAAGGCTCATTATTAGAATACTACAAAGTTTAGCCTGTAACATTAACAATATGAATAAAAAAAGATTCAAACACTTATCACACCATTTCGTTTAAATACATGAAAACCTAAAGAAAATTTTGAAAAATGTATCATATTTTCTTGATTCTCTTTTTAATAGTTACGTTTTACATAATGGGTGATTAAGCTTACAATAATAACTATTTTTTGATAATTACTTGGTCTTATTTTATCAATTTTTCAATGTAGATTTTACTAAGGTATTATTATTTACTTTTTTACAGTATAAGTATATATAATAAATTAAAAATGTTATTTATTAAATATTATAGACATAAAATCTTGGTTATAGAGATGTATTATCAATTATAATGTTGTTTATAATGTTTAATTCTCAAATTCTTGAAAGTAAATTGAGTTATCTAATCATTTGATCATCTGATCTGAATTGATCAAGATAATTTTTATTTATTTTTTCTCGTTTGATATTTATTAATATATATGTTAAAAAACATTATTTATTTTGGATTAAGATAAAAAATCAATTAAGAATCACAAATTCAATACACATTGATACTACATAATTAAATGTAAACTTTATGATTATACTAATAATCTTTGTATACATTTCTAATTAAAAAATTCAAATGTTTTAATCAATATTGAAAACTGAGAACATTGAATCAATAAATTATATATTTAATAATATATCAAAATTGTAATTATCTGATTATAATATTTGATAATTAAAAGTAATATTTGATAATTAAAATAATGTAATACAGCAAATTAATAATTTATGATTTCAGTTCAAATAGTTTAAAAAAAAATAAAGTCGATAATTTGATAATAATTGATAGGTCATAAAATATCGTAGGAAAAATGTAATAAAAATGTAATATACATTAAAAAGAAATATAATAAAAGTATAGATAATCAAGGATATGGTTAATTAATCTTGGGTATCCAGAAATGAATCTGCAAGTGTGATTCACAACTGATGGTAAAACTGTCGTAGGGGTAGTAATGTGTACACGTAACTTAGAAATAAAATAACACAGTTACAAATCATTCTATGTTAGCGCCGAATAGGCGCCAACAAGAACGAATATTATGAAAGGTAATACATATGGACTTTTCGTCATCTTTCCTGACATCGTCACCAACATTACAGATTTAATCGAAGAGCTACTTACATACGCTTCTGAACATACACACAAACTTCAATTATAAAATAAACAGCAAAATAAACAAGGAAGATTTTATTACAATCTTAAAGATTTAATTTCTATGATAGCAAGAATAGAATTTTGGATAGACTTTTTGAGATACGATGCTTAAATCATTGAGGTATGATATCTACGGCTCTGGTAGATAAAATTTTTAGTAGAAAAATTTGATTCTTCCTCATAAAAAGTCATATAAATTACAAAATAATAAAAATCAAATTATTAGAATATTTTCTTGCCAATAATTCTTATAATTTTTTAAAATTGCAAATATTTTATAATTCTCTTTTATAAATCGTATTTTGTAATTGTTATAATTGTTTACACGAAAATTTTCTATATATTTATATACGAATCTATATTGCTGATTTTTCAAATGTTAATAAATAGTATTATATTATATTATAGTTAAATATACGCCCTATTATTCGCATATAAAATATGTAGAAAGAGGTTAGCGATAAAGAAATAAGAAAATTTTTGAAAATTTTATTTTTATCCATTATATTACATTTTTTCTTAATAACAGCTTAATATGTATAAAATTTTATCCGGAATTCAATATTAATAATATCTTATAGTACATTTTACAACATATACAGTAAATATGCACGATTATAATAATGAAGTGAAATCATGTTCGCCTGTATTATGTTTTTTGAATTATATATACATATTTGAAAGTTACATGAACAAGTAAAAATAAATTAAATATAAGCCCTACAAAATTATTTTGAACTATTTGTATTCAAATAGAATTATTGAATATGTTTTCAATAATTTATCAATAATATATTTTTATGAACAAAAGAGATATCTTTTCACATTTTAATTATATTTATTGTAGATTTATACATAAATACTGATTATTAAAATTACTAGAAAATTAAATTTTATTCCTACGAATTTAAAATTTAAGATTTTTGTTCAATAAATTATAGAAAAGAAATTGTTATTAATAGTTGTTGTTAATCACTATAAGTAATTTCTAATTATTTACCATAGTTTTTTAATTAGTCATAAAAAATATTTAAATCTTATAAATTAAAAAAAAAACTATGAATATGAATATAATTAAAATAAATTTCAAAATATTGTTATAAAAAATCTAATTAGTTTAAAAGACAAAATGTATTCTACTACATTTTTATTTAATATTTTTGTTGAGATTAATAAAAAAATATATTTCAATTTTATGGCGTACATAACTCAGAAACATTGTTAGCAGTAGTGTCAAACCATATCAATAAACGCTTCCGACAACATATTTCGATTAGAGATAAAAATTGTTAGAGCTAATTTTCAGTATTTACAGCTTCAAATATAGTATATAATATCCATATTAAGTAAATAGATAATTAAATATACACAATTATACATTTTACGTATAAACTAGATAAATGTAATAAATTGTCAAGATGTACCTCAATGGTAATTTTATAATAAATTTATATGAAGGTAAACGTAATTCAAGCTTAATTCGAACGTAATTCAAGAAAAATAAAGACTAAAATAAATATAATTTTTGCATATTGTAATGGTCATTTTGCATTTTGTAATAATTTCAGTAAAAAAATGAGCATAATATACCCATAAATCATAAATTATGAAAGTAAAAAATCTTATAAATTTAATTATATATTTTATGTTGTTAGATCTTTAAATTTTTAAGAAATTAATAAAAAAATATTATGAAAAAAATGACGCTTATGATAATCGTTTATGATTATTTATTTAGTAAATAAAAGTAATAAAAATCTAGAAAAAGAGAAAATATAATGAAATTTTATTTGTCGAAAAAGTTATGACTCTTCTTTGCTGAGACATAAAATTAATATTAAAAAAAATAATAAAAAATAAAATTTGTTTTAGGAAAGAATATATGCATATATATATTTTAAGATTTATAGCGAATACATAACAACTGACTAGAATTTCTCATAGGTTCATATGAATGGTTGAAGTAAATGTTCGTACATATTGATTATTTCACGCGCACAGATTATTCAAAGTATAAAAATCATGATCGTTTTAGCAATAACTTAAGTGTAGTTTTGAAGAATTGCAGAATAAACTAATGTATATCCTTATCTACTTAACGTGAAACAGAGATTATTAGGTCAATCATCTGGGCTCTCTACTTTTGTATCCTCTAGAGACCCGTATTTTCTTAATTTTTTTTTCCTTTGAAACGTTTGTATTTCTCTGCGATTTTTTGTTTTCTAGTTTATCCTTATTGATAAAATTTTTCTTTTCATTTTCAATCTTTTATATTTGAATGTATTATTATATTTTATATCATCTTGTAGTGATTATACTAAAATAGTGTCTACTATTTTTATTTATTTTTAAAATTTCATTTTTTTATTTAGCATCAATAATGTTTCATATATATACATATATTGTAGTTTAAACTGATATAAAAACAATTAATATAAAAACATGTTTATTCTGAAGATCTTATAACACGTGCCTGACATCTTTCGGTCCTTCTCATCTTACAGGATGTAGAGTGAAAATTGTCACGTGAAGCAGATTTTGTTAACAATGTCAAGTTTCAGCTACAAACGTAACACATAAAATCCTGGACAATATGACTCCTCATGAGGCAAACTGTTCTTCCCTCTCTTCTCTGATGATCAAACAGAAAAAAACAAGGGTAACAAGGCATGCATGGATACGAAATCATAGCCACGTCGATTTTCCTTTGACTGCAGTGGGGGCGGTAGAAAAGAGTGGCGCCGAAGAGCGGTGGGGCAGCTATGGCAGAAGGTGGGAGAGGTACGCGGCCAAAGAGAGTGGGGTCACACACACAACTAAATAGTTACGGGGGCGGTGGCTGGCTCTCGTCCGCCATCTATATTTCTTTTCTTACTTTAAATCCTCTAGCTCCCATGTATCTGTCATTCTCTTTCTATACTTCTTTCGCATGCACACGCGCGGTTCGGGGCAGACGGTTACCGCGCCGCCCCTCTGCGCATCGCCCGCTACTGGCCGATGCCGATATTCTTCTCGTACGGCAAATTTCTGGCTCAGTCGTTCGTGCTGATCGAAAGATGAGTTTATGTAGTGTATCGTGTTTCAGCCTTATCGTGGCCCAAGAAAGTCCTAATATGCCCTAACAAACGGAAAGTGAATATCATACGTGTATGTGCTTCGTTTTTCGTCAATTCCTATTTTTGTCCATTTAAATTAATATTCTTTTTTGCTTCTTGCAATTAGCCGCCTCAAAATATTTTTGTCTGTTCTTTGGTAGTTATAAATTATTATTTTAACATATTCCTTTGCCCTCAATTCTTCATTTTCTTTTTATATACTTTATTTTTCTTTAATCTTATTTTATTTTTACTAACTCACTCACTTCCGCGCTCGCGTATACACACACTCTTTCTCTATCAAGTTTTTCCGATTAGTTGGCCTTTATGGAAGACATACGCGCGCGCACACACACACACACACACACACACGTGCATATATATATATATATATATATATATATATATGCATGCGTGTGCACACGTGTATATATGTGTATGAAAGCGTCAACGAAAAGAGGCCTAAATAAAGTAGCTTAATCGTTTAATAGTTTTGAATCACTAATGAAAAGGTTGAATTCTCCGTAAAGTGTAGATATATAAATTAGCTATGATGCCGTGCCAGGAATTGTGCATCTCTTACTCAGTTATCCTAATTTTTTTTATCCTTATAAGTATGCACGTATACTCACGCCCACATACTATACATAAATTTATATATTTATAAATTACAGTGGTTTTATAAAAATTAAAAGTTTGAATTGTACCATTGTTATTATAATAATCTACAATTAATTAATATTGGACAAGTTCCTAACAATATGAAGCTTATGAAGTACCGTGTTAATGTGTGATAATTTAATTTAATAGCTAAGGTGATTGCATTTAAATGAACAAAATAGTTCTCGTATGTACGCAAAAATCAAAGTGCTAAAAACTAGTTATAAATAAAAAAAAGACAAAGTGATCTTCATTTTTTTTGCGTTTCATTTCATTCTAAATTTTTTTTACTTCAAGCCTTCGTCGCCTTTGTTCATCTTTCGAATTTTAAGTCATACATCCGACAACGGCGCTGCCCCTTTCGGACTGTGGCACACACCTACACTTAGCAAAGACACACATTAATAGAGATGTATTCCGCAAAATACGGGCTAGTTGCGCCCAGGATATAGGTTATATTTTGATTGGAGCACCGATCGTAATAGACACTAGTGGGAGGGAACACCGACACCGAATGAAAGAGGATAAACACACCTGCCTGCCAATTGTAATCAAGAGGTAAGCAGATACGTAGAATCAATAATAGTAATTTGTAGTTACGATTGATTATTAGAAATCTAAAAAAGAGTGTAGAGCCGAGTCTTAGACGCCGGTCTTAATTTTCGGAGCCATGAGAGATATTGTCGGTTTTATTATCAAAATTATAATACCGTATGGAGACATTGTTTTACAAAGAGGCAAAACTCATCCGGAACTTCATCGATTCCTACCTTAAACACGAACGCAATCAAGTTTATGATTTTCTCAGCTTCATCCGTAAATAAGTGTATATTAATTTTAATTTTCTTTTGCTACTTACTCCATAATGTTTATAATGAAGATTATCGGCTTTTTATAAAGCCTGAAAACGAGTAACATCTACAGTACTATTCGACGACGTGAACCTCACATCCCCAGGAGGCGCCAGCGCGGTCGACTTACAAGCAAGAAAGAAAGGAATAAGAGATAACATCTCAGACTTCTGTATAGTTTGAAGTGACCGTGTGAGAGCAAGTTAATATGAATATGACTCTTGTAAGGAATTCATTTAAAGGTTGGTTTTTTTAATTTGATCCTTACTTTTATAACAATTCATATTCATTATTTCTGTTATGTGCTTGTTTTAATTGAAGTTTATTACATTGCATGTGATTCGACGGAACAAATTAACGATTGAAATTTAGTAAGGTTAGGTTTTCTTATTTGTTAAAATTCTAAACGTTATTGCAACGAAGGTAATAATCTTCAAATTTTTAACTCACTTCTGTATTTTGTTCTAATGAACTACTTTCAAAAATACTAAAACTTCTTATAATCGCGATTATTAATAAAATAATGTTTTAGTTCTCATGAAAATTTAGGGTAATTTTTGTATTAATACTAATTGGTATAAGCATAATTTTTTTATATACATTATTAAATTTGTTCCTTGGTTTATAGATTCATCATGTTTTAATCGTATTATATTTTATTTATTTTAATACTGTATAAAGTAATTGCATAATAATCATCTCAAAGTCGTTATTTAAAGTTATTAATTAATATTGAAGAAGTTTCTGACAATATCAAACTTGCAAAGAATCGTATTAATGTGTGAAAATTTAATTTAACAGTTAACCACAATGTACGCATAAATCTGTTTTAATTTGTACCACAATTAAAATCGATATACCAAAATGCGAATTTTATGGAATAAATTTTGATATATTTTATGATAAATTTTCATAATCTTATATAATATATTTTCATCATTAATAATAATAAGTGTTAGACATTAAATAAATATATTATCTTTTGTTTATTTTAGTGAATGCGCAGGAAAATAAATCATATATCTTTAAATTTGTGTAATTTATAAATTAAAGAGTAAGAGGGCATTGTTTATCTAATTGTTAAATTCGATTAAGTAAATTGAAGATTGCAAATTGATTAAAATTTTTATGTTAGTATTATTTAATTTGTAATAATGAGCGTGTTAAGTAGACTTACGTGTTTAACTACTTTCAATATATTTTGCTTATTAAATTCGTGTTTTAGTTGAAAAATATTATTTTTTAGAAAATGTTTTATAAATATTTGATTTTTTTAATGTTTTTTATATAATATATTTTTAAAAAAATAAATCGAACTTTTTAATTATTTATGATAGTTATTGAATAATCAACTATAACGATCAATTAATTAGAAATATGGTTAACGAATAATTATTCATTTATGTTATTAGATTAAATTTTCTTTACTGTGTTATATTTATTGCATAATGCTTATGCGCAATTTTGACGCAGTTGATTCGAGATAACTGATATAGTAGTATAAATAATAGTGAAATGGTTTATATAGTTAAAAGAGGATAGATGAATTATGATTAATATATTTGATTGATTATTTATTGAAAAATGATTTAATGATAAATTGCGTATAAATCTAACATATCTGGTTTTAAAAATGATACTGTAATTATTTATATAATTATAAACTCATACAATAATAATGATTTATTTTTCATAAAAACAAAAACCAAATTTGAAAAATCTACAGAATTAGAGAATATTAATGGAAAACATTCTATATGAAACGGGCTTAGCTAAAATAATACTATGAGCGAACACTCATATGTATATGGATGAGATGCATGCAAGAGGTTCGCAATATTTAGTTATTAAAATCTTAGAAAACATCAAGTAGTTGTAAACAAGATCAGTATAGAAAATATCTAATTAGAATTTAAAAATTATCATGATTGTTCGAACAAAGTGTTTTACTTATGTACGAGTCAATACTGGTGGTCATGAACCATCAATCAATCAATGTATTTTTATAATACGACCCGTTTAAGTCAAATTCAGATTCACATTTATGATGATATATAATTATAAAAATATATATATATATGAAATGATTATATTTTAAATATTTGTGAACACAGCTATAAAGCTTATATTATGTAAATGTTAATAAGATGTTTACCTATACTGAGGAGATAAGTCTTATTCACATGCTAAATAAAATATTAATTTCTAAAATAGTTAAAAAAGTAATCAAATTTTGTATATTATTATAAATAAATTTTAAATGAAAACAAAAAAAATTTACTTAAAAATTTATATTAATGTAATTTAAGTGATATTTTATGTATTCAAAGAAAATTTTAACTGAAAATTTCAAAAGAGGTTTTTATATAATCATTAATTTTTTAAATTAATTTTTTTAGGTACGATTTGTACATAAGAAAATAAAATATTATATTAAATGAAATGTATAAGTCCTGTTCATTCGTTTAAATTATATGTAATTTCAAGTGTATGATAGGAATGATTATGTCATGATGTCGTTTATGAAAAGCTGCTGTAACGTCGGATGCCGAAATATCAACTCAAGTAATTTTGTATGTGTATTAATCTTCGACGCGTCCTTAACTTTCTAATAATAATAAAAGAATTTGATTATTAAAATTTTGGCTGAAATTGTTAGTTATTCAGAATTATATGCGAATATATATATATATATATATACGTACATACTTTTTCAAGGTTGTTGAGAGTGTAAAAAATGAATGCATATGCAGAGACTTATTAAAGCTTCATTTCAGCTCTGTTTTATGAACTCAAAATGTAAGACTGTACAGATTAACATTCTTCAATTACAATTAAATATTATTGTTTGAATTTGAATTGAATTAAATTCAATTAAATATTAAAATAAACAGTCTGAAAAGATACCTTATAAGATTATAACGTTAGAATTAAAAATTACTTTTTTATTATAAATAATAAGAGGCAATAATTTTTCAATGATAAAAAATCCGAGTTTTGAAATATTTTATAAAATGCTAAAATAAAATTTTTGCATGAAGTATGCATATATATAGTATATTATTTATGAATTAATAATGTATAGTTATATAGTATTTCTTGATATTGTAATTATTTAAATTTTTACCTAAAATCGATAGATTAATTATAACTGGCATCGTTAGATATAAACAAAAAATTCTTGAGGTATGTTATTATCCAATTAAAATATTTTATTTAAATAATGATATTATTAAACATATTTTTTAAAGTATAAATAAATATTTATTTAATCAAGAATTCAATCTAGAAATAATATTTACATTGCTTGTAAATATTACAGTTTTGAATCAATAAAAAACTAAATTAATTGGCATAAATTTTATTTTATCTACTCTATTATCTATTATATTTGTACACCAAATTTTTTAAATATAATTTAAGTATAAGACGTATTGATTAGTAAATTTATAACTAAGCGTAAACTGTAGGTCTGCGATGAGTCGATTAATGATACAAGTATGTGTTTTCGAAAATGATAAATGTCTTTTTGCTGGTTTTCTTTTTTCTTTTTTTTTTAATACTGCGCCAATTAGATAAAATAATATGAATATAAATTTATTAAAAAGAAATATTTTCATAATTGTAATTAAGGAATATTCTTATTTTACCATAAAAAAAATATATTTTTATTGTATATTTTATATTTGAAAAAATACTTTACTTATTAAATCTGGGATGTCAAAATCATGACTGTAAATGTATTTACACTTTTAATTATAAGACTATTTAAACAGTGTAGGCGTTTCTCCAGTTTAATTTGGTTTGCTAATCCAAGCGTCCACTCAAACAAGCTATTTCAAATTTCACTTACGATACAGTTGTGAATAAAACTTTTCATTGGGAATGCAATTTGTTAATACAAAAAAACAACTAAAATGATTTATAGAAGTTAATTGAATTTTAGCTAATACATATACAGTTTTCATGTAATAAATACTTCATTATAGCGAGCGTATTTCAAGCAGAGTTTTAATACAAATATAAATAAAAAAACAATTTCTATGATTTTTAATGGATATTAATAATATAATGTAAACTATATTTTAATCATTATATTTATAATATAAAACTTATAAGAATTTTTAGCGATATTTTAAAATTATACATTTGCATGTCTAAAATTATATTTTTAACACATAACAAATTGATTTAAATTTTATATATCTAAAATCAGAGTAATAATCTAAAACATTAACTTAGTTAATACAAATTTTCAGAAGATGCTAATTTGTTAAAGATTGTTCTCTTAGTTTATATAGTATTTGTAAGAAATAGAATATTTTTTAATTTTTAACATTTTATTAATATTGTTTAAATTTTTATAAATATAAACATTAGTTTACAGAATTTCAAAATAAATAATTGCAAAACGTGTATTTTACAAACAGTTCTTTATTTTTAATTACTGTTATTGAATTTTAATCACAATAACGATACTATATAATAAAAGAAAAATAAAATAATATTATTACATTTCAATTATTAAAAACAAAATTAATAAACATTAATCTTCCGCAAAGCGAATAAATGCTTTTTTAAGAATTAAAGTTGACAAGTCAAAATTATATATCTACAAACATTAATTTTATGCTATAAAAATTTAAAATTTATTTCGTTTTAGAAATTTAGAAATACCATTAATAACAGTTATAATTATTAAGTGTTGATTGCAGTGGTAATTTAAAAATAATCGTTATCTAAAATAAAAATAATATAAATATGTAACAAAGGAAGTGCAATAACTATCATGTAATTAATGTAATTATAACATGTGAATAGTATTTAAGGCAAATGTGTTATTAAACTTTAGATACTTATTATATATAATACAAAAGTAGTTATTTAATATCACTAATAGAAATTGAAAATATCAAAAAGTATATAAAATGTGTTTGTATGAGAGATATAAATGATACTTAATTATATAATATATGTATAATTATATATATTTTGTATAACTAAATTATTTATAGTAAAAATGTATACAATTAAGATTGTATATGATCTAATAATAAAAAATATGCTTCTGGCATTAAAAAGATTTACATATATTTTTTGAAGTTTTCTTTTGTCCAAAATTCTAAATAATAGTTAAATTTAGCTTGTGAAAATAATAAATAAAAATTGTTTTTCCTTTTAATATGTGGTAATATATAAAAGTAGCAGTCTTCATAGCAATTCTGTGCATAGCCATCACCCAAGTGGATAACGTTCAAATATGACGATTGTCCCGCCGCTGCCGTGACCGTTCATGTTGCTTGTAAGCACAATGACCTCTTGTCGCAGTTTAAACCTTATTTTTTTTCTAAGTTTTTAACCTTAGAATATTCCTTCCTAAAGAGAAAGTCAGATGTCACATTTTTGTTAATATACGTAACTAATTATTCTTTACATTCAACAATAAATTTTTTATGTAATCAATTAAAAAAAATTTTTGGTAAGTGTGAGTGTATTTTATATCTTGTATAATGTAATAAATGATAAATTTAATACTTATTATAAAAAAATTTAGATAATTAATGAAAATATTAAACCATATTCGTTAGATAAAAATACCTAGGAAACGAAATTCATAATAATTCATTTGGATTGAGCGCAATATTAAAAATTATCAGGTGCTTTACGGATAATTTTAGCACTTTACAAGACAATGATAAAGTGTTTTTCGTGTGTCAATTAATCGAATGAATTAAAGAAAAAATTATAAAATATTCAACTAGATTAATTGTTTATTTACCTAATAATTTATATATAGGAATGTGGGAAACCAAATAAAGATAGTCATCGTTAAAAGTGAGTTATACATATAACAAGCCATTCAATTATACTTATTATTTGTAATTCTTCAAGCTACCCTGTTCCTATATTCCAAGAAGTGACGTCATGATTTTATATATATTGCCTTAATAACTTAGTCACGCAGCTTTCCCTGGAGCTTCCCACAAGATGCACATCTCTTGTCAACAAGAAATGCGGATCCTAGTCCTGACAAATCGTTTTGTCATACTACAATTTATTTTTTGTTACAAATATACATGTAAACATTTATAACCGTATTTTTGTTATCAAAGATATTTTCTTATTTCTATAATTTAAATAGTTTTTTTTTTCTTAAATCTTTTGATACATGAAGTCTTATTTTTATTAAAAATTTTGACGTTAAAGTGAAAAATCTATTTCTTTAAAGGTATAATTTCCATTGGTTCCAATATTATACTTTAATGCTACATTTTATTTCAAATTAAAAAATATTGTATCTTATTCAGAATTATTGCAATATTTTGAGTATATTGTATGCTTAAATAATTATATTTGATCAAATATCGAAAATAAGTTTAATATTTAATATGCGATAATAGAATCTATTATAGTTTTAATTGTACAGTATATTATTACAAATACAACATTATTACAATATTATAATTACAATTACAATATATCCATTCATATGTTAAAATGTAGCCTTAAATAATAACTTCAAAAATTTTTATGGTATTATATTTTATAGAATACTTATATTGTAAATTTTATTATTGTAAATATAAATATTTTTGTTATTATTGTATGAATAATAATGAAGATACGTGGCTCATTTCAAAATTTATTTTAGACTATTAAATGTGTAATATAAATTTGATTCGTACAAAGAATTAGTAATAATACTGATATCAATTTGAATAAAATCATTGTTACACTTTACTAAATATTAAATGTTAAATTTATAAAAAACATATTAAATATATTTTCTACTAAAATGTATTAAAATTGATATTATACATAAAATATATATAATTGATTCTTTTCTGTGTTCATATTTAAAAATATTGTAAATAAAATTGCAAATTTATATAATAATAACAATAATAGCATTAACTATAATAATATTAATAGCATAAAAATTTAAATCAAATGAATTAATTATATTAATTCTCGTGTTTTTTGATATTTTAAAAATATTGCCAAATAATTAAGCTCTAAAATTTGTATTTTATTTTTTAAAATAATAACTAAAACAACATTTCCTTCTAAAAATTAATCTGTTTCAAGTGAATGTATGATTTTTTAAATATGGTATTCGACTATTTATGTACTGTAATAATTTTCTATTTTATACATCATGCTTCCAATGTTTTGATAGGTCTTAATTAATAATCTTAATTAAACTACATTAATAAAAATGTAAAACA
Organism: Ceratosolen fusciceps; assembly: GCA_018883505.1. Taxonomy (NCBI): domain Eukaryota; kingdom Metazoa; phylum Arthropoda; class Insecta; order Hymenoptera; family Agaonidae; genus Ceratosolen; species Ceratosolen fusciceps. The sequence goes on from RCIC01000052.1 coordinate 335,706, forward strand.
TTATATAAAAAACAAAAAATTCTAATTCTTAGATACAACAATAGTAATATTATAATAAAATTTTGTCAGTTATTACTAGTTTTTTATAGTTTATTAAACAAATATAACTTCAGTATTAGTCTTTTATTTATTTTATTTTATTTATATTCATGCTTTAATTTATATTTATATATTTTTTTTTATAATTTAAGTTAAAATAACCTGAAATTTTATACAGCTTTACAAAGTTATTAATATAAAAATTTCATGTCTTTATTTTTATTTATATTTTTAAAAGATTACCCGCAAAAATATTTAATTTACATTGAATAAAATCTGGTTTTAGCTTATGTAAATTTGAAGGATATGAATTCAAAAAACATTCAGAATAACAAATATACTTTATTAATTCAATTTTAACAGGCTTTAATAATATATGAAAGTATTAATGAAGTCGACATTCTCAGAATATAGAAAAATTAAATATCAATATATTTTAATAAATATTTTAATACTATAAAAATTATTATCATTGAATTATCAAATTACATAAACTAATTGGTTGAGCCTTAACAAAAAACACCTATCGATTATTTGCAACTTAAATAAATTTATTAACTCAAATGATAAACTTCTACAACAATAAGTAAACCATTTTCAATAGATTGAAAAATAATGCCACCTGTCTATTAAAATTGTTATTACTCTTTTCATATAGAGTACATTCATCACATAAATTCATAGTTTCATATAATTAAAGTTTTGAGAAGTTAGTTTTATTATTATAACTTATGGGGAAAAAAAATATTGATTTTATTAAGCACGATATTCAAAATAATATCACGTTGAATGTTAAATGAAATAAAATTAATTGTGCGCTAGAAGAACTGACAAGTAATGAAATAAAGAGAGATAGACAAAAGTAAAGTAGCAGAAAAGGTCGCGGCTTTGACCCGTTTCAGATGATTTTCTTATCAAACGCAAGCAAGCGTTACTCTTATCGAACCTTTCTAGGATACCTAAAAATGGCGCGAAAGAAAAACATCTACCCCTGAACAATTTGAATATATAAAAACTTAACTAATAATTTCAAAATTTTTACTATGTAATTGATTTATTAATTTGAAAAAAATACCAAAAAATATAAAATTTTTTCTCGAGATGGTCGAATAATTTTAAACAACTAAATTAACAAAGTACATGCACATATAATTCAGTAATATAATGGTTAAAAACAATTTTTTATAAAAATGACGCATAAAAGAGCTTTGTAATTACGTTGTCAACATAAAATGGTTGTTATTTTCTTTTGCAGGTATATTATTTCACACTTAAAATAATCTTATTTAGTACAAACAAGCATGCTACTGACAAGTATTTTAGATTCTACCACATTGATAATCTAACAATTCCTGATGATATTATAGTACTTTTTTGACGCGGTTTGTGATTAAACAAATTTCTTATCTGAAAATGTATCAAGAGGATGTTAGAATATCATTACTTATTAAACATGTTTTTAATAGCAGGAATACACCAGATTAATGCTTATAATATATATGAAGTCTGAACGATAAAATATTATTAAAATCGTTTTTTCATGTAAAATTGATATATTTACAAATTAAAATGTGTTTTAGTATTTGTCTGTATCTATTATTCAAAATATTTATCTTTAATTCCTATTTTTTTCAAACATGATCTTTACAATTATGAATTGTATAATTAATAATTAATGTATGAGCAATTGATTCTTAATTCAATCATCCACAATAATTAATAGACAATAACGATTGATATTTACGTAATTGTTATCTACAATCTAATTGCAATGAGATGTTTTTAAATTTAAATAAGTTATAATATAAAATTAAGTAATGTTGATTGTACACGATATAATAAGAAATTATTAAAATACTAAATTTGAAACTATCGTATTTCATATGCTTAAAGAAACTGAACGATTGTCAACAATAGAATATATTTAATTAATAATGTAATTGCATTAAATAAAATAGCTTTAATATCATTTATACTATTATCCTATATGAATGGTAATCCGTTCGATTATTATTACATATATATTAAAATTTTTTTTAAATATAATAAAAATTAAAGATCAGTACAAAAATTGATAAATTTATTCTTCTAAAACGGGTTCATAAGCTTTAGAAAGAATCTATGCAATACTTATATAAAAACCGACTACTACTGTAAGGGTACCTTCATCACAAATGGATTCTCTTATTTAATCACTTATAAAGAATTTTAAGCATTTAAATACTCTATGGGTCTTAGCATATGATAGGGGCTCTTCTTAAACTTTCAATCGGTTCGAGTTAACCTTTTATGAACGAAAGCCTCTATCCGGATGTGTACACCTTCATACTCAGATGTGTGTATTTTATAATTCTACATATGCTATATATTAGATAAATTTATTTCTGAATATAAATTGTATTATATATGTATTTTTCTATAAATAAATATTTCATTCAAATTTTAACAAGATGTATCAAATATACTCTAAATCCAATATAAATTAATTTTATATTGTATATACATATAAATATATATAAAAACAAATTTAAATAATTATTATGAGGATATATCAATATTGCATTGTTTAGTTTTGCAGTATTTCAGGATTAATATATTTCTAATTTATTTTTAAAAATATCAATAGTACAATTAAAAGATACAATTTTTATTGTATACAGTTTTGTTGTATATTGTATATAATTAATCGTATTAATATAACTTCTCGAATTTTGAAAATAAAATTTTTAAATAACAAATTTTTCAAGCAACCTGCTGTATTTTGTAAATAAACCAAATGAATTTAATTAAATACTAAAATACTTATATAAAAAATAAATGTAATCTAAACTTTTCTGAAATTCTGTAAAATATATTTAATTCATTATTTTTATTTTAACAAGTTTTAAATGAAAAACAGTTTCTTATGATTTCTACGTTAAATAAATTATCAGAGCATGTAATCTTAGAGTATTAAATTTAATATAAAGTTATACAATAATGAATATGAGTTAATATTTTCATGTAAGGCTTAAACATGACGAATATATCAGTGGGAAATAAGTATTTTTAAACCACTTGAAAAGACATAAAAATGATATGAAATTACTGTTTCAAATTTAAAATTAATAAAATTTAAAAAATGTATATATATATAGATTCAAAATTCGTAAAAGTATGTATAGATTCCAAATACGTAAAAAAAGCTTACAAGAATAATAATAGGATAAATTCGACTCATACACTGACATGCAGGTCCATATAATTGACTTATGCCACTCTGTCAGATTTATTTCTTAAATCAGTTTGTTATAAAAATAAAAATTCGAATTTCCCTCTAGCAAATTTAACTCTCCGTAACTGGTTACTTCGCCATGCATAACAATAAACTCCTGGTAGAAGATGAGTCTTTATGCATTTTACGGAAATTGTAGAATTACATGAAATACTTTTACTTTCTTACATACTTCACAAGGTCCCTTAGCATCAAAACATAAATAGTTAACAAATATACTAAATAACAAATTGATCATAATCTGTAACTTGATTTTGTCCTTTATGATTATATAATAACAGTTCACAATTAATTCTTGAATTATACTATTTAGAACAGTTTAATAAGTAACAACTTTTTAATACATTGAAAATTTAAAAAAATAAATCTATTTTTACATTATTAGAATAGATCAAATGTTTTATTCATTTATTTAAATTTAAATAAATTATAAAACTCAAAATATTTTTGAGTGTCTTTTTTTTAATTAATTTAAAAATATAATTAGAAAATTGAATAAAAATCTGTAATATAAAAATGTATTATATTTCTAAATATATTACAATTATTATATTCAAGTACAATAATTAATAATTTTCATATTTACCTATAATACGAAATTAGTAGATTTTTCAATACTATAATAAACATATTATTTAAATGATTAAAGTTTTTAATTAAAACTTTTTAATAAATTTTGTATTAATCAAAAATATTTATACATTAATACTGAGTGCAGAAACTATTAACTAAGCTTTGAGAAACAATATTAGTGGACACTACTTACATAATGTTTTGAATAATTATGGTTAATATTAAATTATAACAGGGTAAGTTTATCAATAAAGAAGAATAATTTAAACAGTTAAAGTAAATTTTCACTTATGATACAAATTATGCTTTTAAAAGTATTCAAAAATAATTTTGAAATGGTCATCGGAAAATTCTTTAGGTAAAATTACATTCTGAAAATTTAAAGGCTTGCAAATAAGAAGATTGATATTTATAATAAATATTCTTACAACAAATAAAAACATTTTCTATATTGACAGAGTATAACGAGAACGAGTCAGGTGCTGATGCGGAAGTGGGCGGTTGCGCGATCGGAGTCGTTAATGGTGGGAAAGGCGGCGACGTTTGCAGTGGCGGTGAGGGCGGTGCGGAAGGAGGCACTACCACCACAACTAACAATAAGCAGCCGTCGTGCGAACGGTGCCCACATTGCAGTGTCGTCTGCCGGAACTCTCGTACACTCCAACTCCATCTTGAAGACCAGCACAAGGCGGTCACGACCTACGCCATTGACAAACACGACCTTCAGTCACAGTTCTCTCAAGTCGTAAGCATACGCCTCCTTATAATATTTCTATCTCTATCACAATTTCTAATCCTCCATTACTATTATGGTGGTTAAAAGTGACTTGTAAATGCATTTATAATTCTATTAAATTACGGTAACCATCTATATCTACTTATTCATATTTTCCATTGTTAATGGTCATTTTAACTATAGGAATTAATTTTTTCATGTATATATTTATTGTTTGAACTCAAAAAATGTTATATATAATTAATTTAGTAATAAATACAATTTAATTATTTTGTTACTGTATTTGATAAGAATAGTGCAATGATTTATGGATTTTTTATCGTTTCGGAAATATTTATTGAAATTTGATTTTGATGACATAATATTCGACTTTTTGATTTTAATTTTAAAATCAAATTTTTTTTAACATTATACTATTAATAAAAAAGAAATAAACTTAATTTTAACAATATTTTCAAAAATTCTTCCGTTGATATTGTTTAAATAAATAGTAAAATAAAAATAAATTAAGTATTAAAAAATAATTAATAGTATTATGAATATAACTGAATTACAATTAAAATTAAAATTAAAATTGTAGAACTCATAATAATATAAATAAAATATTGTCAAAATTATTTTACAACGGCCTCTAATTATGTGTATTATGTGTAAAGTCATATTTATAAAAAACTATAATTTAATTTAACGTACAAAAATTATTTTTAAAATTATAAAAGTATGGCGATAGAATCCATTTTATCTAATATTTTTTTCTTTATTTACAGTCATGCAAGGTGTGTAATAAAACTTTTGCAAACGTATACAGACTGCAAAGGCACATGATAAGCCACGACGAAAGTGCAGTTCTTCGCAAATTCAAATGTCCTCACTGTGAAAAAGCATTTAAATTCAAGCATCACCTTAAGGTATATAAACAAATCTTTAAATTTATAATTCATTAGTTTAATATTATATTATAGTCTGTAAAAAATGTTTAACTTAACGTGATATTTTTTTTCATACACAACGGTTGAAATTACATTGATTTTATATCACATAAATTTAAGAAAAAATGAAAGACAATTATTACATTTATTTATTGAATGAACTTTACTTTTAACAAAATAATATTAGTTTTAATAGTGCTAAAGTTTTATGTGAATCTTTTTCATCATTTATTAATTATTACTTACGATTATATTACTATAAAAATTTGTTATATATAGGAGCACCTCAGAATACACAGCGGTGAGAAGCCATTTCAATGTAATAATTGCGGCAAACGCTTCTCACATTCGGGTTCTTATTCCTCGCACATGACGTCCAAAAAGTGCCTTGTAGTCAATCTGAAAAAATCTAAGCATAATTCTATTACTACCAGTGCTAATGCCGAGAAAATCTCTAATAATAAAAAGTTTCGACAACAGCAAGAATCCACTCATCTGGACCAGCAGCAGCAATCGCCTCATACGAGGCATAGTGCTGAATTCCTCTCTGCAAATAATAATACATTTTTACCAATACTACCAAAACTCTCATCTTTGGATTACCGCAAAAAACAACGTGAAATAACGGGTATAATATTTAAAATTAAATTAAAATTAAATTAAAAATTAAAGTAAAATTTTCATTTCAGTTTGAAAGTTAATATTTTGATTAATGTTTTCTTATAAAAATTTAATATAAAATAAAGTTAATTCAAACAGAATGAAACAAATAATTATTATTCATCAATAAATCTTTCTTAAAAAAAACGTTTTAAAAGTAAATTTAGAAAACATTTAAGTGATTAATAAAATAGAATATTTATTAAAGAAACATAATGTATAAAAAGTTTGAATGAGAATTTATTCTAAAACATTTATTATTTAAAATATTTTTTAGGTATTTATGATATGCCTTCATTATTGCCTCATATGATGAGTTTTGGGAATTACTTTATTCAGTCGTCCCTCGGTAAAATTCTTAGTCAATTACACGTAAAGCAACAACAACAAGAACAAAAACATCATCATTCGCAACGATATTCCCATCATAATTATCAAAAAAGTTATAATAATTACCAACATAGTTATCAAGCAGATGAAGTTGGTAATGAGCATTTCGATGCTCTCAGTCAGCTAAGTGAAACTGTCCTTAGTCCCGCGACAACGGCTCCTGATTCCGAAGAAGCTGCAACCGAGGGTACTGAAGGTGGTAAAGAATCACCTGCGTCACCACCACCAGGTTTAGTAAATCTTCATTATCCAGAACAATCCCAAGGACTTGATGCTGTACGACGACTTTTAGAAACCGTTAATACTTCCGTTACGAAACAACTATTGGAAGCTAATGTTAAAAAGTTATCATCATCTACTGCTATGATCTTCAAACATAATCTCGTCGAGGAATGCCAGGTAGAAGCTATTTCATTATTCTTACAACCTTTACTTTATGTATGTTATTTACTAATGCGTATTCATATTATCAAATAATAATTAATGAAATAATAATAATATATTTGTATATGGTAAAACCTTATTATTAAGCAATATGTAGTCATTTTAGATTAAATTTTTTTACTATGAACATTCTTAATTCATAAAAAAAATATTTTATACCATTCATAAATAAAACATTAATATTCATTTAATTAAATTCATTATCTATGTGAAATAGTTGACTAATAAAAATGTCGAAAAATAATATTAACCTTTAAAGAAAAAGGGCTAGATATTTTATATAATTTTGCAGTGAAACAAATATTTGGAGAATTTTCTAGAAATCCATCTTAATTTATTGGATTTACAGGAATCTAAAAATCGAAGAAAGGGTTATTAATTATGAAATCAGTATGGAATTAATAATACCTCTAAAGAGATAATAATAAATACGATATAGTACTTGAACAAAAAACAAAGTAAAGAAGAGTCAAATGCCTCTTTTAGGATCAGGACAGCGAAATATCAAGCGAAATGGCACACTACCCAGCTAACTGGTCAGTTGTAGATCAATGTGATTCTCAAAATGATAGTCGCGTTACAAAACTTGAAGAGGTTGATCAATATACATCAGAATCATCACGCCATGGCATGAAACGCAGAGCGGAGAACAATAGACTTTCTGTACAAACATCAGAGGCTGATACCGAAGATGAAGAGGAACTATTACAGCAACACCGACAAGGTACCCTCGAGTGCATTGAGAGCAGCGGAACCGGTACCCGCAGAGTCAGAGCGCGATCACTTATCGATGACGAACAGCTCGCCATTCTCAAAGGTTACTACGCTGTCAATCCGCGACCCAAAAAGGAAGAAATCACTATGATCGCCAACTACATTAGTTTTCCGACTCGAGTAGTTCAGGTTACTGTTTTTGCGTAATAAAAATATTAATGTTAGCAATATAAATCTAACTAATTTTTCGAATATAATCAGTTATATTAAGAGTTCACAATAATTTGATATGGTTTTTTGTAAATTCAAAAAATCAGTTATATTTTTTCATTTACGATATATTAATATTAGCTTATTATTAATTATATATTAAATATTTTAAACAGAAAATTAATAAAAATTTACAATTAATTATACTTGAATATTACAAAAGGTTAAAATATTGTAAAGTTATTGCATTTTTAGAAAGTTTGTTTTTTTTTAGTAAAATAAAATAAACATAAAATAAATATAAATATAAGACATATTATAATTAATAAAATATTTTAATTTACTGTAATAATTATATATAATATTCGCTTATATTAAATAAAAAAAAACAATAATTGTAGGTTTGGTTTCAAAATTCTCGTGCACGGGATCGACGAGAAGCAAAAATACCAGCATTAGTGCCACTTTCAAGCTTAAACAGTCATTTATTCAGTGATCAACCTCTCGATTTGTCAAAAAAGGACGTATTTGGAACGTATTTAAAAATGAAACATAGTAGTGATGCTTCAAGTAGAAATACTGCCTCACCGTGTGTCCCGAAGAAGGATGATCACATATCCAAGGAATTATCGAATAACAATATAGAGATCGAAGATGTTGAAGAACCACCTCTCGTTATCGATGAAGAGATCACCGAGTTTGATGAAACGCAGCTACCGAATCTCCCAGTCGAGGTGATTATTAAGGTAATACATTACTGTTTTTCAATATGGGAGCTTAATATTGTATATACAATATGATCTGTTCCTTAATATAAAAGTATTAATAATAGTTAAAAATATTTTCAAAATTTTCTATTTAATATATATAAGAATATAATATTTTAAAATAAAACATTATTATTAAAGTTTTTTACAATAATCTACTTTTATAGAAATCTGTTGCAAATATAAATCTAATTTAAATATTATAGTGATAACATTTATTATAATTTACAAAAAAATTAAATAAATTATTTTTTAATTATAGGCTCAGTCACCAATTTTACAAATAAAAAATAATGACTCCCGTATAACTATAGATCCTTCGTCTCAAACTGAAATTGAACAAGAGGGTTTATTCTTTTGTAATCAATGCGATAAAACTTTTTCTAAACATAGTTCTCTTGCAAGACATAAATATGAACATTCCGGTAAGATAAAAAATTTATTGATCCTTTAATAATTATAATCGTAAATAAGTTCGTATTAATTTTAAAAAACTCAATTCTCTAACTAAATATTTATGTTAATTATGTATTTATAAAATTACGTATATAAAGTATACGCATTATTAATAAAAATATTGTAAATATATTATAATATTTATAGGACAAAGACCGTACAAATGTCAAGACTGTCCAAAAGCTTTTAAACACAAGCATCACTTAACAGAACATAAACGATTGCATAGTGGTGAAAAACCATTTCAGTGCTCAAAGTGCCTCAAGCGCTTTTCTCACTCTGGATCTTATAGTCAGCACATGAATCATCGTTACTCATATTGCAAGCCTTACAGAGAATAGAAAAATACTTCTAACTTTTATACCGCGAAAGCGACAGCAAAGGAACTATCGTGGATAATATAAGATATATAGTATCTTTGCTAAAAAGTAAAAATATTAAAATCCACTAATGATATGTTCAATATTCATGTTATACAGATTTTTAAGGGCTCAAAAAGCTAATAAAAATAGAAATGATTATAGTTAAGGAATTTAAGGATTAAGGAAAAAAATTTGTTTTTGACGTTAATCAAATGAAATGATATTATTGATTATCGTATAAATTGTCAGTACTAAATGGTATAAAAAAAAGAAACGAAACATGTACGTAAAGTAACCAAAAGTCATAACGGTACCAAAAATAGAATGCAATAATCTCATACATATATATCATGTGTGTGTATGTGCGCGCGCATGTAGTGTGTATGTGTGTGTGATCGCGAGCGCACGCGTTTGCACATGCATATATACATATATTTATACACACGATATAGCATATATTATATTTTATTATTTTTATTGATAATATACATACATACATATATATATATATATAACATGACAATAATAAAAACACTAATTAATGTACAAATTTATTAAATTAAAATAAATAAGTACACTATTTAATAGAATTAAGGGGTAAGGGATAAAATAGGCACGTTACAGTTTAAAAAATAAATAATTATAGAGAGATTAATTTTTCCATTATGTACATAATATTCTGATAATGAACATTTTCAGTCAGAAAAATTTAAAATTTTAAAAAAAAGAAAGAAATTTTCAAATGAAAACTAGAGGTCTTAACATATAATAATTACAATAATAATGCTTATAATGATAACAATAACAATGATACTAATAACAATAACAAATGATGAGAATAATAATAATAGTAATAACGATGATAATGATAATACATTATTAACTTATTGCTGTTATTGTAATCGTATAGTAGTTGTTAGGTACAGTAAGTTTCTATCTTGCTATAAGTTATTTATTTTGTATATTTTAACTATTTTTTATACATTTTTTTATGATTTGAAAGTTTTTATTTTATTTCATGTTCATTTTTAAAAATTTGTATTTCAATTTCATTTGAGTTTAAAAGATTGAATTAAGCAGTCGAATTTTTACACATTGAGATTTTCTTTTTTTAATAAAGGCTTCTTAAAAACTTGCTGATCGACTTCCATTCATTCATTCCATTATAAACAGGATACTTAAGAAAAAATAATTTTTATGAAGAAAACGAAATATGTTTTTACAGCTTAAGTGCATTGGTTAAACAGAAAACTTCAAGTACTTAGCGAATTTATAATTAAATATATGATAAAATCGTATTATCTAATAATTAATTAAGTTATTGTAATTATTTTTATAAAAAAACAATTTTGTTTAACTATCTGTAACTAAGTAAATTATTCAAAGATAAATGTAAAATAATGCAGCGATTTCTTACTCGTCCATAATATCTTAAATAACATTTAACATTATAAAATAATAATCCACATTTTTATACATAAATACAACCTTTAATAATTATTTTTATAAATTTAAATGTTTATTTTCTAATATAATATAACATTATTTATACTATTAATTTTACCATTTTTATTTTGTTGAAGGACAATAAATTTTATAATACCGAACCATAAAGAAACTATCTATGGAGTGCCAAATTTCAATATACTATATATTTAATAAGTAGGATATCATCTATAAAATGGTATATATATACAAAAATTAATTAATAAGATCTGCTAAGATAACCATAATTAAAAATAAATTTACAATAAAATTCATTAAATTAAATTTTATAGGGCCTTCTAATTAGTAAAAATATCTCAGTATGTTTAAAAGTATAAGTATAGATACATTCATATTCAGAAATTTCGGCATTTGATTAAAAAATTAAACTATTATTTCAATTAATATAAGGAAACTTTGGTAGAAGCTTCATAATAATACATTCCGTTTTTTATTAAAATGTAATCTTTCATCAATGAAAAAATCTAAAGTGAAAAATCAAACTTATTACGAGGGATTATTTTTTTAAAATGATATTGATGCTTGCTTTATATTTAAACCATGGCTGTTCGCATGAACTAATGATTAACTAATTTATTATTTTTTAATCAAAATAAGTTGTAAATTAAATAAAATTCAATTTACACATAAATATAATTAAAATAAATAATAAATACTAAAAAAACAATCTAATAATTAATAGTAGCGGGTAATATAGATAGGAAGCAGTAAAGATAAATAAAATGAACTCTTGAAATGTATTTCATTACCATTCATATTGAGATTTTTTTACTATAATCTACAAGGCCCGTTTCATTAGAAAAGCACAAGTATGATATTAAAATTCTTCTGAATACTGTAGAATAGAAAATATAAATTTTAAAAATTCCAAAGATTATATTATAGTTTATAAGGCTTTATTTATTCTAAACGTATCTTCAATAATTAAGAATAAAATAAAATATAAAAATTTAAGGGTGACGATAATTAATACTGTAATATATTTTTTAAAAGCTTATTCATTTGTTTATTTATTTACAGAAAATATAATAAATGAATTGTTATTAATAGTACAAGTACCGTATATATATATATATATATATATATAAAGTTGTGTAACGCAAAATGCATTATTATATATACTGACCATAAACAAATATATAAAGCAAGAACAGTTTAAGGTTGTTAATAATAATAAACTACGTTTTCTTTAGAAAAATTATAAAAAAAATTGCTAGCAAAAAATATAAAAGCGGAATAGACATTACATAATTGCTTAAAAATGACTTATTAGTTTCGGTATATTTTTATAAGTACTAAATTTAGGTGATGGATAAAATGTAAATAAAATATTTTCATTATTAATAATATCTAAAACAAGTTAATGTGATTTTATATAATAATGTTTTGACAGTTAATAATTTTCTTGCGTACAATGTACTAAAAGTATCACATTTAAAATAATTTTTTTTAGCAAAAGATAACATTTCCACAGATTTTATGTAATATATTTAAATAAATATATTTATACTCTTGTACATCAATCTAGTGATAAATGTATACAATAAAAAAAAATATAAGATGTTTTAATAAGCAAATAAATTTGTCTATTCCAAATGAGAAATTATATAAATAGTAAAAAAAGCAAATCTACGTACTTTCTTGTGTAGAAGCTTTCGTTATCTGCGACAGGTATCGTATAAAATATATAGTACAGAAATAAAAAATTATAATGAGAAAATGAAGCGTACGATTAAGGAAGCTTATAATACTCATTTATATTAGCGTTACCATTTTAAAAAATATATTTTTCTATAATTATAGTGTAATATTTATCATAAATACTTTATGTATAAGTACAATATACACTTAAATACTCCGCTCCTTGAACAAATAATTATACAGTAAAAACTAATGATATTTCGATATAAATACTATAAAAAGGAATATAAGCAACTAATTTATTATATTATTATTAAACTATACAGTTAGAAATTATTTATAACTTGTTTATATTAAATATAGACAGTCTTTTTCATACGCAAACTTATCAAATATTTATCTAATTACAAAAGTTATTTTTATTAAAACTTTTAGTATACCTGAAATAAAAATTGTAAAAAAAATCTAAAAATTACAAAAAATTTAACAAGTTTATATTTATTTCAATTTAAAACAATTAATTACTAGAGCTTTAAAATAATTGTCAATCTATAATTCTAAAATTATTAAAAACAATCTATTTAGAACAATGCTTAACATTATATAATAAAAAATTTATTCGAAAACGAATTTAAATGTAGTTTTATATATATTTAGTTGTTTACAACTAGATAACTCAGTCTATGATTTAACTCTCACGTCACTATCTGATTTATACTTTACTTACAGTTGTATACGTACATATATGCTCATTAAAATTTAAATAATTTCTAAACATCCGTGTATACTAATTTTATAAAAGTTTTTCACTGAAAACAATAATAATTTTTTAGTAGAAAATTTCAAAATTATTAAAATATTTTATTATTATTGTGAAACAATTTATGATTTTGTTTATAGAATTATATAATTTTTTATATAATTTTAGTTTATGTAAAGTGTTTTCCTTTATTTTGGTGTTTTTCTTCTAGAAATGCAAAAGATGGAATATTAATTTTATCTAAGAACAATTATCATTTTTTGATTTTATGTAATGTACACGTATACGCAGCTTCGACACATATAACATACAGATTATTAAAGGTGAAGTAATGACACTATTAAATTTATGGCATTACTTAGTAAATATCATAAATCTTAGTAAATTTATGATATAATACCTAGCTTAATGCATATGAATTGCCATTTGGAAAGAAAGTGTTAAAATATGCTCGAAGTATTTATAACTTTAAAATTTTCAAATAAAAATTAATATTATTAAATGTTTTATATTATAAATTAAAAATATTTTATGATTTAATTTTTTTATTATTTAAATAAATAATTAAACTTATTTTAATAATAAAAATAAACACTACAAAAAATTTTTTAATTTATTTTTTAATTATATCATATGTGAATATTTTATAAATACTTATATTACTTAACAATTTTGTTTTTAAAAATTAAAAAATAATATATTACTGTTAATTTAATAACCATAATACAAATTTAATTAAAATTCAAAATAATTTTTAAAAAGATTAGCCTTTTTCGAACATAGTTTTCATTCGCAGTTTTTAATATTTTCTATTACATTTAAAAACTAAATTTTATAATTAAATAACGAATAAATTATAGATAGTCAAATCTTACACTACCACGTACAATACACATATATACATTAATTATAATGAAAATTCAATGTTTAGATCGTAGTTAAAAATGTAATTTTTCATGATTTCTTAATCTGAAAAAGAAAATTGTTATACGATTGTTGATCCAACGGTTTAAAGAAAGAACCATACGATGCCTTATGTAATTGCTCGATTTGGCATGCTGCCATAGAAGTATTATTTAGGTGATTAAAATTATAAAAATATAAAAAATTTTGATTTTTTTTATTTATTTTTGATCGAAACTTCGTTATATTGATAGCATTTATTTTCTATCTAATAATATTTTTTAATATATGAAATTGAATTCTTTTTCAAATTTTTAAATAAAATTTACTTAGAAATATTTTGCATCAATTTACAAATAAAAAAAGTGATTGTCGAGAAATAATTAGAAAACGTATTTTTAAAATTAATAAATTCATTAAAAGAAATCTATAAAAAGTATCAGCTTATAATTGAATGCTATTGAATAAATTTAGACAATACCTATTATTAATAATGTTTAATAATTGTTAATCAATAATATTTACATATATTTATATGTGTTTTTCCATTCTTGTAAATATTTGAATCATATAGAGCGTAAAGATAAGATATTTATAATTAATTTTTGATAAACACGTGAAAAATTTCGTAATATGACAAAAATTTATAAGAATTTTAAATTAAAGTAAGAATATAACTTTAAAAAAATTATATATACATAAACCGAATATCCAGACAATAATTTATTGTTTTTAAAAATAATTTATAAAGCCTAATTATAAAAATATAGTTATGAACGTTAATTAAATATAATATATATATATATATATATACATTTGTATACGTAAATATAATAATGAATACGAAGCTTATGCTATTGTAATGTACTGAAATATGATACGAAAGATTAATATAAATGGAATGTATGAGAAAAGAACGATTTGCTTAACGACCATAAAATATAAATATAATTAAAAAAATTAATTAGAGAGTATGATCTCTATGAATATACTAAATATATGAAACATTACATCACAGAATGTTTTTTAAATAATAAATAAATGTTGGCAGTTTATTTTAATCTTAAAAAAATAAAATTGATAAATTTCATAAGTAAACATCATCCGTCCTTTTAGTTTTACTTCTACAACCAACTATTATATTTGTTTTTGAAATAACGAATAGTCCGAGTAATCAAATAAAATACATATACGGAATCAAAAAAAGATCTGCATATTGTATTGTAAAAAAATTCTATTTATAAATATATAAAATATAGTTTTTTGACTAATGACGTCAATTAGTGCCTTTTTCTGCCTTAACAGTTTGTGCATGCGTGGGCGATATCTGAATTTAACATTGCAATAGTTGCTATATTATTTTCAATTAAAACGAAACAAAAACTATGTTCATCCGTCTATCGAATTATTAATGATAATAAAATAATAATAATTTTTTCATGCAATATGCATGTTTTACTGTAAGTTGACCAATTGTTGATTATATTTATATATATAAATTTCTTTTCAAATATTTTATATATATATATGTATTGCTTATTAGTTTCAAAGTACAATTTCTTAATATATGTGTAATTATTAGCACAATTAATCATTATTGTGAAACTTAAGAAAAACGTATGATTATAAAAAGAAGAAAATTATACCTTTAATGTATATATATATAAATTATGATTACTTTTTACATTGCTTGGGATATATTTTATTGCATATTAAAAATTTTAAATTATTTATTTTATTATAAATATAAATTTTTGCTGTATTATGTTAATTTAGATAATAAAATAGATAATAATTCGATCAATAAACTTGACGTTTTACAAATATTGAAAAATAAGTTTTATTTCAGATAAAACTAAATATATTTAAATATTTTTTACTTTATAATCAAAATATAGTATATCAAAATAAATTATATTTTTATAACTAATTCAGTTCCTGGATATTCAGGTAAATTAAGATTGTATAATATTTCCAATTTCTTCGGTACAAATCGACCTCCAAGATAATGTGTTCCTTTAAAGTCACGAACACATAGCTTTGGTGCTGTCAAAGAAATCAACATTTCAGGACTAATGCCACCTTCTTTAGGTGCACCATTTTCCACATGCCATCCAGATGGAATATCAATACTACATATAGGTATATTTGAATTTTTAAGAATGTCAATTATTGGTACAAAGTCTGTCCTGAGTGGAGGTTTAAAACTAAATCCAAATAATGCATCTACTATAAGTATATAATTGTGTGAATCTTTTATATCCATTACTGATTCTAGAATTGTAATTCCATTTTCAATACATTGATGTAATAAATTTTGGTAAATTACTTTGTTTGTTCTTTTGGGATAATATAGCATTGGAACATATCCAAATAATTTTAAATATCTTGCACAAACCAAACCATCACCACCATTATTTCCTGGCCCACAGCATACCAAAATATTTTTTTTATTATCAGATAGTGGATAACATTTTTTAATTGCAATTGCACAACTTTGACCAGCAAGTTCTATCAACTGATCAACACTAAATTTATATTTTTGAAACAAATCTTTATCTATATTTATTGCTTCTGATTGATTCAGGTATTTAATCATTTTTTTGCTAAATATTAGATTTGGTTTCAATGATGAACATCTATGTAAATAAACAGAAATATTTTTTAAAATTGTATACATTACAAGCCTTTGAATATTATTGAATTATTTATATTTTGTAGTTTAGTTTTATCATTTAAATGATTATCTGAAATACGATTTTATTTATTTTAGACGTGCATCCTATAGTTACATTATATAAATAATAAATAAATTACTTTATATTTTAAATAAATAAATGATTAAATATATTAATAGTATAATACATTTATATGAAATGAATGGTTAAGAATATTATAATCATAATATAGTAATTATAATACTTTTATTATTTATAAAAATAAGGAATGAAATAATTAGAAACTATTATTAATACTGTTTAAACACCATCTGGAAATATATAGTTGATACGTACACAAGTTGACTAGAGACGTCTTTGAGAGCCAATAAGGTAAAACCAAATCGTACATATTCTGGAAGTATTTTTACCGATAAATTTTGTTCAGCTAATTTCTAACTAAACTAATTTTGTTTTTTATTGATTCTCGTAATTTTAAAATAATATTAACTTAATTTATAAAATTATGTCTAACTATGAACAATTCTATAAAGGTGAAAGTAAAAAAATAAACAATATAAATGAATTTAATTAGAAAATAAGATTTTTTAATATTTAAGATTATAAAATAAGATTTACTTTCAATGTAGCATGAAGTAATGACTTCAACAGATTTGTATTTAGTAATATGGCAACTTCATCTGTAAATATCGTAGTATATTATGAGGTTATTATAATTCTTGCCACGAATTTATTAACGCCTATGCGATTAATGAGTTTTCAATTATCTCTTTTTCTAAATTCTAATGATCTATAATCACATCGAAAGAAGGAAATTTTAATTCAGTTTTTAAATTATTGGATAAATATTATAGTTTTGACATGTCTAGAAGTATTTATATTGTTATACGTTTTTAATATAAATTCTTAGAATAGTATAAATATTATAGCATATATAATAATATAATATATTTATCGTATTTCCATTTTTCAAAAACTAACAATCCTTAACATATATAGTTTTGTTATTAGTCTGCAAAAATATATGCGGTATTGTCATTATAGCTTTTATTGAGTGTGTAGGACATAATTTTTTGATTGAAAGTAGTATTAGAATTTGCAGTAATTTCTAAATAGAATTCAATAAATTCACCATTTTGATTATCGAGCATAGCTCCTTTACATTTTTACATATTGTTATAGTTCCTGTGATTCTCACTGTTTTGTAATTTGTAGTTTAAATTTAAGTTAATCTATTATAATTTAATAAATTAATTTAATATAATATAATTTATTCTATATTGTTGTTACGGACGGGTGTGGGATGTGGGAATAGGTAGAATGAAGAACTACATTCTGCATTCGTTCGATTAATCTTTATTATCGGATCTCCCGCGTCTTCGTCCCTTTCCTCGACGTCTGCCCTTTCCGTGTGTCGCCACTGGCTGCAGTTCACTATTCAAGCGTTTAAATTTCCCGCTTGCTCTGATGATACGAAGACTCCCGCTCTTATCGACATCGCCACGTGCCTTGAGGCCTAACCCCACTTGGCGCCAATCTCCGCCAACTTGGCGGAGGCCTGATCCCTTGCGCTGTGGCTGCACTCCCACCTTCCCTTCAGGCGCTTGGCTGTCGCTGACTGCGACGTTGCCTCGTGGCTCCTCGCGGCTACATTCGGCTATGCTCTCACCTGGTCGCCTGCCGGATCGTGGCAGCGTCGCTTGTGTGTAGGTGGCTGGTTTGAACGACAAACCTGTCAATTCGCGTTCGTGTCGCTGCTGCCCGTTGTCTCACAATTTGGGTGCTCTTCTTTCCTGCTTCGGCTCTCTGTCACCTTCTCGTCTATCTCCGTCCGGTTTCGTTTGATTCGATGATATTGTACTTGCTTCTTCTGCTCGCGATCGCCATCCGTTTTTTCTCCTGGTACATCCGACACTGCTCCCGCCATCAACCTCCTACCTCTCCTCATCCTCTCTTCATTTGTTTTTTTCTTTTTCTTTATTCGACGCGAGCGACCCTCCCCTCTCGCGGTCCTAATTACTTTCTATACTCTCCACTCCCCTCCCCCCGCTGCCTGACGCGCTTTCCTCTTGCCCTTTTCGTGTTACCGTATCCGTCGGTAACAATTGTTTATATTTATGTAATATTTACTGTAATTGAACTTTATGCTGCATAGAAAGTTTTTTTTTTATATAAACTGTTATTGATTGCTGGAGAGTGACACAGGTGTGGACACCTTGCACTGGCTGCAAAAAGAAAGAAGGCTGTGTTGCACTGATGCACTAATTGCGTCTCGTGGGGATGCCAGAAAGGCAAGAGCCGTGATGCGGCTGAGGTCAAATAGTTGATGGTATGATGTGTGTCTGTAACCTTCTGCAATCGGCAAAGTGTGCGTTCGAAGGCGAGTTTTGCCGAGGGGAGAAGCACGGACGGACACAGTGTTACGGAGCAACCCAGCCAGAGGAAGGAGGAAAATGTCATACAAAGTAAGACGAACACTCGAGAGGAAAAGGAAGGAGAGAGTAGGGAGGGACCCAGACGGTAGGCCTGAAGGGAAAGTAGAGAGGAAAGGAATCGGAAAACAAAAGGCGATCGGGAAGAAAACAGGCGAAACTACACCCAATCGAGAGAAAATTAGCGGGCATGTCGGGCTAATGAGGCGGGAAAGCAGTTTGATTTCGCTAGCCGAGGAGAACGCTGTACCTCACGAGCACGCCGAAATACGAATATTACAATCGAGGAAAATCGAGCGAAAAGTTCGAAAGGCGAACGAAAAAGAGCGTAGGTGAAGAGTGATCGCGAAAAGAAGTACGCGAGTGATCATGAGTAGATATCACGCAGTGGGAAGTTCGCTAAATATTTGCAGAAATTAACTTCGCACTAAGCCAAGAAGGTGACATCCGGTCTACCCGCGGCGAGACAAGGCGAGAGAGACGCTCGCCTCGTCGTCACCAGAAGCGGGTACAATTAAGAAGCAGACAACGTAGAGGCCCAGGTGCGAATGAGGTCATCTCGCTGAAACATAATGGAGACCACACCTACAAGGAGCAAGAGGTTAAGAGGAGTCCTACCTTACCGATCCGACGCGCCGCCAAATTTGAATTGGAGATTTGGAATTTGAGATCAGCTGACCACGGAGGAGCTCCGCAAAAGGAACAGACCAAGTACATGCGCAAATTGTAAAACAGGGTTCAACGGATTCAATTAAGGAAAAGATGATAAAAGCAATCAAGCAGCAAACAAAAGAAATCGAAACCCCTCTCGTAAGGTAAAGATACGCGCACTGGAGGAAGGAAGCGAGAAGGCAGTTCGAATTTGGAAGCCAAGGAAAACACTGATTAACTTGTGTCTTACAAGTTAACCGAATTTCGGATAAATAAAAAACCCGAAAGGAGTAGATAGTCAAAGGACACGCTAGTGATCATACACCGGGATATCGCGACGCGACGGTGGTTGAGTTATCGCCAATATTCAATATAATATAATACGTCACAAAATCCTCGACAATTCAAGAAGGTAAGGCTGAGAAGCTAGAGGGTGCAAAGTGACAACGTCATGGAATGGCCGAAAATAAGGAACCCTCTTCTATCGACTTGACGCGTCGGCTGGTACTCAATCAACGCCATCTTGGTCGACGGATCGACAGTGCCGCCACGTGGACACTGGAACAATTGTCGCGGCCATCTTGCACGGGCACCTTACTTCACGTCGCTTCTGCTGTAACGCTGCCAGCTAACGGCTTCGCCTCAACTCAGCGACGTTGCTGAAAGAACACCGACCTGCAACGAACACAACGCAAGGGACGAGCTGGCAATACTAATGACGATGCGGAGCAGACGAACCGCCCGGCATAGGCGGACAGTTAATTACTGAAGAACGTAACCGACGTCATCGATTACACGACCGAAAACTGACAGAAAGGAAAAACTGGAAGTGTACGGCAAGCATTGATCTGGATTTATTAATAAACGTGTTAAAAACAAAATTCAAGTTCGCCATTGAACCATATCTTGCTTCCACACACACACATACACACACACACACAAACAACACACCCGATATAAATAACACCATTATTTGTGGAACAGAATTGTAAATAAATGACAATGGGGTGGGACGGTCAAGGAATAGGGAGGGTGGTTCCTTGTCTTGATTGGCTGTCACACGTTTTATTCATAAGATTTGTTATAATAGAATTATTGGACAAGATACACTTTTGGCACCGTCGCTTGCAATTATTGGTGGCGCCACGTCACAATCCGACCACTTACAAACTTAGTTCGTTACACAAATGTCACATTAACATGGAACCGTTGAATTTGGTAAAATATTTTGCGCGCCGGTGAGTCAGGGACGACTCGTCGGTAACAACCCTGATGCCGAAAGGCCAGCGGGCTTGCGCTACATTCGCACAGGACGTATCCACAGACCGTCTTCACCTCCGCTCTTTCCCGCGGGCCGAGCACGCCGCGTTAATGTTCTTCCCCTATCCGGGCACCTTAATTCGATTTAAATTCCCCGCGCCTCGATGGGCGATGCGCGCGCACTGGAGAAATCCGAGATTTGAATTTCGCGCCGATCGGGAAACGCGACTGCGCGTGCGCGCTATCTAATTCGCCGCAGTCGCTGCGCGCGTCCTTCGGGCAAGATGGCGTGGCTTGCGCGCCAGCTGTCACGCGCCGCCGCCTCCCTTCTCCTCACGCAGCTCGTCGTCGCCTTCAGTTACGCGGCGTCAGCTGCGGGGTGCACGTCGTGGTCACTGCGGCGCTTGCTCTCCTGGGCTGCGGCGGCGTGTCAGCTGGGTAGTGACGCCACTGGTGACGTCAGGTACTGCCGCTATGGCGATTGACGAGTCGGTCGTGACGTCAGCTGTGTTACTCGGCGTCGCCAAGATGGCGGACGATGCGTCTTCGAGTGGGGTCACAACCACCCCCTCCTTGCCACCCACGCTGCGCCCCGTTCCCCCGATGCGGCGTTGCCTCGCGGTTCCTCGCGCCCACTCGCGCCCGTGCTACGTTCCGCGTTTTTTCCCCGTGCGCGGCAGCGTCGCCTCAGGTGCGCGGTGCCCGCTCGACACTCTCTCGCGAGTCCGTCGTACCTCACTCGCCTGCGGGTCCTTCCGGAGCGGGGGAGGTTCCCCCTCCTTCCGGGTTTGCTCGCTTTTCCGGGCACACGGACTTTCTACTCCCCCCTGTCACTCCCCCTCGGTGCTGACGCGCTGCGCTTTCGCCGTCTTTGTTTTCTGTCGTTGGGAGTGTGCCCCCCCCCGCCCCTTCCCCGCGGGGAATGGGCCGGGAATTCGTGAGCATCCTCTCCTCCCCGCGCCGTACGTTCGTTGAGCCAGGGAGTGCGCTCCCCCCTCGCGCCACCCCTCGCCTGTGGGAGGGGCCGAGAATTCGGGAGCGTCCTCTCCTCCCCACGCCGTACGTTCGTTGAGTCGTGGGGCATGCTCTCCCCCCGCACCACCCCTCGTCCTGCCGAAGGGCCGGGAATTCGAGAGCATGCTCGCCTCCCTCGCTGTTCCTCCTTCGCCTGTAGAACGCGAGACCGGCTTTCGCGCCGCCCGCCAGCACCGTTCAGTACGCCCCCTTCCCGCAGTCAGTAACAAGAATATAGGTGTTACCGAACGTAGAGGGGAGGCGGTACCCAACGGTGCTGGAGGCGGGAGCAGGGCTGGTCTCGCGCCAGGAGGAGGTGAAGGGGAGCTGTTCCGGGTAAGACCCCGGTCGCGACTCTCACCCAGGCCTACGTTGCCGAAAATATATTTAAAAGAGGAGCGAAGGAGCCTCCGCGAGTTCCAGCAAAAGCCACGAGGCAACACCGCGACGTTACCAGGTGAGAGGAGAGAAGGCGTCTCCTAGGCGACGCTATCGGAATTTCAAATGCGCGACGGCTACAAGGACTCGAATTTCGCCAAGAAATTGTGAATGTAAGTTCGCCGACTTATTCTTTGATAGTGTGCGACCTCAAAGTTATTCCGGTTCGTCTGCGTTAGGTTAAAAACTAATTATAAGACTAAATTCTGACTCTACGCGTCTGTTCAGCGAAGTATTATTGTGAAAGAAAATTGTGTGCCATTGGCGGAAAATAATAAACAAAAAAGGAAAACATTTAACAAATATAGACGTCATTGAACATCATCCCAATTTATTTCTCCTCCCTTATCCTACACGATCCACGCGACCCTCACATTACGTAATAATAGGGGTTAGTTCGTGACTTTTTTTTATATATAAAAAATATTTTTTTTATATAAATTTTTTTTATCTATTTTTTATATATAAAATATTTATATAAATATAATTATTTCTTATTATTAAATTTTAAATTATTAAAAATTAATAATATATTATAGATATATATTATAATATAATAAATATTTTATCAAATTAATTATATATATATAAATATATTATATATATAAATATAGATTATAGATTTTGTATTTTTTTTTTATATTTTATCATAATAGACGATGGTTATCGTATCAGTTTCAATTTTTTTATGTGCCCCGAATCAGCGTTTGTTTCCCTTTGTTAGCGTTTTTTTCTTCTAAATATTATTCTGTAAGGTGTTTGTTGTTATATCTTACTTCGTCGTTGTCTTCGCTTGAAAACTTTTCTGAATTAACCTAATCGTCGCTTTTTTTCGATATTAGAGTTATTATAAACTATTAGTGTTAAAATATAAAATTTCTTTGAGAGTTATCGGGTTCCTTGATGAACGTGTACTACGTAATTATTTTTTTCTTATAGGTTATTTTTAGTCAAATTCTTGTAATTTTAAATCAACGGTGCGATACATACTGCTGATAGGATCCTTACTGCTGAAGAATATAGATTCATATTAAAAGTTGATGGTAGTTGTAAACGAACGCGAGGGGGGATTGAGAAAGGAAAGGCCGGTGAAGCGGGAGCTAATCGACGGCTAGATAGGGAAGAGGCAGCACCAAGGAGGGACATCGGGAGGAGGGGAGCTGGGGCTGCTAACTGCGCCCGAGGTCATCCCTAGATGGGGAGGCGGCGCGGGGCGGGGCGCCCGCTTCCCTACCCAAGAAAGCATCGAGAGAAAGCAACGGAGACGGGCGCTGGGGGCTGCTATCTGCGCCCGCGGTCCGTGACGAAGAGGGCGGCGCGGGGCAGTGTGCACGCGTCCACACCCAACAGCAAGGAAGCATCGAGAGAAAGCAACGGAGAGGGAGGCGCGGCGTGGTGTGCACGTCGGCCGAGCCAACACTAGAAGGAAGCAGGAAGGAAACGCGCCAATCACCGGGGGAGGAGGACACCAACGCGGGAATTAATTAGCGCCACAGGAGGGGAGGGTCGCTCGAGTCGGAGAAGAAAAACCGCGGGAGGATTGTCACAAAGGAAACAAGGGAATGGATATTATCATCGGCGAAAGCAGGTCGCAGGAGAAGGGGTAGTATCGTTTGAACTTTCGCAAGGTAGAGACGACGAGCACTACCGAAAGCGAAGCTGAGAGCAAAAGGGAAAGATCGAGAAAATTCTAGAAGAGTAAGAAAAAAGGCAAGGAGTGAGAACATCGAAGAACGGAGGGCACGAGCCACAACCAGCAAATGCACGAACAACGGGGAGGTTTTCAAAAAGTCCGCGAAACAACGTCGCAGCTAACGCCAGCCTGAAGGGAAGGTGGGAGCGCACACGCACACAGCGCAAGGGACCAGGCCTCCGCGACGCCAGCGGAGATTGGTGCCAAGTTTCGTTGCAACGCAAACGAAGAACAAGGGCAAGCGACGCGCGACAAGACCGTGACCAATAAATATTTGAAATAATAAAAAGGCGTTATTATTTCTTCCTGAACCTCCCACCCCATCCCAGTGTTTAACAGTAGTAAAGATCGTGAACATTTGACTAAGTGTAATTTATATATAATGAATTTGAAAAGTCACTTTCATCAGAGGTTACTTTTCTATTGTATTGTACATTTATTTTGTTGATTTTAAACATCTTGAATAGTAGGCAATTGGTAGACTGAATTGGAAGACTGCTTCAATAACATAATTAGATCCGTTAATCTTTAAGTTAAATACTTTTTCGCAATCACAATAAATTATGATTCGTTCGTTCGTTAAAATGGTTATTAAATATTCAGTGGCATTTTGTTTATTGTCTTTCCATAAAAATAAGGATTCTTTTTTTAATAATTTTGTTCAGAATTTCGTTTTTTGGTCAAGTCTAGGATAAATTTTCTATATTTTGCTAGGTCTAAACATTATTTAAATTTTTTTACATTTTCGAATAGTAAAAACTTTTGATTTCTTGTAATTTATTTGAATAAAATTCATGCCTTCTAAACTTATTTGAGAACCAAGAAAAATGTGTCTACTGTTAAAGTACGAACTGACCTTTAAACCGAATCATCAGGACAACCTCTTTTTCATCCTCCTGAAATACAAACCTGCGCGCTAAAGTAAAATAATTATATGGAACATAATCTATTATCTTTGATCTGCGCAATATGTGGCGATTGGCATGCCACCTAAATGCCTAATTACCAATTAGTACAAAAAGTCTGCCAGTACATACGATTCCTTCAATAAGAATAGCGCGAAATCTTATAAGTCCACGACAAGTGTTATTCATAAACATACAAATAAATTAATTCTCATCACCATCCCAGTGTTCTTCATTTGTGATTGCCTGAAAACAAACATTAATTAATAAAGATTAAGGGTTGCTTTAGCAAACCTTGTAAATCGCGCATAACTCAACCTATACGCGCCGAAACATCTATTTTAAAAAAATTCACATTATTCAAGAGACAGTTTCATATTAGTTTATAGGCTTCAGCTTTACGTGAAACTAAATATAAATATAAAGACTCTTTGAAACCCTCAAAAAATATTATCTATTTTCTTTTGAAAATGCTGTTTGTATTTATTCGTTT
Organism: Ceratosolen fusciceps; assembly: GCA_018883505.1. Taxonomy (NCBI): domain Eukaryota; kingdom Metazoa; phylum Arthropoda; class Insecta; order Hymenoptera; family Agaonidae; genus Ceratosolen; species Ceratosolen fusciceps. The sequence continues at coordinate 361,634 of RCIC01000052.1, forward strand.
CTCGTGTCGGTATTTGCCGAAAAATGAATACTACACTGAGTGCATTGAATTATTTATATCATTGCTATTTGCGCAAAGGATTTAGGATCGGGTAGAGGAAGTAAGTGTAGGCGGGTGGTGAATCAGATGATAACTACGATCTTTCTTTTTCTTTTTTTTTTTATTTAGTCATGAAATTGTACTTTTGGTTTGCTTCTTGGGTTGCATTGCCGCCAGTTTCTCCCGCTTTCATCGATCAGCTGATGATTGGGCTAACGTCGATGGTCGTGTTGGTGCTCCGGTGGTGCGCTCAGGATGCGCGCGCCGGTAGTCTCTATGGGTCTTGAGCCTCCTTAGTTTTTTTCGACACTGTCAGCTCCGGGAGGAGGTGTTGGTGGCGTCCCTATAAGCATCTCTTCCCCTTATATGAACGCGTCACCTTGATGTCTGTGTGTTCATCGCGGGTATATATCCAAAAGGCGGGTGGCACTACACATCCGCGACGCGTTGTCTACGTTCGTGAGGACATTTGCGTGGTCGTGATCCAACACTCGCCCACTCGTGGCTCGCGAGCTAGGATGAGTAGAGCGGCGTGGGTCTTTCACGGCCGATTTGGTGTCTGAAGATCGCGTTGCTACAGGTCGGCTTGGGTCAGGATCACTGCTTCACGTTATCTCGAATCGCGGACTCTTTTGCTATCGTATTCTTTCTACCTATTTCTTGTTGACACGTGATATTTTCTTTCCAAATTTTTACGATTTCCCATTCGCTTAGCTTGCACACAAGTGCTGCTTTTCCTACGCTATCGGTCCTCCACTCCACATTTCCACCTCTCCCCCCGGAACCATCGGGTTGTATAGTTGTATTGTTCCTCATCGTATCGTCTGTTGGCACATTGTCTTTGTAGCATCGTTCTTTTTATGCGTCGGACGCCGTCGTATCTCTTTGGTTTTATCAATCATTTAGTCGTATTCTCATCGTTGTATCTCTCTCGTTGTATCAATCATTTCGATGTATCATCTCCCGTAGTATCTATCGTCTTGTGGTATTTCTCGATCGTCGTATCATCTGCCGTTGTATCATTTCCTCGATTGTCGATTGTCTCTACGGCGTTATCCCTCCTAGCCTCCACATTACCCTTCCCCGCTCCCTTTTCCCTTGGCGTCCGAGGACTCCCCCACTCATCGGCAACAATCATATACTTTAATTTATTATATTTCCGTTTTATTCGTATTGAAATTTTATTCGTATCGTATTATATTTTGAAGTATTTCATTTATATATTTCTTATTTAATTCATGAAAATCAATAAGTAATGTCCATTTATATTTTCCATTTTCATTCTCTATTCACAAGCAGCTATTTACAGTGAATCACTTTATTTATTATTTAATTTTGAATATTTATTGTATATATTTTCAATTTAATGTTTCAGCATTTATATATTATTTAATATTTTGGAGTATATCATTGTCTCAATTGATTTTGTATGCAAAAGAAATTTTTCATTGATTTTAAATAAATATTGATATTTATCGCAAATATTTCACGATCTATCTTTTTTTAAAGGAGTTTACCATTTATAATTTTTATATAATTTTATACTAGATTTATTATAATTAATTTTAATATTAAGTAATGTATTCACACTACTCTTCATCTTTATATATATCAGTTGATATCATAATAGTTGTTCGAAACCATCGAATTTACGGAATTGAGAGAAAGAGATAGAGGAAGAGAGGACGCAGGAAATAGAAGGATTTTATAGCCATTAATGCATCTTTGGGCACCAATCATAACAGAACAAAACTAATAATGAATGCGCTGCATTCTTCGTATATCTTGTCCTATCAGATTTCAATCAAAACACAAAGTTCGACGCCTTAGGTCAAAACTCCTTTTTTTTTATACCTGAAGAAAAAGTATTATTCCTTTAAGTCAGTCTTGCGACAATCACGTAAATTCAGTAGAATGCATACTTGCATGTGCATTATTGTTGTCTCTAGTCTTGATTATTGCAAATATTACGTGTGGCACGTGGGGCTTTACGTACTCAGCTCATTATAAAGGAGCCTGGCTACCTGGCTGACCTAAATATAATTGTTCTAAGCATTTGGGGTTTGCTAATCTGGCTGATTATGAAACACTTTTTCAGCCCATTTAGAGAACTCTCCACATACGATAGAAGCTTGGCCACAGCTCACTAAGTACTATTAAAAACTAGTACTTGAGGTAAAAGAGCACTCTTTATATACTCGAAGGATTCTATTTATAATTGCGGGCGATTACTAGATAAATTAAAATAATATTTGTATATAAAAGGTTTTCTTCTTTTCCTATTGTAGTGACAAAGGCGTCAAACTCTTGTCGGAGGATGAAGTGCGCGGGGGAGGGGAGCGATGAATAAAAACAATATAACTTTCAGTTGTAAGGTGCTGAGAGGCAGTCTGGCGAAGGAGGGCGCACGCGGACCGAATAATCTGGTGGAGGACTCGTGCCTCAATTTATACCCTCTTTTCGATCCCTTCCGCGCTATCGGTTTCCTTCCTTGCTCCAAGGTCTCGCCCAGAGCCTGCTAGTGCAGGCTCGGGGAAACCCCAGTTCGTGTTCTTTGCGCTTTCGACCTAACGGGACCTCGGGCAGGATTTTTCCCCCGAGTACCCTTAGGCCGTGCGGGTACGCGTAGCGGCGGAGTTATAGGCAGCGCGCGGCGGGGGGCATATTGTCCCCGGCGTGCGTCAGTACGGAAGTTTTTTATGTGCATGCGGTAGTTAATAAATTATCTATATTTAGTTAGACAAAAATTATTGTATTTTATTTGTTTGTCCCTTCAACCCATGTTTATGCGTGTAATATTTTTCTTTTTCTAATGTGTATACACATAATGCACTCGTCAAACTAATGAGTTATGCCTTCGTTATAATGATAAAATAAGTAATACTGCAAACTGTTTAGATCGAATTTTTTTAAATTCATTTTCAGTCTATACACAATGATATAACACCAAGAGCAAGTAGCAATTGAGCTCCATCATAAAATTATGTAAATTAATACCAATTTAATAGTCATTTTAATTTAATTTGTCATTAACTTGATATTATTTTTGTCTTGAAAGACGAATAATTTACAAACACCCGACAAATTTCACGTTTAGTAACAAAATAATAGATATCCTTAATTTAGGCAAAGCATAAAATATCCCTATTCCCGAACTTACTAATCTTAAACTGTAAAAAATAAGTAAAAAAACTTTTTATAATTGATTCTTTTACTTCTGTAATTTTTGTTTCTTTCATTTCTTAGAGTTAGAATGTGAATTTTGTTCATCTAGTTTCTTTTCATTACTTTATTTCTTAATATTATCGTCTTTGCAATATTAATTCTCTGCTATTAATATTTATCATCGATGTCGAATTTTTTTTCTTTATTTTATTGATTTATTCGTAACATTTGAGAGAAACATAAAATAAATCTAACTTAATTTATAAATATATAATTTAAATATTTAATTGAATGAAAAGTGTTAATTACATACGGTATTATGTACAAATGAGAAAATAGCTAAATTTATATGATATAAAAAATTTGATTGTTATACATCTTCGTAGTTTGAGTTGATTTTATGAATATTTATTTACAACTATTTTCCATTGATTCTTTTTCGGTTCTCCCTTGCAATTATATTTCTAATTGTATACATTTTCAAAGTATGATGTTTTTTACGGATACATCAAATGAATAAAGATAATTCAAATAAACTGTTTGTAAAGTTACAATTTTATTGTATACAATTATATAATTTAGGATTTATTATTTTATTATTTATAAATTATATTTTTAGAACACAACCTTTTTTATATCAACGATTAATGAGGATATAAAACTACATATTCTTATAAAAATATAAAATTAATTTAGCCATTTAATGAATTTATTTTGTTTTTTTAAATAATTTATATAATTCGTTCGATGTATGTATATTTTAAAATCTATTGCTAACCACTAGGATTAGGCTTATTAAAACAGAACTCACTATTACAACACCATTTATTGAGATTCGTTTCGTACCGAATCTATTGAACTTCTATGAGCCCCAAAGCTTACTTTGCTTGCATTCAAGATAGTGCATTTTGACAACGTTGTCACGTAGCCGTTATCGAAAACTTTTTGGCCTGTAAAATTACAATTAAAATATATATTTTATATTTTATTTGATATTTTATTCTTTTTTTAGTCTGTGCTGACGTTTTCGCATAATTATCATAGATGTTCAATCCACATGGTGTTCATTCCATATTAATACTTTGTTTATCTTCATCGTACATTTTTACTGTGTACTATTTATCAGAATATTATTATATACAATAATTAATTTTTACATAATTATCTCATTTTATCGCAATTTAAATTATTTTTAATAGATTTACTTCTATTTAACTGTTATACTATTTTAAGTTATAATTAAATTACATATAGATTTATATGCACTATTTTAGTAGTTTATATACATATATATATATATATATATATATACATATTATGTATTAAGTTTATGTTTAACGCCGTTTCATATGAAAATACTATCATCTATCAATAATATATAAATTATTTTAATATAGAAAGTAATATATAAATATTACTAATAATATTTGTACATTGTAAAAATATAATGAAATTGTTTCAGAATGTTAAAAACAAAAGAAAAAGAAGAGAGAGAAAAGAAATTACATACGTATGGTATCTACAAAAAATGAAAAAGAATTAAATACACACACACACACACACACACACAGACAAACATATATATATATCTGTGTCAAGTGGGAATGTCAACTTCACGATCAAGTTATTGATGAATAACATGTTACATGACGAAGAATAAGAAGGCTATTCTTAGTCCTTTTTCTTACTGTCAAATTCATTGCTATAAGATGTACTTTCTGATAGAAGAAAGTAAAGACAAAACGTCAACTTATTTTCAGTTGATGGTCATAGTGATGTAAACAGGTAAAGAGGCGAGCGTTTAAAAGACAAAGATATTATTACTCACGTATTGTAGATGGAGAGGCTTACCGACGGCTAGGGTAGCACCCGGAAAGCAAAGGAGGGAAATACTTCTTGTACATTGGGATTGGGAAGAAAAAATAAAACACTCACGGGGTGAGGGCGAAAAACGAAAGGCGGCCGGAGGGCCAATAGGAGAGGGAAAGCGGGTGCTATAAGAAAAGAGGCGGGAAAGGCAGTAGCGTAATAGCGTGGTCGAGGGAAGGCACGCAATAGAGAGATGAAGTAAAATTGCAGCCCCACGAGGTACACGAAAAATTAACGTAACACGAACCTACCAGAATCTGAAAGTATCGGCGCGAATTCCAGCCATCAACGGCTATGGTGGACGCAAAATAACTCTCTAATCATTTTACCGCGAGTGCCACGAACGAGCGAAGGTGGAACGCGTATCGCGCAGGTTCTGCAGCCGAAAAGGGCGATGAATAACGGATGGGCGGTATCGCTCATCAGAGGGTAACGTAGCCGCTACGCCCACGAGGATTTCAGCCCGGCGGCAAGCCAACAAGTAAGGCCACGAGGAAGCGACGCAGGCTGAAAGCCAGCCACGACATCATCTATCCTTCAGGAGCGTGCAAATCAGGGGATACCAAGCCCAGATTCACGCCGTCGGCATAAACAGACCTCCGTCGAAGATACCGAAAGCGCCGTCGTACGCATGACGATTAGCTGATCGAAAAGGAGGCATACGGTCAGGTTGCAACTGAGGCAACGGGAAGCGACGCAGCCGTGGATACCGTTACTTAAATAAATAATAAACATAAAGTAAAAACATTGAACGAGACTAGTTTCATTTCGCCGCGCTCCTATCCGATTCCCCTTATCCACTCCTGACAACGCGAGTAACAGAGAGAGAAAAATCTGTAATAATGAAAATGAAAGTCTATATATACTCGTAAACTCTATTAATCTACCAGGATTGATTTCAACTTGTAGAAAATTTTTCAAAAAATTTTTTCCTACTTAATCAAAAGTTTATTTTAATCAGTGGACACATTTAATTTTTACCGCATAATAAAATAATCGGTAGAGTCGAAATAATTTAAATTGTGGTATTATGTAATCTAGAGAAATTTTAGCATTAAATATATTGAAATTAAAATTGTGCCGACATTTTCATTTTCTCATTTAAATTAACAACACAATAATTTCCAGCATATAAATATAAACTCGGAAATTCTCTATATTCTTGTTAATTTAATATTTGTAGAATGGTGATCGTGATTGTTAACTACGAGATGTCAAAAAATTACAACCACGAAGTACATTCAAATTTTCTTTACCTACAAAGGTAAATAGAATTGTTACGTAACGTGAGGGTCGCGTAGGATATGTAGGACGAGGGAGGAGTTAATCTCGGGTAGTTGTTCAATCATCCCTTTATTATTTGTTTTTTGCACAACTTTACTCGTTACAACGTATGATGGCACGTTGAGTGGTTGCACAATTTCCTCAGTCTGACGCGGGCGATTCGGAGACGAATCACCGGTAAGGATTTCCAGAACCGAACGCCGGCGAGCTCACCGTAATCATTTTACATTCATTTCGCGCGAGCCGTTCCCACTGTCATACGTTCGAATTTTCCGCTTTTTTTCCTTGGACGACATTTGAATCCGAGCTGCGCGCGCGCCTATGCGCTCTAGCTTTCAGTCGGCGCCGAGCCGCCGTCCCGCTCACTGCGCGTTGTCATTCGTGTCACAACCCTCGCAGTGTGCACTTCGGCTGGTGTTATGTGGAAATCTGCCGACGAGGCTTTGTGCTGATATGATACTGACGTCACTACTGACGTCAGGCGTAGCCAAGATGGCGGACGAAGCGTCTCCTCATGATAGCGTCGCCAAGGGGACGCTCCCCCCTTTTGCCCCCTCGCTTCTCTCATCGCGCTATGATGCGGCGTTGCCTTGCGACTTCTCGCGGTCGCTCACGGCCGTACCATGGTATTTCTCCCTGCGGGAGTGCGGTAACATTGGCCAGATCGCGAGTCTTCCGGACGTGGACCTCGTTCTCGCCTCACTTACGCGTATGCGGACACAACTCGCGAACTTGCGATGAAGGATTGCTACTCCTCGTTGTACAAATGATTATAGGCTCGCCAATCGTTCTTTACTTTTATCTTAGTTGCGAAAAGGCGCGTGACTTCGTAATAGATGCAAGCGTACGGATCTTTTTCTGTCACGGCTGGGAAGGTACTGACTTCCCCCTCATGCCATCGGCGTCATCTCACCGCGTTGCTTCTTACCTTCCCCCCTTTTTCCGCCAATCCTCTTTCGGGTTTCACTACGGCGTGGATGGCTTTCTCTCTCTTCTGGGCCCTACTTTCTTCCTGTCTTATCCTACTTCCCTCTCCCGCTGCTCCTCATTGTCCTCCAATCACCCTTAAAATGGCGCAAGACCAGTTTCTGCGCCACCCGCCAGCACCGTAGAATACACCCTCCTCCCGCATTCAATAACAAGAATATTATATATTTTTTAATATTTTATACTTATAATTATTATTAATATAGTTTTAATATTTAATAATTATAATGTTTTAACATTTATACGCGTATAAATGTATATGTAATTGATACATGATATAACTATAGTTATGAAACAGTTATAAAATGCTTTAAAATTAAAATATAGAGGAACTTTAATATTTCATTCTTAACTAAAATAAAACTTTAAAATTTAAAAAAAAAAATATAATATAATTTAATATTTATGTTTAAATAAAAAAATATTTTTATATTTTAGTGATTTTTTAATAGTTATAATTGGTTGTACAATATAATCTGAATAAATGTTTCATATTATAAATATTAAAGAAAATTATTGAATTAAGGATAATTGTTACTAAAATCTTGAAATCTTATCTGATCATATATTGATCGTAATAAATTGAATGTTGCACGATTATCGAAAACCGTCACATATAAAAAAACTGATTAAAATATTTTAAAAATAAAAAGATTTGGTATATTCACGAAATGTACTGCTTCACACATTTGCGCATTGATTTGCTAATTTAAACGTTCAAATCAGTTTTTAAACTACGGTTTTTATACCATTTTTCTTGTTCAATGTTATTTGTTTCTATTCTTATTCTTTTAGGGATACTATCAAATAAGATTTTATTAAATAATTTTTTTTAAATAATATTTAATAGTACATTTCAATTGAGTTATTTTAAAACTAATAAGATTATTTGATTATTGTCTCTTTTGACGAAGGAAGTAAATTCTAGCAATCACGGAGACTCAAATATTTTGTAAAGTAAATAATTTATTTATTTATTTTTTTGTTATAAAATCATATTTGCTAAACATTAACTTTTTTTTATTTATTAAGACATATATTGTATTTATACATAAAAAATTTGAAAGCATTTGATCTGTAAAAGTTTAAAATTATATGTATATTGAATTAATAATTTTTTTCTTTATAATATAAATATTTTTTACAAGATAATTATCTTTTATTAAAGGTAAATGTGAAATTATATCTTTTTATTATTTAAATTATTCAAATTTATTCTATCAAGTTCTATTATTTTATTAAAATTTATTTTGATTTATTAATGCATTGATTACATTTGTTGAAAGTTATACTTTTATTATAATTAAATTACATATTCGTAAATGCTATTTTTCATTAAATAATTATTTAATTTATCAAGTTTCTAAACACCATTAATTTATAAATTACTAAGTACTAAGTTGTAATTTTATTTTTCCTTATTTTCATTATACATTCCTTATAAATTTTCTTTCAATACTTGATTGAATAGAAGTATTAGTTTATATTCTTAGTATAAACTATTAGTTTAACTTGTTTTAAATACATTAAGAGAATTGATAAATTTTTACTAAATTTGTTAAAATGTGGTAAAAAAAATATTAATCAAAATATTGTATAAAATAAACAAAATAAAATTTGTTTCAGTGCTTTTATTTAAATAATCATTTTAATCACTGAGTAAAATATAAAGCATTTAATTAAAAATGACAGGTTTATCCGGTAAGTCCTCTGACAGGACCTGGATCTGCTAAATCGGTATGGGAATTGAGTCCAGACCCAGATGCAACAGGACATTTAATGCCGAACAGTGTTATTTCTTGTACAACTCATCAGAGTCAAAATACAATTAGGTGTTCTAAAAATCATAGAAGAAATGGACCGATTGATTATATTTACACAGATGAAACAGCACTCAGTGAAAAACTAGCTAATAAAACTAAACATGTGTTTGAACTTCTTCGATCAGGGTAAAAATTTAATTTACAATACTTTTAATTCGTTTTGTTTTTATTTTTGAAAACAAAATAGTGATTTTATGAATATTTTATTATATTATAGTTTTTATTATGTTTACAACCATATTCAGATACAATTCATGATATATATATTTAATTAAAGCAGAACGTCATAAATTTATTATTTGGATAATAAAACAAATGTATTTAAAGAAATTATTTAATCAAATGTATTTTGTATAAAAATTTTAAATACTAATTTTATTCTGTAATAAAGGAATTAAATAAATTTTGTAAAGCTGTCAAACTGATCCTTATTAAGTGTGAGATACTTTTATTATACAATTAGTCAAAAGTACTTGTAACCAGTTTTAAGTTTTTTAAAAAATAAAAATCAATTCAATTTAAAATTTAATAATATCAGTAATTAAAAAAATATATATGATTATATTTTCTTAACTTTTTATTGTTAAATTACTAATTATAAATATAGTTCATTTTATAAATAATTAATTACATATATTTTGAATTATCCTATTACATTACACTTATATTTTAAGATAATATAAAATTTAAACATTAAAATAGATTTATAATGTGCATGTATTACTAATTTTACATTTATATAAAGTTTATAATCTATAAATAGAGATATTGAAGCAATCGACGATTGGGTAAATAAAAATGGTTCTGAAATTCTAAGTGTTCGAGATGAATGGGGTTATACACCAGCTCATTGGGCTGCTCTTGATGGAAACATAGAGGTATGTATGATGTTTAGCTTTTTTAGATTAAGCTGAAAATGCATGATGCAGTATAATATATTTTCAGGTAATGCGATATTTAATTGAAAGAAATGGACCTATTGATCTTTCATGTCTTGGAACACAAGGACCTCAACCTATTCATTGGGCATGTCGAAAAGGGCATAGCGCAATTGCTCAATTACTTCTTAAGGTAATTAATACAATATAATGAAGCAAATTAGATTTAATGTTTAATAATACTTACATAAATTTAAATTGTATAATTGCATGGCTTATTTTTTTATTAAAAAGCTTTAAATCAGAAATAGGTAAATAGAACTGAAACTGATAAAGAATTTAGTTTTAACTTATAAGAATAAATATTTAAAATATATTATTTATATATAATATTTTACATATACTCTAAAATAGACCTTTTGTTTTAAAATACCCAATATTTATAATTTATATCTTAACTCTTAAAAAATAACTAAGGTTTAAATTTGTTTAAATAAATATAAATTATAAATTATTATAACTTTTATAATATAAAAGTTATATTAATTTTATTTCGTGTTTGTTTAAATTTATTAATTAAAAAATATAGTTTGGGTTAACCATTAAAATATCAAAATTTGTCGATTTTAATATTTAAAATAAAACTTTATAAACATTTTTTAAAGAAAGAACCAGAAGAAATATAAATTTAATAAATAATTATTCAGTTACGTTTAAATAGTTCTGACCTCAATATTTAGTTTCATATTTAATTATTTTATTTGTAAAAGATCCAACTTCGTATTATACATTATTAGTTTCTTAATAATTAATTTGAAATTTTTGATAATGTTGCAGTCAGGAGTGTTAGTGAATGCTGCAGATTTCAAAGGTTTGACACCACTTATGACAGCTTGTATGTTTGGTAAGTTCGCGACTGCTGCTTTTCTTTTGGGCTCTGGAGCACTCTGTCATTTAACCGATATAAATGGTGATACTGCATTGCACTGGGCCGCGTACAAAGGTCACTCAGATCTTATCCGGTTACTCATGTATAGCGGCGTTAACTTGCAAAAGCCTGACTACTTTGGTTCAACGCCATTGCATCTAGCCTGCCTTTCAGGACATCTTAATTGCGTACGCATTCTGTGCGAGAAGAGCAAAATCGAACTCGAACCTCGTGATAAAAACGGCAAGACACCTTTGCAACTAGCTAAGAGTCACCAACATGAAGAGATTGTAAGAAAATTACAGACAGAGATGAGACATAGAGCGAGATGGATTCGACCCGTTAACGAGCTTTGGTAATTTTGTTTGAAGTTCAGTAAAAATTTCTTCTAATACAATCGCGTAAAATGTGAAAAGTAAAATCATACTTATTAAACATGGCTATAAAACGTATTTAAAAATTTTTTACGTATTGATTTTTTCATTTATAATATATTTTTAAAGTATTGAGATAATTTTTATTATTATTATTAATAATTAATTAATAACAAAAATTACTGTTCATCTTTTAAAATTTTTTTAAATTTTAAATTATCTATTGTAAAGTTATAAATTGTATGGTTTGATGGTTATAGGATATTACTTTTTGGCGGCGCAGGAAATAGTAAGGGACCGTTACTATTATTCATGATATCCGTATTAGTATGGGGCTATCCAATGTACCTTTTGAAATGTATCCCTATTACATGGAATTTATTACGAGGAAGCCATTACTGTTTTATTTACTGGAATTTTATCATGTGGATTTCTTGGATAATAGCTAATAGAAAAGATCCTGGTTATATGCCTCAGAATAGTAATAGTTACTATAAAGCCATCAAACAAGTAATATATATTTCTGTGTTTATATAAAATTATTTATCATGATATTGAAATATAATTTATTAAAGATTCCTTACTTCGAGAAATGGAAGAAACGTAATACTATATTATCTAGACTTTGTCACAGCTGCAAATGTTTTAGACCATTAAGAGCTAAGCATTGTCGAATCTGTAATCGGTGCGTCTCATATTTTGATCACCATTGTCCATTTATTTATAATTGTGTTGGGCTTAAAAACAGGTAATTTAAAAAAAAATTTTATTTATATTTATTAATATTAATCATAACAATATAAATAATATATTATAAATAAAATTATTGAACATAAATTTAAGAAAAATACTTTATAATTATAATTAATATTAAATTATGTACAGAATATGGTTCTTTCTTTTTGTAATGTGTGTGGCGGTAAACTGTTCATTTACTCTGTATTTTGCTTGTTATTGTATTGCAATTGAAGGTATACAATTATTGTATGTATTGGGTTTATTAGAAGCTTTAATCTTTTGTGGATTAGGTTGGATACTTACATGTACATTGGTAAGACTTTAATTTTTTATTTTAATCTTTATCATAATTTCATACTTGATTCTAAAATATATGCAAAATATTTCAGATACTGCATGCTTGTATGAATTTGACAACAAATGAAATGTTTAATTATAAAAGATATTCTTACCTCAGAGATAAAAAAGGACGATATTGGAATCCCTTTAGTCGAGGACCCATATTGAATTTTATTGAATTTTTCCTTTGTTCTTCAGAGTTATATATTAATGAACCACAACATTATCACATTTTTCAAGATGATATGTAACGAAAATTTTTCGAAAAGATGCAGCTTTATTTTAAAGATTTGAAGTAGAAAAACTTATAGATTCTGACATTTGTAAATATTAGAAATCCGTATTTATTTAATGTAATGTATTAAATTATTATTTTATTTATTTCACTTAAATTAGTGAAGTATTTATATTTGTTTAATATGTTAATATATTAAAAGTTATGTATTTACGAAATTTTTCTTTTTCTTCAGGTCAATCATTTAAAATTAGTAAATATTTTCTACAAAAAATTTCGTAATTTGTTGTTTATATTAAAATTTTACGTTCTATTTTTGTTAATATTTTGTAGCATAAAATAATTAATACTAATAAACTTTTTAATTGTATAATTTCATTTAAATTATTAAAAATAAAAATTTATTTTATTTATACATCATAGTAAAAATCATAATTTTGAGGTAGATCAGGTATATCTGGTGGATTTTGAGGAATATCAATTCCTTCAGCATCTAATAATCTGAGTTTAATATCCATTAATAAAAGTGTTTCTAAATCTTTATCAGTTTCTTTACTAATCATTCGATTTCCTAGTAATTCAAGTAAAAATAAAAAATGTAATTAGATTCAAAATAAAATTTATCATTTAGAAAATCGTATTTTTTACCAAGTAAAGCATTAACACCATCTGTCCAATAATCAAAAACTTGTTCATCAGGAGCTACAAAATCTAAGCTTGTAACATCTACAGAATCTAAAATTAGAGAAAATGCTAATATATGAGTAGTTTTTCGTCGTTGTAAATCTTTCATATGAGGACAATCTCTTCCAGTTAATAATCCTCGAATTTCTACTATAGCTAATTTTGTTGGCAATTCATCTATTGTTGGTACTGATTTTTCATCGCAATCACCATAATGAAAAACTTTATGATTTGGTGAAAGACGAATGTACCAAAATTTATCTTTAATTCTCTGTAAAAAGTAATATTTTTTTTATTTTTTTAAAACATTTATCTTTTACTTTTAATATTTATTTATATTGATTTATCTTTAAATTTATCTTTAATTCTCTGTAAAAAGTAATAGTTTTTTTATTTTTTTAAAACATTTATCTTTTACTTTTAATATTTATTTATATTGATATATATTTATTATTTAAATTTTACTTATTTAATAAAAAAGTATTTTCATATTATTAATAAACTAACTTGTCCTCTTGTACTATATTTAGTAAATCTTGTTCCTTCAACTAAAAATCCTAGTCTTTGTTGCTGTATTAGAGAGATTATATCAGGAGTAATTTGCTCTTTTAGTTCGACAATAGGTCTAGCATGAGATTCCCACTCTTCACGGCTAGTCCTTTCTTGTTGCCATAAATTCGTAATATGAGAATATGTCAACTGTTGCAATTTGTTTTTAAATTTGTCTAAACCAGTTGGTTTTGACTGAAGTGCTCTTGTTATTTGTTCACGTACTACTGAAAATACTTTAATAAAATCTTCAGTTGTTGCTCTCATTTCTTTCCATGTTTTATTTAGTAAAACTATACAAACACAGTAAAACTCTTCAAAAGGATGATCATGAGTAAAAAACATTGGATGATATGATTGGCCTTGTTCACTAGGTGCTTCACCAATCCTAAATACCTACTTATAAATATTTTTTAACTATTACATGCATTTTAAATTATGTAAATAATTTGTATTTTTATTGTAAAAATATTTTACCTCACACAATAATTTTACAAGTTCTATACTGGTTCTTCCAAAAGGACATTCATGTTCATCAGCTCGGCAAGAATTTTCTAAAACTACTTTTGTATAACTTTCTGTATGATTTCGAGCAAAATAGACCATGCAGTCAAGAGCTAACATTCCTGGTGGAGTTTCTGTGAAATCTAAAGCAGGATTAATATCACATTTAAATCCTAACTTTTTATAATCTTTAGCAAACAGTCCTTGTTTTCTTGCTGCTACATCACTACTGTTTATTCCTTCTGAATCAAAAGCAATTTTTCGTAATTCTTTAATTTTTTCATGGGCATCTTGATCATGATTATCCATTTTGGTCATCATTCGTTGTTCTAATAAACTAAGCATTAGTGTTTGAAGTACATAAAGTTGATGACCCATTTCTGTGCCTACCTATATTATATTAATATATCTTTAATTTAAATATTTAGACATAATATTATTTTACTTTTAAATGTTAACATATTATTTTTATTAATTTTGTTAAAATATTATATTTTCTGCAATTTAATTAATATAATTATATTATAATAAATATCAAATATGATAATTTACTTTTAATTATACCTATGTTTATAATACATAAAAAACAATTTTCATATTCATTACATTTTAAATTGAATTTAAGATTAAATTTTATACAAAAATCGGTTCAACTTTTGTAATATAAATAATATTGAAAATTTTATTTGATACATATTTTCTTGGTTAGTAATATACAATTATCATATTTTAAAAAAATAAAAATGATAAAATATTTTTAGATTCAAATTTTTTTCTGTAAGTACTTATGTACTCATAAATTATAGTATAAATAAATACTTTATTTAATTATTGAAATAAATTAACACGATTTTTACATAAATTTTTTTTCAAATTTTCTTAAAATTATTTTATTTGAACATAGTTTTATTCTTAATAATTATTTACTTACTTGACCTGTAGATTGAATAATATTAGTTAAAAAAACATTTCGAACTTGTTTTGACTGTAATGTAGCTGCAACTGCTCTACGCTTACCAATATCTGCTTTTAAAAAAAGTGCATTTATAAGTGCTATTGCATTTTGTTGAATTTGAGAATTCATGTTTTGTAGATGCATAACTAAATTTGGAAATGTTATTTCCTTTTCTACTAGACTATATTTAACAGTTGAATTTAATACTATATTTTCAAGAATACTTAAAGATGCTTTGATAATATTTGAATCAATAGCTATTGCCTGATTATTGACATAACTGGCAACCTTATTTATAAATGGTGTTTCAAGTATATCCCATAATGTAATTCCATGATCCATTAATTCAACAAATGATTGCAAACAATAAGCTAAAGTACTGCCTTTATATCTTTCTGTCTCAATCTAAGCAATAATAAATAAATAAAAAGTAGTGGAATTTATAATAAATGTAAAAAGTATTACTAATTGTTAGTATTACATTTTAATAAAAATTACATTCGTTTAGAAAAATTTACCTGAGAAATTATTAAAACTAAACCATTTTTATTTATAAATTCAATTGCGAAAGTAATATCTTTGCTAATTTTACTGAGTTTTTCCAGTGCATCATTTATTAATTCTTCCGAGCTAGTATTACTTAAAATAAAAAATATATCAGTAGCAGTTTTTGAAGGAGAAAGTTCTAATCGCAATATACTTCCATTTTTAACTTCGTTTCTATTTTTTTCAGTAATGTAATTTTGGTTATTATTATCAGAAAATTGTAGTGAAAATGAATCACAATCTGGAATATCCCAACTATTACAAAGTTCCTGAAATATTATGTTTATTTATTTTGAGCTTTTGATAGAATGACGGATATAATAATTTGTAATGTAATATAAAATTATTTATATATAAAACTAAATATAATTATTATATCTTGGTCACAAAATTCCTTTTTATTAATATTATTTAGTATTTTAAAGTTTTATACATATTCTTAACTAATCATAAAAATTCTAAACAATAGTTATGAATATCAACCTGAATTATGCCTGTCAACGGTTGTTTTTGATTAAATTCAATTAATTGAGGCACTTGATCAGTTAATTCAACAGCTATTTTTACAATATTTGAGTCTTTTTGTACTGGCATTTTAATAGTTTGTGTATACATTAATTTCACAATTTTATAATTTTGATTCTTTTTAAAAATTATCTATACTTTTTCATGCATTGTATATTAGTAATGATAAAGTCGGCACGGTAAAACAAAATACTTATTGTTTAGGACAAGTGATCTTTAATATCTTTTACGTGTCATACACTACATACTGATTCGAAACCATTTGATTGGGCATTGAATATAAACTTTATTTATATTTTGATTATACGTGAGGTTTAGTTGTGGTTTTTAAAACCAAATATGGCGCATAATTTAAAACTTTTTTATTTTTTATATGTAATAAAATTAATTTTTTGTTAAAATTGTATAAATTTTACAAAAAAATTCATATATGACATCTTAAATGGTCCTTAAATAACTTTACACCAATGTTCTTTAGGGTCAAGCGCGTTTAGGAGTTATTTTATTATGTTTAATGCCCAAAATCTGTGTTACCATGAATATCTACGGATAGTCGGATCCCAGATTATCTATCCCAATATCGTACTTTAAACGAATAGCTAAGATTTTGAAATGTGCTGAATTTCTGATTGTATGAATCTTTTGTAAGCGTAGACGCCAAATATTATATCAATTGATGTAGTCTTGTGAAAGTTTAAAAAGAAATGAAAAATTTCCTGCAACCCATGTTTTTCAAAGAATATCTTGTAATGTAGAACTGTAGGTGTATAATTGGTGTTCACTCTGCACTGCTTCTTTGGATGGAACAAGAGGTACCGATAGAAGAGACGCAGGTTTTTATACGATTTTGTAGAGCTCGTTAACATTTTTACTGAGGAAGTTACTATAAGTTGCAATGAGTGTAATTATTTAAACAGAAATAATCACGTAACAGATCTTGTGTTTATAAGTAATATTGTATTAGGCTCATGGTTTTTTCAGGGAGTTTTTAACGAATTTGCGTCTTGTACTCAGGTTACGGGCACGTTCGTCATAAAAGTTCTATATACTTATATATGTTCAAAGTGGTAGGTGTTTATTTCTTTCAAGTCGCCGAAATCTTCCCACAATCGCTCTTAAATCTCCTAAAAAATTTCCTCTTAATATTAAGTCATTGTGCATGCGCGTTACAGCATTTCCTACAAAGATATCGAAGACGGTTAAAGGAATGAGAAACTTCGATAGATATTTATAAATGAGGACCAGCTCGTAGGTAATCCAGTCGATTTTTTCCTCGCTTTCCACTTCTGTACCATTCAGGAATAAGTCCAGAACTTCATTTTGATGGTTCCAGAGTTGTGAAAACTAATTTTTAGTTTTTTACAGGTGTAGGTATAACAACGCACGTCATAGAAACGTTCGACATTATTTCGGCAATTCGATATAAGGCCACTTCTTTTTTATCTTGTAACTGGTGTTGAAGTAGAAGCGAAAATGAAACCTATAATCTATATATGTGATACTTCAGGGTGCTGCTTATTTAGTTTATTGAAGATAGCGTTTATAAATATCATATATGTGCAACGAATAAATATTATCGTTCAAATAAGAATTTTTATTACGGCAAAGTTATTTTTGCAGATTTCCTCATATGAGGCATTAACGGCAGTTAGGATTACTTAAAATTGTGATTTTTCATTTTTCTTCTTAATCTTTGAAATCTATATGGTCGTCAATTGGATTTTGATAATTTTTTTAACACGATAGACTGATGGGTACAATTTGTTTTCATTTTTGTCAAATGGTTTATAAATATATGATATGTAAGCTTATATGTATGCATATATATCGTTAAATTATTGAAACTATATTAAGGATTTAAATTTTCGATTTTAGAGCGTTTTCCGAAATTAATAGAGGAAGAAAGTTCATTTAAATTTTGTTTGTTCCTCTGATACGTGCACAATCCTCCGTCTATTAGCCGCCCTTAGCCATAAACTTTGATGTTTACTGGGTGCTACATTAAAATATTTCTCGGAACTATTTAAAAACTTTATACCCTCTTACTCCCTTCAGAGCGAATAGTGTTCAATCACTTGTTTGTTAGGTCATAAATCGATGCACCGTCCTTATTTTTTTCTACATCGGAAACGCCTTCGAATAGCGTGTTTTCCGGAAAGAAAAACGTCACGGATTCATCTCATTACGTTTGAAAATAAAGAAATGATTTGCTAAGCAGGCGTCCCCGCAAAGTTAATGCAATCATCATTTTTTTTTTATTCGTTCATCTCATTTCTAGCTTTCGCGATCATCATTATTCCCTTTTTTTTTTTTAATTTAAATTTTAATATCAATCATATTAATTTATATGCATCGCACGCGTAACAAACGTTATCATCCATTACAACTCTAAAAATAAAGCATGTTTAATACGTTAAATATTATTAATTCTTAATATATTGATTTTGATCATTTAGTTCGATAAGAGATAATTCGTAAAATATATATATATATAAATATAAATACAATAGAACGGGAATAACTTTGAATAGTTATTATTAAAGGTGGGGTGAGGGGCGTTAATTGAGTAATAAGATGAAATCATTTCAGTGTATATTTCGTATTTAAATTACAGACCAAAATAATACTGAATGCTTGACGTTATATTTCACATTGAAATTATCTGATAACATTGCTAATTTTATATTTTCAATAAATTATATAAATTATTATTTGAAATCTTTACAAATACATTTTTATACTCTCATTATTTTAAAATAAGTTTTATATTTAAAAGTTTCTAAATATTGAACTTTTTGGAATCAAACCTTTAAATTTTATTATTGTTAATTTGTACTATATATAATTAAATCTCAATTCTGACTGATTTTAATAGCAGAAAATTGTTTACTTAAAATTTTCATTACTTCACCATGTTTAATGGTAACTTTACTTTGTTTTACTAATTGATAATTTTCTTTAACATAAAGTGCAAAACCAGAAAGTTCTTTTGTTTTGTAGGTACTTTTCTTTTGTACTTTTCCTGTTTTCGTAATTTTATTCATCAATAGTTCAAATTTTCCATGGCAGTAACCACATCGTTTTTTATTCAGATTCAATGATTTGGAATGCCTTCCAATACTGTAACCACAATCAATGCATTTATAGGTATATTTTGTTAAAATTTCATAAGTATGACATCGAGAAATAGGTGGTAGTTCTGGAAATATTTCAGTTGCCTTATTTGCCCATGCTTTCCAAAAGGTTCCATGTCCATCTGAAACATTGTTTATTAACCATGTAGCTGCATGACACATTTCATGAATTAATGTATCTCTTAGTCTATCAGGGGAATCTAAAATTTTTTTTGACAACACAATTCTTGAAGATCGAATTGAATTTTTTAAGGCTGTTTGTGATTGTTTGTTATAGCACTTTCCAGCGGTACCTCTTAATCTAGCACTCCACTCTATAAGTAGGTCATGTGGTAATTGATTATTAAATATTTGATCATTAAATAATTTGAATAAATCTTTACATAATTCTTCTTTCATAATATTATATTTAGTTTTATAAATTATTGCTTTAAAATCAGCATTTTGAAGAGGTACATTTTTGGACAAAGAAGCTAAAAATGTTTCTTTAATATCCTGTTCTGCTGATTTTGTTATTTTTGACTTGAGAGATACAGAATTAATTACATTATTTATATTATTTCTTTTGGCTATTAATTTTGGTAATATTATATCTTCTGGATCATATTCACTTGTATTAGAACTGGTAGAATTAAAACTGAGTTTTCTTTGATTATTTCTACTTCTCCAGTTTTTTTTATTTAAATCAAATACAGAATTTGAAGTTGATAGTTTTTTTTTATTTTTACTATTATCTTCTATTGAAGGAATTTTTAATTGATTATCTTGGCTTACTATGGAATTTGTAATAGCCGAATAAAAAGAATGATTCAAACTATTTTCTACTACTGAATCATCATTTATAAGTGAATTTTTTAACTTTTTAAAGATTTCACTATTTTTAAGTTTGTTTTCTAAAAAATTATCTTTATCCAATAAATAATTATTAGATTTATAATAAAATAATGGTTGTTTAAAGGTTAAATTTTCCTTTATTTTTACACTTTCAAATACTTTTTTTTTATTTATTTTTGGTTTTGTAGAAGATATAAGAATACTTGCTTTATCTCTCCAATTTTTTCCATATAAATTTTCTAAAATATCTGCATATTCATCAATTGTAGAGTTGAATTTATTATTTGTTGGATATAAATTATCTTCATTATTTAGCCTACATTTTATATTTAAATCAATAGAATCGCTTACAGCTTCTGAATTATGTTTTAAATCGGCTGATACTGGAATTTTAGATAATGAATTATTAATTGCTGTTTGACTGTGATAATCAATATTCCAAATACCAGATTCAAGTGTTTCTACTTTTGAAAGCTCTATATTTCTTGAATTTGTTTTTATATTGCTTTTTGTTACTATATATGAATCGTTCTCAGAATCAAAGGATCTTCTTTTTTGTAATATTTTTTTTACATTTGTTTGTAAAATACTTACTGGTATTTTGCTAGATTGATTAGTTTCTGATGTAGTAGAATCATTAGACTCTGATTCTGGTATAACCATTTTTCTGGGTTTTATTTTTATATTTTTGGTTAATATCTCATTTAAATGACCAGTTTCTAGTTTGTTAGAATTTGCTGATGTACAAATTATACTAGTATTATTAACATTTGTTTTAACAGTTTTGTAATCAATAAATTGTGAATCAGCTGTGATTACATTTTCACAATTATTCTTTATTTCATTTATTAAAGTTTCTTTATCACTTTTATTTAGGGATATATTAGTATTAGAATTCATCAATGTTAATGTATTTATTTTTTTTAAATAAAATTTTGAATCATGCATCGGTGTGTTAATACATCTTCTAATTCTTGGTATTTCAAAATCTTTATGATCTAATTTAACCAATAATTTATTGTTTTTTGAATCAACATCACTGATTGAGACTTTATTAGACTGACATATTTTTTTATTTATTTTATCAGTTTTTGAAAGTTTACCACGATTATTAGGTGTTTCAATATTTAATTCTAAATATTCTAAACTGCTATCTCCTGAAGTTTTATTACTTTTTTTAGTATTTGAAATTATACTGTCTTGACTATACAAATTTGTATTTGTTGAATTAAAATTGTTTGATAGCCATTTTATTATTTCGTCTTTCTTTTTCTTAGATAAAATTACATTTTCTGATTGGGATTTTATTACAAATTCAGAATTTTTAGTACGTTCAAATTCATAATTTTTTCTTTCAATAAATAATTTCTTAGGGTTATCTTTTTCATTAAATTTTCTTGATATAGAATTCTTAATCTTTGCAAAAACATCTTGTGCTGAACTTATATAAGATTCATCACTAGAAGTTTCTAAGATGATATCTTTTGTTTTAGGTGACACTCTCTCAATACTCTGAAATTTATTTAAGTTATTACTTGAAAAAATGCTTTCATTACAACTAGAATCACTTATAACCATTTCATTTAAATGATTTTCTATAAACTGTGATCTCGAAAATTCTTCAGTGTCATTTATACAAGATTCAGATAATTTTAAACTAAAACTATCAGTTTCCATTTGATCGTCAATTATTGTTGATGAAAATATATTATTACTTGTTAACAATTTTGAGATCATGTAAAAGGAAAATTTAATTTTTAAATAATTTATTACATTTCAATTTCGTTTATAGTCTTCATAATATTTATTGTCAAGGTTCTTTATTATAATTCTATACTGCTACTTATAAATATTATATTGAAAATAATCCATCAGAATATGAATTTCAATATAAAAATGTAAATTATTAATTTTATATATTATATTTGCTTGTTTAGTACATATAATATTAATATGTTTAAAAATGATATGTAGGTAAAGTATTTATAAATATAACTTATTTTTTCTATAATTAATTTATGTAAACAAAAAATAATAAAATTCCGTCTAAACAAATTTTTATATTTTGACGGTTAACTTTGAAATAGGATCGTTTCTTTAATTCAATTGAAAAGCTTTTATAAGTATTAAAAATGAATATTAATGTATAAAATCTTGATTGGATGTAGAAATTGTACGAATTTTAAATTATAATCTATTTTAGATAAGACACTGAAAATATTAATTTTTTTAATGAGCATCATAAAAATTTTTTTCTACAATATAAATTATTATTTTTCTGCTATTTTCAAGAAAATTATTAGCTATTTGTTGTTGGTTTTATTATGATTTTAATGTACTGCATTTGTTCAGGGATATTAAATAAGTTGTCGAATTAACGATTTCGTGCATTAATTATTATAATGAAATAAGAAAACGTCTTTATGAAGATTACTTTATTTAGACAGATCTTTTTAAAATTTTACAATTTTATATGATCAATTATGATTACTATAATCTTATTTATAATAATAATAACAACAATAAAAACAATATATTGTTATGCCAATTTTATTATTGGATTGATGAAAGAAAATTACTTGTATTAATCTTAGATTCGTGCTGGTAAATAAATAACTTTTTGTAAAAATATAAAAGTAATTAAAAACATGCTAACTACGTTTATATGAAAGTTTTTCTATAAAAGTTTAGATTAAAAAAAAAATTGTGTTCAATGAGAAATGATAATGCTATATCTTAGGAAGGAAATATATAGTTTAATTTAAGTTTATATGTATCTATTATACATAAAAAGAAGAAAATTATTGAAGTATTGTGATAGTATATATTCTACATATTCTATTATTAAAGTAAACTTAATAATTGTGAAATTAGTTACTATTTTTTTAGTTATTCTTGAATTTCTATTTATACAAAAATAAATTTTTTGTATAAATTTTTGTAAGTTTATAACATTGACTTCATAATAATTATAATGATAAAATTTTAAAATAACATTAAATTACATATTGACATTAAATCTTTTTTCTTTTGTATTTCGTATTTTTAAAATTTGTTTTTCTTACACCTTTTTATTGATTTAATACAAAATAGTCTATCTGTGTGCTTAGTTTATATATATAAATTCAAAATATTGTTCTCATAAATGCAATAATATCGAAATATTACTAATAATATAAATCTTATAAATATAGGTCAAAATTTGTTTAAATTAACAAAATTAATGTTTTTAGTAATCTACCTTTTTTAAACTAGTTAATTTCATTTTCTCAGAATTATTATCTGTTTGATTGATATAAATAATAATTTTTGATTAATTAAATATACTCTTATTACAGCAACAATTAATTATATACATAAATTTATTATCTTTATTAGTAATTATTATTAAATTAATAATAATAAGAATTTATTATAGCCTATAAATATTCTTTCTTAGATTTGAATAATTACTGAAAGTTAAAATTATAGATATGAATTTAATTACTTAATTTAATTAAAAATTTACTTACTAAATAAATTGTTAAATCAATTATAATTTATAAAACACTATATTAAATTATTAATATAAGGTATATTCCACAAAATATTTACTTTAGATCATTTACTTTACAATAAATCCATATGCTTTAATAACGAAAAAATATAAAAATTAGAAGAATTTTTTTAATATTTTAGTATAAGCTAAGTGTCACCTTTAATTTTGCATTAAATAATACTAATATATTTAAATAAAATAAAATATATTACAATTGAATCTTTTATTATAAATATTATTTTTAATTATCATCGTTTAGATTTCACTAAAAAAAAAATCTGAAAAATAGTTTGAAAAATTAAAATATTTTTAATTTTTATTTTCGTAAAATTTTTGAAATTTGATTTAATTAAATACAGAATTTCAAACTGTTAATACACAATGCATTATTATTTTAATTGCTTCCTTTTGAAGTATTTATCAAATGAAGAATTTAAAATATAAAACACTATTAATTTTGTTTTACATAATTAACAAACTTCCTTCCCATTAAACTGGGTATTATGCTAGGATTCAAGTTGCGTGTTGTTTAGAAGAAAAATAATTTAACAAGAAAATGCAATTATTTTTTTTTTTATCAAAAATTATATACACATTCTGAGATCATATTTATTATGATGAATATAAAAAATTCATATCTTTAAATAAATATTTTTTTGAGAGTATTAATTATTTGAACTTGTTCAAAATTTAATAATGTTCTATGACCACTGCGTTGTTTTATCTGAGTGTTCAAAACCATCATCATCGCCACTCAAATAAATGAAAACACTTATAGAGAGATAAGTGTGTGTAAAGTTGAATAAGATATTGCATTCCATATACGATAGCCTTTTCAAAGCTTCTGCCCGAAAGAGCGGGGTAAAGCTTACCAGAAACAAAAACAAGTTAGTTCCTTTTATAACTGCATTGAAAGAGCATTATAATTGTATCGTTGAAGAAAATTAGATGTGATAATATATTAGAAATAATTTTTTAAAAAAGGCGCGTTTAAAAAAGGATTTTTAGCGTGCTCGTTATCTCGTAGACCGAAGTGAGTGCGAGGGAGATGAGGAGACGGGGATCAGGAAGGCGAAAGAAATAAGTACGGTTATTATTTTTGTTTGCTGTTTATTAGGCGAAGTACATAGCCGGGCGCCTCGTGGCTTACTGGTTTTTATGTGTGCCGAGCATCCACTTTGGGAGGGCAAAGGTCGGTTTTCCTTCCGATGACCCGAAGTGGGGAGAGACGGCCTTCGAGCGCGTTTATAGTTACATTGCACGTACCTGTACGTACAGGTACGTGCACTGCGAGTAATTAGATCTTAAAACTATCGCTGTTAAGCATGTTTTTGGGTTAGCTGGGGAAGTTATATTTCCCCGCTTCGTCTGCCACAGATTCATAGGTCTGAGAAGTGAAGTTTCAGTGTGTTTATTTAACACGTAGATGACTATCCGTGAATAACTGCGTATTAATACGCTAATGCGATATGTGTATATTTGAAACGAGGTTATAGGCACTAGAGTTTTGAAACTCATAGGGTATTAGGGCAATTATCAGTCGTCTACAGCAATCCTCTTTGTCATAAGATCATAGTGTATCGACCTTAACTGTGAGTGAGTTCGCATACATACCCTGGAAGGCGGATTTATGGTACTTGATTCGTGAGTGGACCCAGTTACAAACTATTTCATGTATGTCAAATGATCGTCCGTACGACAGGTGCAGATGTCGCAGAACTGTATTCGCTGCCGTTCTTGCTACACAAAATGCTGGAAGGGCTTCCATAGGCCGATCCGATTATATTTTTTCCGCAATTTCTACATATATAATATAATCAAATCTAACTGGACAGTCAGTTTTATTAGTTTATAAGACGTATTTTTCCCCAGTCAATACAGAAAGAGATTTTACAACAGAGAAAGACATTTTTACGTATGCGTTAAATTGACTCTAAATATAAGCGAATACTAACATTTGATTATAGTGTAGATTATTGTTTGACAGCTCTCAATCGTTACATATCCAACATTTATTTTTAAAAATAGTAAATGTTACAGCATTGAGTAATAATTTATATTTACATAAATTATAAATATATAATATTAGAATACAAACATATTACAATATACAATACTATAGAAATATAAGACTGTTCATATAATTTTAGTTAAAATAAATAATAACACGATACTTTTAAACTATCATTAATAAATTCTGTAAATAAGTACTAATATTCTGTGAATAAGTTATTTTTCTATAGTGATATAGACATTTATAGATACGTTAATAATTCGGATATTAAAACACAAAATATATATTATTCTCTCGTAATATCTTATATATATTTTTCAATACATATTTTTGTTGCGTTACTAGTCAATATTAAATTAACATATATAAATGCTTTTATTTGGTTTAGAAGTATTAGATTCTACCATTTATAGCGAAATGCTCAAATTATATATTGAAATGCAACAACAACGGTTACATTTCAACAATAGTTTGGATAGAAAATAAATAGTTCAAATTTTATAAGGTTTTTTTAGAAGGCTTTAGCACCGACGTTAATTACGTATTAATTAGTTTTTACATGCCAGTTATATTTTTAGCTATGATAGCTAATATAATACTTATTATTGTTATGTTGAAATATCAATACATACACAAGTAAGTTGGTAGGCGTTAGTGACCGTCATTAACTACTTAGGTAAAACGTAGAAAGATTTTATAAATGTAATATATAAGAAAAAAAATTTTATCATTTATTTACTGATATTTTTAAGTACTGATTTTTTGCATGTAAAGTAAAAAATATTATGATTTTTTTATTATTATCCATCTAATATTCGTATTTTCAATTGATTTAGTAAATATTTATTATTGAACTTTCTAAATTTTATGAATTTATTATTTTCTATATTACTTTTTGAAAAGTTTTAATTTTATGATTGGAATTACGTTTTAAAGTAATTTCTTTTCTGAAAATAATTAATAATTATATATTTATTAATTAATTACTTTTCTTTATTACTGTAGCATTAATTCATCAATACATTCATGTTTAAAATGGATTCAATTTATATAACGGATCTGTAGGTATCATGTACAATTTAACAAAACACTATTAATATTGTTTAATTTTATCCTATTCAAGCTTTCGTAAAAGCTTATCCGTACAATCTTATGTATATACTAAGATATATATAAAAAACAAACAAATGTACAGGTCGATAAGTCGACGAGTGCAAGACATATGGTCGTGTTAAAACCTCGTGCTCGTACACTATTATATATTGTTCTATGATCCGAAATTTTCGAAACATCATAGCCGAATCTTTATTCAGAGATTGTATGATTTTATAAAATGCAATCCTTTTTATTACGTAAGTATTGGTTTTAACCATTTCATTTGTTACCATTTTCATTGGGTACATATCCGGTAGGGATAGCTCGGATCGGAGCAGGAATTAGCGAAGTGTTTTCATAGAGGCTTAGAAGAGAAAATAGTTAATTCTTACGATATATAATTGTATTTATAATAGCTTAATCTAAGGCTTATAATTATATTTACATCTATTACAACTTTTTTATTAAAAGTCTTAATATTATAATAATTATAATAAATTTTACAACTACGAAGTTTGTATTTTATAACTCTTGCGAATGGAATTGATTTTGCAGGTATGCAATAATCAGAATCATGAATGAATGAGTAAAACTCATTGGAATATGCGGATACTCGTGTGGCTGCTAAACCGAACAGTGGTATCGGTTGCCGCTTGGAAGTGGAAAATATACCTCACACGGCGTAGCATAAACACCTTGAGATACCGTACATTGAGGGGGGGGGTGAGAATTGGATGACAAGAGAATCTGAACATGGTTCTAGTATAAATTTCCTAACTCGTCGTTCTTCAAAGCGATATTTTATACTAGTTACAGTTTTTTCTGTACTGGTAGTAAAGAGCGTAAATCAATGCTGAAGGGCTAGATGATTGTGATAGCGGCATTAAGTTATTGTAGCAATGTAAGCTACTTACCATCTCCCCGAGCCCTGAAATATATAAGGAATAGGAAGGGAATAATAAAAGTCGTTAATTGCTTTGTGGAAATTAATTTGCTTGATTTAAAAAACCCTAATCACCGCGAGGCGTAAAAAAACCTTTTTCGCCGGGAAGGAGGAAAAAAACGCACGCACGCATGCAAATTTACAAGTAACTTGAACAATTATAATATTCAGGCGATTTTGCGTTACGCACGGCGAAGAGCTCTCGTATAGAAATTTACATACGGTGCCTGTTTGCCAGCTGAACTTTCAACCTACGCCGTGGCACCGAAGCTCACATCGGGTCGTCTCTAACGTCTTGAAGACTACCTCGCCGCAGAGGAACTCACTGGGGTGTGGGTGCGGACACCGGGTCGTCTCTCATTTTTGAGAAACTCATTTTCTCTCTCTTCATCCCTGTCCTCTGGATCAGCATTCGGGAGTCATTGCTCTGCTCCCAGGGAAGGTTCCCCCTGGGGTGGATTCAGGAGCTCTTTGTCACTGAATCACCCTACCACCAGTACCTACCACGACCACAAGCGAAGGATTCTAATTGATCACTTCGCGAATCACTATCAGGGTCTCGGTTCGTACCCTTTCGCAAATCGCAATGCCCACAGCTTTCCAAACTTTGATAGAATTTATACTCTTAACTAATATAATAAGAATAACTAATATTGTGAGAAGAAGCACAAAAATGCTCTGTGTTCTCACTCGATCTGTACGACCTAGTGTCTTTAAGCAGACTCATTCCTTGTGCCACCAAGCGAAGTCTACCGCCGGGACTCTTCACGCCTTTTCTTCAATTGTTTTTCTGTATATTATTTTTAACGCGCCAACGACAAACAGCGAGCGGTCATTTCAAACATACCCCCCCGCCCCGTTCGTTCGCATTAGGTTAACGGTTTCCAACAGTTATCTTAAAAAACCTAATACGATGAAGGATTGCGTGGTAGAAGATTTTAAAGGAAACCAACGCTTCCATTGAGTGTTTGAATATTTGAGAACACCGATTACGGCATACATTTTGTCATATTATATTATGAAGCAAAACTGCATGTCAGAGATTGAAATCATGATAATAGAAAACGTGTCTCTTTTAGTAAAACCTATGTAGGTTAATTACCGTAAATTTTATACACGAAATTTTATCTAGATACAGATGATTTAACTTGAAAAAAATTATGATGACTTTAAAATCATATTTAAATCTAGACTGCATAAAAAGAATACATATTTTTAATAATTATTAATATTGTTAATAATTGTTAATATTGTTAATAATTTCTAATATTATTAAGGATGATTGACTTTACGATAAATCAAAGTTGGAAAGAAACAAAAGAAGAATCAAATTAACGACAAAAGGATTAGTAGAACCTCACTCAACTGATAAATCGACGAGCTGATTACAAAATTTTTGCTAAAGTTATATTAAAACTTAATGAAAATGGTTTACATTAAAAACAAATTACATCATTCATCGAATATAACATCTTTTATACAGTATGAACTAAGAAAATACTAAATGTATTTTCAACTGTTTCATCAAGGGTAACGTAAATTAGGCGAATATATACCCAAACGGTAGCAAAAAGTTAAAAGGGAACTCAAAAGAAATAAACATTAATATAAGTAAAAAAAAACAAGAAAAAAAGAAATTCTTAAGTAAATAAATGCACCGGGTTTTCAGCAGAAAAATGTACAAATTCTCTTGGGAATATAGACTAATTTTGAATTATAATGTTCGCGACTTTTGGCACGGAGACCAACTGATGCCAGCGAACATAGCAGTGGCACTTCGCACAGCGTGACCCTGTCAGCAATGCCGTCATCGAAATCGATGTGTTGCTTGGTCAACGCCAGTGACGGATATCACCAGTCCGAACACAGCAGCAGCAGCAGCAGCAACAGCAGCAATGCATAGCGTGCCTCGATAAGCAATACGGCAATCGAAGTCGATTCTAATTTGACCGACACCAGCAAACACACGTCACTAACTCGAGCACAGCAGTAGCAGCAGCTCACACTGTGCGCATTGTGATAGTGTGAAATAAATAAACAAAACATAAAACTATAACATATTACTTAAAGACCATCCTCATTCTCCTCTTATAATGTCAGTGTCGGTAATGCAGAAAATATAAATTTTAAATTATTATTATTAAATATGAATACTTAAATGTAATAATAATAATTATTAATAATGTATTAATACTTATATTAATACTTTATCATTATGTAAATCCTAAATTACGTAGTATTAATTAGCATTTTTTATAAATATTCATGCAATGTGCAAAATATACATCCGAAATGACCATAGACCCTACGAATATTGAATGTTTTGATACAATACTAGTACATTTATGATAAAGTTGTATTTATTAGCAAATAATTATATTAATTTTTTAGTTATTTGAAAAAATATATATACGTATTAAAAAATTATAAATGTTTTTATTCAAAAACTATTTTAGATTATTAAAGAAAAAGAATATTATAATTATATACTAATAAATATTTACTAACAATATAAAAATAATAAAAAATTTTTGAACATTTAAATATTTTTGAACAAATAAGTTGTTGAATAAATAATATTTTATTTTAAATAAAAGTATACATAATTATAATATATTAAAGAATATTATAAAATAATACTATAGAAATACACGTTTAAGTTATATTTTATATAAAACCTATTTTTATATTTTTAATTGAAAAAATATGTTGTATATACGGATAAAAAAAATTGTAAATATGTAAATCAAAATCTGATTAAAATTCAGTTGGATATATTATAACTTTAGCTTCGTTATTTCTATTTGGAACATTTTTTTACAAAATAATATATCTTCTATATTTAAAATTTTTTAAAATATAAAATTTTTTTAATTTTTAAGCTTATGCTAAATATAGTAATTTTATGGAAATACGAAATATTTAAAATATTACTTTGTCTTGTCTTATGTTATTTATTTTTTTAACATTGTATTAATTTTAAAAACTATTCTAAATTCTAATCGTTTATATTAGTTAAAAAAACAATATCAAAGCTAAACTAGTTTCTACATTATTATATTTTAAATTATAAAACTAATAATTTTATTTCTAATTAGGAATAAATATTTTCTATACTAAAATTTCAATGTTTCATATATATATATATTTGAATTTTAATAAATTGCATATTTATTTAGAAAATGTAAGATATGGTATTTTGTGATGAAATAAAATAGTAAATAATTATAGAATTAGTGTTCATTTATATAAAAAGTATGTAAATATATTTACACGTAATTTTAATCGTAACCTTTACATTAATTATTATTGCGGAACTAACAAAATGAATCAACTAAATATTGTTAAATATCATGACATTAATTTAAAATTTATGCAATTGAATATCAAATTTTTCATTAAATTCGGATTACCATATTTCGAACTTTTATACAAATAAATTATTTTTTTTGTGAATGATTTATAAAATTTTAAACTCAGCCAGCGGTGCCTTTTCTAAGATCCGTGTATAATGATGCAGAAATAATGCCGTGACTCTGACCATAGCATTCAAAGCTTTTAGAGTATAAGGATTTATTTTTTGATTTTATATTATCCTTGTTTTTACCGGTATGTCGCATATTTCTTACTGAAGAAGCAGCAGCTGACCTAAAACAACTCTGTGCTGTAGAGGCAAAAGCAGAGTGTTGCTGATGTGGCCGTTGTTGATGCTGATGAAATAGATAATCGCATAAAATTTTACTTTGTGGCACTACTGGTTTGCGCTGGTTCTAAAATAAACATAGAATTTAATTAACTTTAATTATAAAAATAAATAGTTTCAAAATTTTAATTGTAGATGCACCAAAATAAATTATATACATAAAAATAATTTTTTATTATAAATTGTAAAAAATCCGTATTTTGCTATTATTCATACTTGAATAAAATGTAATAATGAGTTTTATACAAAACCTCTGTCATTATTTATTAACATTTGATAGTACTATAAGTTCACAAACTTCTCATTAATATAATAATAATATAATATTATTATTTGTACATATACATAAAAAATAATATAATTATATTATTCTTATTACATGTATATAATAAATAATATGATAATTATTATAATCACATATGGTTTTATTATATTGTTGCTCATTTGATATTATTGTTAACAAATATAACGGATATATAAATAAAAAGTATGAGACTGTCAATTAAAATTCGACTTTAAAACATAAAAAGCCTGTTTCCGTATTAAAGGAGAAAAAGATTAGAATTATCTTATCCTATGTGATAAAAATCTACATTTTATATTGAAGGAGCGATAAGCGGTACTGACCCGTTGCATTCGCTTATATCCGCATCTATAAATATATATATTAAGCATTGAAAACTTTTTGGTCCTTTTTTTCACCAAGGACGCAGCGTTTCCGATTACATGTCGAACATGCACGCACGTACTACACTGTCGATCCGTTTGCATACCTTTACTGATGTGTAGATCTCACTCATAAGTCAAGCAATTCAAATACACCATTAAAAATGTGCATAAGCAGTCACTCACGACTAACCCTTCGTATTACACTGACACGTCACACGCCACTTAAATATTACCATCGTCGAAGAATAAGACATGTTAATATCCATATATGCGACTCCGAATATTGTAGAAATTATAGTTATAAAAGAATACAATGGAGAAACTTAATTAAATGACAACAATGTTTTCTGTATAAAATAATAATAATAATAATCAATTTTATCTGTATTCTTATTTTTATATCTATTAGTAGCAATTTTTATATAAATAAATGAATGGTTGAAAATAAATTGGAACAAGCAAAAATTATTAAAAGAAATATTTTATTTTTATATAATATTATTTTTTAATATTATATTTTAATATAATAATATTATTTTTATATAATGTAACGATAGATAAAAGTGTTAAAATATTGAGCTATCTTCCCAAATTAAAATCATTTAACTTCAAGAAAATAGAATGTTATAATACAATTTTTTCTTAAATATTTTTTTTTTAATCTACAGCGCAAGAAAAATGAGATTAAATACTCAAATGAGTCTCATGGTTTAATTGCAACGATGGATTTATTATATATGTCGGATTTCTTTTTGAGTTTTGTGTTCATTCCGAATTGTTCGTAATTAGCTTATCATCTTTACCACCTGCCAAAGTGCTAAATTGACAGGTAATGAGTAGCCAAATTTTATTCATAGAAACTTCATCGAAATTTTTTGGCTTTGTCAGAACTTAATTTAATGGAATTTTTTAATTACCAGCGGGTGAGAGATTATTACATGCGACAACAGTATACAACAATATTAACAACAACAACAATGTTCCTGAATAGTGTACGGATTAGGTGACACTATTATGAGGGATAGGTGGAGGACAGCTGATAAGTAATTTTGTTCTGTTTAGGTGCAATAGGTGGATATTTATTGATTGTCAGATTACAGTCGTTGCTTAAGATCTTGTATAATACTTACACTATTGGATAATCGTCCTGTCTTCTTCGTCTTGAGATGCTTCGATTCACTCCTACAGTGCAAGTCGTTGTCTATGTCGGTAATGTAGATCTCCGGCTCGTGTGGGCGTCGGTGACATTTCATTCATTAAAGCCTCATGTACGCGTCGTGCGCATTCGTGGCGCACATCCAGTCGCTAATGGCCGCGTCGGCTACCGCGCTCGTAGTCGCAGCTGTTGTGCGTGGGAGTGGGGCGTTGCAGTCACACTTGCTGTAGTGTTGTAGTCTTATGTCATCGTGGAGGGGATCTCGTGTCCTCTATTATAGACAACATACTGTTCGTGTTGCTTTTTGCAATTGGTGGGGCGCGTCTCCGTGTTTCGCGTCTCTTCTTTTATTCTGGCTGGTCTTCTCTCCTTGTTCGTCCCTTGTTCATTTTCTTCAACCGACGGGTGAGGTATTGGGATTGGGCGTATCAGGTCAATCTATTCCCCTTGCTTTTGGCCATCTCGCGACTTCCTATCTTTCTGCATCTCTCTCTTTCCTGCGCCAGCCGCGTTCTTATCCATCGTCTCACTTTCGTCCCCTTCAGCAACGCGCATTGGAACAAATATGAGTATTCCCTGGGCTCTTACCCTACGACTCTAGCGTAGAGAGCAATCGTTATTTCATACCCCCCGGGAAACCCGCGTAGCATAATTGTTAGCCCTGAAAACACTTTTTCCTCCTACAAGTGTTGCGGCTCATGTGCGCGTTCGACCGTATGGGGTACACGTCCCGTTGCACCTCGATGCCCCGCCCAGCGCAGCAGATTGTGTTACTGCGATTGGCAACAAAGAAAATCAACAATAACAATAATAATAATAATAATAATAATAAAGAAAATGAAACCATTTGTTAATATATAGTTAAATTAGTTTCCTTTAAATAAAAATATAATTTCAGATACTATAAATTGGAAATCATATGGGATTAATATAAAAAAAAAATTTAATATGATTACCTCGTTTAACAGCATCGAATTTTTAGATTTTGATATTTGTTGTAATTGTTGTGAATGTAAGCAGTTTAACATCTGGCTTGAAGAAATGCTTTGAAAATTTTCATTTACTAACGTATTCTCATACATAAATTGAGCATCATTGTTTTTAGTTAATTGCTTACTTGATGTAGCAGTGAAATATTTTCCTGTAATATTTTTTATGATCTTATATATTTACAAAATCTATTTACTACTTTTTTATAGTTTTTTTTTTATTACGTAAAAAGCATTTTCATCATATTAAAATATGAATTTTAAATTATTTTGAATTTCTTTTAATATTTATGTATGTTTACGCGAATGCTTACGATCTTCTTGTACTTTTAATAATCAT
Organism: Ceratosolen fusciceps; assembly: GCA_018883505.1. Taxonomy (NCBI): domain Eukaryota; kingdom Metazoa; phylum Arthropoda; class Insecta; order Hymenoptera; family Agaonidae; genus Ceratosolen; species Ceratosolen fusciceps. The sequence continues at coordinate 396,471 of RCIC01000052.1, forward strand.
TTTATTCCTTTTAATCTGTAGGTATACCAAAATCGACTAAACAATGATAAAAATTAGTAATCAATAATGTCTGATTAAATATAACTCTATTACTAATTACTATTAAAATAATATTGTTGCGGACGCAGCAACATGGAAGGGGGCGCGAATAGAGAATACGAAGGCGTCGATTCTTCGGGGCTAACCACCGACTAGCCTCGCGGGTCTCCCGCAATGTGCCAACTGATTTCGCTTCGCAGAACACACGAGAGACGCAGACGGATTGCGCCTCTCAGGTCGACCGCCGGGCAGGATCGAATGCCGACGCCCGCGACTAGCCGGCAGGCGTTGGCGGACGATGGCGTTCTACGCCACGAGCGAAGAGTTAGAGCCCCGGAGACGTGGACACCCACTCCACCGCGCGACCGTGGGGAAACTACGAGAAGGAACGAGACTTGCGAAGAGGGAGGGACGAGAAGTTCGGAAATGGAAAGTCGAGCGAACGGAAAGAGAAGGGAAAATGGTACGCCCGTTCCGAATTTCCCCGTCAACGTAAGCGACGAAAGAACTGGGTGGAGGGAAGGTAGAAAGGAGGAAACTCTGGATAACGAGTGGAGAGGAAAAGAGAAAGTTTCCCAAGGGCTGGTGAGAAGGACCAGAGGGACGGGGTGAGTTTTTAGTTTTTGAGTCGTCGCTGGCCGAACGGTACATACGACGACAACAAAACGTTTTTCAAAATCGCGCCCGCCTACCCCGCCTGCCTAGTGACGTAGTCACCACCACCGCCAGGCAAACGCCGTGCACGTAAACGCCGAAAGAACTACGGCGACGCCCCACTACCGAGACCAGCACGGCTTACATCCGCTGCCACCAACACAGCCGCCCGTGACTATACGTGAGCGATTACGCCACGCAGACGACGACAGCTACAGCTGACTAACTAGCCTTTCCACCCGAGAACACCGACAACATCGACGCTTATCGAACGCTGTGATCATGCGTGCGACGACGCAAACAACAAAGCCAACAACGTGTAAATTACAATTTGGACAGGGAAATAAAGGAATTTGGGAAAGGATAAACCCTGTATTCAATCCCTCCCCCCCCCACTCATCCCACACGTTGATGGTCCCGTCCGACCCGTTCGAAAACAAATATTGTATTTTGATCAGTATCATCCGAAATATTAAAATCACTTTATATAAATCAATTTTTTGCAAAACTTATCACCCACTTTTATTGTAATATATAAAATATAGTAAGAATTCTGTTATAAAGATTTACATTTGTATTTGTAAAAAGGTATTTAAAAATTATTAATATAAACTTATTTATATTCTACATAATAATCTTTAAAAAATAAAAAAATAAGTTTAAAGTGGAATAAATTGTATTAATCTGAAAAGAAACAATCCAAATGTGAATCCGAATTTACACCTCCTAAATAATTTATATTAATTTTAAAATTGATTTTATTTCTTAAAATAAATTTTAAGATTGTGCTATTTTATTATGGCAAAGACTGGCAATTGCAAAAAAACTAAAGTAAAAAGTAATTTTTGTATTTTATCAAATTAATTACTTTCCATAAAATGCCATTTTTAAAAAACATATACAAAAATTATAAAATTTTTACCTTACATATTTACTCCTAATATTAACAAAAAATCATTGAATCTTTTACTGTAAGTCAAATAAATTGGCAGGATTTGTTATTTCAATTTTTCATGAAGTAGCAGGAGGTCCATTACTTTTCATTTATAAGCTATTTATAAATAAATATAAGCCATGATGGTTAAATTTGAAAACCTAACTACTTTATTATGTACTCGTAAATATCAGCGTTCATAACAAAAATTCTAGTATTTCGATACACTGATCAAAATTTTTTTTCATTTTAATTTTAATTACAAACTCTAAAAATAACTGCTTTTGATCATTGTATATGGAATTTAAAATCTTTGCCACCCATTCATATAATAATAATCCAAAGTATTAATAATTCGAATATTGATAATAGATAAATAAAAAATTTATAATTTTATAGATTTTTAAAGTTGTTCAATTATATTCATTACACAAACCTACACAATATTTACATATTACGAATTTATCATGTACTGTATAATTTGACGTATAATACTTCAAATAAATTGTTTTAATTTTAACTCTTAATAATAAAAATAACTTCACAATTTTTCATATTAATATATTTATATGAATATTAAGAAAATCACTCAATAAACATATTTTAAATGTTTTTAAAATTAACCATTTTTACTAGTTGAGAATTTATTAATATTGTTACATATTTTCTAAAAAAATTATCTAAGTAGATAAAAAACAATAACAATTACCATTATGATCATTATTGTGGTCTTGAAACATCGTAATTGCAACTTGAGTTCCTTTATTTTCTTTTCGATTTGGTATTACCTGACTCTTTTCATCTGTAATTTATGCAATATAAATATTTATAAATAATTAAATAAAAAATAAATGCAATAATATTGAAAAATAGTTTATTCATAGGTACACTACTAAATCATCTTTTTCTTTGATTAAAAACAGTATAATTATCAAATTCAGAATTTTGAAAACAGCCGAAGTTTCAATATGACAAACATTTTTTAAATAGCATATATTATTTATTGATACATAATATAGTATTTATGTTTATAAGATATAAATGTGTGTCACAGCATTTGATATTATTCTTACTATTTAGAGTATGGATGAATGATAAAATTGTTAATTAATAATACACATTTGGATTAATGGACAATTGTCGATTTTATTGTTAAATAGTTTAAACTAATCATAAAAAACCACGATTTTGTATTCAAAAGGCAAAAAACGATATCGAATACTTATATTTGGTCGTGTGTGAGTGGGATAGACCTAAAGGGTTATCATAGCGATTAGGGAATACATTTTCAATGGTGTGTACCTCTCATTCTCAGATCAAGTAATTCAAATGCACCATTAAAAATGAGCATGTGCAGTCATTTACGACCAATACCTTCGCGTTACACCGATTCGTCACATTCCACTTACTTTTCTGCCCTATTAGCCTTAAATTGTCACGCACACGCTAAAAATAAATAAAATAACAAAATAATACTTATTATGGGATTTAACGCCTTCAACTATTTATAATTCCTATCGGTTAAATTATGGCCTAAATTATGCTGCAAGAAGATAGTTACGAATTTTCTGTATTCAATTAGCTCGTTTATCTATGGGGTAAGCTTTACCCTACTTATTAGGACTGAAACTTCGCAAAGGCAATCGTGTATGGAGGGTAATATCATATTATCCCACTTCACTACACGGTTAGCTTTTTATTATGATTTTGTTTATATATACTGTTTTATGTTTTATATGTTCTGTTAAATATAATGTTTTATATAATATATATTTTTATAGTATACTAGTGCCTAAATTAACAAGTAATTTAGATGATACCTTGGATACTAAATTAATAAATAACAAAGGACGTGAAAGCTGTGCGAGACACGACTGTACAAGTCCCGGATAAACTTTCTTAGATATTTTACATGTTTTTTGTGTAGACTTCTAAAAAAATTAAATAATTAATTAATTATTAATGTTGAAAAACACACAATTAAGCCATGCTATCATTAGAAAAAAGCTTTCACAAAAAAAAAATTATTTCCCTGATATCATAAAATTATTTATATATTAACTTAAATTGCTAAATAATTTAAAATAGTTGTGTTTCCTATTTTTATATCCTTAATATTACATGTATGCATAACAAAATTTATGAAATTATTAATCCTTACATAAATCTAAATATTAAAAATATCTATTTATTGACATACAAAAGTATATATTTTTTCATTTAACATAAACAAATTTTTCTCTCTCTTTCTTTCTTCTATCTCCATAATACATATGTGCAAACCAACAAACAAGCTCAAAATATCAAATATAGAAAATTAAAGAAAATCAAATTTAATAAAGTTAAATTATAATAAATATAATGTAAATGATAAATAATAAAGATAAATTATAATTAAAATTTTTTATCTTAAATTTAATTAATTTAGTTTAAAATAGTTTTAAAAATAATTGTTTTTGTCTACAGATTTTGTTTTACCTTTATAAAATAATGTATTGTATGTATTATACTTGCGTTTATCTTTTGATAAATTATCATATGACAAATGAAAACTTTTTTTAGTAATTGCATCACAGTCACCTATTGGACATATATCGTTCCTTATATGTTCTGATAAACGTCTAATTCTGGATTTAGACCTTAAATAATGTATTTTATTTTATAATAAACAAAAAAATGTCCTCATAGATATATATTTTATTAATTTTGTTTTTTAAATATTTGTAAGTATATTTACATATTTTTATGTTTTCGATGCTTTTCATCCATCATAGAGTATAATTTATTTCGGTATTCTTCAACCGATAATTGGATATCATCTCTTAAAAATGGAATAACACTAGAACCTCTTTCAGGCTCATTTTCTCGTGAATGAAAACTGAAACATTATATTTTATTCCATTAACTATGATTAAATGAAATATTGTTATTTCAATATTATGCAAATTCCAAAATTTTTTTTTGAAATATTAAATCAAAATATTGTAGAGTCAAGAAAATGTAAAATAAACAATTTATATATAAAAAGGTCTATTTTATTAATTTAGTATTTATAAACAAAAGAAATAAAAGTTAATAATAAACTTATTAAAATTTTGTATTAACATAAATATTTATTTAATTAAAACTATATGTATGTGTGCACGGATACGCGCGTATGTATTATGTACCAACGATTCATATATACATGTAATTATTATTATGATTGTTTACTTTCAACTTTATTAAATTTAACAATGGTTTTATTTATAAAAAAGGAAATTATGCATAAATAATTATTATTAATTATTAATATTATTTATCCATCTTAATTCAATACAAGAAAGTATTAATACTAAACTGACTTAAAGCTAATGTGAAACACCAATAAAAATGTATTCTTATATATTTTAAATAAATACATAAGAATACTATAATTTATTTCTGCTAATTTATGATGCAATCCATCATATAAACGAAAAATTTCATTAGTATATTACCTATTACTTACCATTCTACTAGAAGTTAGCAGATAGCTATATTCATTTGGTAATAGAAGTCAATTCTGAAGTCTATTCCACTGTTATTTTTTCCTTGAAATTGCTTAGCAACAAAAATGTAGGATTACATTTACTATAAAATACTATTTACTGTTAGAACCCTCTAATAATAATCAATATACTTACTACCCTAACGATCCTTTCGAACAGACCGCTAAAGATGATGGTTTATTAAAATCTTTAATATCAATTTTTAAAATAGATGGTATTATTAAAATAAACTTCGGTTGCAACTTATTTACACTCTTTTGGAATTGAAGTATTATTTAATTAATCTATTACTTTAATTTAGAAGAAATATAAATATTAATATTATTATTATTTTTAGATAAGTTGTGAATGAAAGGTTATTATTATAAATAAACTTAAAAATTACTCCATTAAAAATATATTGTATATTAACTACCATGCAAGCTTAAAAACAAAAAAGTGGAACTGAAAATTTTTTTTATTAAAAAAGTTGATTCATATAAGCTTATTCAAATATTTCGGATGATCTTAATCGGCATCTTATTAAATGACTTCAGGTATATCGACATATGGGGAACAGATTGATAGTAAGCAAAAAGTAATTCATGCGTAGATTCAATACTAGCCTTCTGTAGGAATTTCACATTAGACCCTCCCTACCAATATCATTTTACTCTTTTAACATAATTCACAACTATAACTGCAAACGCTTTATACTAAAAGAACATGCAGTTCTTACTAAATGTTTAATTCGTCTTTTATTTACATAAATTAATTTGAAATTCGAATTTGAAATAAATTCGTCTAAAGAGCTATTCGGAAGTTATTAGCAGTTAAGCGACTAATAAAAACAGGTAATATTATAAAGATACGATTTTAAAATTATTTTACGGGGCACTGGCTTGCGGTGATATATATGCACACAACCAAACTGTAACGAAATTGCATGGAAGATGTAAGGAAGATTGTTATTACCCGGAAGGTATCTTGAATTTCAAATTTATTAGAAATTTAATGTACATAAACTTACAATTTATTGCAGGGCTTTGAATGTTATAGGCACTTTTTGAGGAATGAATCATGTTAATGATGAGAAATGAAGGAAGGCGATAAAAAACGTGAGTATTAAGTAATTTTAAGAAGTTTAGTGAACCCTGGATGAATGAAATAAATGATCTACCGCTTATAAAAAGAAACAAAATGGTTATTGTGAAATAATTAAAAATTAAATCAATAATAGATAAAACATTATATATGAAACTTATTTTCAGTAGAAATTACAAATAATTCTAAAAATTAATTCATTCTATTAATTCTAATTTCAATTTATTAAACATAATATTTAAATAATAATTTACGAGAAAGTTTTTAATAAATCTACTTTTAACTTTTTTTGTAATCAAATGAATATATCAATAAAATTATTTGTATTTTCAATTTTTACTATTATTATTACAAAACTTATGTAAAAAAAAACCTGTGTGTCAAAAATTGGGTTTTCCCTCGACACAAAAAATACGTGTGTATATATGTACACACATCTTGAGATTTTTTTATTTGTTATCTGCAATTTGAACAAAATGTATGAAAAAGGAAAAAAAGTTAAAAGAAAGGAAATAGTTCTTTAGATCAAAGTCTCTCTAATCCAAAATTGGATTCACAAATATTTCGAGACAGTACCACAATTTTATAGATGATCTGTTTTTTTCTTTTCCCCTGCCCGTTTATGCGATTAACTAATAAAGAAATATTTTAATAGATAATACTCGCTAGATAAAAAAAAAATAATATACATGGTAAGACAATTGGGAAAATCGATATATATATATTTGTTTCTTCGTTAAAAACTATTTATTATATATTTCCAGCAGAAAAAATATAGTTTTTTCTCTTTAAAAAAAAATACCACTTATAATGATGCGTATATTATTGATATTATTATGTATCGATATTTCATTATATTAATCGCTTTTAATATAATGAAAACCGGAGGTTGCCTACTTCATCAGCTGCTTAATCTACAGATCTCATCAAGAGCAGAAATAATAAATGATGTAACCCATACCTATTAAACAGTGCATCTTGCGATATGGAATTTTTATACAAAAATAGTAACTGATTATTTTATCGCAACAATATTAATAAAACTAATTATATTGTCATAAATGGAAGGATTAAACAACTCATTATCTTTAACTATGGTTATATTTCGAGTTTTTTCAATAATATTTATTACTACTTTTTAAGATGAAAAATTTTGACATATATTATCGTTATATTTCTCAACCTATAGTTTATTATTTTATATTATTCAATATATATAAAAATAAATAAATGAAAATTCTGATTAATCTTTTTTTAAAACAATTGAAACTAAAATAATAGCACACAAAATCTTATTTTAAGCGAATGGTCAAATATGAAAATATACTTAAAATTATAATTCAAATTTTTGGAAATTACCATGCTATGTACGGATGTTCCAGTGCTTCAACAGCAGTCAATCGATGGTTTGGATTAAAAATGATTAAATTATTAATTAGATCTAGTGCATCGTTTGATACATATGGTAATAATTCTTCCAATGATTTATGAGATCTTTTTGGAACTTTTTGTAATAAATTCAAGCCGAAACCGGCACTTATTGAATCTAAATCTGTAAAATTAACTTAAGTATTAGAAAAAATTATTAACCTTTTATATCTATTTATAAACTAATACTTTCTTATTGTACGAGCACGTGGTTTCTAACACGACCAGTTGCCTTGCATTCGTCGACTTAATGAGTTGTGCATTTATTTGTCTTTTATATATATGACAGGATATATATAAGATTTTAAGGATATAACACCACGCTAAGAGAAAATGAACTTCACACTTAGTTCTTTTTTAAATAAGCGACTTTATTTTACAATAATTAAGTTATAATTATGTGGAGTAAGAGTGACGATTACCCCATTGTAAACTATGCAAGAACATAACTAGTAGTCGCTATCCCTCGCAAATTCACTCTATTTATAAACAATTTTTTGTCCCCAAGTGGGGGTAGCTTTTTAATCTACGTTTCTATTGGCCCGGGATATTAATATTTTTGGGAAAAAGAAATCACGCGCTCCCGTCCGTCTTCGCTATTGCCCGAAAACATGTGAATTCTCAGATGTCGATGCGCGCTTGGCTCTTCTTGGAATTCCTTCAAAAACCGTTGCATATAAAAATTACAAGAAATTTATAATATTGAACGTTGATGGCTTTGTCGCAGCCAGTAAAATTCGCTCTATTGACCGTTGCAATAAATTTACAGTTAAATTATATTCCGTTTCTACGTTGCCGTTAAGTCTCAACACTTATTATAAATAAAATTAGATGTATTTTTAAAAAAAGTGAAATACATAAGTAACTTAATAAATAATAATTATTTTTTATTGAGTTTTTAAAATCGAAAAATTTTTTTATGTTCTTGAAGATATGTAAAAATATTAATAAAACAAACATTAATTGAATAAATAATATAAATATCGCCTAATAAAGGATCCGCTTGTAACGTTGACAGTGTCTCAATTTTCTCCTTGGAGTGGTGGGCTATAAGAGATCGCAGCGGAAAAAAATTGTCCAACTCAAGGAGCATAAGGTCTGCATTTACTCTTGATAGGTGAAAACTATGGTGATACGATGTTGATCTCAGATTTGATATGCCGGAAATAGTGAGAAATATTTGCTGGAGACCACGGTAGTGGCGTGGTTGTTATAGAGCAACGACGATAGCGTTTTTGTCTCGGACGGAGGTTTCAGAGCTAGGGATTATGAGCTGGAATAGACCTCAGAGATGACGTCTGCTAAGTGCAGGAGGAAGTGATGACAGTAGAGTAGTACCGGGTATTTTGCGCACATCTTGCTCTTCGTAATCGAAGGACGGTCCATGGGATAAATGGGAAGTTTCACTCCACACCAGTCCTTTCGTAGATGAATCATCCTTGCTCTTTTAGTTCTCCAACTGTCACACCCAGTCAACCAGATGAGCCCAGTTAATCAACTGGAGAATCCAGGGTCCAGATAAAAATTTATTACGAGTAAATCCATCTCAACGCGAGGCTTGGTTTCACCATAAGAGATCACGCAGACGCAGAAAAATGCCCATGAAGTCTTTAATTGACTAACGTGTGCTCGCAAGGTGATAGCGGACGTTAGACTCTTGTAATTTACCGTAGAAACTTTATGTTAATATATTAGTTAAATCGTTTTGATCATTCAATCATATAATTATATATAGCTATTACTATTGCCTTACTAATTTATTATTTATTTATCTTAAGAAAAAGTAATCCAATACTACCATATGTATTATTAAAAAAATAGGTTATTCAGTACTATATTGTATAAACTGATTATGTACCTTCCTTTGTTGGTGGTGGTAATGTTGTCATGATTTTTTCAACCTGATTAATTGTCGATGAACCTGGAAATAGAGGTTTTCCAAGTAACATTTCACCAAGAATGCAACCAAGTGACCACATATCTATTCCTTTCGTATAACTAAAAATATAAATTAATTTCATATATGAAGACATTCATTTGAAGTTCTTACAATACAATATAATATATATTTCATATCCTCTAAAATTTTAAGTAAAAATGAAAAATAAAATAGGTCAAATACTTTTATTTTTATTTTATTAAACGTAAAAAATAATATTAAGAATTATATATTGTGTAGGAACTAGAAAAAGTATAAAAAGTTATATGTCTCTTGATAAAGATGTTTAAATTACAGACTACTAATGTTTTAAGTAACGTATTGAATAGGTAATTCGTCTTAGCCAAGTAATCAGATAAATTTAGCTAATAATTAACTAATACATATTTATATACATACATACATACATATATATATATATATATATATAATGTATAGATACATGAAAAAATACTACTAGTTTTCAAATTATATACTATCGTAGTGACTTTTATTTAAATAGAATGTAATAAGATTCACTCAACGCAAGGTAAATCGTTTTAGAAATAATTTGTCGCTATCTGTTTAAAATAAAGGTTGACCCATATAATAGCAATTAATAAAATCAATAGTTTCATAACATTTTTAAAAGAATAATTATTAAAATTGCGATGATTTTAATTATACGATTAAATAAAAATTATTACATTGAATAATAAAATTGTTTATATGAGTTTTATTTCAAATCTAGGCTATCAAAACAAATACATTTAAAAATTTTAATTTAGGATATATTATTTAAAAGTGATTAGATATTTCATAAAATGTCTATTGTTACTTGGAATAGGAAGCGAGCAGGAATCGATCGGGTTCAGGGATGGAATTAATAATTCGAGTCTTCACTTTTTTTAATCTTTTATTGAGAGGTTGTAACAGTCGTCGTGTCGGACGTTTCAAGACAAAAAAGCGTCGTTCATCCTCGGTGCTGTCCTTTTAACGCCTGCAGATCATCAGGTCGTCGCCTATCCGGCCTCATTCCTTGCCTTGGTTGTTTATTTGTTATTCTTCATTAAGGAATGGGCGACGGCCATGTGCTGACCACCTTGCGCGGATTCGGCTTAGATCCGAGCCTCCTTCACTCGTTTTCCCAGGCTATAGCCCCTGACGGCGGGCACAGGCTACCGCCCCTGGCAGCTGGCACAGACTACAGCCCCTGGCGGAACGGCTGGATCGTAGCCTGTTTGTTATTCTTGTAGTCGCGCGCGATCTTACATTACACGCGGCGATTTCTCGTAACCTATTCCGCGGAACAAGGGGGCATTTTTCTAACAGTTCTGCACCCCCCGTGGAGGAATCATTTGTTTATAACTATATTGCTTATAACTATACTTATATTCCGTGGGCTGCAACATCTATCAAATCGTACGGTAATTAGAAAAGAGGGCATTGAAAAATAAATCGTAGACAAAAATTGTTGGCGAGCCGAATAGTGGGGGTAATGAGGAAAAGGTGAGCACGTAAATAGATCGGTTCTGCACTGTGTCTCCGCACTCCCTGATCGGCCCCCAGTCCCACTAATTGTCTCAAAGATTTGCGCCTTTTCTCCCTTTGTTCTCTCTTACTTGTCTTCATTTATTTCGGCATCCCATCCCCTTTGGCCTTAGCCTAACAAATTTTTTTGCGGGACTCAACGGACTTTTACGCCAACGAGAAACGGGCACGTGCATTAGACATAATAAAAAAAATTAGGAGACGACCATGGGTGGAGCATCTGAATTCGCTGGCGCACATCATTTTATTCAAATCTGTGATCATAATCCCAAGTGATTATTAAATCTGTATTTTAATTCAAGAATAATCTTTAGCAAGTCCAATAAATAAATCTATAATACAATTAATTCTCCTTTGTCATTTGAAAATTAGTATGAATTTTTTTTGCTTGTATTTTAATCTCGTCTAAAGAATAAGATTAAACTGATTTAATTAATATTGATGGTTCAAATAGCAGTAACATTGTTTTTACTTCATGTTCTAGTTTAAACACAAAAAAGGATAGTAAGAAATTACTTACAACATTCAAAAATTCTTATATAAAAAAAAAATTAAAAAGTGCCCTGCAAATTCTGTGATTTATTGATGTAATTCGATATTAAAATAGAGAATGAAACTTTTTTATAAAAGACACTTTATCACGAATGTTATTCAAATAAACTTCTATGTGACAGTCTACCTAAATATTATTACAAATAGTGTCATTAAAAAATTGTTATTTTTTATTTATTGTTGAAAAAAATATTGAAAAATTAGATTTTTTAGCTGAATAAAATTTTAAATGTTTAGATATTTTACTTTAAATATTATTTAATTAAAAAATAGTTGAATAAAAATTCAAATAATTCCGTATGATAAACAAAACATAATATTAAATTAAGTGGAACTAAGTAAATAAAACTATGATATGCCAATGGTAAATTTTATATTCCTTAAATTATTTTTTTTTATTTAAATTATATTTTTATATATTATATTTAACAAATTAAAGTGAAATATTTTGAGAATATTAAAAATAAGAATAAAGATTCGAAGCTCAAATATACAAAAAAGTATGAATGATGTAATTAAAATAATATTAAAATTATACGAAAAAAACAGGAACTCTTATAAAGATTAAAATAAGTGATTTATTAAAAATATATGTAATAAAAATATATATAATGATATAATTAAATAAAAATTGATTTTAAATGAAATATAAAGAATAAGGTTTATTCTTATAAATTATATTTTATAAATCGTAAAGAAAATTCTGTTTGAATTTCTTTATTTCTCTATATTCTCACCTTTTTGCCGCAATGAGTATTTCTGGAGCTCTATACCATCTAGTAGCGACATAATCCGTTAAGGTTGGATCACTTCCACCTTCACCCTCTGCTTCCTCCAGATGACTTACTGATCGCGCTAGACCGAAATCTGCGATCTTGCAGCGACATTGCACGTTTAAAAGTATATTTGAAGGCTGTCCATATAAAAATAATATATTTTTCTGAATATTTACTAATTTTACTATACTTATATTCATACTTTTTAATTAATTTTTTTATATAAAATGAACATTTCTTTGATACTTACGTTGATTAAATGTGAACTTACGAAATTTTTATAATTAAATGTATATAAATATTACACTAATAAATCAATAAAAACTTTTTAAAAAAATATTGTAAATAAATAATTGTTCAGGTTTTGCGGGATATTAGGGAGATAATTTCAAACACAATATTTCATTGTTTTGTAAGTCTTTTATTTTAATGATCGGAGAATTTAAAATTAATAGAAGTTTTACAATTTGTGTAACTTGTGAAAAAGTATTGGTTCGGAGGTCTTGTCGATACCGAAAAGGGTAGGCGATTAAAAGGCCCCGAGTACCCGACCTTCCCTCATTTTATTTCCCTTTCCCCGCCACTAATATTTTCCCGCCGATCTAATTGGCCGGGGAAATTCGTAGAGGGGTAGAGGGGGTCGCGGCTTCTGGCGCTGGTCACATTAGGCCCCGGTCAGCTCTTGTCGTTCGGTGGGCGGCCATAGTTTCGCGCAACCGATAATATTACGACGGCTCGTCGGACCCGAGGCGAGGACGGTGTCCCGCATGTGGCGAACATGCCTCATCGTCCTTGGACCCATAGCAGGCTTCGAGCCCCTGCGGCTATCGACTTTTTGACGACTTGTATATTTTACCTTAAACCCAATTTGTTTCGCTCGTCCTACAATGTTTACTGTCCCCTAAACCCTAATATCGTAACGTCGCTTCATATTTTAGGCTCTTATTTATGTATTTATATTTTAAATGCCTCGTTCGTTCATTCTTTTAAATCAATAAATCTCGCTATAAATCTTTAATATTATTTTTAACTCGACGACTACGCAGTATCGCATTTATTTATTTATTACGCTTACGCGGACTGTAACAATAATCTAGAGTATATTTACAATTATATTGCAACCGTCATTGTAGATGTTTTATTTTTTTATACGTATATTATATTAAAATCAATTACTTTTGTTGAAGCAATAATAATAATAATAATAATGATGATGATGATGATGATGACGACGACGACGACGACGATGATGATGATGATCATGACGATGACGATTACGATGACGATGACGATGATTATGATTATGATGATGATGATGATGATGATGATGATGATGATGATGATGATGATAATAATAAATTTCTCTGTAACAGTAACATAAAAAGCTTACCTTTAAATCTCTATGAATAACATTTCCAGAATGAATATATTTGATTGCTTTAAGTAGTTGATACATGATGTAAATCTTGTGAATATCCTTCAAAATAGAACCCCGTTTAATTACATTATGAAGATCTGTTTCTAAATAATAAAATCTTTTTAAAATGAATTCATAATTTAAATAATTATATTTAATGCCATTTAAAAATTTCTAAATAACTAGTTTTTTAAAATTACAAATATTGTTTCTGACCGAGGCGCGGACTGGTCTACTGTCGTGAGGGATAAGTGGGAGGGAGCAAAAAATAGTCCGCATGATCTCACTTCACAAACTTTATTTATCCTTGGTGATACAGTGGTTTAATTCGTGGTCGGTACATACGTGGTGTGCGCGTTCAGCTGCGCAGTAATGTTGGTGGTTGCGTTGGCGTCGGCGGCGATGGTGGAGGCGTAGGCTGTGGCAGTCGTGGGAGTGGGGGTGTCGTCGCAGTTTCTGGGTGGCGTGGGGTCACGAAGTCACTCGGGACTTACGACGCTTTCAGTCACAACGTCGGTCCCTGTTGCCGTGGGGGACTGGGGGCCTTTGGGGTCCCCTTCCTGCGTCTTGTGTCAGTGGTATCGTATGGGGGCTTCGTCTTATCATGACGTGGGATCCGTGCCGATGTTCGTAATCCGTAAGCGTCCGCGTGTGTATGTGTAGGTGACGCCGCGTCTTAAGCAAGAGAAGCGTGATTGACACTTGCGTCGTTGGTTTGGTCTTGGTGGCGTCGTGCAACTTCGCTCCTCCAATGCGGGTTGGAGATCTGACGTGGCGGGTCTCGCGGGGTCGTTGGTGGATCCGCATTCCCTCACAGTTTACTAGCTCGGTGGTGTCGTCGGTGGCAATCGTCTTCTGGTGTATCTTTTCTTCGTACTTCGTTCTTGACGAATGCTGTTCCGTCCACGTCAGTCCAAAAACTGCCTCCCACGCTCTCCTAGGACAATTTTTACTTTCCCTCTCCATCACCACCTTGTCTGTTCCGGACGGTTTCCTCCTTTTCTCCTTCTCTGCACCTAGTTTTCCGCCTCTTACGTGGGGGGGGGGGTATCTCGGACCGGGCGTACCACTCTCGTTTCCCTTTCTCTTTGTCCGCCCTTCTAACCCCCCATTCCCGAGCTTCTTCCCTTTTCCCCACATACGTTACGTCCCTTCCCGTAGCTTCCCTGCAGTAATGCGATGGAGCAGGCGGTTGTGCCTCCAGGGCTCTGCTCTATGCTCGTAGCACAGAATGTCAGCGTCTGATCTTACCCCGCGGGTTACCCGCGAGGCGTAATCAAGAAATGGACAGAAGAAATCACGTAATGGAGGTTCAACGTTTATTGTTTTTTTTTATTGCTCCACTGTCGGTGTCGTTCAAGTCGCTGCGTACGCAACAAATATATTATTTTAATTACTTTTATAAAATATGTAAGTTACGTATGAAAAATTAATTGTAATAATTAATATAATTAATTCACTTATTTCTAAAATTTTATTAACTTACCCATATATTCAAAAACAAGATAAATATCACGATCATTATTTGCCTTATGTAAACCAATCAATTGAATAATATTTTCATGATTTGAAAATGATAAAAGAAAGACAATTTCTCGAAATGTGCGTTGAGCATCCGTTTGATTTCTAAAAGCATCGAAAATTTTTTTGACAGCTACGGTTTCCTTTCTTCTTTTATCTATTGCTTTCCATACAATGCCATAAGCCTAAAATAATAATTATTAAAACATTCTATTTTAATAATAATATAATAAACTATATTATTTATATTAATCGAGAAATTAATATATTTACTTTAAACTTATATTATTAATATGTTTAATATATCTATTGATTATAATAAAAGTTTTAAAAAAAATATTTAAATTTAAAATAATATTCTTTGTACATAAGGGTTTTGAAACGCTAAATCAGAAGATTGTACAATTTATACGTAATAGCATTACCAGATAAAAATTTTATTTTTAATATTTATTCATTATTTAATTCAATTATTAAAAGAAATAAAATATTTTAAATGAAATGAAGTCTAAAATTAAGTCTATTGCTTTAATATTATTTACTTACATTTACTTTACCATTGGATTAAATAATTGTTTATAATTAATAAATATTTAAAAGAATACATTTAAAAAATATATAAATTTTTTAATAATTAAGCTATTTTCAGCTATTTTCTTTTATTATTTTGTTTTTTTATTGATAAAATTAATAAGTAAGTTTTGATAAGTATAAATAATTAATTCGTTTATTAAATAATACTTCAGAAAAATATTTCAATACTAGACTTAAAATGAAAATATATATAAAACACTTTTATTTTGAAAACAATTTTTAAGGAATATATATAAAATGTCAAAGTTATTATAAGAGAGAAAAGTTAGAGTAATCAATTTTATTTATATTAAGAAGCTTACCCCTTTTCCAAGTCGATGTATAATGTCATAGTGTTTAGTGACATGCGTGTCAATTTCGGAGAGCTTTTTGGACACTTTATTTTCTGTCATGCTTACTTCCTTTTCTTCCCTTGTTTTTGTCAGATACGCGCAAGCATATGCATATACTCACTAATTTTCTTTTTGACGTTATTTAAAGAGTGAAATATGATGTAAAATTTATGTAATCAAAAAAAGCGCTTATGAATTTATCGTAATAATCATGGGAAAGGTGACAATAATTGTAATTATTCAATAGAAGTGATTTTACGTGTTTAAACGGTGACGGCATCATTCGATGATGTAAAATAAAATAATATTATAGAAAATAGGCAGTAACTGCCTTACTTATATTCAAAATACTTTCTTGAATGCAAATTAGGTATGTTATATTTATCTGTTAACACGATGATGGAGCAGAGGTACATTCGCGGTTAATTGTGTTTAGAATGTATATGCAGATTTGTTACCACGGCGATAACTTGCTTCAGACAGTCAATAAGTACTATGCGCTAGTTTTAAATAAATATCCTGTCTTATTTATTGCGTTTTAATATTACAATATTTTTTCAATAATAGTTAACAAGAATTCTACTAAATAGGCAAAATATAATTTTCAATGTTTCATTTTATTAATTATGAAAAGTGTATTCATTATTTATTACATTTTTCAAAATTTTATTAAAAAATAATTATTTCACTTTTAAAATGTGTCTTATTTATTTTTATAAACATTTTTAATTTTCAAGGCTTAAAATATTCGTGGAAACATTTTTTAATGAATTAAAAATATGACATAAAATTGAATAAAAATATTTAATGACTTTATAAACTATATAAATTGATAATATTTAATAAATAAATTAATATAATCTTCTAATAAGTATATTTAAATGTATATATATATATATATATATATTATTAATTCTTTTACTTTTCAATATAGACGATTCTTATAAATATTTTTTTATGTTATAAAAAATAGTTACTAATAAAATTAATCAATAAAAATAACGAAGCTTTACTATTATGATTGCAAAAACTATTTTGCTATTGTAGATTATTGCATAAAAAGTACAAATAATTAAAATAAAATATTCGTCATTTACCATATAATTTATTTAACTTTCTTTTAAAATATAACTATTAAAAAATTCAAAAAACTATATTTTAAAAAATTATTGAATTTTCGACTTTAAACTAAAAAATATTTTTATATTAAATGAAATATAATTAATTATAACAGTTTTAAAAGTGTATTAATTTATTTTCTTTTAAATATGTTCACTATACGCTTCGACAAGCGGCATATATTTTATTTGTATCTTTACATTACTTGTAACAAAAGTATTATTAGTTTTTGCATAAATGCGTGATGGTATCTTTATTATCATTGATAGTAATATTAATGTTGAATTAACGAAATATTTAATAAATTATTGAATTATGTAATAAAATAAAATAAATATTTTTTTTTTTGTATAAATACACTTTATTTCCATATGTATAATATATACTTACAATTAATAAATATATATTTTTTGTCGTTAGTTAATATCATATCATAATATTTAAGTTTATATTTAATATTTTAATGAATCTGAAATTAAAAAAAAATTTTTATAAAAGTTGTAAAACTTGTATTTGTTAATCATTGAATTTCATTTAATGCCTTATAATAAACAATTTACTTAATGGTAATATAATTATTAAATTCTATGTAGGTATATAATTAAAATAAGATTGTTATAGATATTGAAATATTACGAACCTTTATTTATTTCGATTTGTACTAAAAAAATTAAAAATTCTATATTTAAATTATAAAAATGATACACTTCCATGTTTATTATACATACATGATAATGATCATGATTCGCGTATAAATTATTTCACATTTGTTATAATTATTAAGCAATAAAAGTAAATTAAAAAATTGAATGTCTTATTCCAAACATTTATTATTAGCACAAGCAAAATTTTCTCTAGTGTCATTGATCAATTAATAATTTTCTGATTAGTTTCTTTAATGGTCACTAAATTTATTTAGCTTATAAGCAATTAATCGTATATAACTAAGTTTACTAAATTATTTTCATTTAATCAAATTAAATTATGTACAAACATTTTTTGAATAACAGGTTCCTTTTTTTTATTTATGAATATCAATTCATTATTATATCATTATATTGATATTTAGGAATATCAATATAAATAGTATAATCAGCATAGAAGCTAAATTAGTTTAAACATTAATTAAATTTATATTGATTATCTATGATTAGTTATATAATTAAATATATTTTAAATCAATAATTTTTATCATTAAATTTATTAATGTATTGATATATAGTATGCAAATTAATACTAATAGAAATCTTTATTTATTTAAATGTATAAATGGAATATAATTATATTTACCAATCATTTTTAGATTAATATTCTTATAATGATATATTATAATATATTGAAAAAATTGGTTCTATTTAAATTTAGTAAATTAAAAAAAATTGTATTACAAAACTTCTCTTATAATCTCTTAAAATTATTTTCTTATTTATTTCATTTTTTTCAATAAGACAAATACTAACAACTTATATACAAATCTATGAATTGATGAATTTTAATACAATAATTTTAGATTTTAACAAATTAAATTTTTATATTAGATTATTTTGATGATTACAAAATCACTTTATTTTCTTGGCTGTTGAATTATACTAGAACGTGCATGATGTGCTGGACGTACATTTGTTGGAATGGATTTTTCATGATAATGTTGAACAGCATCTTGAGGGAAATCAGCATGTCCTTTTACTTGTACACCACTAATAATTATAGCTTTGGAAGGACTGTAATTATAAATAGATTACTATTATACAATATAGACAAAAGTATAGTTTTAAGATTTATTTTTAAAAAAAGGTTATATCTTTCAATTAATTTCTTATTATTTTTCTTAATATATTTCTTAATATTTTAGTTCAAAATTAGAATAGAAAGAGTATAATAAAAGTAAAATAAATAATTTGTAGACAACATATATTATGTATTTTATTAAAATAGTCATTAAGTACTTTATTTGTTAATGGTAATAATACATTTTTTATACAGTGTATTAGTAATTTAAATTAGATTAAGTAATATGATAAAAAAAATGGTTCACCTTGTTGATATCTTAAGCTCCTCAGTATCCTTCGTAAATTTACTATCACGTTCAGAATTTTTGTGTTGTGTTATTCTCATTCCACCAGCTTTTACTAAAATAAAATAAAAATCGTTGTACCAAATGATCACGTATGAATAATTTTTCTATAATAATTGATTTTACTAGTTTAAAAATATTTATATTTCGTCAAAGACTAACCTGCAGGAGGATGACCAGCCTTAAGAATTGAATCGTCTACAGTCGACATTTTCTAATTAATTTGCAAACGAAGCAATTGTATTTCACATACAGTATAAATTAAATAATTGTTAATATAAACTATTTACTTTATACAAGATAAATTTTTTATAAACAAATAAATACAAGTTTAATAAATAACTTTTTTTTTGTAATTCCAATAAAAAAAATACTATACTTCATATACTGCCACAATATCGTGGTTATTCACAACTAAAGGTATTTACCTCATTGGTTCTTAAAATTATAAATTGTATGTAATTTCAAATTTCTAATAATTATTTAGATTAAATAGAGATTTTAGTTCACATTAATTTAATCAAGCTGATTAAATTTTGTTAAAATTAATAGTGACGAAAAGTAGTTTCAATTTACAGAAAATTTTTAAATACTACAAATTCATGATTCATTTTCAGGTGACATGTATTCGTAGATGTAATAATTCAAAAATAACTTATTTAAATATAAATTCCATAAAATCTTTAAAAGCTTTAAAAAAAATATTGTAATAGATAATGACTATTAATAATAATTTTATATTAATTTTTCATTTTTTTATTAAAAATAAAATTATAAATATAAAAATAAAATTTTAATGATATTCATTTACAAAATATTAATACTTTAATTCTACATAGAATTTTAATGTAATCAAATCTTAAATTAAGAAATTTATGTATATGCTCATAATTTCTACATAGCTTATCGTTATTGCCTTTTGGCAGTGCAAATTTTGTTGTCATTGCTGTATTACATTACGCATCACTACATAATTTTTAATCAGTAGTATTCTAATGAAATTGAACTGTTTTGTACGTCCAATTTTTTCGAAACTTAGTTTGTTTCAAAGCAAATCTACTTTACAATAGACTCAAAGTATTTGAAACTTTCGATTTTTCTTATTTCTTTACCATACTTACACCATACATCTTATTCAAATTTTATAGCGATTTTTACAATCTAGTGAATTCTTTTAATTTATTTATTTCTAGCGAGTTTCTTTTTTATATACATAATATTACGCCTCTTATAAAGGAGTATTTATTTTAATATATTCTTTATGTTTGAGTATAGTTTAAATTAACTTATTTATAATTTATTTTCTTGGAAAAGTCGATTTAATTTTGTCTCGGAAATTTCGTTCTGATAATGAAGATTACTTTTTTAACTGGGGTTTTGCTGTTTAAAATCAGTACTTACAATGGCTTAGGTTATGGGTTATATTATCTTTTTTTCATAAGAAGGGCGTTATTTGTAATTGTCATTTCTTTCCATTTAAAACTCGCTTCATAGAATATTTGAAATTTTTTTATTGTAATTTTAAGAATTTGACATTAAAGTATATTACATCTAAAGCCTATTTATAAAAAAATAAATGCATTTGAAATGGATACATTTTCGATAATTTAGATTTCTGTATTGACGAGTGCTTAATTAGTAGTATAAAATGTAAAATATGGTTAAAAGACGTATTGTAAAAAACAATAACTAAAGGATTATCCATTTTTACATATGTTTAAATATTTTGATACTGACAGTTGAGCTATACTGATTTTCATCCTGATGGAAAATTTATCCAAAATTCTGGTTTAAGACATTTCACACTCGATAAATTTTATTACATTGCAACGTTATATTAAAATAATTTTAAAAATAATATAATTATTTTTAATTTAGTATTTTATTGCTTTTAAAAAACTCTTTAATTATATTGTTGAGATTTGAATATATATTCAATATAAATTGTGACGACAATGCATTTTTACATATATCATTGTTGTCATAAAAGCCCTTTTTAAAGTCTAAAAAAGCTGATTATGATGCTCTCTCTGAAAAAAGACATCTACATACTATTGTTCAAATGGTTCTCACTATTTATTTTCTAAGGAATATTTTCTAAAGTATTATACAAATTATCCATTATAAAAACTAATTTTTAAATTAATATAAGAATCTAATATTGTAAAACCTAATTTCTAAATTAATATAAGAATCCAATATTATAAAAACTATTTCTAAATTAAAATAAGCATCCAATATTATAAAACCTAATTTCTAAATCATTCTAAGAATCACATATTATAAAGGCTAATTATAAGAGTACAGTTACCTTACTATGACTTAGCAATCCATGAGACGAGATTAGAAGAAAGGAAGTGATTATGTTTATGTATGAAATATCATTCATTAAAACTGAACCCGATCAGAATAACTGTTGAGAAAACAATAAAGGCGAATACTGTATCACCATTCTTCCACTCTATTACAAACTATTAGAAATCTAAGCTTGAAGACGTAATTTTTAGGCTACCTGATAATGAAACAAAATTTTATACCAAAATCACAAATCTTTTGTAAGAAATTTCTATAACGTGTAAATAATTTGATACATCATTAATAAACGATTATTTTAACCCGTGAGTGAAAAGTGTTTTATTTTCATTATTTCCTTATTCATCTCTCCGTGTCATTGCGTACTATCCGTGACGCGTTTCGTTTATCCAAATAGAGGAAGGAAGGAAGAAACAGTATAAATAAAGCAAGCAACATCTAAGAAAATCCATACATCAACAAAAAGGTAGATGTAAATTAGTAATTTTGAATATTTTAATTAAACCAAATTAATATTGTAAATCCCTATCTAGTATTATATGATATTAGCTCCACCCCTAAGTATTGAAAGTAAAATCTTAGGCTAAAGAGAGAGCATCGCATCTTTTTCTCGGCAAGGTAAGATTGTAAATAAAATCGATTCATACCAGGTGTATAAACGAACACGAGGGGGGATTGAGAACGGAAAGGCTGGCGACGCGGGAGCTAATCGACGGCTAGATAGGGAAGAGGCAGCGGAACAAGAGTGACATCGGGGGGAGGGGAGCTGGGGCTGCTAACTGCGCCCGAGGTCATCCCTAGATGGGGAGGCGGCGCGGGGCGGGGCGCCCGCTTCCCTACCCAAGAAAGCATCGAGAGAAAGCAACGGAGAAGGGCGCTGGGGGCTGCTATCTGCGCCCGCGGTCCGTGACGAAGAGGGCGGCGCGGGGCAGTGTGCACGCGTCCACACCCAACAGCAAGGAAGCATCGAGAGAAAGCAACGGAGAGGGAGGCGCGGCGTGGTGTGCACGTCGGCCGAGCCAACACTAGAAGGAAGCAGGAAGGAAACGCGCCAATCACCGGGGGAGGAGGACACCAACGCGGGAATTAATTAGCGCCACAGGAGGGGAGGGTCGCTCGAGTCGGAGAAGAAAAACCGCGGGAGGATTGTCACAAAGGAAACAAGGGAATGGATATTATCATCGGCGAAAGCAGGTCGCAGGAGAAGGGGTAGTATCGTTTGAACTTTCGCAAGGAAGAGACGACGAGCACTACCGAAAGCGAAGCTGAGAGCAAAAGGGAAAGATCGAGAAAATTCCAGAAGAGTAAGAAAAAAGGCAAGGAGTGAGAACATCGAAGAACGGAGGGCACGAGCCACAACCAGCAAATGCACGAACAACTGGGAGGTTTTCAAAAGGTCCGCGAAACAACGTCGCAGCTAACGCCAGCCTGAAGGGAAGGTGGGAGCACACACGCACACAGCGCAAGGGGCCGGGCCTCCGCCACGCCGGCGGAGATTGGCGCCAAGTTTAGTTGCAACGCAAACGAAGAAAAAGGGCAAGCGACGCGAGACAAGGCCGTGACCAATAAATATTTAAAGTAACAAAAGGCGTTATTATTTCTTCCTGAACCTCCCACCCCATCCCAGTGTTTAATAAGGTGTGTAAACCGACTTAATAATTATATAAAAATTAAATTGCGTTACTAAATATATAAATATTATATCTAATAAAATTTTATGAAAATAAATAAATTTATAATTTTTTCAAATGCTAAAGAATTTACATTATTTTCTGTTTCCGCTATTTAAAAATTTATAAGAAAATTTAATAGTAGTAGCTGAGATATTGAGAAATAAATTTTACTTGCATCTAGTGGTTGGCAATTCGGAGCATTTAAAGATTGGTGGCAGAGGTCAATATGAAGGTAGGAATTACAAAAACTACAAAATAAATTTCTATTATTTCCCTATTACTTGTCTCGTAGTTCGTATTAGCCCTTTGATACTAGCGCCGTAATCAAACACAAAGATAAAATAATTATTGCAATACTTTACAGGATTATAATTTTCAGGTTTCTAAGAATTTCTCCATATAAATGTATTTAAATTTAATTCAATGTTTTTTCAATTCAGTTTTTGAAATCTAAATCTAAAATTTAAATTTAACTTTTAAATATATTAATAATTTATACCATTTTCAATATTTCTTTTTTGATAAGTTGACGTAAAATATAATTAATTACTAATAATTAACTAACTATATATTTGTCAATACACAGAAATCCTGTTATGCTATTTTATAATTAATGTTGTATAAATTCCTCTAACTTAATAATTTACATATTCTTGAGTAGTAAGTCCATCCCCAGTCCTTTCCTTATATAACTATTGTATTTTCAACGAGAGTATTAATAACCAAGTTGCAACATTCTTCTGATTTTCCTATTAATTATTTATAAATAATAGAAGTGTTTAACACATTCATTTTTAAAAAATTGAAATATTCAAATATGTTATGTTAAATTATTTTCAAATAACTGAAACTATTATAATTTATTTAATTATTAAAATACTTTCTTAATAGAGTAGCATAACATTTATAAAGTCATTGAAAATTGTTTTTAAATGGATTTAATAAATGTCATAAGTGTTACAATTTTATTACATAAAAATTTTAATTTAAAATAATATATTTGATGAAAAAAATTTAATCCAAAATAAATATTGTCGTTGAAAATTATATTGTATACAGTATATTATATTTAAAAATCATTTTTATTATTAATAAGATTAACATTAATTATTTAAACAAATTATAATTTATTTCCAGCTGATGTATTTTCTTTTGCATAAGTATAATGTAAATCTTTGCAATCTTGATCACTAATATGTACCCAACCAGTTGATTTCATATGATATACTGTAAATAAATAAAATTTCTTCAATTATAAAAAAATATACATAATAAATTATATAAGTAAGAAATTTAAATAATTCAATCATATAAATGAACTGAACTAAGAAAAATAAAAGTTCAAGGCTATAATTTTTTTTTTATTTATGTATTATAAGTAAATTATATTGTTTAATTTATAAAAATTTATCAAAATTGTCTCGATGTTGCATACATTGTATTCAGAAGGATTATATACTTTATAAATAAAAATAGATATCAGATTGAAATTTTAATAATTAATAAACTGAATGACTGTTCAACAAAAACTTACCTCTTACAATACCACCAGAATAAGCATCTCTGTGGGTAGCATGATAAATTGCTCTTCTTCCAAGTTCATAAGCTTCTTCATCTCTTAAATTCCAATGATAACCAGAATCTAAGACACCATAAGCAAACACTGACCCAGAACCAACACTAAAAACTTTTCCAGGTGTACGTGTTCCTTCTGAATCAACATAATATAATCCTGGCCCTCTTTTATCCCAACCAGCAAGCATCATACCTAAATGAAAAATAAGTTTTACAAATAAATCCTGTGATAGTAAATAACTAGCATATAGACAGTACATAATAATAGACAAATATTATTTAACTCTATATTTATACTTTTTCAGTATTAAGTGATATTATATTACATAAACAAAATATATTAGATAAAAAACAAGTTCAAACAAGTTTAGTATTATTAATTAATTTTCAATATAAAAACAACTTTTATAAATTTTAAAATAGTATAGAAACAATATCACTTTATATTAAATTTTATTTATTTAAATTTATTTACAGAATTAAAATAACATAAAGTTATTTAAAATTACTGATTCATTCTTACCAATACTAAGACCCATTCCTTTGTAATTATACACCATATTAGACATTAATTTACTAGCTGCAGCTACAGATATACGAGATCTATTACGCAATTCATACATTCGGCATTGTTTTGCCAAAACTCTGTCCCAATACACACAATCTGCGGCTCCACCAGCTAATGTACCTAATAAATAGTCATTAATCTCGACTATTTTCTTCATTACTTGAGAACCTTATAAAAAAATTAAATTATATAAAATTTAATAATAAAATAACAATACCAAACTATAACGTTTGAAAAAAATGATAACGTACCAATGAATTGTCCACCTGTAGCTCTTGAATCAACAGAAAGTACAATTCCTCCTTGATACATAAATCCCAATGTTGTAGTTCCATGATCAAATTGAATTTTTAAATGTTTACCATTATCATCAATAGCCAATTGACCAAGAAAATCAGCTGACTAAATTTACAAAATAATTTCTGACTTTACTATACATTTCTTTATAAGAATATTAAAAATAGATTAAAAACTTTACTTAACATATTTGTCATATTAACATAACCATAAAATAAAAATTTATTGGAATATTAACATAGAAATAATTTAAAATAATTAAAATTCTATTAAATTTATTAAATAACGTTTGTCATTTAATATTAATTTTAAAAAAAATTAAGTTTTTAGAAAATTTATAATACAATTTTTTATAAAATTAAAAATAGTAATATAAAAACTTACATTATTAAAAGGAGGTAATTCTAAAATTAAGTTATTTGCAAAATTTTTTAGTTTGATTTGATCAAAAAATTTATCATGTCTTTGAAAATCATTTAAATTTAAGAAATTATTTATATTACAAATTTCTCCAAGCGCCATGATCACGTAGTAAATATCTGAATTTAGATTGTCATGTATTTAATTATTTAGTTGCTTAAATTCAAAATTTAAGATAAAAATCCAGCACGACAAGCGAAAAAGATACTATTTTGATCCATGCGCAGTTTGTCAAGTCAATGCGTAGTTTGTAACTCATTTTTATTTAAAAAAACATTTAGACAGTATATTTATGTAAATATTCTCATTTTTATATATAAATTTATTACGATATAAAATTAAAATATAGTAATATCACAATTAAAATTATAAATCACTGAAAAAAATACTAATTCAAAATAAAATAGATTTAAAATTGTAAATTTTTGGTTTTTCGATTTTACTTAGTTTATTTCTTAACAGGGAAGGTTTTGCACAAATCAAACGCAACGATTTTCCTAACTAAATATATATATATATATATATACTTTATTTACTAGAAAACAGGGGCATAAAAAACCTCTTCCTCAGTTGGAAGAAAAAGCCTTAATATACAATTATCTCCTAAATCTAATTTATACAATGAAGGATGGAATCATTCGATGTAAACATAGGGCTCTCTTACCTTAAATGTACTTTTCGATGCTGTGCAATCAACCGTGGCCTAACTGCTAATGTATAGTGGAGATCTTCCTAAGTGGGCTGATTGACAATGCTCCTTGCTGAACTAGGTAGGCAAACCTTAAGTATCTCTAATTAATACTTCTAGACGGGCTGATAAGTAGTAAGACTTTTTGATGAACCAAATACGTGAAACCTACAAATGCCATACAAATTTCACAAATACCACAATGAATATTTATACTAATCAAGTTTACCATTATGTCGTCAGTGATTCTTTTTGTATCGAGGTCTGACTCTCCTTTCAACGTCGTTGTCGCCTCTAACCTCCCTTTCCAATCATAATGCATTTGCTTATGTTACATTCTTACTTAGGCCCTATGTAATTGATCTTTAAGTTTACGTTGCATTCTTACTTATGCCGTACGTAATAGAGTCTGAACTCCGCCCTTCAGTGCACTAAGCTTGTTTTCTTTAATTAAAAAAAATTTATTTATTATTCTAACTTTTGTATATTTAATTAGAAACAAACTAGACCGTTTGTAATTTATATTTTCTTTTAAAATAAAGATATCCCTCTTAACAGAAAAGAATAAATGTTTGCTTTTGTTGTTTTATTTTTCTTGTATACGCTCATTAATAAGTAATGTGTTCAATCTGTAGCGTTATGATTTTGCTGTATAATAGCTTCACTTACTGTACTCGTTATATTGTAGAATTTATTAAGAGGTTAATAAATATTAATGCTCCTTAGATAGCTTAAAAATAGTTCTTTATTTTTAAATCTATACTATATACATACCACGTATATCAATACATACTTTTATGAATAATGAATAAAAATAATAACGATCTTATTTACGATCTGGGAACATTAACAAAAAATATCTTTTGCATTTACATAAAACTTGGAAGTATGTACAGGGAGCTAAGTATGCCAAGTAAATTAGTGTGATGAACGAGGTCGCATAAGAATAAATTTTATTTATTCTAGACTAGTTCGTATTTTGTTATCAGTAGAATAATTAGAATTATCGAGAATAGCAAAAAAAAAAGAAGATTGAAACTCCGAGAGTAAAAAGTCGTTGAAAAACCAGATCGATGTGTTCTTCTTCGAGCATCTTGCCTTATTCATTAATTAGTGTAGTGATTATAAAAATGATAAAAAATGATTATAATAATGATAATAATGATAATCTACTCGGCGCGTTCGCTCCCGCGCAGTCTTTGGTGGTGGGGTTGGTGGCGGTGGGGGACGGGGTGTAGCTCTCTGGCGGAGGGGCATCGCTGCGGTTCCAGGTCAGTGGTAGGGGGTGTGACGTCACTCGTGCTCGCACATCGTCGTCGATTGTTGTAGCCTCTTCTTCGCTATCCGCGTCGTTGTTGGTGTTGGGGGGCTTCGCCTCTTGATTGTGTGATGTCCGTGTAGGTAAGCGACGCCAAGCCTTGGGCGGAGGTCAAGATGTGGCGTCCTGCGTCGTCGATCGCGTCTCGTTGGCGTCGTGCCTTTGCTTCCCCGACTGTGGATGGGGGCTCGACGTGGCTCTTCCTCGTTTGCGGTACCGATTACCTTCTTTCTATGTTGGTGAATGTGGTGGTCTAGTTAGCAGCGGTCGTGTTTTGAGGAAGCGTCTGTCGTCTCTTGCGTACAAACACCAATGGGATTCGGCCAACGTCGGCTCAAAAACTGCCCACCCACGTTGTCCTTCCGGTCGTTCTCGCCAGCCTCTGGGAAACTTTCTCTTTCCGGGTTTCCTCCTTCCCTCCATCTAGTCCCCTCGTCTCTCACGTTGACGGGATATCTCGAACCGGGCGTACCATTTTCCTTTCCCTTTTCGCTCGTCCGACTTCCCATCCCCGAACTCTTCGTCCTTCCCTCTTCACGAGTCTCGTTCCTTCCCGTGATCTTCCCATGATAACGCGGTGAAGTAAGCGTCCATATCTCCAGGGCTCTAGCTCTGCGCTCATGGCACAGAACGTCATCGTCCGCCAACGCTGCTCGCGGGCGTCGATATCCGATCCTGCCCCGCGGCCTGCTCGAAAGGTACAATTGGTCTACGTCTTCCGGGTTATCCGCGAAGCGAAATCAGCTAGCACATCCCGGGAGACCCGAAAGGGTAATCGACTCGTGCCTTGCGGGAGACCCGCGGGGCGAAATCAGCTGACATATTGCGGGAAACCCGCGAGGCGAAATCAGTTGTTAGCCCCGGAGAATCGACGTCTTCGTAGTCTCGGTTCGCGGTCTCCTCTGTTGCCGTTCCCTTCCGTGTTGCTGCGTCCGCAACAATACTGATCCTAAAAAAATTGGAGTGACTATTCTCCTCTTGAAGTTTTTAGTGTATTCCCTTCTTGTCAATCGTATTTAAACGTCAAACCGTAGTCTTATAAAGTACCATTCAATACCGGACTTAAAGGAATCCTTGCTATATGCACTTCCTTGTTATATCCACCATGACAATGAGAGTAAATTAATAAACAAAGGAAGAAGCTCTCTATTATTATTTATAATCTATAAAGTTTTCTAAATTTTTTTTCCGTATTAATCGTATTACAGCCTTAATTTTGATAATCATTAGGGTTCAGGATAGGGTGCAGGATAGAGTTACAGCTAATAAACAACACTTCGATTTGTCTAGAAAAATATTATTTTATTTTATTCCTAATTCTTACAGGGCATAAAAAACCTCCTTCTCTATAGAAGGAGGAAAAAGCCACCTACTGCCATTTTAAACTAGATGCATAATAAACCTCCTTCATTACAGAAGGAAGAAACATAAAATCTATAACTAATTCGCGCTACTGACTAGACGCAGACGGTTTCTAAATTAATATTTATCCTAACGCTCGAGTATCGATACACTTATGAATTGCGCAAAGAGGAAAGAGGAAAGGGGAAGAGAAAGAGGATCGGCCGGGTTGGACTGGTATAATCAAACCTGATCGTCAGACCCGCTAATCCAAGAAAGTGGGTGACCAAGTGTGACAGTCACGCTCAGACTTAGTCGTCAGACCCAGCATATCCAAGGAGGTGGGTGGCCAGGTGACACAGTCCCATTCATAACCAGCGTTCCCCTCGGACGCAGTACCGCATGTGCTCAGGCAGAAATCGTCACAGGAATCCCACTCACTGGGCTTCAACGTATCAACTTCACTGCATGCTGAAGGAACTTCTATAATTATTTACGACTTATATTTTCCTTGATCACGCTGTAACGCTAACGGAACAACAATGCTCACTCTTCTCGGGCTGGAGAAAAACTAAAAAACTAGATTTACATTTTCTAATTATCGTCTGACAGTCCCTCTCAACTGCTTACAGACACTCTATTGTTTGGAGTGAACTTTTGAGTTACTCGCCACTAAGAATTTTATTACCCTATGAAGCTATAGCTAAAATTATTTACAATGCAGCAAAAAAGGGCGACGACGATCGTTCCGAACAAATCGTAATGACTTTTTCCTCCATCAGTGTAAGGAAGCCTACGTATAATTCATTAAATAAAGATAGTTTTATTATTTGATTATCGCTAAATCGTTATGTTTTATACAAATTTATTCCTACCTTTCATTTCACATTATAGAATGTCGAAACACTTACTTTAAACAGCCAATCTAAATGTAAACTATGAAATAGAACTAATACGTAAGTTTTTATTTTTCGAATATAATATTGATTAATCCTTCGCTTCAGATATTTTCATAATTTAAAGATATGATACATAAGTACTTGTGGATTGATATAAAAAAGTAATAAAAACGGTGTAAGATGTGATGAATGGAATTGATTGAATATTGTTAATAATAAAAATTAATGCTGGGAGTAAACTAAAATAGGATATTCGAACAAAAAAAATTGGTAGAGTTATGTTGACAACGTATGAATTGGTTTCATAACATCATAATCATTGGAAATTTAAAGAAAATGGCATTTGTTCCATTTTATTTGTATTAAGACAAAGATATAATATATATTAGAATATTTAGAATTTTGTGAAAGTAAAATAAAAATATGTTTAAACCATATTATACGTATATTATATCAATTTATTTTGTTCGAATATATATATGTAACAATGGGAGAAAGGTAAATTAAGCTTTATTGGAGAAAGGAAATTAGGAGAGGTAGATATCAACCATAGTATATTTACGCAATTAGTAATAAATAGGAAAATAGCGTTATGGGCTAATGGTCGTAGGTTCAGAAAATTAAATAACAAGAGCTTGACGGGAAAAAGCGGCAGAAAGAATTAGTTGTAATATCGGTAATTTGATGAGAAGTTGATAAGAAACGTGCGTAAGTGCTTGTAAAAAGGTTTTATATCCTTTGACTCGTGAGGAACGAGTTGTGAAGGACCAAGGAAGTTAGGAGTTTCTAATAATTGTAGGATGCGATAAAAAAAGGTTTAATTTATTCCTTTAGTAGGTTTTTTTATTTCACACGATTAGGAAATAAAGTTGTTAATTATTTTATTAGTTTTAATCGTGCAATTATTATTTCGCGTAAATCTCCAAGTAATCCATTCTTTTAAATTTTATTAGTTAAATTTTCAAATCAAGGCTGACTAAATTAATTCCTAACTAGATTGATCAAAATGAATTCATTGTCATTTACTGCAAATTGTTAAACGAATTGTATAAGTAAAATAATGATCAATGAATTAGAAAATACCTGGTCGATATAAGAATTCTAAATATAATGAAAGAGATAGAACGAACCTTTATCCGGAAATAAACAAGAGAAAAAGTGGATCAATGGAAAATCAGGTACAGTAAGAAACTAAAAATAATATAAAATTTTATAATTTCTGATTGAATGATATAATTTTCAATAGCTTTATAATATTTTACTTAAATGATGTAATGATTTATTCTTGATAATAGTTAATATAAGTTACTTTTGTATTGAATATTTGTCACTATTTATGATTGATTTATCATTTATATAATAAATTTATTACATTACAAATTGAACATAAAAATATAAAAAAGTATAATCAAAAATTAGCATGACAGCCCATGTTATGTGTTTAACTTCTTCAGGTGGCATTCCATTATTTGTAAGAAAAAATGGAGACAAAGATATAGTAAATACCAAATAAATATATTTTATTTTAAGTATTTATATATAAAATTTTGTACTTTAATATTTTATATTTTTATCACAGATGACTTTTTCTACGATAGCTAGTTTAAATGGAATATATATGTTTTTAAAAACTCAGAGTATTGAATTATTGACTACTGATATACAAGATACAACAATTGTTTGGAAGGAATTCAAAGGATGTATTATTTTAATAGCCATAGCAAGTGGTATAAGTAAACAAGTTATATATAAATTTTTAGATTCTGTATTTAATGCTATGATTTTAATCGTCAGCCTTAAAGATATTAAACAACCTAGAAGTATAGAAAGATTAAAAAAAGATTTACGTTCTTGTTATCACATTATTGACAAATTGTTAGAATATTTAGATATTAGTCAAAAAACTGGAATAAAGACAGATTTTCTTGATTTAACAGACTCTATTATATGTTCTGAAAACCATATACTTCAAGTTAGTGAATATTACTATATATATGTAATAATTATTCTTCAATTTTTGTTTATACTTTTATACTTTTTTTTCATTTGTAATTAACTGTTATATTTTTATTTAAATAAAAATTATTTTTTTATCAAAATTTAGTGATACTTATCATTTAAAATAGTTTACATATGATACTGAATGAATTTTATCTATAAAAAATACAAATTTTATAAAACAATATTTAAAATAATCAAAATCAAAATATACATTTATTACATTATGTATATATATATATATATATATATATATATATATGTGTATATATTTGTCACAATAATAGATTTGTCTCCAAGGTTATATGGATTGTTTAGATTCATTGTATGGTTGTGTACTTATTCATAATCGTTTAGCTGTTGCTACAGAAAACTGGTGGTTACTTGATTCTAGTGAAAGAAACTTGCTTATTTTAGCAATTAAAACTAATAATTATTGCACATCAAAAGATATACCAATTTATTTACCTTACAAAAGCCCCAATGTTAGTATTTCTCAAAATTTTCTTCATATACTATATCCAATTTTAAAGCATAATATTTATATAGGATAATAATTATAACATATATAATTAATTTTTTTAGTTAGCACATCGATTAGTAAATATTACTTTGGTCAGCAATATTCAAGTGTTAGCTTTGTGTGGATCAAATCCAAACTTGAATGAAATTGAAAAGCTAGCATTTCAGTGCTGGAGAAATAATATAGAAGTATTACACATATCAGAACAATGTTATCTACCAAATTTTCCAAATACAATAGCTTTGGATTCTAGGATTTTAGGGTAAGAAAGGTAGAAAAATAATATTTCAGTATACTAACATAATTATAATTAGATTTATCAAATAATAATTATTACTAAAATAATTATATTTAAATTTTATACCAGTTTTACTTAATACTGTGAATGTAATTAAAACATTTATAAATTCTTCATTTTTTTTTAGATTTTTATTAGTGGATATAAAAATAAAAAAATTTGTTATTAGTAAAAATGTTTATTTTAAAAACCATATTTCGAGAACTCATCGATTGGATACTTTAAAAACCTTCTATCACTGTACAGTAGATATGCTTTTGTGCTCTGATTCAAATATTGAAAATGAAAATAAAAGTTTTAAAAAAACTATAGAACAATTTAAGGGTGCCAAAGAAACTTACTGGAGTTTCGAATATCATAAATGTCATGCATTAAAAAAATTTGATAACATTTTATGTATATTATATACATCAACTGTGCCCATTCATACTATGAGATTGTTAACTCAGAAAACTTTAAAAATTATTTTATCAGATAAACAAATTTGTTGGTAAAAAGAAAAATATAAATAAACAACCGATATACAACAAAATGTTTTTACTAATTTTTCTTATAGAGAAAATATTTTTCCATACACATTATTTTACATTTTAGGTAAAACCTTTTTTATGGACTACAAGAATTTTTAATCAATTTTTATTGTATATTTGCAATAAATATGACTCTTTACAATGTTCATTGAAATATAAAAAATATTCTTGCATAATTTCTTATAAAAGATAAAATAAAGCATAAGCAAATGATAACAAAATCAATTTGTTACTTTGTTGTATTTATGCAATTTCACTGAAGATGAACATAATGCCATTTATCAACTGAAATTAATCATATAATAAATTAAATTATAGTTTAATGAGGAGCTAATCTATAAAATTAGATAAATAATCATATTTTTGAATTAAATGGTTAACAGCTTTTAATTTGTAAAAAAATATGGATGAATATGTAAAACAATTGCAATATCTATTATAATTTACCAGTAGGATTGATAGGTAGAGCTTCTTGATATTCTGGAACTTTTTCTACAACTTCTTTAGCAGCATTTATTGTGATTTGAAATGGACTATCTGTGACAGTTACGTTAGTGCTAAAATAAAAAATATTTGTAGTAATTAGAAAAAATAAAATGAAAATATGCTTTATAAATAAAATTTAAAATTTTAGAAAATTTTATATATTTTAATAAAAAATATAATTTATGTAAAATTTTAAAAAATTATTTCAATAAATAATTCAATACTATCAGATTTTTTTAAAAACAATATTAATTTTATATTAATTTAATTTTTTTTAAAGTTTTTAAGAAATCCAGAAAAAGAACATTTTTAAAATTCAAAATGAAAATTTTCAAATGTTACTCAATGTCGATTAAATTTCTAATTTGTATTCTTATAATATTTGTAATGAATTCATTAAATCTTAATATCATTTAATTCTAATAATTTGTTATTTATACATGGTTTTTATTTTTAGAACCACCTACAATCTATCAAAGAAAACAAAAAATATTTGATCTGTAATGTAATTTGATGTAATATTAACAATTTATTTTGTAAATAATACATCAAATTAAATATAACCGTTTTATTTAAATATACTATAAAATACTTCTAAATTTCTACTGAAACCACAATAGATTAAAATTGTTTTTCTCTTTTATCATTTGTATGAATGTCAGATACGTATTTACTATATACTTTTAAATAAATGTAAGCAATAAATATATAAATATAAAAAACTTTCATTATGAAAAGGTATTTTTAATTATTATTCTGAATAAAGATATATCAGAAAAATTGAATTATTAAATAATTAAATCAATAACGTAATAAATATTATTTTAGGTTTAATTTTATATGTAACTGAAAGGAATCAATGATTACAAAATTATTTTAAACATCACTTTATTAGTTATAAAGACGAAAAATTGCAAATTTAGGGAGACTAAAAATAAATTAAAAAGTGTACAAGAGAAGACAATAAGTTTTGCACAAATGTCCTATCCTTATTTTAAATAAAACGTCATTAAAATTTAAATGCATAAATTACTTATGAAATTATATAAATAAATATAAATACTTTAATAATGAAGCATTAAAATTTATTATATTATTCACTTTATTAAAAAAATTTGTTGTAATTAGAGAAAAAATGAAAATATGCTTTATAAATTATAATTCAGAATTTTTAGAAAATTTTATATAATTTTAATCTAACAATTTTTACTTATAATTATATATTTATTAATATTTACTTACCATGAAATATTTCCAACATTAGTTTCTTTTTTTATAAGATTTTGCCAATGCTTATGAACTTCTTCAATAACGTGTAAAGCAAAATTTCTTGGTTTAGCTTCACCATTGAAAGCAAACTGATTTTCTGGTTTACCATCAGGAATTTTGTATATCTTAAACCACTCAATTGTAGCTTTTAATAAACCAGGATAATGTTTATCAATATCAGCAACATCTAAATTAAAAAACTTATATAATAGAAAAGTTACCAAATAATATTAAATATAAATATTTATCCATCGTTTTAATTAAAGCTTCTAAGCCTTCGTGAAATTACCATTGATTTGATTTGCTAATGGATCATTTACATCAATAACAATTATTTTCCAATCAGTTTCACCTGAAAGCATATAATTTTATAAATATATGGATGCAAAATTGTATACTAAATTTTAAATACCTTCATCAATCAATGCTATAGCACCTAAAACTTTTACTCTTAATACATCTCCTCTTTTGGCAACCTTAAGTTTTATTGAATTTTAATATTATTTCAAATTAAAAATTTTATGAATTATATAGTGAACATTGTAATTAAATAAAAAATATTTATTATTTTACTTGCCTTATAACCAATTTCTAAAACATCAATAGGGTCATTATCTCCTTTGAAACCTGTAGCTTCATCCAAAACATCAGGATTTTCCCATGTCTATATAAAGTTTTAGTTTAATTAAAATATTAAAATAAATATAAAGAAAATGTCTATTGTAATTACAAAGAAAATAATTAATTTAGTTATTACTTTGTATATTAGCTTTAAATCAATATTCAATACCCTTTTATTTTTTAATAATATATACCTGTGGAAAAGCTCCATA
Source organism: Ceratosolen fusciceps (assembly GCA_018883505.1). NCBI lineage: Eukaryota > Metazoa > Arthropoda > Insecta > Hymenoptera > Agaonidae > Ceratosolen > Ceratosolen fusciceps. The sequence goes on from RCIC01000052.1 coordinate 433,022, forward strand.
ATTCCAAATATATCCATGGTGTGGAAAACAATTAGCAACATATCTAAGATTACCCTTTTTTAAATCTTGCTTTATTGGATTTAATGTTTCTTTTAAATTAATTTCCATTTTTGCATTTGTCCACCTAGGTACTTCAACAATCATGTGAAATATCTTATTGGATTCATCCGCATACAATGAAATATCATGCATTGGAGATATTGGACTTTTTTCATTTTCTAATATATAAAGTGAGTTAGTTTAAATTATTTAAATTATAATAATTATTACATAAAAGTATATCATAATTGATACTTAAGAGTAATGTTTTCAGTAATATGCTAATTTAGTAATAATGAACTTTTAAAAACACATATTTAATTTTACAAAAAGAATGTTTTTCAATTTATATTAAAATATTAAAAAACGAATAATTGTTCATATTTCTAAATTATTTATTTATTTTTGGAAGATCTTAATTGTATTAAAAAAATTGTTTTCGGATGTTTTTGATTAAATTTAAAATGAATATTATTCTTGGGCTTTCAATCATGAAATTTTAAATTAAATGGGAAAAATGAATAAAAAATAATAATTATTGGAAACCGAGATGTTAATATCAAATAGTTTATAGTAAGAGAAACAGGTTAGACGAACGAAAGTTATTCTACATTAATAATTATTACTTACGGAAGAACAATCTATAATCAACAGAATTTGGAGCACCACGTTCAATTGTTGTAAAACTTGTTAACATATCTTTGATTGGAATACAAATTTTTCTTCGCTTTAATAGTTGATTCGAACGAAACACTTTTCTGTTTAAAACCTTTATAGGTGAACCGAACTTATTCAAACTGCGATAAACTAACACGTGCAATAAGGCTGTAAACATGATGTCTGAAATAGCGGTATTGTATACAATGGACATGGGCAAGTAAGTGACGTCTAGCGGTAACCGATGTTAATTATATAATAATCGCAAATGGTACGTCATATCGAATTAATTACAAATTGAACAAGGTTGATTTATGTCCACATATACTTGATTAATATTGCATGATGTACTTACCAAGTGCCACTTAGGTTATCAAAATTTATACTAAATGATAAAATTTTAAAAATTTATTTTTCTATTATTTATAGTATTATAAATTACATAACATTATTTTAATTTTATTAAATAATGAATATCTTAACTATTAGTAGTTATTACATTATACAGATAAATTTTTCTATCAATAAATTTTTTCAATAAAAAAATACGTAATTTTAATTTTACATTATACATTTTACATTTCAAAAATATGTACTTCATTGTATATTTATATAAGAATAATATTTCTAATTAATTATATAATTGTAATATAAAATATGCATAAAATATTTTATAACTAAACAATTTATATACAATTAATTAAATAAATAACACCAACATTACCAAATTAATAAATATCATTTATAAAATTCATCTACAAAATTCAAAGATTTTAAAATTACTAAAGAAATATATATTTTTAACTATTCTTATTAAAATTTTAAGATCAATTCTGATTAAACCAATAATTATCAACAGATTATACGATTATCCCATATTTAGATTCGAATATTTAGACAAAAAAGATTTATCCCTTATACAATTTTTTATTCGAGTTAAAAACTATTAAAATAATAAAAGTTAATAATTTTCATATTTATTTTATATGTAATTTTTCTGGATATCTAATATCACTTAAATCATATAATTCATTGTTCTAAGATGGAATTTCTTTCAAACAATAATTTATTCATTAAAATCACTCAATATAGCAAACATTTATTACTATTAATTCTGTCAATAATAAACTTAATTAATCAAATTTATGATTGCCACTAAATTTTCAAAAGAAAAAAATAATTAACGAATTTTATGAATCAAAATAAATATTTATTCCTAATAATTTCTTTTATGAAAAAATATCTTATTGATTATTAATAAAAAATATAATTTATGTAAAATTTTAAAAAATTATTTCAATAAATAATTCAATACTATCAGATTTTTTTAAAAACAATATTAATTTTATATTAATTTAATTTTTTTTAAAGTTTTTAAGAAATCCAGAAAAAGAACATTTTTAAAATTCAAAATGAAAATTTTCAAATGTTACTCAATGTCGATTAAATTTCTAATTTGTATTCTTATAATATTTGTAATGAATTCATTAAATCTTAATATCATTTAATTCTAATAATTTGTTATTTATACATGGTTTTTATTTTTAGAACCACCTACAATCTATCAAAGAAAACAAAAAATATTTGATCTGTAATGTAATTTGATGTAATATTAACAATTTATTTTGTAAATAATACATCAAATTAAATATAACCGTTTTATTTAAATATACTATAAAATACTTCTAAATTTCTACTGAAACCACAATAGATTAAAATTGTTTTTCTCTTTTATCATTTGTATGAATGTCAGATACGTATTTACTATATACTTTTAAATAAATGTAAGCAATAAATATATAAATATAAAAAACTTTCATTATGAAAAGGTATTTTTAATTATTATTCTGAATAAAGATATATCAGAAAAATTGAATTATTAAATAATTAAATCAATAACGTAATAAATATTATTTTAGGTTTAATTTTATATGTAACTGAAAGGAATCAATGATTACAAAATTATTTTAAACATCACTTTATTAGTTATAAAGACGAAAAATTGCAAATTTAGGGAGACTAAAAATAAATTAAAAAGTGTACAAGAGAAGACAATAAGTTTTGCACAAATGTCCTATCCTTATTTTAAATAAAACGTCATTAAAATTTAAATGCATAAATTACTTATGAAATTATATAAATAAATATAAATACTTTAATAATGAAGCATTAAAATTTATTATATTATTCACTTTATTAAAAAAAAAATGTTATTTCAGTTATAGTAATATTGAAGATTTATTCCGTTTGAAACTTATTTAAGATTCATAAGGGTCATTAATAGAAATTGAAGGTACTTAAATTGATATCAGTAATTTAAATTTTTTTATAAATCTAAAAATTTTAAATATTTACAATTTTAATATATAATCACTTCAAATTTCGTTTAGCTGTACATTATAACTTTAACATTTTTAATATATACAGAAAATATATCTTTCATATTTTATAAAAGCAGAATTGATATAAATATTATTGTACGATTACATGTAAATGACCCATAGCATACAATAGATAAGCAAGGATGTAATTATTCTTATTTATATGTGTTAATTAAAAATAGCCACGTCTCACTTTTTTTGATTATTTAAAAAATTTAAGATAGGCTGATTGTAAAATATTTTTATTTTATTTATAATTAATTTAATTATGTATTAAGTTTAATTTTTTTAACTTAATTTTTTTTATTTTAATAATTTTATATTCATTACAGAGATTTATAAAATACAGATTGAATTTAAAATTAAGCATAAAAATTTTCATTTTCGATTCGAGATAATTATGTTATCAAAAGGTTTTAGATTATTTTCTTATATTATCAGTAACATAAACAATAACAGAAATAGGATCGGAAATTTTAATATATTTAGTTTTGAATTGAATATCATCTAAATTATTAAGATTCTAAATAGATAAAAATTTATATTTGGATAAAATGAATTCTAAAGATTCTAAATGTTTTCAGTTGAAATGGTTTATAACAAAAAAAATTATAAATATGCTCAATAAAGACTCAAATAAAAAAAAGATTGAGTTACAAGTAGTAAAAATTTTGAATAGTGCAAGTAAGTACAGAAGTGTAAATTTGTTTTCAAAATTATTTATTTAATTTAAAAGTTACTACTCTATATATAGAATATTCCTTGAATATTGTGAATAGATATAAAGAAAATATTGTGCACATTAGTGCTGCAAATAATTGTACTAGAATAATCAAATGTATTTTACAAGATCATGATAAGAAATGCTTAGAACGAAAAAATGCCTTTGGTTGGACACCATTAATGCAAGCTATTAGAAACGAAAATATCCAAATGGTGAAGTTTCTGTTAAGTTTTGGTGTTATTGTTAATGATTTTTCATTTTTAGGTACTCAAATTATTCAATTATTCATTTTATTTTAATTGATGTCATATATTAAAGTGAATTTCTTTTTTAGGTATGTCTATTTTGAGTCTTGCATGTGCCATTAGTTCTGATATGTTTGAACTGCTTTATAACATTTGCCCATCTGCCTTGGAATATGCAGCAAATGATGATATTAATCCATTATGTGTAGCAGCATTAAAAAATGATAAGGAATTGTTTTTTAAATTAGTTCATCTTAATTTAGATATTCGTAAAGCAAGTGAGTTAGTTAATTATATAATTTGTATAATTTAAATTGCATATAAAAATTAATTTCTTAATAACTTATGTCAATTAATTTTCTATTAATTACTATAGATCCATTCACACATATATTGATGAAACAATCTACAGAACCTGACATAGTTGCAGTTGCTAAATTACACTTGAATTCAGAAGATTATTGGAATGATTTGTCTGATATTGAAAATTTATTAAAAGATGAAGAAATTAATAACAGTATAAATAAAATTGATATTAAAAGTTTTTTTCTTAAAAATAATGGTTTAAAAACAATAAATTGTATTACAAAAATTTGTGTAGAACTTTCTCCATCAGCAATGAATAAACAGTTTTCAAATAAAAAAATTTATTTGGATTTACAATCTTCAAAAATAAACTGTACTTTAAGAAACCCTGTATCACCTAGTTTATCATATTTTAATGAAACTATATTACCTATTTCTCCAAATACTTTTATTCTAAAGGATGATAAATTTATTGAATTTACAAAATTTTCATTAGATATAAATAAAAATCTAAGTAGAACAAATAATTATAAAAATAAGGTATCTTTAGCTCATATCCAAAATCCTGTATCTCCATTAGTTCTTCAAAGGTATAATAAAATTCTAATTTATATTTCTAGTATTATATAAATAATTAGTATTTGAATATTTTTAGATGTCAAAAAAAACGTCCACCAAATTTAAAACTTAAAAATTTTAATAATGACTCTAATACTACTTTAAGTTTTACACCTCAATTTAGTCCAACTAAGTCACCAAATTTACCAAATGATGCAAACGAGGATAATATATTTGATGAAACAACTCCGACACCACCAAAATATAAGACGCCACCTCAAGGAATAATGTTAGATCCATGTATTACTAAATTAATACTTTTACTGCAACGTTTTGGACTAAAAAGACATATACCATTATTTATTGAACAAGAAGTAATTTTTCCATGGCGATTTTTGTAACTTATTAATTATTTATGTATGTTTCTATTATTTATTTAAAATAATTTTAATTTTTAGATAGATTTGGATTTGTTTTTTACTCTCAGTGATAAAGATTTACTTGAAATAGGAATTGAGAGTAAAACAGAACGATTAATCTTATTATCTGTTATTAACGAATGTAGAGGAATTAAAACATAAACTTTTAGTATTTTAATAATAAAGTTATATTATATGTACAATGAATTATCTATTTTATTTAATAATTTTAATTATTTTATTGAATTATTTATTGTAAAATGTATTTGTATAATAACAATCTAATAAATAATGCATTTTATATAGTGAATTTAACTTTCTCTTAACAACAATAAATAATACTTAATATAGTAATTACAAAATAATATATAATTTATTTAAAATAAAAATACAGAATGTATTAAAAAATTAATTTTTATTTTTAAATTTTTAAGATTAACAGTTTTCTCTTTTTAATCAAAGGTTAATGCTTCTATACAAGCTACCTTATAAGTTTCATAATTATTAGTATTTAATTCATTTGAAGATTGTGTAAGCATAGTTAAATCATTTATATTATATTTTAATTTAGGTGTTAAATTTATATGTAATTCATTTGAATGTTGTAGTTCATAAATATTTAAATTAGAATTAAATATATTTTTACATGAAATTTTTTTGCATTGTATTTCACAGCAAAAATTATATACAGAAGATAAATATTTCGATTCGTTAGCAAGAACACAATATTTTTCTAATTTACTATTTGAACTAAACATAAAAATGTATGATGGCGTTTTAGCTATTTTATTATTATTTAAGCTATATCTTCTTATACATTGATCACATTGATAAGAATCTTTTACTATTCTCATATTTTGTTTTTCATTTGCATAAATTATTGAAGAATTGGATGAATTTTTTTTATCTCTATTATAAACAAATTTATTTATATTAAAAATGTTATCCATATAATTATATTTTAATTTTTTAGATAAAGTTATTATTTTTTTTTCAAATAATTCTTTTATTAGTTGATTAGAAACATTAGTTCGGCTATAAATTATTGTTTTAAAATCATCAGTTTGTTTGTTTGCATTATGAATATCAATTATTGGTGATAAATATAGCTGATGATAAGAATTATTACTTTGACTCTCAAATTCATCAAAGTACCATAATGTTTGTACTATTGTTGTTGATTGTAATGTACAATTATTTTTTGATTTTGATTGTTTTTTATTATTTAGCTGCTTCATATTACTTAAATTAGCAAATTCTATGCCAACAGTATTTAAATGTTGTTCATCAACCATTACATATGAATTATTCAATTTCTTAACGGCATTAATTTTTTTTAAGCCAGTAAAATCAAAATTAATCTTTTTTAAAACTTCTATTATCCAATTTGTATTTGAAAATAGATTTGAATAAAAATTTGTTAAACCTTTTTTTATACAATATTTGGAGGCTGATTGATACAAAATTTTCTTTTCTTTTTGAGTACATGTATATACATTTTCATTTAAAAATTTTATATCTTTATTATTACCTAAGTACACAGAAGATATATTATAATGAAAATAATAATAATCTATATTAATAGTTATTTTTTCATTATTTAATGACTGATTTTTCACAAATTTTTTACTATAATTATTTTTATTAGTTTTTCTCATTTTTTTATCAATTACTGTTGTGTATTGGGTATTGTTATTTGTAGTAAAATATTTCTTGCACTTTTTATTATTTTCTAAATATAATTCTGTTTTTTTCACATATGTAGATAAATTATGAAAACTTTGAAATAAGAATAAATTACTGTTTTCATTTTTTTGATTTATAACATAATTAACTGATGTTTTTAAAAAGCGACTTTTTAATCGAGTTTTATCTTTTTTTTTCTACAATTGGACAGTATAATTTTAATAGATTAAATTTAATTAAAAAATAAAAAATTTAATTCCATTTATCATTATACAATAGATTAACTTACAGAATTAATGCTCTTTTTTTGAACTATACAAGCATATTTTATATTTAATTTAGGAAATAAGTGACCAATTTTTATTATTTCACCACATACTGAATAAACACTCAAACATAAATCCTTAATGAATTGAGATGCTACTATTTTTTTATTTTCACATGCGACATATTCTGGCATCTTTGATAATATACATACTTCAGGATATGTAAATCTTTTATTTGGATTTACTGGAAAAACCACTTGATAAAATAGCATATGATGATGATTTTTTGGTAGATGATAAGAATACTATATTAATGATAAATATCATTATATACATACAATATATTTATATATATTAATTTATATATAATTTGAAAACATTATAGTTTGTTATAATATTTAAATAATTTTATACCATATTTTTCCAATATCTACGAAGTTCATCATAATTTGTAAAGGGACAATTTTCTGGCAGTATTTTTGAAACTGAAACAACTTTTGCCTTTGTCAGTCTGCAAATTATATATAATATATATTAATTTTAATTACACTAAACATTACATATTAAATGACAAATCTTACTTTGGTAACACAAAAACATAAGTATTTTGAAATGAAGAATTCATCAGAGAATTGTCACAAAAATTAATATTATTAGTTAAATATGTATATGTTAAAGGTAGTAAAGTAAATTTCATTAAATTTATTTCAAGTTTTATACCTTCATCTGGAATAAATTTTTTAAAGCCATATTAAAAATATTATTTATAATTATATATTTAAGAGAAAAATATTTATAAATCCTAGCTAAATATTTACATATAAACATGATATATAATGTATAAATGTTTAAATTTTAACTTAGATTTCATAATATTAAATAACTATTTAAAACCATCAAAATGTTCAATATACTTATTTCAAAAAATCAAAGATGTTAAATAAAATATTTAATGCTATTAATGATATTAAAAGATAATTATACCTTTGAATAAAATGTTCCATTCTACAGTATCAATACTACACGGCAAAGTTAAAAAATTAAAACCTTGAAGATAAAATGTTTTTCCAACTAAATTCCAAATAGGTGCAAGTTTAAACGTAAACATATATTTTAAGCAGATTTTATATATTTTTAATTGAACTGGTTCTGGATTGGTAAACTATTAGAAATAACATTAAAATTTAATTTCAACAATAAAAGCAAATTTGATTAACACACATCTAATTATTAAAATTATTAAATAACAAATGATAATAACAGACATTAGATATTTATATAATTTAAAATTTATATTTCTTTTAATTTCATTAAAATTTACTTGCACACATTATTGATAAATATTATCCATACTTGTATTTTTAAATGGAGAAGGTACTCTTGTAATTTTCCAGTACTATAAAACTTCTTATTAATAATAACATGAACCAAATTTCCTATATTTTTAATTGATGGAGCAGCAATACAACATCTTACAGAAAATATTATTAATCTGTAAATTCGAATATAAACTAATATTTGTATTATATTCAAGCAGTATGTATGTTATGCAATAGAAAAATACCTGCACGTTAAAATTTGACATTGAAATAAAGATTTTATATTATCTTGCAAATTTAAAGAATTTATGTTACAATTAATACAAAATAGGTCTTCAAGATTAGGAATTTTTAAATTAACTTCTGTTTTATGAATCATGTTTTGTAAACAAAAAACTAAAACGAAAGCGACAAATAACACTTAATTTAATAACGTTATTTCGAATATTTTAAAATATTGTTTTTATTTAAATCGTTTATAATATATATATTTAATAGTATAATTGAAAACAATATCTAGTAAATTTAGATAGAAAAAAAAATTCGGTTTAGAATCTATAATTACTGCTATTCAGCAGGAACAGCATTAAAAAAACTATAAAAATAGTAATAAATATAATTATATTTACATTATATTATATACTAATAAATTTAAGTTATATTCAATTAGAATGTTTTTTACACATTTCCAACTATATAAAAAAACAAACTGCACTAGTTTGCAATAATTAAATTTTTAATGCCAATTTATTAGAAATAAATTTAAATTTATTAATTTTAATTTTTTAACTATTTTAAATATAATTTATCGCTTTTGATATATTTTCTATAAATTTTATTAAAATTTATTCATATTAGTTCTTTGAAAATTTGAAATTTTCTAATCAAATTTCTTTTTAATTGCGAAAAATATTGATTAGATAATCAGGCAGTAATAAAACAATTTAAATATAAGTACACCTTTTATTTATTGTAAATTAAAAATTTCATTATTTACACATTTTAATATTAAAATAATTGTTATAAAGGAAAATAATTAAGCAGTGTAACCAAATAATGCTTAAAAATAATTACAAATAAATTTGCATTTATAAGGTATTACTTTTGTATGGATTACAAAAATTAATAAATAATTGATTATAGATGCAGACTATTGCATTTAATTTCTACTTTAATACAGATATTTAGTTAATGAAAAAGTCAATGATAAAATTGGGAAAAATTTATATCCAATATACTTGACATTCGTTATCGTCCCTCAACTGTAAAAAATAATTATAATTAATAAATGGAATTGAAAAGTAATAGTTTCATTATTAACTTACTGTATGAAGCCAAATCAATTTCATCAGGTAGTTCAGTTATGTTTACGTCAAATCTTTCTTGAACATCATTTAAAATTTTGGCATCCCCTTCATCACTAACTAAAGTAATAGCTAATCCCTAAAGAATAAGTAAATTCATTGATTATAAATATGTATATAATAAAAAATACGATCAATAGTATTTACAATATATTACGTTAATAATTTACCTTTGTACCAAAACGTCCAGCTCGAGCTACTCGATGAAGATAAGTATCAGAGTTTTCTGGCATATCATAATTAAAAACAATATTAACTCTTTCTATATCCATACCACGACCAAAAAGATTTGTAGCTACTAAAATGCGCTATTAACAAATATACAAATATTAAGAAAATTTTTTATAAATGTTAAGTAATATTGTATAATGAAACACTCAGTGAGAAAGTTCAAAAAATCAGGAATCATTATAAAAGTTGTCTTCATTGTATAATAAGAAATATTATGTTAATTACAAATTGTAATGAATACCTTTTGAAAATCTTTGAAAGATTGATATCTGGTTAACCGTTCTTCTTGTGTCATTCCTCTATGAATGCCAATTGCCGGAAAATTTTGTTCTGTAAGAAGCTGTGCAAGTGCCATACACCTTTGTACCGATTTTACAAAAATTACAACCTAAAATTAACAAATAATTTTTTTCAATCAAAAATTTAATTTATGTTCATATATTTTATATTCGCATATCAAGAAAAACATACTTGATTAAATTCAAGTACATCAAGAAGCTCAAATAATTTTTTGTTTTTTTCATTTTCCTTAAGTTTGACATAATGTTGTTGCAATCCATGAAGTGTCAATTTAGCTTCATCATCCACATAGACCTCCATTGGCTGTGAAAATAAGGAAATGTTTGTTTTGTAAAATAACCTAACCTATATTTTTTTCTCATTAGAAATGATTCTAATTATTTGATTATTTTTAAGAACAGTTAAAGACTTCCCATAAATGTGGATATTCGTTTACACATTAATTTCAGAATATATAGCTTTAAATATAACAATAACGCGAATGTACTTAATTAGGAGAAAAGAAGTTTAATGTAATTTAGCAACCTTAACTATTTCAGTGTAATAAAAATGTTTAGATTTTCACATAAAAACAATACAAATAGTAAATTTTAAGAAACAATTAACACCAAACAACCTATTGTCATCAACTGTATTGTTTTTACCAGTTTACTACATACTGTTTGGTGACTTCCACCTCCTAGCAGTGCCAATAACAAGAACTCTGCGGTTGCCTCAACACACCTAAGGTGGGGTGGCACACCCAGGAATGCTCAGCTACTTCCACTGTCTTGTCAATGGCTAACATCTCATTTTCTCCATTAACTTGAAATTTGCTCAGAATGCATCATGTATAAAGTTGAGAAGTTGTACAAGTGCATGACCAAAATATTTTACAGATTTGCTTTTAACAACCCACATGTACTTGTATTAAATGAATTGGTGAAGTATCCAGCAAATATTATTCATGTTCTTTGAAACCAAACATAGATAAATTATAAACATCAGATGCAGATACTTTAAAAATTCTGAAAATAGCGACGATTTAATATAACGCGAAAAATAATTTAATTACATCCCTTTAAATATTATTTTGTATAAATTTAATCTGATTCCCCAAGTTTCCTCTTGAATCTTCTTTCTTGAATTCTTCTTTCTTCATGTAGTCTTGAACAATTTTCTTCATCCCACCCAATTAAATAAATTATTTAACCCCAACCCTACTATAAAAATCATTTTCCTATATTGGTTATTAATTGATTGATAAAGTAACTATTTTTCAGGATACATATTAGTTGTAAATTCTAATGAAAACAAAACAATAAAATCAAGAATTGTAATGTCAATTATTTAGTATCGCGAATGATTTTATTGGATAAATTTATCTTGAATAAAGACATGAAGAGGTGGCTTTATCAGAGAATATAACTCTGATGAACATCATCCACATTCATATTAGTGTATCCACTAACTGCTTTATCTATCCTACCCCCCAGATGTTTGCTAATCAATATTTATAGACGAAGACGAAATTGAAGATCAAAGTGAAGAAGTCATCACATCTTACATCTTGCATGAATTTCTTGCAGACTGGACGAATCTCCTTAGATAGTGTAGCGCTGAACATCATTACTTGTTTACCATGAGGAGTACTTCGGAATATTTCTTGTACATCTTTACGCATATCTATAAATAACATCAGTATTATATATGTATTAAATAGGAAAGATTTTCAATTAAAATAAATAAGTTACCAAGTTGTTCAAGCATTTTATCACATTCATCAAGAACAAAATGCTTAAGATGCTTTAAACCGAGTTTTTTACTCTTAATAAGAGCTAAGATACGCCCTGGTGTTCCTACAACTATATGAGGACATGTGTTTTTTAAAACTTCTTCATCCTTTTGAATTGGTAGGCCGCCAAAAAATACTGATACCTTAAAGGAAAATATCAAGATTTAAAAACCAATTATTGTATATATTACATCATTTATAAGTTTTAATTATTTTATCAGTAGTGGGTAGTGGTAAGTTAAATGTCATCATTTATATATGAATATAAGATAAATAAAACATCATAACAAATTTTTTCAGCAATTATAAAATAAAATTATTAATATATTAATTTTACCTTAACATGTGGCATATACTTGCTAAACCTTTCATATTCTTTACTAATTTGAAATGCTAATTCTCTAGTGTGACACATCACAAGAACATATACTTGATTTTCAGTTAATTCTAGTTGTTGTAACGTAGCTAAAACGAACACTGCAGTTTTTCCCATACCAGATTTTGCTTGACAAAGAATGTCCATACCAAGAACAGCTTGTGGAATGCATTCATGTTGTACTATAAATTAAAAAATTTTAATATCTACTTATATTAATATACATATATTTGTTTTCACATTTTAATTGTCAGAATTATTTATTTAATCACAAATCAGTTGTCCCTATCAATAGTTCTCATCATAGAATAAGACTACACATTAAAGAAACAAAATAGTTAATTATTACCTTCTGAAGGATGCTCAAAACCACAATCAACAATCGCTCGTAAAATTTCAGGTTTTAAAAGAAAGTCTCTGAATCCACTACTATGTATTGAAACATATGTTCCTTTAACCTCTTTTTTAGCAGGAACAACTTCTCCATTTCCTTCAACAATTTGTTCAGTCTGCTCTTCATCTTCATAATCTAATAGATCATCATTATCTGCCATAATGGTAAATTTGTGGAAAACCTAATAAAATTATATGGGTTGGATAAATACATATTTATATATATATATATATATATATATATATATTAATGTATCCACATTTATAACTTACTATTATTATAACAAATAAAATTAAAAAATTTTAATTAAAAGAATTTTTAAGTATACAAGTTAACGTATAAAAATAAATACATAATTTAACTTTCTTATATATGTATGAATATTAATTTATTTAATTTTAAGCGTTACGCGAGTTTTTAACTGATTTATTAATTATTACTTCTATACAAAATTATACAAAAAGCTAATTTAACAGCTTTTTTATTAACGTAACTTTAAAATACATTAGAACGTGGCATCGTGGCGTCATGTTCTAACAATCATTAAAATCTATAAGTGTGGATTTACATTCATTGATTATTTATTCAATACACTTTAAACTGTAAAAATATTAATTAAATAATATTCACAAATTAAAAAAAAATGATACTGTTTAATATTTAATAACGGATTGAATTACTTAATATAAAAAAATTATGGATTATCTTATAAAATATATATATACTTACTTCAAACACCAATGATCAAATACTTTCCAAATGCTAGACTGTAAGAGTAGCCGATGAGCGCGTTTTACATGAATACGATGTACATCCGTGACGCTCTTAAGTATACTACGTTAGTCAGTATAGTTGAAAATACAGCTAAGATCAAATAAGTATCTAGTTTTTTTATAAAAATTAATATATTTATCATAAACCATAACAAAATTTATTGATAATTTTTTATATATCCATTATTTTACCATTTTTAATACTTTTAATTAAAAAAGACTGGTATTGCATCTAGTTTTACTAAATTTATATTTAATTATTGAAAATCAATGATTTTCAGTACTACGTTAGTTTCAGCAAAACATTTTCGTCATAGAGATGTACAATAAATATTTTATTTTAAAATATTTAAAATATTAATATTAAATTTTTACTTTTAATATTAATTTTAATTTGATCACTATAAATTTATCAAATTTTGTATTTTAATCCAAAATATTTTAATAACAAAAAATTATTCAATTTTTACTCATGTTAAGATTCAAATATTTTTTATTTATTGATATGTTTTAAATTTGTAGTAAGCATATTATGTTTATTTTAGAAAAGCATATAATACTAAAATGTAGTATACTTAATAACGTTTAAAAAATTCTATCTAGATTTACAAATAAAAAAAAACATTGTATAAAAAAATGAAAATGAAATTTGTTAATTTAACGAAGTATTAATTTGATCAATAACTTTTTGTATACAATTTTTTTTTATAATAAAAGATTTAAATACCAATAGTATTTTTTAATAGCATTTGAATTTTCAAAACAAAACTATTGTTCACTAATTGTTTATGTTATTAAGACAATAATTTAAGTAATTATATAATAACGTGAAAAGTATATGTTTTAAATAATTAAATGAACAATTATGTATATTATAAATTAAAGATAATATAGAGAAAACCGAATTAAGTACTATTGCAAATCTCGGATTTAGTAATTTGTTACTTTATTATTACAGATAAAAATAGATTCGAAATTAAGCAATGCAAATTATAATTATTTAATTTTAAGGATAATTTTTGTACGAGTAATAAGACAGGAAATTTATAAAAGTTTATATGAATTATTTTATTATTCATAATATGTATTTTCTAAATGTATTGTATAATAATTATTTTTGTACAAATATTATGTCTATATTTAATGTAAATATAGATTTTTAAATGAAAAGCAAGATTACAAGATCTATATAAAAAGAAAATCTTAATACGATATAAAAGTATTATTTAATAAGATTTACAAATTGATTAACAAAAATTTGTAGTGAAATCTGAAATTCAATTGAAATATTCTTTGAAAAGCATTACTCGACCTATATAAAATGATAAACTTATCAACTTTTAATTAATCAAATTTAATGCATATAGATTAGTGCATTGTAAATAGTGATTTCTGAAACATATTAATGCAAATTTATGATGATATAGAAGTTATATATAAATGTTAGTTGCGCATATTGTTGCATCAATATGCAACAATGCAGCTAGCGCTGGCACTACTAGTTGAATTGACGATATCATCAATTCGTTATTATAATGATATAAAAATAACGTCTTTACTTGTACTGAGATTTGTTTTAATTTAATAATTTCTATTTGTATTTATATATTCAATTATAATTTATATAATCTTATCTATATTAATAGTAATAATATATATTTATCTTAATTTTATAGTTAGATCAACGATAAAACCAAATTAATTTTATTAATTTCATATTCGTGCTTATAGAATAAGTATTTTCGTGAAAATATAAAAGTAATAATTACTTGTTAACTACATTTCAATCAATTTTTTTTAATAACTATGTTACGTAACTTTATAACGGTGATTCGAGCTCGCCTCACGGTATGCGAGAAATCGATACAGGAGAAGACGGTAGGCAATTGATTTACTCGGCAATGATTTTATCCCTTTAAGTTCTTTAACTTTCTATCACATATCACTATTTACGTCTTGGGTAAATACAGCAACAGTGTTGTCATCCGCTGCATTGATGCTCTCGGGATCAGCTGTCATCCTAGCGGTTTGGCAGTCGGATGATGCTACGTATTACTGCTGTAGTTGCACTCCTCGCTGGTTGCACGTGTTGGGTAACGTCAGCTTGTTCTCTGCGATTTGATGGCACGCGACCTCGTGCTTTTCACACTGCGAGTACGTCATAGCGACAAATTTTAACTGGGGCGCGAACTCGTCTTCTTCACAACGCGAAACTTTTATTTTTATATTTTCGCCTCGGAGAATTTCTTAGTTGTTTGTGTACTCTCGAGTGACTAAATCTTGATTCTACCTTTTGGTAACAGAACACTTCGGGACGCCGGGCCTCAAAAACCCATTTCCCGTCAATCCTGTTCCGGATTTTTTAATGTTTTTGGAAGGGGATTTTGGGCTGTGCCCCGCTTGACTCATTGCATCTGAATGTGCATTCATTAGGCATGGCTCATGTCTCTCCCCATTTTCTCGCGCGATCTAACTCTGGCTCCTCACCTCCGGCGTTAACGTGTCGATCCGTCCCTTGTCGCTCCTTTTTCTTTATCACTCTATCTCGTTCTTTTAATTTTTGGCCTCGTGCTCGATACTAGGATTCAATATAGGTCCGGGTGCTCATCCATGTCTTTTCCATTAGTAAAGCCCACTTTTGATTGTGTGCGCTCTCGAATGGAAAGGGTCACGGACACGCGTATTACGGCCAATCCTGCGGTCTCGGTCCTTTTCAGCTCTTGCTCCGCCGGCGTCAAATCAGTTACAGCTAGATGAGATACCTTGGTAGCAAAATAAAGATCGCGGCTGACATCTTTATTTTATTTTTTTAATTTCTTTTCTTTTATGTATAAAGAACCACAAAAATCTATTCTAACATTAAAAATGTTTATGATTGCGTTACGCGATCGCAAAGTAAGTCTCCAATTTTATATTCGTTTCTTATTATTTTCTTTACGCTTTATTTGCCAAATATCGGTCAAAATCTCTTCATAGGACGTAAGAGTAGCTTACATTTTTAAAAATACAATAATTCTTTGTATTGTTGTATTTTTGGTAATTATGTTACATGGTGTTGTTTTTGAAAAATAATTTGATGTTTACTTTCATAAGTTACTCAACCTAATTATTCGTTTTCTTTTAGTTTCTTTATCTTCCTGGAAAAAGCTTCGACTTTAATTAGGTTTATAATTACATTCATTATTAGATATAATTCAAATATTTTCAAAACCCTGCCGATTTATTCACATTTTTAAGACCTTAGCGCGTATGCGATGACATTAGTTTTGTTCAAAATAAAAATCGTTGCATCAATTTTCTGACAGGTTATCATTATTTTTGGCGCGGAGTACTATTTTTGGTATTAATTTCTGTATGGCTTTGATGTTAATGCAGGCATCAATGTCTTCTCGAATACTTCGCAAAGCTCCTAAGGCTAAATTCTCTCATAGATTTTATTATTATTTTTCGCCGAAATTTTAACAGATTTATTTTAGTATTTTCGTGTGTCCATTAGTTTCAGTATATATAAATATTTTTAGGCTCGGATTTAGCTCAAATGGTTTGACATAACTTTTGCATTATTAATTTAGGTTGTATTTATTTATTGAATCCGATGATCCTATTTGCGTATAAATACTAAATTATCAATTGTTTTTTAATAAAAAATAAATGCAAATAGTAAAATTTTTTAAAAAAATCAAAAAAAGTAGCAAAAACACAATGATCGGACCGACTTGAATTAAGTTCTTGTTAGGAATAAACGATAATCGCAATTTATATTCAATATTAACTATACATTCGTACATAAATTCACATATGTGAAATAATACTTTTTTTTTAATATTCCTTCTCCTATTATGTCAAACAATAATTTTTTTTTGTTTTTTATTAATGTATAAATACGGTCAAGGATTTTAGTAGTTTTATAATCTACATAAATCCGAACCTAAAATAATAAATTGTATTCATTTTTACAGAAATAAATACAACTTCCTATGAAGTTAATTTTTTTATATTTGTTTATTTAAAAAATTAATACATGACTTGGTAGTCAAACAGTGTTACCATGAAAAAAAACAACTTCAATTAATAGCCTATAAAAATTCTACAGGGTTAAATAATTCAATCATTTTGTAATTGTTTTAATTTTACAGTCTTCTATTTATATTTTAATACGTAATTTTTTTAATTCCATAGTATCCTGAATATTTTTGCTCTACGTTCTCATTTACAAAGTATATTTGTATATTTATTTAGGTATTTGTTCCATTCGGCAGACATGCTCTCGATTATTATTAAATTATTAGGAATGATTATTGTTCTATTGCATGGCATTCGTTATGATGTTTTTTCCACAAAAATCTTGTTTATATTTTTTATAATTTTTAGATATTGACTTTTCATATTATCGGCCACTTCGAAGAGGCTGCGAATTACGAAAACTGACACACAGGAAATGCGAAAACGCACTGTCGATGTCTTGTATATTCTTATCTGTACATTCATATCTTGTCTACATAAAATTTGTTCGTAATATATATCCGTGTCGTCTACTGAAATTCACCTATACATTTATTTTATATCTGCAATTAACGCGAGTTCTAAATTAAATGAGAGCCATAAATAAATGAATGATAACTTAATGTTTTATTTATTTCTGAATAGAAATGTAAAATATATTAAAACTTGTATAAGTTACTGTAAAAATAATATTACATAAAAATATGTATGTATATAAATATCGTTACATTTAATTAATAAAATTTTTTTAAATAGATTTAGTTTCATCTACTTGTAATATAGAATTTAAAAATAAGAAATTGTAAATTAATATTTTTTTTGATATTTAAAAAGTAGGCAAAGTTTTATTTAATGTTATTACTTATAAATTGATAATTCTTTTTCTATTTTAAATATCATCAATTAAGTATAAAAATATTTTTATTTTCAAACAAATAACAACAATGATAATATAAATTATTATAAAATTAAGAGTTTATTATATTTTACATTAATCGTAATATATGGTAAAATAACAATTAGGTATAAGCTAAATTAATTTTTTATTCTTATTTCCTGGATTGGTACCAGTACGGCCTATTGGTATTTGTCCTCTTCCTCCTCTACCTCCAAATGTACCTATAAATTGAATTTCATCACTTTTATTTAATTTGACTCATTTAAAGAATAATATTTAATTCATATCTACTTTATTTATATATAATAAAATGTAAAAAAATTATTTACACATAATTATTAAAAAACAACTTTTTTTAATTGCTCGTTATATTTTTTAATTATAACATATTGAAATATTTTTAAAACTAATTTTTTAATAAAGTGTACTAAATCTTATTATATTAAATTTGAGGAAGGATTCTTTTTAATTATATATATATACTAATAAGTTCAAATTTAGTCAAAATTTGTCAATGTCTTTAAAATCTTAAACTTAATCTTTAATTAATTTAAATATTTAAATGACAAAGATTGATACGATTAACTTAATCCTAAAATATTTCTTAAAATGATTTAATCTTAATAAAATTGAAAAGACAGTTTATATATATATATATATTTAATGTAATATATTTTTATACATGAACGTTAAACATGAGTTGTTTATTGTTTAATATTTAATATTTTAATGTATTAATAATTTTATATACCTCTTCCACTGCCACGAATACCTCTTTGATTTTGTCCACCTCTACCTTTTATTTCTCCTCGTGCTCTTGATTTCATTTGAACATCCTCTTTAACCATATCAATAATTTCATCAGGAATTCTTAAATATTTAATTGTAGTTCCTCTAATATAACATTCAGGCATTCTCCAAAATTTATCACCATCCTAAGTAAATGATATTAAAATTTATTAAATAAAAATATGATTATGAAAGTTATTAATTTGTTATTTGAGAAAAATTTTTATATTTTAATTTATTTACTTTTTGATTAATTATTATCCACTGAAGATCAGGATTGAGAGTAAAACACAAAGTTAATATTTAAAATTATATATTATATTTGTAGTTTTCCTTAGGAAACTTAAAACTAGATCAATTTTGACAATATTTATTTTAAATATGTAAGAATTTTTTTTTATATCTTTTTTATAACTTATTTGAACAAGATAATGAAAAAGCGTTTTCACATTATTTTAATTTCGAAAAAAAAATATTATAATTAAAATAAATAATTGTACGATTTGTTAAAACTTACTCTAGACGTACAAATGACCTCTCGTAAATTTATGTTCATCCAATTATCACAACTAACCAAGTGGCCATTATAGGTCTCTCCATTTTTTAATTCCACTAACTAAGATTAATTCAGTATAATAAACAATATAAATATTAAATAGAATAAAAATTTTAATTTACCATAGGATGATTTTGAGCAGTGCGTAATAAAGATAAAGGTAACTGAAAAATAGAAAATATAAAAATAAATCTAATTTTAAATACATAAATTGATTTAAAAACTTGCCATTGTATATATTTCTACGAGTTCTAACCAATAAACATAAGTAGCAATTAATTTCATACGTCCCCTAGCATTTATTCGTATTTATGTATGTGCGCGAAATTTGTATAACGCTTTAAAGTAGTTTAAATAAATATTAATACTATTAAGTATTAGTATCAAATAAATAAAATTTTTTAATAAGGCTCGAAATACATTTGTTAGGGATAAAATTTATTTTAACGCCGTTTCTCATATGATACATGTAATAATGAAATATTATAATTTAATTATTATTTAATTATCATAACGAATTACTTCGCTATACATAATACAATGGCAAAATTTAAAAATTAAAACCTGATAAGTTATTTGTATACATCGCAATGAATACTGTCAGGGACAGATTATGTTATTTTTTTTAATACGTTCACAGTATTAGCTTTCGCAAATCATGTATCTGTTACTTAAATGAATTGAACTTTTATTTGAATATTGTATAAACTGATTAATATTATTTAATTCAAATGTTGTTACAATTTTAGTGGATTTACTCAAATTCAACTTTATTTTTACAATTTTTAGAGATACTTATATCAAACAGGAAAGCTACATATTCTGAATAACTATATTTATAATAAATGACGTATCTTATGTTACAATAAATATTATTTTAATGTGATATGTATGGACACAATTTAGTACGTAATATTCGAAGCGAAAATTATATTGATTTGAACAAATTATTTTAATATATAATATAAGTTTTAATGTGTTACTCATTAAATTTAAATGAAACAGTATAAAATTTGCTGTGTGGGCAGCATATGGGCAGCCTCGGTAACGTTATGTCGTGGCCAACGTGCGTCGGCGCTAACTTGGCAACGTCGCTGAGGCGAAGCGTTGTGTTCATCTGTTGGCGTGTGTAGTACAAGAGAAGTAAAGGAAGCAAGATAGTAGCGCCAACCACAGAAAGGAAGCGGCGATGTAAGATGGCCGCGCTCACTGGCACCGATGGTCTTGAAATGCTTTCTAGGTGAAGACTTTCACCAGCGAATGCTAAAGGGATGGAGCCCGTAGTTGTGAGGAAATATCTCTGGGTTCGGTGTTGTTGAAAGTGTTGGTCGTGTGACTACAGAAATCTTTCCGGACTCGGTCTTGTACGAGTTGATTGGTTGTTTGGCTGCAATTTTCTCCCTATAGATCTGCGGAGGATACTCCGAATTCTTCTTTCTCTCAGCTACAAGTCAGTTGGTGTCGCCTTTGCAGTTCGACGTCCCGCTCTTGTCGCAACGGCAGAGTTGCGGTACGTCTTGTGCGGCCGATGTTCAGCTCTCAATGTCTCTTTCCTTCTCGTGAAAACCCCACGAGGTTTAAAAATTGCGAGATCTCATCCTTTCGTGCACCCGACGTTCAGCTCTCAATGTCTTCCTCCTCCTCGTGGGAGACCCACGAGGTAAAAAATTGCGAGATCTCATTCCACGGACATCTCTGCGGGATCAAATCTCTAGTTCTCAGTTCGCGGACGCATCCGCACGGTCAATTAGTTGAGTTTTCTATTCGAGTCCTGTCTCGAGAGGCTCGATTCCTTTCAAGTTACCGGTCACGCTGTCGCAATCTGTAACAGCGGCGTTGCCTTGATCACACGTAGTTAAGATAGTCTCACTTACGGGTCGACGTTACGTCTTTGCTCTGTGGTGCTGATACTCAGGGACGTGTAAATGTGTCGATCTCTACCGCTTGGCGTTGCTTAAGTATACCGGAGTCGTTTGCTTACGACGGTTGGTGTTTTAGGCGCTGACTAGGGGTCGATGACCCTTTTATTCAATTCGGCACGCGAATACTCGCGTGATCTCGGTTTCGACTGCAATCTTCTTTGGTAACCTCCCGATAGTCTTTGGTTTCTAAATGCGTCGGACTTTTAATCGTAATTTCTTCACGTATGTCGTCCTTCTGTTTCGATTAGCTTTATATGAGGCGGTGTCTTGTTCGACTTTTAAAAACGAACTGCCCTCTCCATCTTACTCTTTTCCTTCCATCGAGTGTGGGTAGTTCCGTCTTTTGTTTCTTATCTGTTCGCTTTCGAACACGCGTTTTACTGGCTAGAGAAGGTCAAGGGCACGCGTTATACTGTCGATCCTTTGGCCTTAGTCGCACCTCGGATTTTGCCTCGCGGTGTGGTCAGCTCTTCTGCACAATTCAGACCTCCTTTCCACCTTGCCGCCCATGCGAGGCTTATCTTTTTCCTTGTTTCCTCATCAACACTTCTGAGTTATCCTCCGGTAGTCATTAACATTACCATTATTATATTTTTATTTTAACAAATACTATAATGCGAAAATTGGCACCTGTTTTAATATTTGGTTATAGTTAATATGTCAAGAACGTTCAGATTATAGATATACGTTAAAGAAACTGAATGAATTTTTATAAACTGAGGCGGAATTACCATTGTTTAAGTATTTATAGAATAAATAAAAAATTGCGAAGTATCATATTGTAAGAGTGCATTTAATGTACCTCTGGATTTTTTAAATTTATTGTGAAAAAATCGTATTATCTAAAAGAGAAGTCGAACGATAAGCTAATTAAAATATTAACGAATTTTAAGTAAGTTTAAGTAAAAAATTTAAATTAAGTTCAAAAGTAAATGTATTTTTTATGAGGAGAGAAATAGTAGGTACCTATGAGAAAATGACAAAATTTCTTCTAGAAACGGTAAAATTTATAAAGTACTCTTTTTGGTGGTTGAATCTAAGCAATAAAATTATGTAAAAATAATGCACATAAATAGGGTAAAATTGTAAAAGTATTAAATTTAAAAGGGATTATATTTACACAGCGATATTTTATAATGTAAGAATCATCGCCAAACAGGGAATATATTAATTATTTATAAAATAAATTTTTTGGGGGGGAAAGAAACGAGTATTTGAATAAAAAAAAGCGAAAAAAATAAAGCAACATTTTTTTCCTTATTGATTATAGAAGGCAATACTAATTTGTTAAATTATATACAACTTAAAATAAAAATGAGTAAAGTTTATTTTTTAAAATTCCGAATTCTTTCCATTATTAAAAAATAATAACATATTAAATATATGTATATATAAATAAATAAATAAATATATATATATATTATTTTAAACATATATACATTAACGTTTTTATCAATAAAAAAATGAATA
Source organism: Ceratosolen fusciceps (assembly GCA_018883505.1). Lineage (NCBI taxonomy): Eukaryota > Metazoa > Arthropoda > Insecta > Hymenoptera > Agaonidae > Ceratosolen > Ceratosolen fusciceps. The sequence goes on from RCIC01000052.1 coordinate 456,471, forward strand.
TATTAATGGAAAGTAAAAAATTTTATAATTATAACTTTTGACGAAGGAGATTTTAAAAAATGCGAAATGCCATGTTTGTAAAGTGTAAGAGCATATTATCTCTACTTATATTTTTACATTCATGTGTTGTATATTTAACAAGTTAGGTTAATTGTGAGTAAAAGAAAAATTTGAGCATTTGAAATTATTTTTTATATTATTGTCAATTACGCATTAAATCAATAATTTGTTTCATTTTTTTTCAAAATATATTTTTTACTAAATTATTAATAAAGCCTTTGTTGTGGATCAAATAATTTAATAAAAAATTGCAAAGTATTTTATATTGTACAAATGATTTGTAAATATTTTTTTAAGGATTAAAATGTTGCATTTTTTAAATCATTGTAACCAAATAAAATATTCAAAAATTGGTGTAAATATCTTTAAAGTATGTATATTTTTCTTAAGAAGTCATTTCTAAAATATCAATTTTTTCAATTCACAACATTTATGCTTTTAGTACCATGAATTAGTTTATGGACAATCAATCAAATTGTATAGCCAACAGATACCAGTAAAAAAATTAATTGTAAAAGAAAAAATAAATATTAAGCCAGTTAATAGATTTATTAACAGAACACATACTTGCGGAGAATTAACAATAAATGATATTAATCAAAATGTAGAATTATGCGGTTGGCTTCAATCTAAAAGAATGCAGGCATTTATCATTTTACGAGATTCATATGGTGCTACTCAATGTATTTTTTATAAACATGTAATATATTTAAATATATATTTAAGTAAATATAAATAACAATTTAAGATATTTTTTATTTTTTAAGGAATTTAATATATTTAAAGAATTACTGAATTTACCATATGAGTCTGTTTTAAAAATAATTGGGACTGTTATACCAAGACCTAAACATAAGAAAAATTCAGGCATGAAAACTGGAGATATTGAAGTAAAAATAGAATCATATCAAATTCTTAATATAGCTATGTCAAAGTTACCATTTAATATAAGCAAATTTAATGAAGCTAAGGAATTTCTTCAAATGCAGTATAGGTATTTAGCACTTAGATTTCCCAAGTTACAAAATAATTTAAGAATAAGGTCTTGGGTATCAATGAAAATGAGAGAATATCTTATAAATCAATGTGGATTTATTGATGTTGTAACACCCATATTATTTCGGAAGACTCCAGGGGTTCGTGAGAATTGAAAATTCTGTTACCTATACAATTGTAATAAATAAATATTAAAGTCGATTTTAGGGTGCACAAGAATTTGTTGTTCCTACAAAGCAATTAGGAAAGTTCTATTCTCTTACACAAAGTCCACAACAATTTAAACAATTATTGATGGTTGGTGGAATAGATAAATATTTTCAAATAGCTCAATGCTATAGAGACGAAGGTTCAAGAAATGATAGACAACCAGAATTTACACAAGTAAGTTATGTAGATATTCATATATTAGTTAATAGTTATTTACAATAATTTAATGAAAATAGAAATATCAATATTTTGATTTAATTTAATCTAATTATAGTTAGATATAGAAATGTCTTTTGTTGATCAAAAGCAAATAATTAACTTGACTGAAAAATTGATTGAAAGTAGTTGGCCTGAATTTTTAGGAGCATTAGAAATACCATTTAAACAATTAACCTATGAAGAAGCAATGGAAATTTATGGGAGTGATTGTCCTGATTTAAGAATACCTGGAAGAGTATAAGATTGTTATAATACAATAATAATTATTATTATACCTCTAAATTATAAGAAATTTAAATAATTTTTAGATTTACAACATATCAAAAATTATATGTAGTAATAAAAATTTTAATAAAACATTTGAAGTGTATGCAACTGTATTTCCAAAAAAAAAAGTAATTTTTTTTAAATTCATCTATTTTTTATAAATAAATAAAATATTTAGAATAATCAGTGTCTATTTAATTTCAGAAATTTTTAACAAAATCTGTTGAAAAACAATTAAAAAATTTATCAAGAGAAATATATCAAAATACTACATTGATTCAATTTGGAATAACAAATTTAAAATTAGAGCAATTAAAAACGCTATTTTCAGAATTTACAAGAGAAAAGATTTCAGACTTCTTACATTTAAAAGAAGATGATGTGTTATTCTTATCTTATGGACCAAAAGCTGATGCTGTAAATTACATTTTTATAAATTTTTAATATAAATTTATTATAAAATTAAATAAAGAAAATAGAAATATTTATTTTTTAATTTATCTTTATTTACATTTCAGAGGCAACTTCTTGGAAAACTTCGAATTCATTTTGCAAATATTATGGAATCAAGAGGTGAAAGTATTAGATCTTGTGACTTCAAATTCGTATGGATAGTAAATTTTCCATTATTTACTATAAATACATTAACCAAAATTATGGAAATTTCACATCATCCTTTTACACAGCCTCATCCAGATGATTTGAAGTATTTACACACAGATCCTTTGAAGGTATATTACATTTACTTATTATGTATGTTTGTGAAAATAACATGTTATATAGTATAAAATATAGCATTTGTATTAATTAGTCATAATTTCATTTTTTATTATAAAAAATCTAAATTTAAATTTGTTAATTACATACAATTAAAGGTTCGAGGACTACAGTATGATTTAGTTATTAATGGATCTGAAATTGGAGGAGGATCAATTCGTATTCATCAAAAAGAACTACAACATAAAATTTTTAAGATGTTAAATATTGATTCATCAGAAATATATTATTTATTAGAAGCTTTAGATAGTGGTGCTCCTCCTCATGGTGGAATCGCCATAGGTAACATCAACTTTTAAGCTGATTATACATAAACAATAAATATTAATAACATAATTTATTAAATTTTAATTTAAAAAAGGTTTAGATAGATATATTTCTATTCTCTGTAAAGCATCCAGTATTAGAGAAGTTATAGCATTTCCAAAAACTATGGATGGATGTGATTTAATGTCAGGTGCACCAACATTCATTTCTGAAGTTGATAAAAAATTATATAATATTCAAATATTAAATAAAATAAATGAAAATATTAGAACATGAATTGTTCTGTTATTAAAATTAAAAAAATGTATGATAAAATATTAAACAAATTTTTATTAGATACTTAAATTAATTCAATTTACTTTTCTACAAGAAAATTTGTTTTTAATTGAAAATGAATTTGAAATAATTAATTGTAAAATAAGAAGCTAAGATAGTAATAATAAATACATCCTTAAGGTGTAAAAGAATTTTATTATGAATTATTAATTATCAATTTGTTCTTTTACCATAAAAAAAAATATATATATATTTCAAAATTTTAAATAACTAATTGAAAAAAATTTTTTAAATATTGATGTAGATCAAAATTATATTCTAGATAGTGATCTTTTAAATCTTATAAAAAATTTTTTAATGTATCTATATTTTTTGGAATTTTTTAAGATTTAAGATTAATGATAAAAATAATTAAAATATTTATACATTGTATATGTAATATTTCTATTTTATATTGCCCATTCAGAAGTACATGCTATACATAATTGTTTAATAGAATTCATTTTTTAAAAACATTTTTTATATAAAAAGAAAAAGTATTAAATTGTCAGCGAGATTTGTTTTACATAATTCTCTTATGCCAATAAGTAACTAACCATGTGTGATGTTCAACACTAGTCCCTTTTTAATGATATTAGTATTCTTTTTTATAATTTACCTTTACTTTCATTATAAAAATAATTTTTACAAAGGTTATTGTTACATGCTCAATCATTCACATTCAATTAAATTTTAAAAAATACAATACAATACATCTATTCCATATCTAAGGAAAAAATTAATAGCTTTTATATGCTACATATAAAAGCTATAATCTTTAAGGAATTTTATGGAAATTGTGGTGTTTATTTAATTTTACATACCTATGTATGTAATTATTAGACTTATGAAAGTATTGATATATTTATATTTATACACCAGATGGAAAGGTAAGCATAATTTCTGTTTAAAATACAAACAGTTACATCACTATAAAATTTGTTATATTCTAGGCTAAATTGTCTATATTATTTATTAATAGAAATTAAAATATATTTAGAAATATGAATTAAAATTTTGGATTATTTCTTGTATTTAAATAAAATTTCTTTTAAATAAAAACTTTTAAATAAAAGTTTTATAACGAAACTGAATATAAAATTTTATAAACAGATGAAAATATTTATGTACAAAACAATTGTTCTAACATAAATACAAATTTATTTTATAAAACATTAATTATTATAATTTATAATAATTAAGACAATAAGCCTGTGAACATTATACATATAACAGTGACTATGAAATGATAAAAGTGAGATTTATCAGACATAGCTGTGTAGAAAAGTTACATGAATAATATAATTAAATATTTTAATAAGTAGCCAATAGACAGTATTGACTAAAATAAAAAAATGTTTAATTTTAATTCTCATCAACAATGTTATTAATTTTAGTAGTATCCATATATTCATTAGAATACAACAATTGCATCCAACACAAAATAATATCCATGCTTGAGGATCTTAAATGTTGCAAGTACTTTAAAACTGCCGACATTAACTTGTCCTGCAGTAAATATCTAACACTTTTCGGTTCATCCGATTAAACTACTTACGATTCTGAAACTTTTTGTTACAACAGAAATTTTTATGTCATTCTATTTAAGCCATATCATCAACAGTTGGTAGCCAAAATGCCATGTTAGTACAAGCAGATGCAAGCATCATATATTTAGGATTAAATTGAACACATTGTACTGGTGCAGGATGATCTCCATTAAGAACACAAACTTTGTAACCAGTATCTGCATTCCATACATGAACTCTACCATCTGTTGATCCACTGAACACAAATTGTGAATCTGGACTAAAGCTAGCTTCAATAGGTATTCCTTTATTATTAAGATGACCTGTGAATGTTTGTAATGGAGTCCCATGGAATGCATCTATTAATCTAATAATACTTCCATTTGTTGAAATTAAAATTGTCTTTCCATCACGACTGAACTTTAATCCTGTCCAATCACATTCCTTTTCCTGAGAAAGTTTAAAGTTGGTAAATGGACCTTTATCAAAACTACGTAGATCATATAATTTAATAGATTCAGAGTTAACACCAGCAGCAAAAATAAGGCCTTCAGGGTCATAAGCAGCAACTGGTCTTCCAGAAACATTCATTACACCATGGCAATTTGGTGATCTTAAGTCCCAAAGTCTCAACGATTTATCTAAAGAGCCAGAGAGAAACGTGTCCTCAATAGGACTAATACACAATGAAACTACTTTTTTAGTGTGACCTGGGAAATAGCGAATATACTTATTATCATGAAGACTAAGATAACGAATTGTGTCATCTATTTTTGTGCTACTATGGATAGCTGTATTCTTCGCATGGGTGAAGTGTATCAGATCGACGCCATACTTTTTTGAATTAACAGTACGCATTTGTGTACCTTTTTCGCAGTCATAAATGACGATTTGATCATCTTCTGAACATGATATTAATGTATCGCCGGTTGTTGAAAAGTCAATACTGTTTATGCGGTCCGAGTTTTCACGAAATATTTTTGCTACTTTGAAGCTTCGAACCACATTATCGACAAGCTTCATAGTGAGATGAGGCGCCGCGCGCTAACTTTTTCTTAGATATAAAATGAAGTTCTCTGTTTTGAGCTGTTTTTGTAAATAATGCACACAAGAACTTCTAATATCGGTTTCTCTCTTACCTCACGACGATACCGTGAAGCAAAAATGACTATATAATGTTTTATATAAGTAAAAATTTATAAATGACCATTAGTTCGTTTTTGCTATGATTTTCTATTTTTTACTTTTAGTTTTTAATAATTTTTTAGTTGTATATACTATTTATTATTTGAACATATTGGCATGTTCAGTATAAACGGAAGTAGAAGTTAAAAAAATTCAGCAAAAAGAATGCGTTGATTACATCTGCGCTGTGAAACTTTACACTGATTGGTTATTTTTTACCCACTTGTTTTAAATTTGAATAAAAATAGTTTTAAATAAGAATAGTACAGTATTTGAAAAATACTTAATACAAGTTGAACTGGATATTTTTAATTATTATGATAATAATAGATGTATTCAATGAAATAAAATTTTTTATGATCTCATGAATTATTAAAGTAACATTTAATATTAAGAAAATGTTAAGAAAATATTAAGAAATGCTCATAAGTACCTGTTGTACAATTAGTTCATTCTATAAAGGTGATATATAATGATATATATCAGGCGAGTTCGTTACTTAACATAGTTAATATATAAAGGCATTTCCTTTCTATCAATAAGCAATGTCCACAATTTTTGTTTTATCAATTAAATACGATTGGAATACGCTACACGTCATAGATGAGGTTAAAGCATTATATTACGGTCGTTAATTTTTGAATTTTCAAGAAATATGTGCATTCTTGAGTATGCTGTAAGTACGTGACTGTAGTAAGGATATATGGAAGTTCCTTTTTAGATTCATAAATGCATCTATCGCGAGTTTTAGTTAACCTTTACATTTCTAATTCATTTTTATTAACACGAATATATAATAATTTAATATATTTTGTTTTATATATACATACTTTTTCTTCTTCATCTGGGCTTTTATGCTTTGTGACAAGATATCAAATATTAAGTTCTAATTCAATACATTCAATTAATTTTATAAAGTATTTATCCTAATTCATATCAAAATAATTTATCGTTATTTAATAAGAGATAAAGAATTCCACTTACAAAAAGGTAATTTATAAGCATTCCAAACAAATAAAATATTTTATAAATTAATAAATCATAAATCTATTCTTTGTCTTATAAATAAGCCTTTGCATTGATTAATAATTGTTTTTAGATATTTTTGCAATCCACTAATTTATGTTAGCCAAAAATTGAATAAACTGTAATCGAATTATTATAACGTATTGTTAATATTTTCTTTGGTTATTATAATTAAATATTTATTAATTTAAATTTAGTTAAATATAAATAATAATTATATTATAAAATACATTACGTTAAAACTGGTATAAGGTTAGGATACCCAACCACAAAAAGTTTAACTATATCAAATTTAATGTTATTGTATATTAATTATTACAATTAATGTTATTATCTTTAATATTATTTATTTTCTTAATAACTTTTTTTAATATTACTATAATTAATCAAGCGTTTATTTATATTTTATATTAAATTTTAATGAAGATTTTCTTTATTAATGTGAAGTCTTATAAATGTATGTATCCTTTTATGCATTTTTGTTATATAGTCTTGATAATTTTAATTATTACCAACATATGTAAATAAGTGGCTTGGTTACAATTATCAATTTTTAAGATAAGTTTATTGAAATGTTTCTGCCTTATATTATATATAATTCTAATGCCTCTTATCTCTTATAGCACATGTATATTTTATCTTTTATTGGCTCTCTTTATTTTATTTTATCTCTTTTTCTTCTATGATTACATGAAAATTTTCTAAATTATTTATACTTGTAATATACAGTTATATTACTGATTTCAAGATTGCATGCAGGGTTTTGATGAAAAATTTAATTTAGAAGTAATGCCTGTTTTTTAAAGTTTCAAGCATTTTTTACAGCAATTTGTTCTTCTGTCTAGTTTATTTGTAAAAGTTACACTTAAATATTAGTGAAGTTAAATGAAATTTTGTTTAATTTGTAGTTTGCATCATTATTAATTTTCATAATATGTAATTGAATATTTTTCTATAGGATCTTGTACTATTTTTTTTTGTATATGTTCTGTATATCACAATTTTTTGTAATAAATTTTTATTTTTCATTTCTATACAGATTATATAATGGATGTGTAGTGCCATCCCTTTCATTACCACTCTTGACATTGTTTTCCAATTGTGTTTGTAAACGAAGCAAAGTTAGTAATTAAATAAAACAATGACGTTTATATTCAGGAGTATAAGCTATCCACTTTTAAAGACTTGGTATCATGTACTAAATTAGATTTTAAATTCATTCTAACTAAACTAAAATCGTGACAACTCTTCTTATTAAGAGACATCAGCAGTTAATTAGGGTCATTCAAAGCCATATTTTTTTTACTCCTTATCCAAATTTCTTTTCCATTAGATTTCATTGTAATCTATCCACAAGAGGAGTAAATAGGGAAAATATAGTTATTTGCAAAACGCAAGTATAAATGATTAAGTTTCCCTTACATACAAATAACTAATAAGCCCTTTTCTCTTATAATTACATTTAAATTTATTCATTTATAAGCATCTATAAGAAATCAGTTTTACAATTTCATTTCATTTTTTACGTTTGAAATTATGTAAACGTAAAAATAAACAAATGAATATTATAAAATGATATTTTATACATATTTCTTATACCTTTAAATTTTCCTTCTACCGCGATATATTTAAATTAAACCTATAGTAAGTAAATATTATATAAAATAATTTTTTAGTTAAAATGCAATGTCTATATTATTTAATATCTTATAAGTCAAGAATCTATTTATTCATAGCATCTTAATTTTTCTTTATTTTTATATTAAATTGTTATTATGCATTTGAATTAAATTACAAATATATTTAATAAAAATATGACATTTTAATTGAATGTATCCTGATAACCATTGGTAAAGACAGTAAGTGCAAGTACAGCAGTTAAAACCTGTTTACGATATCAGAAAAATTATAATGATTATTTTAATTTTTTTATTATAACAAATATTAGAATTAAATAATACCGTCATGAAAAACTAAAAGTAATTTATAAATTGGATAGACGGGTTCAATTTAACATCTCATGTCAAGCGGGATTGTTATAAATCTTATACCTAATTATATTCTAAATATGTCTAAATCGAAATTAGACTTTAAATCTAACTAGATATACAAAAACATAATAACTTTGTATTCTTAAACTAATATTTATAAATTTATCTGTTAAAAGTTTTAGTTGTCAAGTAGACATTGCTGAAATAAAATATAATCGACGATAGCCTAGCAATGCAAACAGTAAATATGTTAAATAAAAATTGACAATATTTCCTACATTAATTATTAAGAGTATTTTTTAGATTTTTTCCCTCCTATTTTTCGTCTTCCACAAATTTAAAAATTGTACGATTCTAATACAAGTCAATAATAAAAATTGACAATATTTCCTACATTAATTATTAAGAGTATTTTTTAGATTTTTTCCCTCCTATTTTTCGTCTTCCACAAATTTAAAAATTGTACGATTCTAATACAAGTCAATAATAAAAATTAAAAACATTAAAATCTTGTTTAGTTAAATAAGATTTAAAAAAAGATACGACAAGAATATAGATAAACAAATATATATACATATATATATTTAGTCGTCTTATTTATTTTGAAATTATATTGTAATGATACGTGAGATTGATTTTCTGATATTTAAAATTGTACAAATTTTACATTATCGCAATACTCTTTTTAATGCAGGAACCGAAGAAGGCAAAATGAACTGATAACATTCTGTTATTACATTCATCTATCATTTGTTTTATTAGTTTATTGTAGTATATTTTATATTTTATTTTATATTAACATTAAGTATATTGTGTTTCTAATATCTATAAAAATAAAGCCTTACATAAATTAGAACTCTGCTTATCAATATTGTATCGTAATAAATTAATTTATTTACTTTTGCTTTATTATTAGTTAAAATTAATATTTTAGTACTTCTATTCTAAAATTTTAGTATTTTAGAATAGAATTTTAGAATTTATTTTATTTTAGTTCTAATATTTTAGTAATTCTATTCTATAAAAAGTATTATCACATATTTTCTGTATTTTCCATCAATATTATCAGTTGTATATGGAGAGATATAACTTACCGGCTCATTCTAAATTTCATAAAATCAGTTGTTGATAAATAAATTTTTAATATTATAGTGATAAAAATGAAAAAAAATTAACTTTATATTTGAATTTTAATATATAAAAATTCTTATTATATATTATGTTATTACAATTGCAATTAAAACTAATTTATGTTTTGTTATAAATTAAAACGATTGATTTCTAAAATTCAAATTGTAAATTATAAAAATTCGTAGAAAACTATACTATTTAAATTTAATTAATAAATTATCATTGCTTCTTAATTAATTTTAAATTAAAAATATTTTTTAAATGAAAAATATATGATAAATGAAAAACATACTCTATAAATGTAATTATAGTTGTGATTAATATTTTTTAAATGTTGACGCAATATGTATAATTTGATTATAATTTGAGACAATAAAGGATCAAAGTTTTATTTTTTTTCGATTTTTCATTATTCTCTATTTGAGCCTGTCATGAAATCTTCGACAATTTACCCATCCACTTTGCATATCGTTCTTTGTTATTTTTGTTTCTATTTCAGATAACTTAAGAATGAACATAAAGTTTTAATCTCAGTGCTCGATAAATGTCACTCGTATCTTTCTTTTTCTAAGTAAATAATTATTTTAGTAAAGTGTATATTCGAGGATCTTAACGTACAGAAAACAAATGAATTTTTTAGTTATAATTCTAATCTTCATTATAAGAAATTGAAGATAATGCATAGGGGTGGGAAGAAAATATAGTAGCTATTCATTGTTACAATGCGATGAGTGAAAAGTTTAAGTTTGTCGCAGCTTATCAACTTTCTTTGAGTGTTGTATTATTAAAGAGACTTTCCTAGCTGCCCTTGCAAATCTACGCCAGACAAACTCAATGCACCCTTGGGTATTTACTAGTAGCAATACTAACCTTTGTTTCTCTTTTACTTTTGTTATATATATTTTTCTTCTTGCACTTAGCCTCTTTCACAGCTTCCAAGTTACTCACAACATACTTCTCTATTTAGTCTCTGTTGTTGCCATAGAACCGCTTCGCTGAAAAAGTTAGTCCAAGTTTGCCCTTTACCAAAGTAAAGCGAATAGAGTACCATAACATTTAAAGTTTCTTAAATGCCATTAGCATATTTATTTGATCCTCAGAATACGTTATTTACGCAACGTCGAACACCGTAGATCGATTTTCCAAATAACGTATTTCTTAAATTCTAAGCGGGTTTAAATATTTACATATTATATACTGCAACGATTAAATAAAGTTAATATTAATAGCTTTAATGCTATACACAAATTAATGTTTTTATATCGTAAATGATTGTTTCTTTATAACTCTTAAAATTATTTTTGTTTAAATAATATAATTTTAATTGTGACTTATTAGTTTAATATGATGTATTTAAATTTTTTTTAATATTTATTGGACTTATTAAGTAATAATTATTTATAAGAAGTGATTACTTAAAATTTAATAACTATATTATAATTAATCGAAACATTTTATATGAATTGTAATTTTAATTTTTAAGTAAATTTCAATTTTATATTTTTATGTATTTCATGTGAATTTAAATTTAATTATATTGTTCCTTAAAAAATTCTATTAACAAATCGTTATATGACAATAAATATATTATACATATTAATAAAGTATTATGAATAATTTTTTTGACATTTTATGAATAATTATAAATAATATTGTCAATTGTTAATAAATATGATGAAAAATATCAATAAATGTGTTAAGATTTTATTTTATAAAGTATCTTTAGTATTATTTATTATTTTTATTTAATGTGTATTGTTTTATATTTTAAAATAGATGAAAATGTTTTCGTTTATAATTATTTATAAGTCTTTATAGTTAATGATATAAATAATTTTAGAACTGCTGTCACATTTTTCTGAAGCCTATTGTTTTGAACTGTCTGAATTGTAATTGTTAACTAAAATGTTTATTTGTTATTATTTTACTTTATTTTTAAACACACTTTCTGTTTTTATTTTATATACGTTAATTTTAAATACGCTTTTTGTACAATGTGGTTATTCAAACACTTTGTATGCACATTATTTATTTAAAATTATGAAATATAAAAATACCGAAATGTTACATATATATATATATATATATATATATATATTTATATACAGAAATGAAAAAGAATAATATTTGTATAAATAAAACGAAATATAAATAAATATTGTATAGAAAAAATATGTATAAACTTTGAAATTTATTTACATTAAGTGTTTAATATTGCAATAATTTGTCATATAAATAAAAAATGTATAATTTTTTCCCTAAAATTGTTATACAAAACTCGTTAATTTATATCTTCATTACATACACTCCACATTAAAGAAGATTTTATTTATTTAAGTACAATTAAGAGAAATACCATCATTACAAATATACTTAATAACTGATACAATTTATTTAATATATATATATAAATTTGACATTTTAAATAAATTCAAATTTTAATATTATATTAAAGTTTAATAATGAAATTACTTTCAATAATGAAAATATATTAAATTACTAAAAATAATTTTTATAAATTTTATCTATTCTTACTATAAAAACATGAAAAATTTTTTAATTGAATAATTCTTTAATTATATTTAAGTTAAATTATATATTATATTTAATTATACATTTAAATATAATTATATTTAACTTAAATTTAAGAATAATATTTATTATTTATAAATATTACATTATCTTTAAGTATCAAAGGATACATGAATATATATATAATGATGAAATAATTAAAATGATTTTTCATAAATTTATAGAATGTTTTAATAAATGTTTAAGAATTAAATTTGCTCGTCGTTGACGAAACAAACTTTAGGGATAACTTAATAAATATTTTGTTAATATAAAATCATGTACGTATACGTATATATATATATAATACCTAAATATATTCTATTATTTTATTAAATTTTTTTGTTAAATAATATATAAATCATAGCAGTTAATTAATTAATTTATCTGTTATAATTTGTATCCTTCAAATGCGACTATTTCATCAATATCATAAAATAAATAATTGTAAATATTTAAATTTTCTCTTCTCCAGTATACATAACTGCTAATTTCGATAAGTTAAATATTTTTTCAAATTATTTACCCAATCCTCTTCATTTCCAATAGCACACTCTTAGCTTCACCAGACCGTATATCATTCCTGTGTCGCATTTTTAATTCTTGTGAATGGTGATTTTTATTAAAAGAAGTTTGTTGTGAAGTTTGCCATGCTTGCATACAAGAAAGCATGTTTGACAATGTTGCCGCGTTCACATCTTGCCGTTTGCAAATTTCAATAAAAATAGATATATATATTTTACTATATTTGATACTTTACGTTTTTATATTTATATACAGATGTCCTAATATTATTATCACATGTGTACATACCAAGGATATAATTATATATAATAATCACATCTATTGTTATATTCTTTTGTATTACATTTTTATTCTGTATTATTTAATGTAAATCAGTGGAATTTTCGTTATTAATTTTTATTTATTTTTTGTTATATTATCTTTTCTTTATATATTTTTTCATGTTAAACTTACAAGCTGCATTGTTTTATTATACATTTATAATTTCTTATCAATCGTATTCACTGACTTTGTAATTTTTGCAAAATACCTAAATAAATATTACATAATGTTCACGTGACTTATACAATAATTAAAATATTATCATTGAGATAGATGTATACTCGTATATAGTAGTCTTATTAATTAAATTTATTATTTTTTCCACATATACGTATTGTTTTTACGAATTATTAAGTATCATTTTAGCTCATAATTTGTATTATTATTTTTAAGACAGATATTAATTTTTTATTTATATATTATTTTTATATAATTTGCTTACTCATTTAATTTACTTATGGTATATAATATAACAATTCAATATATTTCATTGGTTAATATTAATATTATTTATTTTAATTACATTATTAAATATTTCTATAGAAATATTGTAAATGCAGTAAATTTTTTATTAATATAAATATTAATACTATTAGAAATTTTTTAATTTCATTTTTATATAATTTTTGAATTTTTTTTTAAATTTAAAACCGTATAAAATGTTATTTTGATAAATCATTATTATTTATTAATAACTTAATTATATTATATAGTATATGCAATTATTTGATTACGTTTCTATATTATAATTTTATTTTAATCAGTTGGGTTATTGTTACATTAGTCAAAAATGTTTTTATTCTTTTATTTTTTGTTCAAAAGATACGAAAAGTTGTAATGACTATTCTAGTTACGCTACGTTATAAACGAATACGTTATTTTATAATTTCATAAAAATGTATAAAGAATAATAAGAAAATTTAATTTTTTAATTTATTAATTTGAATTTTTAAAATAAATAAGTTATTTTTTATTTCTTATTTTGTAATTATGATAATAATAATTTTAATATTCATAAAATATAATCTGAATAATATTATTATTATAGTTAATTTATCTAATATTAAGTATGAAGTATATTTATCCAAATTAAGTAAATTTTATTATGTTTTCAGGTAGAGTTTCCTTTCGCAAGTCTGTTTTTATTATATGTATTTTATTATATTTTGAGAAAATACAAAAAAAATTTTTGCTTAACTATTGATATATTTAAAAATACATTTTTCAAAATTTTTAGGAATATATCTTGAAATAATAGTTTTGAATTTTAAAAAGACGTTGAATATATCACAGTTAATCGGAGGTATTTACACAAGTTGAAATTTTAATAGGATTTTATTATTTTAATAAACCCTCTAAAAGTTATAGAGTAGATTCCTTTTTATAAGTACTTATTAGAGATACATAACATGTCATAATTACTACGTGAAAATAATAATATTTATAATAGTAGAAATAGACATAATTTTTTTAATTTCAACTTATTTTGTGTTTCATTTTTCAGAAAAATATAAAAAAAAAACATAATTTTAAAATATGTAATACAATGAATTACATTTGTTTTATGATTGTATAGGATATAAAGAATAGATGCAAACATTAAAGTAGATGAATTGATTCCATGCTATAAATAATAACATAAGTAATAGAATTTGTTATTATTAGCTTATTAATTCTACTAAAATTTAAAAAATTAAAAATTAATTATGAAAGGATTAATATATACATTATTTTCTAAATTAAAGAAGAATTAAAGCTGAATATATGTGAATTTGAGTAAAAAATTAAATTCAGAAATTATTTAAAACTTGCTCTTATATTTTCAAAATAGCGGCATAAGCAAATATCAGTCTTAATGAAAAACGAATAAACTAAGTAAAAACATGAATCAATATATACATAAAAAGATAGTTGTAAGGTATAGATATATTTTTTAATACGTTTGAATAAAATAGGTTGAAGATAAATGCTTTTTAATATTCGCTAATAGTAATGTATTGATGTTTATTTACAAATAATTAAATATAAAAAAATAAGATTTTATTTAATTGTTCGCTTCATTTTATTTCTAGATTAAATTTCAACACGAGTAAAATGAGCCTTAAATTGTATTCGAAAAATGTCGGGCATAAAGTTTTATAGTTTTTATCAAATTTGATACACAATCAATCGTTTTAGAAAATTTCGTTCCTCAACGTTCATGATTTTCTTTTCTTTACGATAATTACGCTTTCAATATTTTTATTTTGTATCTCATAACAGGCTTGAACATATTTAATCAGTAAATAAATTAATTATAAAGGAAATATTATGTATTACATATTATTTATAAATTTTTAATGTATGTAAATATAGTTATTCATAAATAATTGATGAATAAAATTTATTTACCATATTTATCTTTTAAGAAATATTGTAATAGAATATATTCATTATACTTCATTAAGTTTGTATAATTGAATAACTCTTACAATTTGTTTTTTTTTACAGTAGTATGTTCTAAAATAGTCAAAATATAAAAATGTGAAATCATTATAATTATATAATATATCAATGATATGACAATATTAAATTAAAAAGATAATAATGATATATCAGTGAGGTACTACGTGTGCTATAAAAAGTTTTCGTTTTAGAAGGTTTCCAGTTATTTTTTTGATATTAGTGTTCTTGAGTTTCAACATGCAAAAGAAATAAACTGAATCATAACTACTTTCAGATAGGAAAATTAAGATTTTTTATTAAATTCTTAAAATATATTGTAAGATATTGATTTTAAAATTATTTGCGTAGATCAATAATAGTAATTTTTAAAAACTGTTATTAAAATTTAAACATTAAAAAATGAGATTTGACGTTATAGATCAAAATATAAATCATTTTTTAATTTAAATTTAGACCAGCTTCCTTTAAAGAAATTACTTTACAGATTAAATACGTATATCTATTTTATTTATACGAATGATGTAGTCGAATTAACATAAGTATATCGGAGACTAGAAAACGGTGAATAGCATTGTGAAACCTTTATTAAAAACACACTTAAATAGCCGTTACTAAAGCTTAGCTAAGTTTAATTCTTATATACTTTTTGTTTGTATAGTAACTTTACTTATCCTTATATCTTTAATATCTCATATTCTTTTAAGTATAAATATGAAGAAAGAATTCGAGTTATTCGTAAATATATAGTGAATATAGGCGGAATGAGATTCGTAGTTATTTTTTACCATTGTAGCGAGTGAGAGAACTAGTATGTTTATCTGTTTTCACTTGAAGAGAGAGAATGAAGAAAAGCGCTAGGAGACCAGTATTCTATTGGCCAGTTAAGCTTTTGCCTGGACCAATCAATGACTTGCTTGATAAAACCGCCATATGTTCTGTTCCGCCCCTTCAAGATGCGTTTTTATATCTACTTTTTTATGTATATATAGCCATTTAACTTATATATTAGTAGAAAATATCCGAATAGAAAAAGATTGTCATTTATGTACTTACGATAATAATTTTTTTCTCAGGAAGTCTCATTTTAACATACTGATTGGATAATATGTGTATGTATATATTAATTAATTTAAGTTTATTTATTTTATAAAATATTTCTTATTTATATAAAATAAAAATATATATCATGAAATACATGTTTTTTCAAAAGAATTATTGTTATAGATTATGTGAATAAATTTTATTATTTTTAATTTATTTATTTTAACTAATATATTAATTAATGGCATATTGTGTATAAATATTATTTATTATAATATAATATAATATAATATAATATAATATAATATAATATAATATAATATAATATAATATAATATAATATAATATAATATATAATATATATAATATAATATATAATAATATAATATAATATAATATAATATAATATAATATAATATAATATAATATAATGATAGATCATTATTTTTAACAAAATTAAATTAATTTAATATAAAAAATGAAAGTTTAAAAATTAGAAAAAGAATTAAATGTACTCGTCACATTTTTATTTTACTTAAACGTATAAATTGTAAATAAAATTTATTAGTCTTTTCTGTAATGTACAGATTTTTTAATACAATTCTTAAATTAATTAAGTATTCATTATTATAATTTGTTAGAATATTTTGAGCTCATTGTTATATGTCATAAGATCTTTGTATTAAAATTATTTGAGTAAACTGTTTTATAATTCTAATATATTAATTATAAGAGTAAATTTCTGTATTCCGTAAATAAAAATTTATGTTAATTTCTAAAGTAATGAAATAATCTTTAGAATTATTATAAAGAATATTTTTAATACAGATAAATTGAAAACCATATATTTTAACTTTACATAAAACGATAAATTGAAAGAAAGTAATAATTTTTATTCATGATTAATAAATTTTATTTTTAAATTGTACGTTACTTTGGTAATCATTTAGCAACTTCAATGAATGGAAAATATAATGAATTTATTAATATCATGTATTATATAATTAAGTTAATTATCTTGACGTAAAATTAATAAGTATAAGTTTAATAATGATTTAAATTGTCGATTCTTATGTTCTGCAATATTATTATAATTTAATTTTTTTTCTTTTCTAACATCTAATTGTAATAAATTTCTTTCATCAGTGTAATTTGGATGTATTATATATTGATTATATATTGATAAATAATATATTGATTTTAATATAATATAATAGAGAATTATGTCACAATTTTAAATAATACATGATTGAATTAAAAATATATTTTATGATTAAATTTAAAATTAATCAATTAAATATATTTTTTAATAATATTTTATAATAGGAATCATTACTTTTGTTTTATTATTTAGATAAATAATTTTATTGGAAATAAGATTAAGGACGCATGGATAAAAAAGTAAAATAATTAATGTTATTACAATCATAATTAATAATATAATATTTATTTTATTTTTAAAAATATATAAATTTTTATTTAAGTCTATTTCTCTTAAATAAATAAGTTTATATAAAAATTTAGTAATGATTATTTTTGTAGTAATAAGATCTTGAATTATTTATAAATTTATTTAAATGTTTATACAAAAATAATCATAAGCAATATGTTTGTGAATAAATATAAATTTTAATCAAATTTCTTAACTTATTTGAAAATAATAAAAATTATGAACATTTTGTATTATAAATAGCAAAAGGTTTACAAATTTCATAGAAGACATTTATTTGTGGAAAAAAAATAATATGTAATCCTTCAAGACAGTATAAATTGAATGTTAATTTTATTCCAGATTATAGTACTTAATCGCCCGAGCTCTGTTTCTTTACTATTCTCATCTTATCATTTTTTTACGCTGTGCGTTATTTTATTACGTACATCTAGATTTGGATTGAACGATATTGTCTTTATGCAATCAATTTTCTAGTTTAGAAAATATAAGTGAATTGATTTTCATTTTTATCTACTGCGGGAAATTAAAGAATATTTTGCTAATAATTAAAACACGCATTTTGTTGTTATTTCTTTTTATGCAATGACATTATTCTTTTTAAATTTTCTACGATAAATACAAGAAGGGTTACAAAAAGAATTCATATTTCGGTAAGTCATTGTAATTATATATATTTACAATTATATTAATTTGGAACTATATATAATTAACTAAAAAGTATTTTTTTAACTATTTATTAACATTTTTATACTCTCTTTTATTAAATAACTATCTTAAAATAAAAATAAAATATAAATCGGATAATAAATGTGTAGAGAAAAGATTAGAATTTTACATTTTTTTGATGACTTTTTTACTGTTTTAAAAATAAAAACAAATTGATTAATAACCACGTTTTTTTTTAAATTGTTGTTTTTTTAAATTGAACATATTATTGATGTTAAGTTATGTAAATTTAAGTCTATATCTTTATTCAATTATTTGTTTAATTAAGAAGGATCCAAATATTTAATAATCCATGTGTAATCGTGATCGTATTTATTTGGCTGCTTATCATCATTGAAATATCTGTTATTTATTAAATTTCATCTTCACTACTCTTATTTGATCTTCGGTAATAAAAGGTGTATTTAAAACGTCTCTGGTGTTATGTTAATAATGTATTGAATACTATTTTTGTGTAAAAATGTCGATAGTATTAAGTTCAGAATATTTTTTAGTATTTCATAAATAGATAAATATTTAATATTGCAATTTTAGCGCTTGCTACATACATACTCTTTCCACAAAAAATTCAATCTAATACCTATGAGTTTTTTAAGATACAGAAACTGAAACATTATTTGAAACTACGATGAAACGATAAACCACTATCAATATTAACTGGTCGTTTATTGTAATGTGTATTTGTTTACAGATGAAAATTTAAACTACCACTTTTTATGTGTATAATAAGAGTATTGTTCAAACATTACAAGATTACAGGTGTTACACATGCTTTAAATTTTGAGAATTTAAAACATTTTAATAGCAAGAGAATATATATATATTATGATACTATTCTAATTTGAAAATTACGTCAGTATTATTGAAATAATCCTGTTTATTTATGTTTTCATGTAGAAGATTAATATTATTCAAAACTTGATCATATTTTGGTCTTTGGTCATATTTTTCTGTATATGTATTCAATACGTAAATTTTATTGTTCTTCGCATATTTTTCATTTGCATAAGAAAAGAAACGCTTTCTTTGAAAAAAGCGTGATGATTTTTTAAAATTATAAGTGAATCAAATTTCTGCTAAACATAAAAAGCAATATCTGTAGTCTAGCTATCTGTAGATAAGATATGTTATTCTGCATGTCATTAATTTATTGTTCTTTAAAAATAATTAAATGTTTTTCAAATTATATTGTCATGTATCTTCATAATTAATTTTAACTATACTGTTCTTATTTAATTATTATAAAATTTTTGTTGATTGTATAATATAAATAGTTTTTTTTTATCCAAATATTGTAATTTGATCTTTGTCGGACATAAAGCTACATGTAGGTAAAAATAAAAATGTTTGTTTATTTCGGATACCAAATATTTATTATTATAGTAGTTTACTTTTAGATTACTTTTAAATTTGAATGCCAATTTTTCTAATTCAAAAAAAATTAATTTCAATAAAAGCAGTGTTTTTCCATAAGTTTGAGAACGATTTATACATATATGAACAGAAAAAATTATTTACTAAATTTTTAATGCTTAAAGGTTATAAAAATCTGTTTTCTATGTTTACTAAGTTTATGAGAATATAATATTCATAAATATATGAGTATTCCAAATTCAGATGCAAGTATATTATACAATAGTATTAAAATCAAATTTATTTAAGCTTATTTATTTATTTTTAAACTTTCTATCCGTTTCAAACCAGTATTACGTTGTTATTTACAACAAAGAGTAACATTCTAAATATTTTAAAATAGTATTATTAAATTTATTATTATTTCTATTATACTTAAATCGTTAATAAATAACAGGTATTATTAAATAAAAATAACATTCATTTTTAAAGTACTACACCTATTAAATAATTATAAATCATATAATTATTTAATAATATAAAATATATAATTATATCAAATTTTATATGTAAACATATAAAATTAGTAATTCATGTATATTTTATTTATTTTTCTTATAAAAAATTATTAAAAATATTTGAAAAGATGGATTAAGATTTCGATGGATTTAGTTTATTTTGAAATTTATATCTTATTATAGAGATCTACAACAGCTAAATATAAAGAATAATTCTATGAATATGGCTGGAGATTGTGATTGTCCTGGAAGATTCTGGATACAAATACATTTCTTTTTAGTATTTTTATAATCGTATATATGCGATAAATAAAAATAAATAATATTTTTAAAAAAATATTGCGCAAAAGAGAAAATTATGTTAGGTTATTTTAATTATACTAATTATGTAAATTATGTTTTATACATATTTATATATGTAAATTACGTTTTATACATATTTATATATGTAAATTACGTTTTATACATATTTATATATGTAAATTACGTTATATACATATTTATATATGTAAATTACGTTTTATACATATTTTTATATATTTTTTTATATAAGTAATGAGCGATTGAATATGCTACAAAAAGCATAAGAGCCGTAAAAAGTCAATTCTAATCCTTTAGATAAATGTTTCGATTTCTGAACTTTTTAGTTATATTTGAGTTATTTAAGTTGTTTAGTTATGTTTTTAGTTATTTTAGTAATAACTAGATGAAACATAAGTCTATTAAAGTTGTTGGTAAAACAATTACTATTGTGCAAGATCAACTGATTTTTTTGCATGTACATTAAATATGTGCAGCATTTTTTTAAAAAATTATAGACATAAGAAATTCATTTTTAAAATTAAAAAATATGAAAAAGTATTTAAATATAAAGTAAAGCATTTAAAAAATAACTATACAGAGTCCAAGTGTTATCAATTATAAGATTATTAATTAGCCATAGCCAAAACGCACTTGTTTTATAATTTTTTTTTCATTTTTTATTCCATGTTTTAAATTTTAAATTTTCACACAAATTTAGTAATTTTATCAAACTGATTAACATTAACGTCATTTTTTCTCTTGTAGAAATTAATTTAAAGATCCATTTCAAATTTTAACACAATGCTTGAACTATTAAATTTTGATATAGTGATAAATATTTTCAAATAAAATTTAATGTACTATTAAATATTTTAAAAAATGGTACAATTTAAATAAAAACAGCTAGTACAATTAATTGTTAGGGAACTAACAATTATCTCAAATTTTTTTTTGAGTTATAATGAATACTTATGCAGATTTAAATATAAATATAATAAATAACAATATATATTAAAGTTTTTACTTTATTATATTCATAATTATTGCATTTATTTAATAATTACATATATTTTTTGATATCCAAAATTAATATTTTCTTACCTTTTTCATTTTAAGATTAACTTATTTTTTATTATTTAGTATTAAGATATTCAAGTACATTGTAAAAAATATATAACTCAAAATTACATAAATTAATATTTATAGAAAATAATAAATGTCACATATACAATTACTTTTAATTATATTAAAATGTTATTAATTTCACAAAACAAAATTTTATCTATAAATCTGTTTATAATAGCAATAAAATATTAATTTTGGATGCCATAAAAATATATGTAATTACTAAATAAATGTAATAATTTTAACCATTTTAATATATTATAATATTCGTATCATATTTTATAAGTTTTGGTTAGTATATCTTGACTTGTATTTGTAATAAACTTAAAATACAAGTTCTTCATAAATTATTTTCAAGTAAATGAAATACCTTTTATAAATTCAGTGTCATTTTTGTGATTATTAAAATACTAGTTTCAATTTTTAGTTGTTGATTTTGGAATACAAATACGTTCCTCAGTTGAGGACATAAGAATTCTGGTTTTCTTGAATCCATTGAGTAAAACTTTCTCCTTTCCTTTTCTTTAACTTATTTTATATATTCTCTTTTTCTTTCTGTCTGTCTTTCACTCTCATCTTATAGTTTTCATTATCTTTGCTTTATACTGTCATTCTTTTACTGTATTGCTTTTTAGCTGTAAAAGACATGTATATTTTTTTCGCGGTGAAAACGAAGTCAGCTTCGGGTATGTTGAAATGCTTCTTGTGTAAGTAAAAATCTAAAGTAACTACCGAGATCTAAGTTTTAATTAGTTTATCTTGGCTGCGTGACTATTGAATATTTATAAGAGCGCTTGCGAATTTCAAGAAGTTAAAAGTTGAAGTGGGAGGATGAAAAAGAAAGAGAATGATGAAAAGGAGCATACTAAAGAGTTAAAAAAAAATCGAGATTTGATGTTACGGTGAATAGAGACGAACATATACTGAAATGGGCAATCAAAGCGAATCGAGTGATATTGAAAGCAAAGTGTTTGATATTGGAAAAAACTGAATTAAAAAAGTATTTAGATATTTTTTATTTGAAAACAAATTTAGAAACTTTAAATATTTAATTTTAATTATTCAAAATGTAGTTAAATTTCAAGGCAGATTTATTTATTACATAAATAAATAAAAGTCTACACGGGAAATATATTTTTCTTTTAAATTTGTAAAATAATCATAAAAAAGAGAAAAATATTGAAAAAAATAAATTGCTTTTCAAGAATCAAGAGAAAATTAATTTCAGAAAAAAGGTTTAAAAAAAATTAATTTAATTATTTTATAAGCGCATGCATAAAAAATTAGAACGTGTTTATAAGCTGTAGTATATTGAATCTACTAAGTATATTTTTCAAATTTAACGTTACCGAAGCATAAAAATTACTCGCTGACTCGCGCAAATATTCGCCTCACTTAGAAAATAACAGAGGGACTAAATAAGCGTACGCTCACAAAATCAACCATCTGAAAACGTTTGTTTTTTCAGGTGAATCAATTCTCACGATGTGCTTCCTATCTCTTTTTCCCCCTTTCTTTTTTATTCTCTTTTATTGATTAATTTTCATCAATTCTCTCTCATTTTACTATTCATAATTTTTATATTAATTATGATTAACGATCCCATCTACATAAAATACTCAAATGACAAAACTTTTGTTTTATATTTAAAAATGCTTTAATCCACTATTTTTAGATTTTACTTTTTATAAATTTAATCATAAACTTGTTATTAATAATAAACAATTTGTTATATCATTACAACTATAATATTAATTATTATACTAACTTTGAAATTGGAAGATATTTTAATAAGATTTTATTTTATTAATAATTCAAATAAATAACTAATAATCAGTCACTAATCTTTCAAATTTTTATTTTTAAAACTTTAAACTTTTATATTTTAAAATTTTTCATGGTATCAAGAAATGTTAGTTTCTTTTTATACTAGCAGAATATTATTTTATTATTAATAATCAAGTGTTAATATTTTCATGATTAATTTCAAAATATTGCAATTATTTATTTATATAAAGAAAAATAAAACGAGTTGCTTATAAATGTAGAAGGTATAATCAAGATTTGTAATTAGGCACAGTTATCATTCGCAAATAAATTATGAAAAATATTACCAAATCAATTCTAGCAAATAAAATTGTAAATAAAAAAATATTAAACTTCATCAATTTATTTATTCTATATATCACTCATTGAAATGTTCATTAATAGCTACTTCTTTATATATATTTGAAATGTAGTAGTAAAATAATGCTTTTAAATTAATCTGTAATTAAGAAGTAATTGATGTAAGCCAATTTTGTAAGAAAGGCATTTTGTCGAATGCTTTACATTTTAATATTATAATTATCACTTACTTAAATTTTTATTAGATTAGTAAATTTTTTCATATGTTTGTAATCATTTAAATGAAACACAAGAATATCGGTAAAAATTTTTACTACACAATCTTTTTATTAATTTATTATAAGAAACCAATCATTAAATGCTTGATATGTATAAACAGGCCAGTTTTAATCTGTTTTTTTTTTTAATTTATTACTATTTAGTTATACCAATATTATCATTACAGATTAATATTGCGCGAGGAAGGTTTTGGAAGAGGGCAACATGTTAGATGATTTTGATTACTTCGTGAAAGGAAAAAAAAAAATAAAAAAGTATGCAAAAAAGTAAAAACTATTCTAGTGTGATTTCACCGTTGACCTCTGAAATGAAAACCCTCGTATTTAAAAATATGAATATTGAAAATTATAAAGGGAAAAGAAGTAAGAAATTTTCTATCTGCGGACGAATTTCAGTATTGCTGTAATAGTCAAAAAAACATTAGAATTAAAAATTATATCTCATAAAAAATACTAAAATATAAAATTATATTTTATGAAAAATATTAAATTATAAAATTTTATTATATTTAGGATTATTATAAATGCTATACTATTTTATAAATTAAGGTTATTTGTAACTTAACAATATTAATTATTTTTTAAATGTTTCTCGCGAGTGATGTTTGAGACTTGGTTTGAACTTGAGTTCATTTGGGGAAAGTTTCTACATTCCTCTAAAAGTGAACGCAGCTAGGCTCCTGCTAAACTAATCAAGATTGGCTTACGAGGTGAATCCTGATAGCGAATGTACTTATTGGTGGGGGAAAGAACGCGCTCATAGAACAATAAAAATTATAAAATTTTAATAAAAAAATTTGCAAATATGAAATATCCGAAAAGATAATCTCTTTTCTCATACCTTAAACCAATTAAAATTATTCTTATAATATGTTCAGGCGTTACCTAAAATAAATCAAAACAATAAACGTAATTTCAACAAAATACAAGGTCATTCTTTAAGATATGATATAAATAGAGCTGAAAGTCACTCTGAAGGACAGTTGTTATTCTCTTTTCAATAATGTAAAACCTTTAACTATTTGTACATTAAATAAATTTTAAATAAAAATTACAAGTCTAAAATATTATTCATTTCTAAAATATATAATGAAGTCACGACTCATAAGATTGACGCATGCATAGTTTGTGAATACTGAAAAAAAAGATAAAAGTATTACGCGCACGAACACAACAAATGAATGTAAAATAAAGCCGAAATTTATTGTAACGGGGACGTCTCGGAAGAATCTTAAAACGCAAATGACCGTATATTATATAAACATATTTTTGTAACCCAAATTGTTTTGTACAAAATATATAAAACATTTAACTAGCCTTCACAAGAATATTCAGGAACAATTACTAATATTAAATATACTAAATTATTGAAAATTACCTATACCAAAACGATCAATATAAAATCAATAAGGAGAAGATTAAATTGTAATATAAATATCTTTATAATATTTTATACATTATCATTTATTAATTTAAAAAAATTAAATTAAATTTTTGCAGAAAAAGAAGGTAACATTTTTTTTTATACAAATTGGAAGTCAATAATTATATTAATATTTTTTATTTCATATTCAAGTAGTTTAAGTTCAGTAATTTATAATAATTAATAATAATTTTCACATATAAATAAAATAGTAAACGTAAAATTATAGATTATAAATTTATAAACAATATTATAAATATTATAAAATCAAATAAAAAATAAAGAATTATTTAATAAATTATTACTGTTGTCATATTGTGTTAATGTGAATTATATTATTTTATTTATTACAAATAATATATAATTATAAAATAGGTTATACAAATTTATTTTAATTTATAAATTAGGTAAACTAAAAATATATTAATGTAAAAATTATTTATCAACAGCTGTAAAATTAGTATAATATATAATTGGTTATATTTATTATATTTATTAAAATATTTTGTACATATCTTTCATACATATCTTTTATTCATTAGAATAAAAAAATTTATATAATTCAAATATTGTATGTAATAGTACTGTTTATTAGTACAGAAATTATTATATTTTTCACAATAAAAAATTGTTTTAATTCAACAAATTTATATGGTTTATTGAAGTCAGCGGAAAATAAAAAAATCATTTATTCATTTTTAATATACAATATTTATTCAAAAGTTTTAAGTAATCATCTATTTATATTTATTCTCATAAAATAAAATTTTTTAATTATGTATCGAAACTATTAATTTTTATATTAATAGTAATTATTTTTCTTATAGAAAATTTTTATATTTACATACAACTAGAATAATATTATTATTGTAGGATAGTAATATTAAAAATATTTGCTATATCTTTACAATGTATATGTAAATTATTCATTTATTACTTTATGTATGGTTCTTTATAAATAAATGTTATATATATTTGAAATTAATGTAATTTTTAAAACTTATATATAAAATTATCTCTGTAAAATTAAATCAAAATATTTTCAGCTTTATACGAAATCACAAAGCACTAAATCAAATACAACCATTGAGCTTCTAATCAGGATAAAATAACTACTCGAATCAGTAGATGATTTATCCTACTATGTAAAAGATGTACAATAAAAAATTGTAAATGCATAAGGAATAGAAGCCTTGTCAGTGAGACCTGAATCAAGCCCTAATACTTTCAGCATTCAGTCTTTATCTAAAGCCGACTACAGGCACATGAATATTAAGCAAGAGTAATCGCACGCAATGTAAGGGAATATGCTGACAGAAATTGAAGCTATCAACAATGAAACCAAGAACAACATCTTAAAAACACATCAATAGAGCCAATGGTCAAACTAATACAAGAATTTAGGGACGATCTTAATAGGCTTGGACGACTTTATCACAATTCTCGAAGAGTTTTGAAAATTTGTGTACCGAAATACCAAACTGTCAATTAATTTATAACCAAAAATACTCGATAAAGTTCATTTTACATATTTTGATAAATTTGAGACAGTAGGGGAGCTTTCAATACGTATGATTTTAGAAGAACGATATTATATATTGTAGATTGTAGAGTGGAAATTAAAGAAGGAAAGTGTTCGTGTATCAAAATATCGTTGTTTAAAAACGATATGATTATACACGCATTTATACATGCCGATTTAGCGAGTTGAGCTTTTGTTCTTTTTCACAAAATAAATTAAATAAAAGTTTTAATTTTTAATTATGATTTATTCAATTTACGTGGATCAATTAATAGTGACTTATAATTAATACGAGTTTATTTTATATAATTAATGTGAGAGCAAGTACAGCGATAATTTGACACTAGAAAATAAATAAAGCTATTTTATACATAAATAAAGTATAACCGATTTTTACCTTTATGACAAGGATAACTTTTATATTACATTTAAAATCGACGTTATTATTATTAATTCTGCAGGGGAATGACCTTACAGACGTCCGCCCACCTTCACAGTTATTGTAAAGCAGATAAATTTCCTGGAATCGGGCATGCGCTATTTCTCTAGAATTCACTAGATTCAGAAATTAAGAAATCCGTTATATTATAATATTATTTAATATAGTTTAGGCTTTGCCTAAACAGCAAGTTAAATTTGAAATTTAACTGCATGAATTTGAAATGACTTGCAGATACAGCTCGAGAAAGACTGTAGACCATGAAGAGGCTTAAAGGTTAATTTGGACAAGCATAAGAAAAATTTACGACACAATGACGTGAAAAATAAAAATAAAAAATATAGCACTTTCATCATATCTCCGATGGTTACAAAAACAGTTCGAGTTAAAGATTTCAACCTCTAACAGGTAAAATTTGGATAATGGGTGCTGATAAGCGGAATATTTCCGGAAACCAAAATTTTAATAATAAAAGAGATCGAGTAAATACAAATCAAAAGTCAGATACATTAAGTTACTATTGATACAAGAAAAAGAGGTATTTCATAAAATATTTCTGTCTGGAATATAATAATTTGATGAAGGAGAGGAAAATTCTTATCAGAAGGTAATCTCAATAGCTCTGCTGATAGAGAAAATATTAGGTCAATTGTGTTGTAAAATTTATATAAATAATATGAAAAAAGATACAATTAAAATTAAAATTAATGAAGACACAACTTTATATAGATATGAGCGTAAAATTTTCTAAAAATTAAAAGAAGTTTACTAAAAAACAAAGAAAATTTTAGTAAAAGTATTATATTGGCAATATCAAATATAATGTTCGAGGGCTACAAATATCGGAATCAGTAATAAAATTAAACGTCATTATGTGTATTTTATATATAAATTAGAAATAGTATAATGGAGCGTGATAAGGTAATATAAAGATGTGATTTATGTTTGATATTATATCAAACTCGACGGTAAACAAATTTCATTGATAATTGATTTCACCGAAATCTAAATATATAATAAGAAGTAATAAGAAGTCTGATTAAATAAAATACGAGAAGTGCCACCGAGAAAGTAAGAGTGTTTAAAGAGATAGACAATGATGAATGTATAAATCCATAAATAATTATAAGGCTGATATAAAAATACAAATAAAATCAAATGAAGTTCTCAAATATACGAATAATTATGAAATTAAACATGATATAAAATAAGATAATATAAGTGTAACTACAAACACTCAAACAAAATACAATGCAGAGTAGCCTAACAAAAATGAAATTATAAATACATAAACAGAATACAATATGAACTAAGGATGAGACAATGTAAGAAGCTGGATTCGAAATTTAATATCGAATTCTTGATCCCGAAATCGATATAATATACAGGAGACACAACACTAATGCAAACGCAAATACAGTTGTACGAAATAATAATACAAAAAACTAGAAAAATCCAAAAAAACTCGGACAAAAATATATAATTTCACGGATGAACCAAGAGAAAATAGCGGAGGAACAGCGGAGGAACAGCGAAGGAACAGCGGATTGTGAGCTTCAAAGTAGCAAAAAATAACCGGATACAAAGTTTACCAAAAGAAATTGCACTCAAATGAAAGAAAAATCGGTCAACTGCAGAAGGGAAGGATTCAAAATACGTGAGATTATCCATCGAAAATGATGAAATGTAAAAGAAACATGCTATTAAATTCAAACAAGGAAATATAACGGGAACTAAAAAATAAAACAAACCGGAATAGTGACAAACAGTACGAGAAACAAGAATAATAGGCGAAAAAGAACACAAATACATTTGTAAAAAATGCGAAGTGTAAATTTACAATTAAACTGAGAAAACTGAATTTACTATCACAATTAAATACATTCTTTATAAAATGTGTAGATATAAAAAATTTTAAAATTTGAATTCCATCTCAAATGTATAATTACTTAACAATCGAATACTGAGAGTTAAAGCAATTTAATAGTTATGCCTTTTAAACATGAAAATTGAAAAGGAACATCTTTTAAATAATTTATAATTCGAGGAGCAATATATTGAGTTAGTCGAAAAAATAAATTTTGTCTCATATTTGTTTCGCTTTTTTTTAGAACCTGCAGTAAGTTTTACACTCCACCTTTTTATTACTCATATTAAAGTACCTTTTTTTAAGGACTTTTAATATTTTTCACAAGCAAATGAACTACGTATTGATATCTTTTATATACATTTAATTTTGAATATTCGCAGATTATTTGCGATTGATATATTTATTAAAGGAGAGGTATCATGAAATCGAGCATTGGACTCGTTGGCATCAGCTTTGTACGTATATCATATTTCATTGTTTTGCTCTTTGGAAAAACAGTCACACGCGCCTCGTTGTCCTTTGAATATACATCATTATGAAATATTAATACTGGAAACATCGACTCTTATCTCGCATGAGACATAATAAAATGCGTCGCCTTGGTTTTTCTTCTCGGGGAACGCGTTTTTGGAAAATGCATTTCACTTTAAACATAAGTCGCGATCGTTTGCGTATTATAATAAAAGTACTATAAATGTATACACATTAGTGTGTATATTCCAATGCATTCTCGCAGGTAAGGGTTTTTTTTTTATTTGTAATTTAGCATTTTCTTTATTTTCTACAGTTTTGAATTATTTGCCAGTTGCGTAAATCCATTGCTCTATATTTATTTTTAATCTAAATACTCACGAAATTTAAACCGTAACAGTAATAGAAGAACCGAAAAAGAAAAAAATGGATGCACATTATTAAGGCCTATTTGAAATTTTCGAGATATACTATACAATATGAAGTTGGTACTAGTGTATAAAGAATAAAAACGAAAAAATAACTTATAAAAATAGAATGGCGTTTAACGAAAATAATTATTTGAAAAAAAAAATATAAAATATTTTCCCTAAAATCAGACACGTGATAACAAAAAAAATGTAAAATCCCTTGAGTGCGATATTAACAGATGCATATTATAATAATAATTAAATAATCAGGTATTATTTTTACTGAAGTTCACACAAGCACTAAAAATAATAAACAATCGAATCAAATAAGATGAAAAATAATTAAAAAAACAATGTAGAAATAATAGTAGTAAAAGAAATAGTAACTGCATACCTAATATAATGCTTGTATAAGTAAAGAAGATAATAACCTGAGGCTCTCTGGAGTGCACTCAAGCGATTAAATGGAATAAATGAAATAATGTAAAAATATAGCTAATATTCTAAATATGTGCGAATATGTTTGAACAGACGATATAATAAATATAAAAAAAAATATTAAAGTAAGAAAAGAGACATAAGAAAGATTTTCGAAGATAAGTGATTATACATCGATTGTACAGTAGTAATAATGCTACATAATATAACATAAATACTAACATAATATAAAATAAAAATCGTATTCTTTATTAAAATATTAAAAGAGATATCTTAAAAACATTAATTAATATGCGAAACATAAAATATAATTCAAAATATAAGAAGTAATATATAAGGTAATATATAAGTAATATATAAGGAAAAAACTTATATATTATATATAAGGAAAAAACTTATATATTATATATAAGGAAAAAACTTTTATATAATATATAAGGAAAAAACTTATATATAATATATAAGGAAAATAGTTGCAAAAATATAAGAAAATTATGGCCAAAAACAGTACAGGAGTTTAAAAAAGTTTGGATATGAGAATGGAATATTGAAAGTAGCATATACTATTAAGAGGTGTAAGATCAGCGTGTGAAAAGTATCGCTAGCAAAACTTATATCATATTCAAACATGGTCGAATTAAAAATAATGCGTCTAGTAAATCAGTACATAACTAATTTCAACGTCGGAGGATAGTCAAACAAAATAAACTTTCTGAATTCGCAGGAAATTATAATGTAAAAAAGGAAATAGCTATAAGTTAGAAAAGAAAAAACTATGGTGATAAGTTATGTCAAATAAAAGAGGCTAAAGAAGTCTTAAAAATTACAATCAGATTAAGATAAGCGATCTAATTAATAAAATTAATTATGACAAATCTATAATAATAATATTATGAAAAATTATCAGGTAAATAATAAAAGCTTCTTTATAATAATTAATACGGATTAGTTGAGATAATAATTAATAAAAGGATGGGGAAAAAATAATAAAAAATAAAAAATAAAAATAAATAAAGAAAAAATGACTGTGAGTACGTGAAAAGTGTGCAAGGCCACTGTTTGTATGAATCGAAAACTTTCGAAAGAGAGTTTTCTCGATGAATGAGTATACGGACGGAGCAGAAATCGATTTCCGCCGGTTATATGGAGATGAAGGTGGACGAAATTCTCGTAGGCCCTATCTCGTGGGTATCTCGCGAAGACTAACCTATAACTAGATTACTTCCGAACGAATGAGGGCATTTTGAATGTATTGCAAAATGAGGGTAAACCACTTCCGATGTAATGGCAGACCGCCGTGTTGGCCATATGATGTGAACCGTGAGCTGCCAAAACTAGGTAAGGAGGTGAGAAGAAAAACGGGAGGGCCGAAGCCAGCGGAGAGCAAGACCTACGCGGATATCCTGGGAGGAATTCGACACCAAGTCAACCCTTCCGAGCACGGGTTCTCGATCAAGGGCATCTGGAAAAGCCAAAAGGAGGATGTCCTGATTGAGATCAAAAAGTCATTGGTCGAGTATAAGGAGGGTTTCGCCGATGCATTGAAAAAGGCAGTCGGAGACAGCGCAATGCTCTACACTCTGATCCCCAGGAGGACACTGGAAATCAGGGATGTGAACGAATACTCAACGACCGAGCAGATCAAAGACACCCTTCTTTCGATCCTGCAGGACTATACTGGTCGTCTAGAGATGCGATTCACGGACGCCAATAAAGCCGGTAAACGGCTGACGATCGTGACCGTTACCGAGGAGGCCAGTAAAAAGCTACTGGAAGTGGGCAAGGTCCCAGTAGGGAGGGTCTACTCGGCATAAGGGCATGGGTCAAAGTCGAGCATTGCTTTAAGTGTCTCGACTATGTACACCGGGGTGAGAGCTGCAGGTGGCCAGACAGGAGCACGACCTGTTTCCGGTGTGGGGAACAGGGTCACAAGGGGGCCGGATGTAAGGCCGAGCCCAAGTGTTTCCTGTGCCTGGGGACCTCCCCCTCGGCAGTACACCATGTCGCAGGGTCCGGAGCCTGCGTGGTCCTTGCCAAGTATCGCCGAAGTGGCTAATGTCCTGCAGAGCAGAGTCTACTTGCTCATATCCATCTCGAGCTGGGCACTGATATTGTTCTTATCAGTAAACAGCATCGGAAGGGAAATTGTACGCCCTTGAGGATACTATCGGGGATATGGAGGGTGAGCTGATAGTGGCCGGGGACTTCAACACCAAATCTGTGGACTGGGGAGAACCTGTGACCGACTCCAAGGGAAGGCAAGTCCTGGACACGGCATCCAGGACAAGACTGGTGATTTTAAACATCGGTTCAACAGCGACCATCCGGAGGCCCGGTTACAGGCAGACCATCCCCGATATCTCTTTTGCAACGGAATGTCTGACCGCTAAGGTGCAGATGGTAAGGAGGTAAGGAGGCGATACCAAGGATGTCGGTGAGAAAAACTCGCCGATCGGTTTATTAGTGGACGAGCGAGATCGCGAAAATGAGGCGTCGGTGTCTTCGACTACGACGAGTAGCCTAAAAGACCCGAAGTCTCGACTACGACAACTCTTCAATGATCGTCGAGCATCTAGTGGCAGGAACAATCCTCAAGAGAGCCATCAAGGCCAGTAAGAGTCGATGCTGGAGGGAGCTGGGGAAAGAGGTCAACAGAAATCCGTGAGGATTGGGTTATAAGATGATCACCCATAAGTTGGGGGCGTTCGCCACGGGCGCACCCATGAACGAGGTGGCGATGGACGGGAATGTCCATGCCTTTTCCTCCACACATCCCGTTCGTTATAAAACGCCCGATGGTCTTCCAACGGAGTTGATAAAAGCGGTCGTCAGGAGTCACCCACAGCTCTTGCTCACCATGTAAAACTCGCGAGCCAGGAAAATATCCTTTGCTAACTGGGAGGACAGATGGGAGCAGGATACGCGCAGGAGGTGGACCGCCAGACTAATTGGTCAGGTGGCCCCGTGGATCGGTCGACAGCATGGAGTGGTGAACTATTACATCACCCAGATGCTGACCGACCACGATTACTTCCGCGCGTACCTACATCACTTGGGCAAAGTGGCGGATCCTCGATGCGTTCACAGCTGATCAGCCATGGACAACGCCTTGCACTCATTTTTTTGTGTGCGAATACTGAGAGCACCTGAGGGAGGCGTTGGAGGGCGATGTTGGAAGGATCACTCCCGAAGGCATCGTCCTCCTGATGCTCGTCAGTAGGGAGAACTGGGGATGAGTCGCTTCTTTTGCCACGGATATTCTGAGATGTAATAACGCATAGGAACGGACTCCATCTCCGAAGTCCCCGAAATCCCTTTCATGGCGGTACCAGGGAGGATTTACGAACCAGGAAAGTAAGTAAGTATATCTTCAGTGGGTTTATTCAGTAATATATCTGCATCTTCAACGCCACACACCAGGAGCTCGGGTCCGGATAGTCTTTAAAAGAATTCCTCGCTAATTAAAAAAAAATTACTATTATTATTATCATTATTATCATAATAATAATAATAATTATTATCATATCATCAGTTTTATCATCAAAAAAGTAAGTCCATGGATCACATTATTATAAAACAGTAATCACCCATAAATTAAAACAAAACACACTTCAATAATCTAAAAATAAAAAGATTACGTTATAAATACTTAAAATAATATTTATTTAGAAGTTAACTATATTGTAACCGACTGCGGGAGGGGGGAGTACCCAACGGTGCTGGCGGGTGGAGCAGGAGCTGGTCTCGTGCTCTTCTGTAGGGAGACTGAAGGGAGAGGAGGAGAAAGCTGAGAGGACGTGAAGCATCCCGGGGTAAACCCGCGAGTCATTATCCGAGTAACTGGGGGAGGAAAGTTGAGGATGCTACTCGCACCCGCGACGTGGGAAGGGGATACGCCGGACGGCGAATACGCTTCCCGACCCAATGCCTGGGGCCAACGAGAGCGAAGCGCGTCAAGCACCGGTGGGAGGAGAGCAGGATAAGATAGGAAATGAGTGGGACCCGGAAGAAAGGGAAGAACCTCACGCCGTAAGAAAACCGGAAGGAAATTATAGGAAAAGGAGAAAGTGGAAGAGGTTTTCGGAGAAAAAAATAGACGATGCCGATGGCAAAGGCGACGCCGATCGAAAAAGGGAAGGCGGTACTTTCCTAGTCCTCGCAAGGAAAAGATTAGCGTGTCCGCCTAATTAATAAACACGCGTACCTCTTCGAATTAAGTTAAATCTAAGAAGATCGACGAGCACAAGGGTGAGTGCGGTGTAAGGAGCAGCGTGCTTCAAGCGCAAGACCGTGAGCTGTGCCCTCATACGCGAGCGCACCTCCCGACCCAGTAGCCCGCACCTTGGACGACGTTGTCACTACCCGGCAAAGATCCGGATCACAGCGCAACCGCGAGAAGTTGCGAGGCAACGCCGCATCGGATCGTGGTAAGGTGGAATGAAAAGTAGCAGAGGGAGCGTCGCCTTAGCGACGCTATCATAAAAGGACGCGCCGACCACCATCTTGGCGACGCCTGACGTCAGCAGTGACGTCAGCATACATCAGACGCAGTGCCACCCCGACTAGAACGAGTGGCGTTACGATATCGACGCACACACCGCGAATGACGCGACGCAACTGAGGACGACGACGTACAGCGAGAGGAGCGCTACCACGGTATCGACGAGAAGCTAGTGCGACTGGCGCGTACGCAATTTGAATTGTGCGTAAGTGGCAACGGCTCGTACGAATTAAATATAAGACAATAATTGCGAGCTCGTCGGCTTTCGGGTTCCGAGATAGCCACCGGCGGCCTGCCGCTGAATTGCTGCCGCGCCAGGTTAAGAAAACTTGCACAGCCATCCAACGCATCTTCTGTACATTATAATAAGAAAAAGATGAACAAAGTACAAAAATTAAATAAAGAACTTCATTGGACAAGATACCCGATTGATGTCCCCTCCCTCATCCTACACATCCCGTCTTAGTGCGTAACATATATATTGATTAAATATATAAAATAAAAACTTGCATTTAATGTTAAGGATAAGAAATTATGATAAACTCACTTATGCCAAATGAAATTAGTTAATTAGTTAATTAAACTGATTAGTTTAAAAACGAAAATTTAAACAAAAAAAACAATCAAGTTTGATGGAAATATCTATCGTTGCGGCCTCGGACCTTTTACTTGCGGTAATCTTTCGGTATTGGGTTACCTACGCTTAAGGAGCCCTGGATTTTGGTTAAGAAACCTGAATACTGGTGAGGAAACGTAGAATGCTAATTATCTATGCAGGGGTTAGCATACTAACTGATAACCGAGATGATGAACCAATTTCGAGTAGAGAGTTTGAGGATATTAGTTATAGAGATTTGCTTTTATAAGTTTATAAGAAATATTTTTAAATCAAAGAATAAAATATAAATATTACATTTAAATATATAAATACGTGTTATCGATAAATAGTAATTATTTTTTTATTAAAAAAAATTATATTTCTTCAAAACCCAGATAATGCACAAATTATTTATTGAAATAAGCGCATCATATTAATTTATGAATTAATTTATATATATTTTTTGTTAGCTATATCATAAGTAGATTTTGTTTATGCAATAACTTTTATTATAATAAATTGTTTATTTTTCTAAAAGAATCGAAAAATAGAAAGTTTTTGGAGAGTAACATAAAATAATATTACATTATATTAATATGCATATTCACCGAATGAAATGTTAATAAACCGTACTTTTTTTTATATCAAATAAATTTCGATATTTTTAGTACATAAAAAATGACGCATTACATCTTTAATACATTATCATCAAAATACCATTAAATTAGTTAAAAATAATTAAAATTTGGAATTTCGTTTTATGAATAAATTTATTATTTTATTATAAAACCTATTTTATAATAAAATATACTTATAGATAAATACAAGAATCTCATTAAATCAAATTCAAACAGTATAGCATGTATTGAACATTTTATATCAAATATTTTGTACTAATTGACGGTAATCATGAATATTATTTATTTATGATAAAAAATTGTGCGCGCCATAATAACAATAGTTTTCGATAACAAACAACTTAAATTTGTAATTTGATATGTACAGTATACAGATATACATATATATACAGATATACATGTAAACATATTAAATAAATATTTTTTAGAAAAAGAATGAATTCATTTCATTATATTTCCATGCAAGGCATTACAAATAAGCTAACACAATGAATACATTAACTATTAACAGGAGGTAAAATAAATTTTCCTTAAGAATAACTTGGTTTATATAGTTCACGATTTATTGAAACGCCTCATTATCAGGTAATCAAGAGAAGATTTCTGAGACTTAATTTTTTTTGTCTTGGTATGTGTTCTAGGGTGATACGGAATATCCATAATACAATGATCCATGTCGATAGTTTACTATGCTAATTTATCCTTCTTACAGAAATTGACTATCCAAACAAGAGCTGCACTGTTAACCTTTGATACGAAAACGTGATCTCTATAGGAACGGTCTTTACTTTTTAGGTGATTCAAAATTCTTGATCGTACTGTATAATAATGCTACTTACTGCAAACGATAAAATAATTTTCATTTTGTTGTTGTTCTATTGATTATGCACAGCTGTCATTCCGGTTCCGCAAGTAAGTTGACAGAAAGAATTATTGGTCTCAAATAAGGCGCATGTATCACAGATGGAGCTTAAAAGATTGTGCCCAGGATCGTGTACATTTGTTGAGATATCGATTCGTTTCTATTTTCGCCGACAATATATTATAAGTATTCAAGATCCGGAAGGTGTTGGTCCAGTTATAAAAATATGTTGTTAATGTATGTTGAAATATTGATATTATGTATATAGTATACCTACATAAAGAAGCCAATACTATCTGGTTGCAATTTTTCATGACCTCAGAGATTATGCGCGATTATTAATAGACTTTATAATATTAATAAAAATGAATAATATTTTGCGCTTATTTTTTGTATAATATTTAAAATATCTTAGTACGTTTTCAATAAAAACTTGAACTCATGCTTTTAAGAAACTAAAAAGAAATAAATAGTTATTTGTTCTCGATTTCGACTTAAGAATATTTTGTTTGTTTCGGTTTTCCTAATGTATATACGATCTATCTGATCTAGCTTTTACTAGATACGTTCCAATGGAATTTCACATTTTATTTTCGGCAATAGGTAGAATTCATATCCACTGGCTATATCAGTGACAAAGATATGTAGCATATATATTTCTTAAAGTGATACTTCTATTACATTGATTTCGGAAAAATCTTTGATAGTTTCCAGCGATACGGGTATTCAATTATCAATGAAGTATTACTGTATGAAATTGTGACAAATGCCGAAATCTAAAGTGCCTTCGCTTTTACGGCGGTTGATATGGACGGTAAAGTACGTTTTAAAGTTTTCAAAAAGTTCGGTCGCAAAAATGTTTCTTTTGCTGTTAAAGTAAGTGCTTGGACAGAGATGCATTGTAATTCATTTTCGGCACATTCACAATCGCAGTATCAAGCTGGTTAAATTTGATGTTTACATGATACGTTATTATAGGTGTCTAGCATGAAATTTCTTGAGAGACAGCTTTATGTCCCTATGAAGATATATAGAGAAGAAATATGATTTCGAGCTTTTCGTGCAATTATAAAAGTTGCATGTTAAGAATTAGTATTATTCACCTTTATCTTTATCACCAATACTCTTCACCTTTTTGTTTCTTTATATACATTTTAGCATTTAGCTTTCACAAGAGATCGGGGTTTTCGAAATTTTTTTCACATCAATAGTAAATGCTTCTACATCGGTTACCATTGAACAGTAACTCTTTCGAGGTGGTAGTGGTTGATTTTTGTCCATTATGACTTTAGAGCTGCGATATTTCAAACAACAAATTTCCACCTATCAATGCAAGTTAGAGGATTCGCGTAATTGCGTAATAGCTGGTGTTGCACATAATCGTGGTAGTGCTTGATGTATGTGGTGTAATTTTTCTCTGACTATCAAATATTTTTCACCACGAATTTCAGTCTTTGTTACATTTACTCATTTATTCTCATGATTTCTCTCATCGGTCGTGGCTTGTTAGTGGATAACAATACTTGTGACATCATTAATTCATTTATCTTTGCTGCATTTGTTCTTTACTATTTGTAAATATTTATACGTTTCTCATCCAGACCAAAAATATTATTTCTCTATTTTGTTATGGTGACACGTTATTTGAGCGGTGAACTAAACATTAATATAAACAATAAAAAGGGAAGTTAATTTTATAAAAAAAAACGATCGTAACGATAATTTT
Organism: Ceratosolen fusciceps; assembly: GCA_018883505.1. Taxonomy (NCBI): domain Eukaryota; kingdom Metazoa; phylum Arthropoda; class Insecta; order Hymenoptera; family Agaonidae; genus Ceratosolen; species Ceratosolen fusciceps. The sequence continues at coordinate 496,128 of RCIC01000052.1, forward strand.
GATGTATGGGAGTCATGGGTAATGCGTTTATATGATGGTACTTGAATTTTTAATGTGCATGTTTTATCTATCAATATTTTAATTTTTTTTATTTTTCACCAGCATTTTAAAGATTACATTTTATTTATATTTTATTTTACATTTTACATTTATATTTACATTTTATTTATAATTTAACCGTATCTACCATTTATAACCATTGTTTACCATATTGTATAGATTATATTTATAAAAACTTTATTAGGTGTTTTATAATGAGTATATAATTATTTGGAAAGTTTAATTATTTAAAGTAATTTGATGCCGAAAATCTAGAATAAATTAATTCATATTAATTATATTACCTTATTTGTACCATTGATTTTAATTTATTGATGTTGTTTATAATTTGGATTTGTAATTACATTTTATATCTTATGTTATAAGATTCTGAAACAAATACATAAGAGTTCACTAATGCAACAATAATTATTTAGCTCAACATTATAATTAAAATATAGAATGAACGCCATCATTAATAGTTTAAGTATTTAAGCAAGATTAACACATCTTAAATAGAACATATAAATTTATTAAAATGAGCTCATTTGCATTTTTTATTTTATATTTTAATAAAATTAATTGTAATATAAATTAAAAGTTTTTTTTATGAACAGTAAGGGAAAAACTTTGATGTAAAATAGATCAATGATCTAATTTTTGAAGGGAATTATGTAAATACCTTAGAAAATGTATACACAAACTGTTTGAAGAAAGTGAAAGAAGAAGAATATTTATGTACTCGTCAGAATGAGATAATAAGGAAGCATCTGTGTATCGCTTTTAAGTTATACTAAGATATACTTGATTTTAAATGTTCAGAATAATCGAAAGTTACTCAATTATGGCAGTTAATTAAATCATTATAATTAATATTTTACTGTTTTAGAAACTTAGAAATTTTTTTTTTTTAAATAGAATTTAATTTTTATTCAATTTTTTATTTTTACGTTGTTTAAATAAAAATAAAAGATAAAATTATTAAATTTTCTTACGTATAAATTTATAAATTATTAAATTTTAAATCTATAAAATCTGTTTTATGATAATCAAAACTATTATTAAAACTTGTTCGTCAAAGTTTATTAAAATGTTAAGTTTTTTGTATAAGTACTACAATTTCATTTTTATCTTATTTTTTTTTTATATATTTTTTTTTAGTATATTTTAAAAAATTTTTCATTATTTTTTATTAAAATAAAGTAAAGATAAATTTAATAAAAGGCTTTTAATCAATAATTACCTATATTTATTAGCAAATGAATTTATATTTTGGTATTAAATTTAATTATTAATATTCGAAAACAAAAAGAAAGAAAAGATAAAAAAATTAAATCAGGATAAAAATGATATAAATTACAAAATAAGTAGGAGTACTAGTGTTAAATAGTATAATATAACAGTGATGTAGTAAATCTCATTTTTTTTATAAATTCTATTCATGTACAAATGTTTAATACATATTTGACGAAGGTTACGGTAATGGGAAATTCGTGCACGCTAACCATTTGCTACCCGCATAAAATTAACTCGTCTGCTCGCTTTTAATTAAAGAACTAAACGACAGAGACACACAGGCGGTAGATATACGCTCTCGTGAGGTCATGCGGTTGTAGATGGTATACTGAATTGGGTCCACGTTTAGTAAATCAGTAAATAAATGTATAAACAGTAAATATTTATAACATAAACTTAAGTTGTTTATATTTATACTAATTAAAAAATTAGATTATTGGATTGGATTTTTTAATACCATTATGTTCTTATATAAGGAAAGGTTTGTAAAATCAATTTTATAGAATAAATATTTCATTGATTTTATATTTTTTACGTTCATATTCAAATTTGAACTATTATCTACAGCTAAATTTCTATAAATCAATTGATTTTTCATTATATAAAAAATAGCAAAACATAATTATTGCTTCATCAGTGAAAAAAATCTAGATATGTATTATACTATATTCTACAAATTTATTATGTCATTCATTAAACAAGTTAATAATTATATAAAAATATAAAAAAAAAAAGAAATACAATTAAGCTTAATATATATGATATTTAAATTTGTTTTTTAATTACACCCGAGAATTAAAATTTTTAATTTTATTTTTTATTTTTTGTAGTATATTGTATAGTATTTTCTTTGTATATTGATGAAATGTATAATGTAAATAAAATTTAAATAGGGTAGGTTTAAGAAATAATATACTATTTGACAATATTTTTAGTTATAAATAAATTTAGTATCGTAAATAAAAGTTTCACAACTTGCAAGTAAAAAAAAAATTTAATAATGCATAAATTATAAATAAAAAGGTTAAGTAAAGAAAATAGATAAAAGAATCTTACGGGGAATATAACGTGATAAACACTATATTGAAGTTGTTAAAATCAAAGTAATGATTTTTTTCTCAAGAAAGAAAAATTGCACAGGCCTCTGTCTTAGTAAAATGTTTTTAAGAATGCACATATATTATATGCACACTTATAGACGATGCAATCTGGTATTATGCAAGCTTCTGTTTTCGTGAATGTTTTCGAGAAATTCAGTGGGGTCATCGAGTCACGGAGTTAATTAAAATCCAGGTGCTGGTCGTCCAGCATGAGTTCAGCATAGTAACAAACCGATATCAATCGTTTCTCTGAAAAAGAATATTCTGGTCAAAAAAGGTTGCTACGATGCGTATCACAACAATTTTTGGACGATGCTTCCTTTTCTCATTCTATCATTCAAAATCACTAGTTCCTCGCTAAAGTATAAATAATGCACTACTTAGCTGCTTTATTGAAAATAATTTATACTTTATATAAAATAAATAGATACTTTTCATACAATCTTACAATTTTCTATTAGAAAAATTTTAATTATTAAGTTTGATTATTAAATATATTAATATTTACTTTAAATATTTTGAATAAATTAAATGTTTTAATTTTCGAGAAAGTAACGTATATACAATTATTAATTTAGGTGAACTTCGAAATATATTTAATTTCATTAAACAATAGAAATTGAAGAGTATATTAATAATCAGATATTTGAGACAAAATATAAATTTATAACTATATTAATAATCTTGTTTTTCATATCTTCAAGATTTTATTCATTTTGTATTTCAAACATATTATTAATTTTTATTTTTATTTAATTATATTACGTAAGAGTTATATATATGTGTGTTTTTTATGATTATATTATTTACTTCTACTATTTAATTATATTTTTATTAATGCTTTCTCATAGGTGCGCAACTATCAATCTCATTAAAAAATTCTAATATTTTGACATTGATCGACAATAATATTTTGAATGATATTGAGATAATATTTATGTTAAAGATTATTATAGATTTTAGTTATTAAAAATTAAATTTTTAAATTAATTTTTCGAAGTTTTTAGAGTATTTTGATGAATAAAAAACGCTTTATGAATAAAAGTAAATAAAAATTTTAATGAAGTGATAATATTTTAAATACGGGTTCAAACGATAAAAAGTTAACGTTCAAATAGAATTTTTAAAATGTATATAATAAAATATATTTATATAAATTTTGTATTTTATAGTTTAAAATATAATTATAAAATAGAATTCCAGAAATTTTAAACACATACATTTATAATAACTAATCAGTATATGCAGTTTTATACAGTGTTTTTATTTGTTTATATTTTAATATAAATATATATGTACGCTAATCGCATCTAAGTATATATAATTTTTTATTAGTTTTATCTTAAAATCTTAACAATATAGTCACGAAAATATGTAACAGTATATGAAATATACGTTCAAAATACTTTTATTATTGCAATAAAAGTTTTAAAAAGTATAAATATTTATAATTAGTTATATTTTGAATTATAATAATATATAATTTTTAATTATAATATATATAGTATTTAATTATAATATATATAATATATAATTATAATAATAACTATATAATTTAAATAAAAAGATTAGATTGAACATAAATTACTTTTTGTTTGTATTTAATGATGATAACGATAAATTCACTTTATAAATAATGATGAGACCTTTCAATATTTGTACTAAAAAATCTCCTAATGAGTATTTTTATTTATAATATTATTATGAAAAATGGAATAATTATAAGGTTAAATTTATAGTGGAGCGCATGAAATTATATTAATTACCTGTTACTCATGTTCAGTTATATTATATTTGCATGTAAAAAAGTATGTCAATTTATAGAGAATTTTAATGGTTAAATGTATATTTTATATTATTTACATTTTTATATTAAAATTTTGCTTAAACTATATACGATGAATAAAATTTAGTCAATTTTAATTTATAAATTAATTTAGATACTACTATTGATTAATTAAAAATAAATTTTATTATTACAATAAGAAAATAAAAAAAATAAGACAATAACCTCGATTTCTATTTCGATAGTTAACAGAATTACTTTGTTTTTAATTGAATACTCATTATTCAATGAATTTTAATGTATAATAATGCAAATTAATTAAATTTTTTTAAGTTGAAATTAAGTATCAAGTTGATATACTTTATAAACTATTTGAGTTCAGAGTATATTGGCAATTGAATATTTTGTATCAAGTTAAAATTAATAATTATTCGTGTTCATATTCTTTCATTCACTGTTATATTTCTGTTATTATTAAGATGATTGTAAGAGTAAAATTTTCTAAATTAAGTGTATAGTATATAATAATAATATATTATCAAATAAATAATAACAATTGAAAGGTGAAAAACTTTTAATTTTCATTTAAATTTAAATTCGTCTTTATTAAATACATAAATGAAAATAGTTCAAATATATAATTTAAAAATTGATAGCTGAATTAGAAATCTCCGTAACAGCTAAATTTAAATGAATAGATACAGTGTGTAATAGTTATGTGCATGTTTCAGATGATCCTCACTCAAGCGATTCGGAAGCTCATCTCAAGACCGACAGCTCATCTGTTCGTTTGTCAAGTTGCTCGAATACCTATTTATCTTATTTTGATGATTTCCTACTGATTTGCAGACCACTGGTAATAGTCCCCCATCCAAAAATTTTGCTATTACACAAAGACAAGTCACTTCGAAGACATCCCCTAGTAGATAGACGTGTCGAAGGGAGGTATTTAGCGACGAAGGGTCAATTTAGCAGGGTGTGATTTCCAGTCGGTTGCTCTGTTTCACCACCCACGTATGTACGTGTGTATGTAGTACATTCATGCTACTGGGGGGAATTTTGTAAAAGAGACTGTATGTGTGTATTGGTGAAAGAATGAAGAGAAAAGAGCGAAACTGATTGGATGACTTTGGGGTAAGGGAAAAGGGAGGGTATTGTAGCATGACGAGCATGATTTTTTTTTGGTTCATTGATCATTGTATTGTATTCTACTCGCGCGCGTATGTATGTTTATATGTGTATATATCTTACGGGGAGTAGCAAATGGTCTGTCCTAATATAATGAGCATTTTTATAGCTTGATATATAAAAATAATTTAGCAGGGAAAATAGATATATGCATGTACACGACAGATATAGATGGCCCATTAAAAAAATGAACTTCTTTCATATGCGTTATTAAAGTATATTTCAAAATTTTTACTCATATAATTTGGTAAGATAATTTTATAACAATTAGATTTATTTACTCTTTTTTCTTAATACTAATAAATTTAATATTTATAAATAATTATTTTATTTATTAATAAAATTAAATTAATATCAAAATTATTTCTTGTACATTTTATGTAGACAGTAAAAAGTATATATATTTCTTAAATATTCTGAATAAAATTATAAAGTATTTTATAGGATTCGTAATTATTACCAGTTTGTAATAAGATCCGTGTAAATAACTATATATTTATACTGTTAAAAAAAAATTTATATAGGGTTATAAAAACTTATATTTTATTTTATTTAGAAAAATAGTATGATATAAGAACAAGGTATATTAATTATATTTATCTCATTCAATTAGTAATATCATACTCATTGAAAAAATAAGTGATTACTTCATAGATATGAAGTTATCTGGTCTTGTGGGACACGTAATTTACTATTATGCTATCCCTATTCATAGAAGAATTATACAAGGGGCTTAAAGTTATGCCCTTAATTTTCTGGATGCTTAATTATCAATCATTTTCAAATTTCATGAGCATATCAAAGAGATATTGTTTAAAAAAACTTTTAATTTTACGTAATAATGTTATTCTGTGATCGTAATGATTTACTAACTGCATTCATAAAATATTACTTAATAAATAAAGAAAGATTTACTATACTTTATACATTTCTTTAAAATAACATGATTAGATAATATTATTTTAATTAAAAAAAAAATTGTAATAATACTTTCTTAAGCATATTAATGTTGAAAATTGTTAGAAATAGGAATAAAGTTAGGTTACTTAAGTTTAAAAAATGTTTAAATTCATCATAATAATATTCATGAAAATAATTTAAAATTTATTTCAACGTTGCTAGATTGTAGATAATTTCTATTCATTTATATATATTTCAATTCATTATCACAACTTAAATTTTTCAGGATGTGCTTATATGAAAGTAAAAGAATAACATGAAAATGAATTCATATATAAAATACTAAGAAATGTTTACATACATAAAGAATGTTGATTAAGAAGAGAAAGAGTGATATGAAAAGATTAAGAGAGAGAAAGGGAGAGAGAGAGAGAGACAGAGAGAGAGAGAGAGATCTGAAAATAATGATCGAAATACAGAAATAGTGAAAGAGAAGCGCCGAGAGAAAGATTCGTATATAAGGGGTGTAAATGGAAAATCAAGGGGTGCGAACAATGCGTTGGAGATTTAGCGTGACACGGACTCTGTAAAATCATCCCTCGTTTTTGGGTGTCGAATACTGTTAAGGCTCGTCAATGCAATTTCGATTTACTTTATTTCTCAAACATGAAATTATTTCACATTATAAAATTAATTTTTTTAAATTGACGAATAATTCATCTAATAAAAACATATTCACCATAAGTTATTATATTTATGCTGCTTGTATTTTTACATTAAATAAATACGCCTTAATATTAAAAAGTTATTGATATAAAAATACAATGTAACATTGTATTTTTAATATTTTGTAATAAGAAAATTAAATTTAATTTTGAGTATTTTTAAATTTTATATTATAAGGAATACAGTTATGGTTTGTTTCTATAAGATTTTTGCAGCCTGATTATACTGATAATTAGTTATTTTCTAAATTAATATGTACATGGAAAAAAGATAAATTTCAGAAAGGCTGTGAATCATCAGGTGAATACACCTTGAATTCGAAGTATTTTAAGAAATTAAAGATGAAACATACTAACTACTATCAAGTTAAATGGCTGTCATAGAAAAAGATACATGCGACGAGCTTGCGAGTTGTTCTTTTGGGGTGCTTTATGCTGACATAAATATCGCTTATGCCAGCGGCGAGCCGCTGTTTTGGTAACCCGTCGAGCATTGTTACTTTGAAATAGAGCGCGTATGCAGGGTTAGAAGGTCCTGGCTTATGTACCCAGTGCAAACAGTACTGCTCGGTCACGTGTTCTTCTCCCCAATCTGACTCCAATCCCCTTCGGATTTGCGCAACGAAAGCGAAAATCCGGTTGAGGGAGGCTTCAGAGCCTCCGTGATGTTGTTTCGTTTTTGCGATGGCGGCATTTTACTACGGTGCATAAAGTATAATCTCTTTCACTAAATCAGTATTTCTCAGAATTCATCTATAAATATTATTTATTTGAATTTATTATTTACTCCAACTATATTTATTCTTATAATAACTATATATATTTTATATAATTCAATAAAGTATTATTTAATTGAAATTTAATAATAATTAAATATATATATATATATGTGTGTGTGTGTGTATATTAGATATAAATATTTATATAAATATTGATATGTGATGTATTTTTAAATTGGTAAAGAATTCATACTTAAAATTTATATGTATTATCAATTTAGGACCAAATTAGTATGAAATAAATTATTATGATTATATTGATGCACACTTAAAATAATCTTTATAAATTTTAATGATCTGTATAAGCTTTATAAATATGCGCATTTAAAAGTATATACTTTTTACTATATATTTACATTTGTAGTCAGAATACATATTATAGAAATATTATTGATGAGACTGCAAGCGTTGATATTTAGCAGGTCATATATTCTAAATCTTTTATTTATAGTTCTTGTTTACTATAAATAAGTTGATATTCTTATGATGCTTTTTTGTAATTATTTATTAATATGAATAAACCTAGATGTTTAACTAGCTTTTCTTAAACTTTTTTCAATCATATTTTATTTCTATTTATTTTATTTTATTTTCTATAGAATTGTAATAAATTGTATTAAGTTAAACTTAATTATATAAAAATAAAATAATATACTTATTTCATACAATTATTCTATCAGGATTAATATTTCAATCTTTCAGAAATCTGTCATCTAAATCAGCGAAATAATTTATTGAAAAATTTCTTCTTTATTCAGATTTTTTGTTTAGATTAAATAATAAAATGACTAAGATATATAATTCTTTCTATAATAAAAGTCCCAATTTATTCTATTTATCGGAATTTAAGAAATTAGAAGAATTAAATCATATATTCGTCCATTCTAACTTAAAAATATGTCTTATTAATAAGTATAATTCAAATAAATATTGTGAATTTTCAGTATTATTATTTAAAAGATACATTATATTTTATTTTTATATATTTAATACATAAATCATTTATTTATAAACTACTTTATCTTTTTAGATGTAATCTAATATATTATCTCGATTAATAGCGATTAGAATTATAGACTATAAAAAAAGTTCATAAGGTTTTTTTATTATTTTTTATTCATCATTAAATTCAATTTAAGTTAAATTACAGTGTTAATGTTATTTTATGTATTTTGACATGTTTTTTTAATTTACAAAAAATAATTTATTTTCAAATTATATATTAGATTTATAACTTTTAAAAAGGCTATTTGAAAGAACAGTAAACAATTCTAATAAAAGATTTTAATCACATCAATTTTTTATCTTTCTACGCAGAATGAAATAATTATCTGTATACTTTTATTAAAAAAAATTATTTATAGCATTTTATTTAAATTTTTTATACTTTTAAAAATTATTTATTAATTTGAAAATATTATAATATACGTAAATGTAGAAGTTAATAAGAAATAAATATCTTGTATTTATTCGCATATAAGAGAAATACAACTTATCAAGCTTGAATTTGTCTCTTAACCTATAGAAAAAAAGTTAAAAGAGAGTGAACTTCACACTATCATCGAATAATCAAAAGTATCTAAGATCGAAATTTCGCTTACACATTCAACAGAGATACCAGATCATTTATTTCCAGCCGACAAAATGCTGGATGGTGAGTTTAACTCGTGAGAGAGACACGCCTACGTCAGAAAGTAACTGCTTTTTGGCAGTGACTCGTGTTTGCTTATGGTATTTTAGGGGCGCGATCGAGGGCGAGAATGCATGGCAATTGATGACGATACTAGAACTACTCTCTTTTTCTTTCTTTCTTTCCTTCCCAACCATTGTATTTCTGTAGACACGTGCCTTGATGCACGCGTGAGTGCCGCTTCAAACGATCCGCATCTCCAGTCGAGAGAAAAAGCCACCAGGAGCATAACCAGCTGACATTAAATTCTCGGACTTGCCAGACTTCACGTTTTCGACGTGTGCACGCGTCTGACCTGACAATAAACTCCTGCCATCTCGTCCTTCTTATTCTTCTCGAACCATTTCAGATAAAGTTCAAATTAATTGATCACGCGTGATCAGGCATCCAGGGCAACCCTTCGGTTAAAATCATTCTCTCGACCGCTTTTTTTTCCTTTGAACGATTATATGTTTGTCTTTATCGCTATTGCTACTTCTCTTATATGTGTATGTTTCATCTCTTAACCCTTATGATATATATTTCTCACTCCTTCCTTTCGGTTCCCTAAATATTATAGTATGGTTTGTTTTTTATTATATTATTTTTTATTTATTACTATTTAAAAAAAATCTTTCATTAGTTTATTGACATCAATTAATAAAAGGGTTCTTTCTAGATTTACAGTTAATTAAGAATTAAATATGAAAATAACATAATAGAAAAATATAAGATGAGTTAGGAACATAAAACTTAAATATACATATATTCTTATTTATCCTAAATTTTGAAATCGTAATTTAAATACTGCATAATACAAGAGCATAAAATATGTACATTAAGTAATAAATATTTATAATATAAGACTATCCAAAAATAGTTTTGATATTTAATTTTTGGGGGAGTAGGTAAATACAATTAAATTAATTAATAAAATTATTTAAATCATATTATTAAAAATGATCGAATTTATATGTATTATAAATAGCAAAATTAATCATAAGATTATACTTTTTATAGATAAGATAAATACTTTCGTTTTTATACGAATTTATCTGAGTATATTTCTTTAATTCTTATATCTTATTTTTCGAATGAAAAAAAAAATTGAATTCATATAAGAAAGTAAATCAATACCTTCTTTCCACGTGGATGATCTAATTTCGATTAATAATTAATGTACAATGGTTGCTAAATCTGTTATTGGCGTTACACGTGTGGTTCGGAAGACCACTTATTTCGATCAGCTCATTCGGTTTTCTAACACATAGATTATAATTTTATCAATTAGTATTAATAAAAAGTTGCATCAAAAATATACTATATTATACATTGATCAATTTATAATGTACTCAATAAAATATAATAAATAAAATTGTTGTTATTGTTTGTAAATTTTCATGAAATATTATTTGTGCTAATACATATGTACTGTTTAATGATTAATTACAATGGGATAGAAGAATTGTAAATACTAAATCTTTATTAATACGTAAAAATAGATACATAAATATATGATTATACATATTAAACATATAATACAAATTTATAGGAGCTTGAGCAGAATTATAGAATAAAAAATCAATTAATATACTAATCACAAACACGTTTTTTTCTACAGTACAGTACTGGATTTGTACATATTAAGCGATTGTAATTTCTAATAAAGGTATTCAGGTTAAAGTCTAATAAAGGTATCAAAGTATATATAATAAGGTAACGTATTATCAATCCATATGGTGAAACGCGTTATTAACTAATGCCATTTCTAGTATTCAGTGCATTGACATATTGGTAGTTAACCATACGTGATATACGAATCCTTTGGTCATAATAAAACATACATCTGTAGATAGAATAGTATATATTTGATGTATCATCTAGCGACACTCCCAACTTCTGTCATACTTTTCTCAACATCTTTTCTCTCTCTTTCTACTTCTCTCCGTCTGTGTTTGCCTGTTTTTTTCTCTGTCTCTCTTTTTAATTCACTATTACAATTTATATTGTTTCTTACTGAACATATGTCTGTATACAAATTGACTCAAAACTTAACCAGGTATATGCATATTTTGCAATAATTGCACTAATTTATATACTACATGTATGTTATCAAAAATCTAATTTCAAACATTAAATAATCTCTTATTATAAATTATTTTTTATTTCTAATAATAAAAATATTATATTTTCACTTTTCATAAAAAAATACTTAAAATTTTATGAAATCAATGAATAGATAATTTAAAAGCTCTAAAATTGTATTATTAATATATATGTAATCTTAATTACTAAAACAGTATTCATGATAAACAAGTTTCAAATAATTCATTGAGATATCATTTAATCTCTAATGTTCAAACATTTATAATTATCTATGTAATTATATAATAAAATTATTGAGGTCAATAAATGATAATGGATAAGAAATAATATTATATTTTAAGTAAAGACAAATTTTTATAAATATTTAAAAGGTTTACTTTATTTTTGTAGCTATGTTATAAATTACGTGTAAAAAATTAATTTACTATAACAAAAAACTTAAATGACAAATGCCATAAAATTTTATACATGAAAATGATATAATTAACTGAATGATATCTTTAAAAGTCATAATTTATTGCCTGTGCATTTATTACTTATATCTGAACAAATTCGAGTAACATCAAAAATAATAAGAGGGAACCAGACATAGTACAGTAGCAGCAACTCATCTCATTTTGTTACCAACAAATGACGCCACATGTTCACATTTTGACTATGGTATGTATGAACGTCAAATCTTTTATACGCTGTTGAGCTTGGGGGATATTTTTAACTCAGTACTCGAAGGTCATATATTTACACAGGCAGACTAGCTAACTCGTACACCCGATTGCGTATCATTCATGTCGTCAAATAAGAATGGGAAGACTTCCAAGCTTAACAGTCGCTCGGGGACCATTTTGAAAGAGTACGCGCAAACTGCGTGGTCTCGCTCACTTAGCCATTTAATGGTACCTTATGCCACCTTTTATGGTTGCTACTTATTTACGTGCTGCAGGATAAGTTTCTTCCTTATTCTTATGGTACTTTTTAATATTATATTAAAAGCTAAGGCTAAGAACGTATAGGTTATTAATTTAGAATATGTATAATTTGCAAAAAAATTTAATTAGCACTATTATGAATTAATGTTATGAAATACTTTAATAAAAAAGAATAAACTTTTTATAATTATAAAAATTATACATCTACATGCACATAATTTATATATTCAAATAATTTATAATTTTACATTTTTTAGAATACTGTGAAATTTATTTGTTCGAATTTATTATACAATATAATAAATGAAATTTTTTGAATTTCATACGTAAAACATTATAATAATAATATTTCATAATCATTAAATTAAAAAATAAATTATAAATTCTTATGGAAACATATATAATATTCTATATTATTATAAATATTAACTTTTTTCATAGGACAATAATAAATGTAATTAAATTATAATTTATATTTTAATAACTGGTAATATTTAATATCTATAACTTTCAAAATTAAAAAAATATTTTAGAATATATCTTAATATTAAGATATAAACTATGAACTTTAAATAAGGTAATTTATACTGACTTATTTTATATATGTATAAGAAATTCATATATGATACTGGTGAGCATTAAATTGAATTAATAGCTTTAAATTTGAAAATACAGATTATAAATGTAAATATTAAATATTAAATTATAAATATTATAAATTTTAAATATTTAACTAATTGTTACATCAAAGATTATGAATTTAATAAATATTGTAACTATACATGAAATCTGACTTATTAAAATTATTAAATTTGATGTAAAATAGCGTAATTTTTTAAATAGAAAATATCATATTTAACCAATAATGAAAAATAATTTTTTCATGACTTAGAAGTTAAATAATTTTATTTTTATTTTATTTTCAGAGAATGTTCCCATAGAATTGAAAGAGAATAAGTTGATAAAGAACCGCATCATCTTCATTTTCAGTACGCCCTCTTTCTATGTCATTAATATCAGACAACTATTCCATATGTATAAGCTGAAAGTTAAGGAAGAGTAGGAGAAAGCGACAGGGAGAGAGAGAGAGAGAGAGAGAAAGAGAGAAAGAGAGAAAGAAAGACTGTGACCGAACGACAGGAAGAAAAAGGGGGTGAATAGATCTATGAGCCTATAGTGCTTATCGTTACGAGAGTAGAAACGAAATGATACGTATCGGAACGTTTTACTGAATAAAAATCTAAACTCATCGACTAAAAGCATTTGTAGAAGACGAAAGTCATTCTACTTTATTCCTCACTATTTATGGTATATATATAATGGTAGAAAATACCAAGAATATAAGAGAGCAAACTAATAACTGAGATTTTTGCGAATGTTCTAAGAGAATTGTGTTGGTACTTCATTTTTTCCACGTTTTGTATTATCAAAAACTTATATTGTGTAATGATGTTTTATTTTAGTTTTAATAAGCATAAACAAGTATATTTAAGAAAAGTTTTGTTTTTTAAATAATAATACTGCTTATCAAGTAACATTGTAATTAGTATGAACCTACTAAATAATTATTTACTGTTGCACCAACACTCTAATCTAAAAATAAGTGGATTAAATTTGTGTAATTGGAGAAAAATATTCTAATTTATAAAAAAAAAACTTATGAAGAAACTATTTCATATATTACTTAAAATATTTCTACAAATTTTAATCACCATTAACAATTCAAGCATCAAGCTATTTTTCAAGATAGATAAATGGATTTATAGATACGTATACACTTAAATAGAAATACCCAGAGAACGTGTGGTTTCCTTGGGCGTGGAGATGATGTAGGCCACATGTCGCCGTTCGCCATATGTCTGATTGCAAAACATCAGCGTCATCCACAAACTGCCTCCACTATATCTACCCTCACTATGTCTTTTAATCAAGAAACTGCCAAATAGTTCTATAGCGTACAATAAGCAATTTTTTTCGAAATGTATCTGATTAATTTTTATTACAAATACATTACATAATATCGTTAAAAATAGCAAAATCATCAACTTATATGATGACTTGTTTTCTTATTATAAAAAAAATGGTCTCAACATTCATGTTCTATGATTCCTACAATTAAATATAATTTGAAATATTTTAAATTTCTTATGAATATAAGACATATCTATAACTAATTGAAAAAGTTTGAAATAGAACAGTAGATTCATGTTGGAATATTTATTTTGAATATACTATAAAATAAAAATCAAATAGTCTAGCGATTTTTTAAAAAAATTATACTATATATACAAAAAATATACATTCAAAAGTTTTAACGATTATCAAACTGTAATATTTTTTGTGTATTCTTTCTTATTGTATAATTTTTAACAAAATAACTAGTTTCTTGTTATTATTTTTAAAAAATTAAAAAAATAATTTATGAATTGAATAAGTAAAAAATAAGTTACATAAAAGAAAAATAGTTTTGAATTAACATCATTTATATTTAGTTTTAATTTATTTTCTTGAAAATCAGATGCATCAAGCAAATTAAAATATAATAAATAGATAAATTTATAAATTTATAAAGAATAAAATTAATTTAATATATAAGAAATACATTTTTATTAAATCTTTTTTTTTAATATTGTTATTCACAAAACTGGTTATTTCTTATTTATAAAGAGAATTAAGGTATCATTAGAAAATAGTTGAGATTATAATGGTTTTTAAAATTAATTAATTCTTATCTATATTATTATTTGAATCAAAAAAACCTTTACAAAAAATACGTTGACTTTTTATATACATTTACAATGGATGATTTAGAATGAATTTTAATTATTTAAAATAATTTTAAACTTCTTTATCTTCCTTATTCATTTTTCATATTCATATCTTACAATAGAAGTTTAAATTTGCTTTATACGGATTCCTATTTAGTGTAAAAGCTTTACAACCATCATTTGAAGATTCTTTTATTCTATATCATAGTTAGTATTTATAATTTATAATTTGGTCATTTACATATGACGGTTCTGTTCTATTCTCAATTGTATGTTACTACTAATCTTTACCGCTATAAGGAATATATTATATTATATTTTTTAATTTGGTTATTCGCGATTGATTTTAATTCTTCAACGACCATTTTCCTTGAATTCTTTCTTTTAATAAAAGAATCATCCATTAACTTCAGTAGAAAAATATTACAGATATTTTTTTATATAAAATTATTCGTATTTGCAATAAAAATTATTTAATTATACCTTACTTTTATGTTTATTTTAACCATTCTAAAAAATCTTTGAAGTTGAAATGCGTGCGTGTTCATTTATAGTTGTCAAACAAATTTTTTCTTATCATAATATTATTTATGTTTTGTTTCTGATAACTTGCCTAAAACTGCTATAATCGATTTTTTTTATTAATTTTTGTGATTAATGTGTTAGTTTATAAATCTTAAGGGTATAAGATATTGATCACAGTATCATTTGTTGAGCTTTTTTGGTTGTATAAAATAGATATGATCTTTTAAAACTTTGTTTTTATTTCCTTATTACTAATAAAACATAATAAATCTATTGTAAGCAATGATTAATAATATTTTTTTGCAAAGATGAAATTAATAATTCAGCAATTATTCGAGACATAGTTCACGTATAGAAAGGTTTTCAAAAAATGTAAAAAATTATAATTGATAAGTATAACAACTGCATAGTTTCTGATACATTAATTTTTGTAGAAATATAAAAAAATATTAGTAGATATTGACATGCATGTACATTTGTGGTCAGTTTATGCAGTGTTCATCTTTTAGCCAGTATGGTTTTCGGACAGATGATGATTAATATATTTGATCATATATGATCATATAGACGGATGATTAATATATTTTAATATAACTTTAATATATAATAATATTTAATATACTTTAATATATAATAATAAAAGATATACTTTTGTATATCTACTCTTAATGTAATATTTTCGGCTGTAATTTCATGCTCCATCTTTGAACTGCTTCGACAAGTTCATATATTGCTTTTAATATGAAGGAAAGTTTTATTTTAATCTTCGACAAGTAGAAGTTTTTAATGGCTAAATTTCACTTTTGATGTAGTAATTAATTTTATAAATATTTATAAATTAATTTATTTATAAATTATTTCAATAATAAATACCAGACGCAATCAATCGGAGACAATTAATATGTTTGTTTGAGAATAAAAAAGCTTCAATATTATTATTAAAGTAATATTTATTCTATTATTATAGTTTTCTAACGTACTATTTTTCTATTTTATATAAAATATAATCGATTACATATAAATGTAATTCTGTCAAGTGAACTGTAAAGAAGAAATGTATAATAGAAATGTAGAAAAAAAATAGAATGTATAATAAATATCTATATTAAAATAATAATAAATATAATTATTTTCTTGCACTATAAACTATTCATAGAATTAAATATATTAATAGATTTAGTTGGTACTAAGATTCTAATAATAATGAAACGTATATGAATGGTTAATTTTTTAATTTTTTTTTATATCTTTCTATAATCTTATTGCTTATATTTTCAATTAAAATAGATTTTTTATATTTTTGCAATACTATATTCTAACCTGCATAAAAATTTATAAATACAATTGATACATTACATTCTTATATTTTTGGTATTAAGATATACTAAGTACTCGTTAAATAATACCAACAACTTTTGTCAAACTACGCTTCTCTAATCAAGATAAAAGCTTCATAGGTACTTTTAAATAGCCTTCCCTGTATAAGCAACGCATATAAATTGATATTTAAAATTAATTTGTTAGTCTAATTATTTGTGGGTGCTTTTTTTATCAATAAATAAAAAAAGCAAATTCATTTATTCACTAAAAAATAGCCCAATTATAAGATTTAATTTACTATGCGATCGCAAGTATGTATTTTGATGTTATATTGAGCATTGCTATTCTTTCTTTATTGAGTCTTTGTTATATTTACAGCTTCCATCGAACCTAAATATTGTCGTTCATTACATACCATATCGAAACAACAAAAGAATTTTCCAATGCAATTCAATAAAAGGAAAATATAACGGATTGCCAATAGAAGTACTGATTTAGAAGCGTACAATCCAAAAAGGTCGGAGCTTAAATAATTCCTTCTTTATCTAGCGCATAAATCTATATATAGTTGAATTAGACATCACTACGAATGTTGTCAGGCAATTTTCTTGGCTAGTGCCTCTGAATACTGGAGATTTCAATTTTGCTCGCGACTAACACTCTGCGCCATTTTGGATATATTGTATGGTGTACCTATACGATGGTGCTTTAGCTGGCTGACCCGAGTAAATACCCCCTTCGTCGGTCTGCTCGACCCCGACAGCGTGACTAACCACAGCTGTGATTATAATTCGGATAGTCCTGGTGCATGCTTGGCAGAGTCGCTTGAGGATATTGTGTTGAACTTAGGGAGAGGGCAAATCAACGACTGCTCGCGACCGAACATAACTCGCGTTCTAAAGGATTATGCACGCGGATTTAACTGATGAATCACATTGTCATCTTAATTCGCGTTGGCGTTAATTTTCGGGCTTGCACCATTCCATTAACTTTGTGTGCATGTTTCTATATATCCTTATTTTCTGTGATCATTTTTCATGCATAATAATTGTCTCTTTCTCGAAAGTTCTCTTAATTGTATTTTTAAATTTTTCCTAGTCTGATATTTATAAAACATTAATCCATTTATTTGAAAAACTCTTGCTCTTTCCTGTACCGTTAAATTCTTCAATTGGCATTATTGATTAGAATCATTATTTTTTAAAGATCTGTGAATACAGTTTTATTTTTTAAACGTAATATTTCATTTCTGTAACTACTCTAATATATTATGTCAATAATGATTTTAAGTAGTTTATTAAGACCTCATTACAGTTTAAAAATAGTTCTAATAGTTTTCTGTCGATAATTAGAATAACATTTTTTTTCATGTTTTATATAATTTAAATTTAATTACATATCTTTTTATTTTTTATATCAAGTATAAATATAATTAAATTTAAAATTTTTCTTATAATTAATTAAGTACAAACATGATTTAAAGATACAAAAATGTTTTTTAAAAGAAATAAATTGAATGTAAAAAAGCTTTTATGTGCTTCTTAATACAAAGAATGTAAGAGTAGAATATAACAATTATGTTTAGAAAATTTTTATGTAGGTGTGTTTATTGTTATAATATAAAATATTAATATATTATTAATTATACATACATAGGACTATAATTATATTATTAACATACTCAAACTATATTTCATTCAGTGAACAGTTTATATTTTCAAAAAAGTTATTATATCTAATAATGTTTTAATATAAGTTTACATGCATGTATTCAACATTCTATTTTTATTATTTGAATTTATACATTCTTTTATTTTTAATACTATCTTTTACTTTTATTTTTTAAAATTGTTTATACTCTGGGAACTGTTTATATATAAGTTTTTTTATAGCTTCATTTAATATACAAAAAGTAAAATTGCATTGGTTTCAATTTGAAGAATCGCCTACATTATATGAATTATATAATGATATATATACACATATATCTACAAACAAAGTCTTACATACTTATATACGTGTATTGAGTTATATATACATACACATTGTATATGGATATACATTTATAGTTACCAGAAATACCGAGTGAAATATGCAGTTACCTCATCGGATGTTAATGTGCAGATACAGCTACGAATGAAAAGTTAAAGTACTAATATATTTAAAAAAAGGTATTTGCTATACCTAAATAATAATTACATGTAAAAAATGAAATGGATTACAAAATCTTTGAAAAAATAATAAAGACAAGCATGGCCTAGTCATTGTAAGGAGAACAAAAAGTAAAACAAAAGTTATAGTTAGCTATAAAATTATACTATAAAGGTCAGTGCAAGTGAGAATGGAAAAAAGAGACAAAGCGAAATAAATAGATGACAGACGTAAAGGAGCAAACGAAAGTAAGAATGAAGAGAAAGAAGAGAACACAACCCCCTCTTAGGTACCAAAGCTAGTTTGAACGCCCGCGATTTCTCGACCAATCAAATCACTGGTTAGCTCCGCCTTTTATCATTATTTTACTTGTTTTCGCTTTACTTCTCCCTCATTGGATGACATTTCCCGAAGTCCACCTTAGAATCAAAACATATTTTGTATTAAAACAGAATACAGATTTGGTATTTTTTCTCTCATTTCACTTCAAGGCAGCTTCAGTAAATTTTTTTGATAAACTTTAATTTTATAATTATTCTCGGTGATACACACAGTCACACGCGCGCGCGCACGTACACACACACACACACACACACACACACACATAAATATTTATAGATCTGTTATAGATCTTATTTTCACTAATTTCTTAATTAGGATAGAATAATAGTTATTTGATCAATGTGATAGATTTAAAAAATAACAAAATAAAATTTAAATTACAATACTGTATAAAATGTTTGTTCAATTGACAGTATTATATTATTTTTTTTATTAGAAGATATATCGTATCATTAATTGTATATCTTATATAATTATGGTAACAATTGATTAACAATTAATAGTAGTATTCAAGAGTTTAATAATATTTATTTTTTTAACTTAATAATATATATCTATTTGTAAAAATTATCAATCAATATGATCACCTTAAGATCTTCGATTTTTATAATTTATTTAGTATCAAGATTAGTAATAAAAATTACAAAATTATACATTAGCTTTATAAATTTTCACTTTTTATATTTATTATATTTGTCATATTAATTGTAATAATAAGGTTTAATTGCTATTTATTATTTCTTTTGTTTCAATATATAAAATTGTAGTAAGAACATAAAAAATTTTGTTTTAACATTGCATAGTTCATTTAGTTTTTTAAATTTTATATACATACTTCGTGTTTATTAAATAATTAATAATGATATATTTAATTAAAAATTTGACAAAAAAATTATTTATAAAATTATAAATTTTATAAATATTAATATAATTTAATAAATAAAAATTACACAACATAAATTTGTTTAAATAGTAATTAAGATAGTAATAATAACCTTAAAATATTTTTTTTAACGTGAAGTAAAAAGTTTTGTAACAAGACGTTCCTTAATAATATGGCATAGAAATATTAATTTAAGAAATTAAACTTAAATCAATTTCAGGTTGCGTGCTATGGCATTCAGTACATTATGTACATTTGACCTACTGTCTGCTTAATATTATTGTAGTTTTATACTAGTTATTAGGAAATTAATGTAGTGAAGTTTTTTCTGAAATTATATATAATGTAATGTGAATTGTATATAAACACTCTAAATTTATTCTTAAGAGATAAATAATTCAATTTAAATATAAAAATAAATATTGTTTGTATTCGAGTTAATATTTCACTTTTCATGAAAAAATATTACAAGGATACAGAATTAATTTAGTAATATTTATTTTTTAATTAAAATCCATATATATGAAATTTATTGAATCTGACGCAAGGTAAGAATAGAAATGTACAAAACAAATTTCATAATATTATTTTTTAATATTATATAGTATTTTTATATTATTACTAAAACGAAAAAAATTTCTATTCTTTAAATGAAATAATACTGTAAAAGAATACAGCTGGAATTTATTTTTATAGTATTTAAAATATAGCTCATACAATATACTACAATAAGGCTTAAAATCTTCAATCACAAAATACTACGTTTATTTGTTTGTTTTTTTAGAATTTACTATGAAATTATGAATATTTTTTTGTGACAATAAGTAATCCGGTCATCTTTTGATACGTTTATACATGCAAGTTATTCTGTAACTAAGAAAGAGAGAGAGAGAAAGGAGGAGAGGGGGGAAGATTGAGAAATTTGAAGTGATATTCACCACTCAACCTTGGAATTTGCATGAAGTATTAAAACGAAATATTTAAGTTTAGATTTTACTAACTTAAATTTATATTTATTCATGATAAATATACATTTAATTTAATAAATGAATAAGTTTATCTATGGATTAAAGAAAATTTCCCGTCTTTTGATACCATTCTATTTTTATCTTTTATTTGTAAATTAAAACTGACTAATTATAGTCTTTGAAGTAGCTACAATGTAGGCTACAAGTATTTCAGGCTTATAAAGTTTAGATTATAAAATTTCAGATTTATAAATATATTAAGTTTTGCTATTTATTTTCCTATGAAAAAAAATATAAATCGTATATATATTTATATATTTATGTAAAATTGAATACATTTTTAAAGTAACGAATGATCATTTATGAATGGTATATATTTTACATAAAAATGCATTTTACTTATATATATTGAACTGTATTTTATTAATCATGTTGAAATAAATATTAAAAGTTATTCTATTTATCTTATATGTATGGTAATAATATATATGACGTACTAATTGCATTATTTATTGTGTTGGTTTAAATACTGTATTTATTAAAATGTAATTATTTTAAACGTCTGAATTTATTAAAATGATACGTAAAAAATTATTTTTAACCCTGTTATAAGTTTAAAGTTATTAATTTATAAACAATATTTTTTAAATAATATGAAATTGTAGTAAAATCAATCTATATATGCGTCTATATAAATTTATAATTAATCTTTACTAAGTGTTTAACTCTATGATTTATATGTATTTGAAAAAAATACTAAGAAGTGGAACAAATACTTTAAATATAAAATAAAATGGTTAGAAAATCAGAAAATAGGAATTAGAAAAATAGAGAAATCTGAAACAAATAAAAAGTTGGAGCAAAGGAGAGAAGAAATATGTACTAATACGAATGTATGTTTGTGTAGGAGTGAACGAAATATAAAGGCCTTTAAAATTTTACAAATTATTTAATTAGAGACCTAATTAATATATACATATCTATTACTTATGATCTAATGATAATTTCTTTAATTACAGTCTGAAAGAATATTTTTTTGCTTAATAAAATATACCATTTATTGAAAAATAAATATATAAATTTATCTGTATCAGTAAATAGATATTAATACTTTAATATGTAATAAAAAAAAAAATATAGTACATTGTAATTAATAGTTACACCATTTTACATTGAACTAGAACAAAAATGAAATCATGTAATATCTAACATTAGTAATACGTTTTTTTATACAATATTCATAGTGAATGAAAGATTCTAGTTTCAACAAATATTTTCATTCTTAATGTTTTATGATATGTTAATAACTTAGTTTAAATATATAAAAATACAATTCAAAACATAAATTATTTAAAGGTAATGAAATTGTACAAATAATTTATCTATTAATTAGAAATTTTTATTAATCCTTATGAGAAAATATAAAATTTAATTTTTTAAAAAAATTAATTGTATTACATAAATAAATAAATTATTTGCTTAATTAAAAAAAAGATTTTTTTCACAAAAGAGTGATTCAAGTTTAATGGAAAATAATTTTTTTAATTTTTATATATTAATCATTAAGATCACTATAAAATACTTCCATTTTTTAAAAAATTACATTTTTATTTTACTTTTTTTTATTTATTTTTATTTCTTATTATTAATTTATTATTATACAATTGTAAATTGTATTAAATTAATATAAAATCATAAATATGTAAAAGTAATCAGTAAAATATGATCATTCATGAATAAATTAATTTAATTCAATCATCATGTATTTCTAATAATTCGTAAGGTATGAAATCAATTTTAGTGACTTCCGTTTTGTATCATTTTCGATGAAGCTTATCAAGAATATTAAGTTTTATTAATGTATTTAAATTTAATATTAATTGTAATTTTAAAAATGATCAATGTATTATTATTATTCATTTATAATGTTATACAAGTAATTATACAATTATTAGTAAACAGAATGTTAAAAATAATTATTACTAAAACTAAAACCATGTATTATTTGTTATACAATAAAAATTGATGATTTATATTTTATTTAATTTCAATTTTATAATTTTTGTACTTTATAAATTTAGAAAAAGAATATTAAAAAATAATTTATTATCTCAAAACATATATCTTTTTAACGACTTTTTGGTAAGATTTAAAATTAGTTTGGTAAATAATTATTTATAAATAGATATGTAATTATTATAAAGTGTAATTACCCCTTTAAAAAAATTTTATCGCATTTTATTTTATCGAGAATTTTAGCATTACTAAATTTTAATAATTTTAAGAATTTTAAAAATTTAACCAGTAAATATTTGAATAAAATTTTATAATTCATCTTTTTAATTTAATAATTATTAGAAATAAATTTACACTGTTTGATAAAAACAACATGACGATAATATTTCTAACTACAAAGCAAGAGAAATCAAACATAGTTTCAAAAATTGTATTCTAAATTGATCCAACTCAAGAATTTTCAAAATATAATTGGCTATTATTTTGAACATTTTTGAAACTTTTATTTAGAAAGAAAAGGTGCAACTTAAGGACATCTGATATCCACGCTTCCTGTCTCACACAAACTCCAAACTTGTATTATGTTACCGCGTAAATCGAAAAGAATCCATCAGGATTACGGCAGTAATAGAGGTATACCATAGAGAGATTCGGATACTTTATATTTGTTGCTCCATCGATAAGAAGCGACCTGTGTGTAAGTTCTAGCATGACGAACGCAGGTGAGATTTCGTCTGATCTTTTTTTAAGAAACCGTGAAAGCGTGTTAATAACCGTTACGGCTGGAACAGCCTACCTAATTTTTTATCTGCAGTACAACATAGGGAGTTAAAGCAATTTGATATATCGTTGATCAGCTCTGGTGTGAGGGAATGGACTTGAGGCTCTATTGCGCTTCCGTTCCATGCGTCGTCGACAGGTGCTGCACCTTTCTCCCTATAAGGCTCTTGCCAATTCTTCTTCAACTTAGCTTGTATTTGAATATAGTCATATATTTCTTGCACCTGACCAGTACGCTTACGAATAACCTTTTATTTATATAAAACCATATTTTATTATTAAACTGTAAAATTCAATATTTTTGCGATTAGGAAACATTTCGCTCATTAGTCACCTTATAAAAATTGACATAGTTTATTATGGTTTATTTAAACAAAGTTTTGTGTTAAAGGATAACTAATATTTTTATTGATATTAGGATATGATTAGATTCTAATGACGCAATTATATACATTAGATATATTACATATATGGCTTATAGATTCATTGATAAATTGAATAATAATTATATTCGTCTTGTATTATATTTATATAATAAAGCATCGTGCGTAAAATAATAATGATATTCATTTTCTATGCACATTTCTTATTACAAGCTTATAAATATTTTTTTGCCCTTATAAATAATAGTTTTAAGAATAATAACAGTATTTAAAAAATAGTTTTTAAAAAAGTACCTTATTCAGCTAACGAATAAAAATTTCGAAACCTAATTTAAATTTTAATCTAGTATATTGAAATAGTTTTTAATATAAAACTTTGAGAAAATTAGGTTTCATTTTATCTATTAAAATTATTGAATTAAATTCATAATTATAAAAGTTATTTAAATGTGTTTATAGATCTAATTATATTAGAAAACTATAAATGTATTTTGAAAATTATGTTTTATAATCATAATTGTTTGTATAACAATATAGCGTTTTTAAATTTAAATGCTTGATAATTTATTCCTGGTTTTAAAAAATAAATAAAAAATAAAATAATAGTTAAGATTTAATTAATTAAAATTAATTAATATTAGCCTCTACAAACAAAATATTGCAAACTTATTTGATTTTTTTTACTGATTTGTTAACTAGATATTAACATGAAGAAAATATAAATCAAAATAGATTAATATTTTCATAAATAAAAAAATGCAATGTTGAATTAAAAATGATTAGAAAACATAAAATTTTGTTAACTTTTTTAAAAGATTTATTTTTATTCTAATTAAAATACGGTATTATCAATATATATTGATAAATAAAAAATAGAGAATAAGAAAAAATAATTATATCAGCAATTAAAGTAATATTATATATTAATTGTATTTTTGTATTTTATATTATATATTAACTTATTTGAAAATCTTATGTATAATTCTTATAATCATTGCAAAGTTAAAATACGCATCATTTTTATATTATAAATGGAATGTTATCTTTCTTTTCATTTTGTTTTATATTTAAATTTCTTTTACATTTTTGCATGTTTTTTCAACTTTATAAAATGTAGCGCATCCAATATAATTAATATGATATTTCTATTCTTTCTACTATTTATTTGTTTTCATAATTATCAGTATACCTGGAGTAATTAGGTTTTATTTTACTATAAAATAATAACAATGTAAAGAAAAGATATTTAAATTTTATACTTACGTACTATATAAATACAATATATATATATGATACTTAGGATATATTGTTAATGTATTTGTGTCTGATGGTTTTTTAATCATTCCTTTTTATTTATAGTAGGACATTTTATTTATAGTAGGTCTAATTTCCGCTCGTTATCTGCTTTTCAAAGAAAACGAGACAGGAGCTTATGCTAATATTAAATAGTTATAAGGTTTCTAACTCTTTTTAAAAAATACATGTATGCACACACACACACTCTCTTTCTCTCTCTATCTCTCTGTTTCTTTTTTCTTTTTCTTACTCTTTTTCTCTTTTTCTTTGAAAATATGTATACATACATATTTTCATTCTCAAAATTATTTCCTCCCTAAAACTATTAAGCGATCAAATTAAATTATCTCACAACGCTTATGTTCTGTCTAAAATCAGAATTTCAAAGTTTTTCTCTATTTTTACCGTTAAACAGAAAGCTGAAAGATAAAAATAAAATTTTGTGGAAGAGTAAAATTGAAAACTTTATATAAATAATGTTATAATAATAATTAATGTATTTTCAATATAATTTTTCATAATTTGTGATTCTTGTACATGAAATGAAACATTTCATATAAAAGCTAATATTCAATTTAATAAAATAATGTATTAAAATAATTTATTTAAAAAAATATGTTTTAAAATAAATTTCGAAATTCGATTTCGAGATTCGATACGTCTTAAATGTTTAGTTGTTCAGCAAACATCAAAATTTTTTTTGGCTCTCTTCACATTATTATTTTTTATTAAGATACTTCTAAGATTTTTAAACGTAAATCATCTAAAAAACTAAACAGTACATTTTATTGATAGAATATATATTTTTTTAAAGAACATATATTTTTTTATTATACAATAAGATTTTTTTAGTTTTTTAAACTTTTAAACTTTTTTAAAATTTTTTTAAATTTTTAAACTTTTTTTAGTTTTAATTTATGAAACGCTGCTTATAATTTTATATATTTATTTATTCCTATTTTTTCTATTTCTACGATACATGTAATTTTGATATATTTATTTACTAGGGCTAATATGGTAGTTTGTTAAAAATAAAAAAATTACACAATAAGATGAAAATGGGCAAGTTGAAGTACGAAGAAATCTACAGAACTTCTCAACAAACGAATAAGCTAGAAGAAAGGTAAAAAAGAAAGCATAGAATGACCAAGATTTATTGTTTGTCAAGCGAGAGTTGTGCGCGAGTTAGATTTCTGTTGAGATATAGCTTTAGAAGAGTAGGAAACACAGAAAGCCGACCAGTTTCAATCATGGAGCTAGTCAAATACTTTTAAGATCTAATTTAATCAACGTATATGTGATAATTTGCAATACTTGAAAAAGAAATCAAATTTTTATTTTTGAACCTTAATATTAAAAATAGAAAATTATATTCTCAATGTATATATGGGAAATGCAAGTTGACTAATAAATGGATGCTGTTTTATTAAATCGAGAAAGTCTATAGCTATGAACGAGTAGCCTTGAAATGTGAATGTTAGTCGAATCGTATGATACGTTTTTGTCTACTGTTTTAAAAAGTATCTTTTCTATGAAGGTCAACATAACAATTGAATTTAAAATACGCATTTAACATTTTAATTAGTCAATGTACTGTGCTAGTACGTCTCATGAATTAAGATTAAAAAATAACGATAATTTACAAATAATGAATAATGTTATGTTTTGAAATAAGTCTCTACATATAAATTTTTTAAATTATTTTTAAAAATTTACAAGAATATTATATGGACTTTTTTCATTTATAAAATTTAATTTAAAAAATTAAATAACATAAAATACCTTTTTTATAATGTTATATAAATAATAAATTTTTTTAGAACAATAAATGAAAAAATCATATTTTTTATTATTAGCTCATTAATTTAATAATAAATACGATTAATATTTGATTATTTTAAATTAACTAAAAATATTTTTGTACATTTTATTTAAAATAATTTTTGTTTATTTGATTTTTGTTATATTAATTCTTATTAAATCTATTATTTATTTATAAAACAACTTTTATTTATTTAAATTTATACTTATTAAAACGAAAGTTTAAAGTTAATATTTTGTCAGGATTTATATTAATCTTAATAATATTAAAATTAATATTATCTGTAATAAATTATATTGTAATATTTTTTAAATATATAAACGGATTCTATTTTTTAAAACTGTAATATGAAAGGTAAGAATATAAAAATTAATAAAATTAAGATAGTAAATAAAATATAATTCAACTAATGTATAAAATACGTATTACTTGTTAAAATAATTTGTTTATTCAATATGAAATACTTTTATAAAACGTCATATATTATTACCGTTTATATATTTATCATATATACTTGGTTTAAATTAAAAAAGGAAGATAGAATGAAAGAAGAGTAAGAAAAATAAAAAGAAATGAAACGAGAACTGACAAGATACAACGCAAGGAGGTTCTTTCTTGAAACAAGCTCGGAATACATAACGATAGTCCCAAAAGAAAGAGAAATTGTGTAGAGAGAGAGAGAGAGAGAGAGAGAGAGAGAATAAGGGAGAAAAAAAGGACAGAGAAGCAATTGTGAGGAAAAAAAAAAGAAAGCGAGGAAGGATAAGAAGCGAAAAAAGAGATAGAGTGGAATATACAGAGGCTTTCATGCTTGCAAACGGAAGAGATTCTGAAACAACATTAGTTCCCCGTAACTATAGAGCTTGGAGAACGACGACTATTGAAGTCGGAAAGCATAGATGGATTTTTTGTAGATGCTCGCGCCTTGCCTTTATTTGGAACAGAGACATAGGAATTCAGCTAAATGCATTAATTAATGTTTGGAATATAGTTGCCTTTTGGTTTTCAATTTCTTTCTTTTTTTTCTACTCTTCAAGTCACATCGTCTGTGTTACAAACAGATGCACGTACTGATCGAAATATTTTTTACCGACGGCCGTCGCTTGGTAAGCGCAATGTACTACCTATTTTATAAACATGTTTTGGTCTCTGCATATAGCAAATCTTTTTTAATATGTTCATAATTTTCAATGAAAATGCTACTGTGATTTCTATTTTTTTACTTGTGTGAAAACTAAAATTTCAATTATTCTACAAATTGGTACATTGATATTTATAATTAAAATTTATAAGAATATATAAGAATATATCTTCTTCTTATAAGTTAAGATTATAAGAAATTATTGAAAATAAAAGAATTGAACTGATTTTCAATTTTGAATTTTTTTATATAAAGTACTATATCATTTTTGTATAAAATTAATAAACTCAGTTTTTCTGAATGAAAAGCTTAATTAAATTTTATACAACTTCAATTGTAATGGATAAGATATGAGACAAGTTATATGTGTGTATGTATTGAATAATTGTGCTTCACTGACAGTCAAAAAATTATTTAAAAGAAAAAGCCTGGAAAGCAGTATAATAATGCGCATACGTAAGTGCCGTATGAGATTTCGTCTCATGGTGTAAAAGAGTGCAGGGAATATATCTGAGAACAAAACTATAAGAACTGTAGCCTGACATAGAAGCTACAAGAACTATATCTTAAATAAATAATTTAATTAAGGTTACGAAAATCAATGATCATATTTTTTAATTTGAAATATAAATGCGGCCAGTTAATTAATGAGGAAATAAGAAACTAATAAGAAATAGCTTAATTTTTTAGCTCGATAAAACATCACGGTTATATAACAACCATCTTCGCACTGCAGCGCTACACAAAACTATTGAGGCTCAATCTAGGTTTCGATACATATACTATCGACAAATGAAAAACAAATGCGATTCAACTACATTTGAAATTATAAGAAATAAAATTTAATACATAGAAAAAGACTATTAAAATAAGTAAACATGAATATGGAATTACATAGTGTAACTTGATACGTTTTTTAAATGTGAAATTCGGAAAAAAATAATATAAAATAAATTTAAACAGTTTTTATTTATTTAACATTTAATTTAAATTCATGTCAAGTGATGGTTAAATAAAACATTGGAAAAATATATTTTGCTATTTTCTAAATATAGTGATTATTTTTAATCTTTAAAAAAAATATAATATTTTTGATTATTATATAATAATTTGAATATTATATAATATTATATTGACAATCTTTGTAGCACGTTTTCCTCTTTATTTATTTAAAAAGTTTATGCCTTTATAATCTTATAATCATAAATTTTAATGAATCTATAATTTAAACTGATTCTTTGATTTTGGCAAGGCGATCCACTTTTAAAATAGTTACGGGACTGTTTAAAGTATTGGGCACTACGATTAATGGGTCTTCAATAATCAACTCACTCTTTATACTTTTTACATATTGTTTTTGTAATCAATATTTGTTTTTATTGATTTCCTTTTCCTTAATAATTAAAAACAATGATAGCTTTTATGAGAAGCTAAAATGTAATATCTTTAAGTATAAAAAATATATGTATTATCTAATTATGTATACATTTGTAATACAGTATTTCTGCATATCTATTTTTGAAACATTATTTATTTACACTTTATTAAATAAGTAATAAAAGAGAGACTAAGGTACGGTTTATTTTATAGAAACGTGAACACACACGTTACGTTAATATATGGTAGATTCGTTTGTAAATTAAAATGATTAGAAAACTATATTTGTATTAAATGGTTATTTATTTGTTTATAGCTTTGAGGTTATAAAAATTCTCCGTTATTCTACAATTTGTTTGTATTTACATGATAAAACATTGATTAAAAAGGTTGGTATTAGAGAAAAAATGTGTAATGAATAAAACAAACATAGTACTGTTATTTTAAAAAATAGTTAGATATAGTATCTAAACAAATAACGTGTTAACGGTACTATAGTAGTATATGAGTGCTATGATTTTTAAGCTTTCAGCGCATGAGCGACTCAAATTTTTTCCCCTATTATGCAATACTCGTTCATGATTATTACATATGAACCTTTGCGATACTTTTTAAAATTTGATTTTGCTTACATATAAGTAATTCGCAACAATAAAAAAAACAGTTTTTCATAAGATAACAATGTATATGTAAAATTTAGAGAAAATCCCGCAATAAAGTAATTTATTTGAATATGTATTAATAAAAGTTTAAATATCTAATAATACACTTTTTGCAGGTATGTAATGAATAATTAAAAAACAGAATTTACGATTGTTCCTTAATATTTAAATGTATGTTTTTTTATAAAATATATTCTTCTCTCTTTATTAGTTTTAAGATTATTTTTTTCAAACAAATATTTATCATATTTGTTTGAAATAAATTAAGCCTGAAGCTATGCATTTATATTATTTAATAGTACATAACGGGTTGTATTATATTAATATGTTAATTAGAAAAGATACAAAAAAAAACAGAAAAATATAAATAGATCATTAGTATCGAAATGTAAATATAACCGAAGATTAAACTTTCTTATTTTTACGTTCTTATTTTTATTATTAAATAAAAAGAAATATAACTAATCAAAATAAATATATTTTTAAGGCTATGATATATTCTATTACAAAAATTGATATGTTAGAAATCAGATTTATTTAATAGAAGAATGGATTTTCTAAAAAAATTTTTTAAATTAATATAGAAATTTATCTAAAATTTTTTTTATCTAATTATTATTTTTAATTAAATTTTAGTTATCCATTTTAAATATCATTTCATTACTGAAACTATTTTTAAAATATTCTGTGTTTTTTTTTAAATAGTTTACCTATTATTAAAGTATTGAAATACGAGGCTAATTTACATTAATTTTATTTAATATTTTTTATATAAACTTAATGGAATTTATTCAAAATAATTTTATTATATGTAAGATTTTTGAAATTTATTATATTTAAAAATTTATGCATTAGTGTACCTTCTATTTTTTATTGCAATAAATATTCATTAATATTTATTTAGTACATCAATTTTTTTAGTTTATTTCTCTATGGCATACTTAGAATAAAAATAAAAACAATTATAGATATTATTTTCGTATTATTTATATTATTGTATACTAGTTAAGAATAAACTATTATTTCATAGGGATATTTGAGTAAACAGTAAAAATCAAATCACTTGCAAAGAGTATGTTTATATAAAAATATAAATGAAATACCTGACATACTATTTGAGAATATCTATTATAAAATATAAAAATTATTATCAACGCTATTATAATATTTATCGCACTACTATTTTCTTTTTGTAGAATATATTACTTTATATTATCAGTAATAATAGTATTTATTACATACCAATATTAAATAAATATTGATAATTTATATAAATATATTACTTTATATTAACAGTAATAATAATATTTATTATATACCAATATTAAATAAATATTGATAATTTGATTGTATTGTTTTTAAAATGTTTAATAATCATCAATATTCATATCCACGTACGAAGTTTCGTTAGTAATATTTTAACTAGATATGTTATTATTTTAATCTAGGATAGGATAGCAATAAGTAGGATTAATGATGATTCTCTTATTAACTTATGAAAGTTGTTTAATTTATTGATTTCAGGCTTTTAAATAAAATTAAATATATTATTCTATATTAATATTGTTAAAAATAATTGTTTTTTTTTTTAATATAAAGAAATAGAAATCTTTAACGATTAAGC
Organism: Ceratosolen fusciceps; assembly: GCA_018883505.1. NCBI lineage: Eukaryota > Metazoa > Arthropoda > Insecta > Hymenoptera > Agaonidae > Ceratosolen > Ceratosolen fusciceps. The sequence continues at coordinate 528,700 of RCIC01000052.1, forward strand.
TTCTATTTTGTAAAGAATTTTGCTACTAATCAAATATGAGAAGCATATAATATTCATTTTAAAAAAATCATTTTTATATTAAATAAACAAAAATACAATATACAAACAATATTAAATATTAAAAAATAAGTTGATATAATATAAAACGCATATCAACCATTATGTATATTTTCCTTTGTTTATATTCATTATCCAATGAATTATTTTTATAACTCGAATATAAATACAATACATAATAATAAGATATATTTCTGAGAAATAATATAAATAATATAAAAAATACGAAATTTTATGAATAAAAAATTTTTAAAAATTTGGATTTTCTCAAAATTATAAAAGTTATTTTAGAGTAATTACCTCTGAACATTTCAAGGAATCTTTTGAGTTATTGGTTAAAGTATTCCTTTATAAACTAATAATGGAATTACCGTGATAAAAGATATACTAGCGACATACATTTTTAAACTGAAAATTCAAAAAGATTTTTTATAATAGAATATTAAATAACAAGGATTATTTAAAGTTTAGTTTATTAGTATTTGATAATTTATTAAATGAATTTAATAAATAAGAAAACAATATTATATATTTTGAATAATAAAGACAATAATCTTTTAATTACATATGCCAATTACTTAATTTAAAATAGAATATCCCAAGACAATAATTTAAAAATTCTTCAAAAATATAATTCCCGTGATTAGTACTTTACAGTATCTACATAAAAATTTTTCTGATATATGATGTAATCATAATTATTTCCTAAGAAAGAAATAACTGACCTATATAATTATATTTTATTTATATTATTGCTACATTTATTTCTATTATGATTGAAGTATATTGTAATTAAATATTTATTATAAATAATATAACATTTTATAAATTAACGTTTATATGAAAATAATAAATTTATATATTACATTGTTTTTATGGAAAGTATAATTTTCATTGATTTTGGCATAAAGATATAAGTTAGTAAGTTGTATTATAAAATATTTTTTAAACACTGCAAGTCATGAACAAATAAATAATTAAACTGTACATGTAGTTCTTAATAAATTTATGTATTGTAGAGAAAACATATTTAGCTTTATACGAAAAGTAGGAAAAATAATTATTTCATATATACGGAAAATTTTGAAATTCGAATGTATACATAATTGTAGGTGCACAAGAAAAAAAAATTTGTCGTAATTTATAGACTCGTGTTAGATTTTTCATCTATAAGTATGATTTTTTTTAAATCAAATAAATAAAATTTCAGTGAACGACAAATAAAATGTAAATAAAAAAATAAAATAAAAAAACAGAACAAAAATAAAAAAAAAGAAAGAAAAAATGAGAAATATCTTAGTTTATATAATTTCTTTTTTTAAATGTTACAATAATTATAATTAAAAATATATTTAATTCGGTAAATAAATTTATATTAATGTTAAAAAGTATCCATTATTCTATTATCAATAAATTTAGTACTTAATTATTTTTCATATGATTTGTAAAACAAAAATATACCTGAATTAATATATCCATCAAAAAGATGAACCATCAAAAATGAATTGGTGGTTTTATTTACACATTTGAATATCTTATTTAATTCATTGATTATTTGCCATCTTTATTATTTACATGCTCATTATTATGATGGTGATGGTGGTCATAATGATGATCTAATAAATAGTGGAGGCAGCCGAAAAGGGAAACTATTTATCTCAACTGATATGTCTCCTGGTGACATTGATGTTAAAAACACATTTAGCTCGGTAAGGTAAACAGATATGGTGGGAACGATGTATCGGGACTTCAACGTGCTTCTATATATTTTTTTAAATAACGTGGATTACTTAATGAACCAATTCATTGTGTACAAGACGGTGGAGGACTCGAAACAGAGGGGTTGATTGGATTTGTGGAATATTTCTTACGAACGGATACTTTGATAGAAAAAGCTTGAAAGCTGCGTTTTGATTGGGTATTCGGATGACGCGGCAGTTATTATATTGTAAATAATATGGAACTGGGATATACGCGGAACAATAATAGCGAATAGGTGATTAAGAACAGTAGCTAGCAGGGAATATATTCAGGAAATTTATTCGGATTGCTGTCTATCCTGCTGTACAGGATCATAGGTAGTAGGTGAATCACCTACGTTCCCTGTATCAGAGGGTTGCTATTATGAAGCATGACGGGTATGCAACGCTAATGTTCATTCTTTGTAGCGTATTCATATAACACGGTCTTGAAATGGATCTGTCGAATGGTCATTGCGGCGATTTCCATCCACCTACTAGGACAAAAGAAAACTTCTCTACTAAGCAAGGAGGATACTCGACCAGGAAGAAGACAAGGTATTGGCCAAGGAGATATCCCTCGTCAACTGACAGGATAAATAGGAGGGGAATACGCGTGGGAGCTGAACCGCCAGACTCATCAGTGACACGGCACCGTAGATGGCTCGACAGCATGCTGAGGTCAATTATTACTTCACTCAGCACCTGATCGGTTGCGGTAACTTCTACGCGTACCTGAATCATATGAGTGAAATCGAGGATCCAAATCGTGTGTGTTGCGGATCCGCCAAGGATGACGACTTATATGCGTTTTTAAGATGCGAACATCGGCGATGTATAAGTCATCATCATGCTAATGCATTACAAATGAGAACAAATGAAAAAGGACTACATTAGCAAAGGATAATTGTAAATAAAAAAAATACAGCCGTTTTATACAGCTAAATGGAATAATACAAAGGGTGTTGCGAAATCATAATACCTGATTCTCTTTTTGATGCAGTACTTATCAGCAGTTTCGGTTGTTGTCATCATCGTTATTGTTATTATTTTTGATTATTTTTTGTTTTTTTTATTGTTATTATTATTTTTATTGTTAATATTATTGTTATTTTTATATGTAATATTAATGTCATTGTTATAGTTATTTTTATTGTTACTGTATTGTTATTGTAAATGTTATTATTACTATTGTTGTTATTATTATTATTATTTCCTGCAATTTGTACGCTACTTACCGTATGTGTGAGTTCTTAAATAAATATTGTGTTTCTATTAAAATATTTCGATTTATTTATGATTTCTTAATCGCTGCGAGACGTAAAAATACTTCCTTTGCAGGGAAGGCAAAAAAAGCTGGTTACGTACGTACATAATTTTACAGCGGATTAATAGATTAATATATTATTTGGTTTCGCGATGGGCACCCAGGAGAGCTGTCTTATAGAATTGTAATTGAATTACTTTAATGCTAGCTGGACTTTGCGACCCACGCTGTAGCACCAGTAAGTCGTGAACTCCACACAGTACGGATGTCTGGATGACCAATCCGTGTGTGGATACGGACACAGGATTGTGTCCAACCTCTTGAAGACTCGACCTGGCCGCGAGAAACTCAATCTCTCTCTCTCTCTCTCTGTTATCTGTATCGGCCACCGGGAGTTGCTGATCTTCAGAGAAGCTCAAATTCTTCCCACTGAGGTTGATTCAAGATCTCTCTATCTCCAAATCACCTACCATCAGCACGTGTCACGACAGCATACGAATGATAAATATTATTACTTCGCGAATAACTAAATAAGATCACGGCTCGCACCCTTTCGAAAGTTCGAAGCGAAATCTTATTCTACGGTGAAGTGCGAGAATATCCGAAAAAAATAACCTTTACGCTCTCAATATGAGTAACCTCGTGTATGTCAACCGATTGACTGCAGGCACCGCCCTACAAATTATCTCAAATGGACAATTGGTGCCTTTTTTTATTCATTTATTTTCTACAAGTTTTCTTTATCGCGCCAACCGATACATAACGAGCGGAATTTCCGAATGTTTATTATTATTATTATTATTATTCCCATCTGTTGTCTGCACCTTGTCGAAGATCGACTGCTTGCAGCCGCTCGGGTGATGGGCTTAAGGGAGTGGAACCTGGGAATAAGTGAAAGTGTGAGATGGTGAGACGTTTGCGAGTGAGGCCGCTTTATGAATGATTCGAGAACCCTCGAAAGAGGGCCTTCTCGATGAATGGGTACGCGCACGGAGCGGATATCGAAGCCGCGGGCCCTTTAAACGGGTCTCTTCTGGCTATATAGAGATGTAGGTGGACGAGCTCCTCGTGGGCCCTATAAACGGGTATCTCGCGAGGACGGAGACCACCCGCGGAGCGCTGGCCACGGAAACCCCACGGAAAAAAAATAAAGGGGTATAGCTATGGCCGTTTTGAGTGTAGGTGAATGAGGGAACCCTATAAACGGGCTATTCCCGAGCGAATGAGGGCATGCTGAATGTGCTGAATGAATGAGGGCGAACCACTCCCGAACTAATGGCAGACCGCCGTGTTGGACGTGCGACGCGACCCGTGAGCAGCCAAAAGAAGATCCTGGCTGGGGAGGCGCATCCGACGCTGCGTGTTAAGGTGACCTGAATCATCTTTGGCTCCCGCTGGAGGCAAGACGGGAGGTTGGACCGTAGCCTGGTCCGGTCAATCGGCTTAGGGGCGAGTGCGGTATGGTGCGTGACGTCCCCCGGAAGCTCTCCAGAGAGTGGAGTGTCTTTGTTGGGGCCCAAAACTCGAGAGGGTTGAAGGGGGAATAGCGTACCAGGGTGTGCTATATCCCTACGTGATGGCCCGATTCAGGAGAACCCCTTCAGGCATGTGTTGGGGGTTATTTTGGTGAGCTCGCCGTTGAAGGGTTCATGGAGGCCGGTCACACGTAGGGACGAATTAAAAACATTATACATGGAGAACAATAAACAACAGGGGGATGGGAAGGGGAAGAAGGATGGGGAAGGTAACACGGCGGTTCCAATCCCTAAAACGGTGTTAGAGAGGGAGACGGAGATTCCATCCGTTACGGATCGACACCCGAAAGTGCCGACACGGGGTATGGAGGTATCTTTGCCTATAAAGGTCATCATGATGGAGACGATGGAGGCGCTAAAGCGCCAGCCTAACATCTCCAAAGTTATCAAAGAGGGCCTCCCTGTACTGCATGGGAAGATAGAGGCCCTTGAGGAACAGGAGACAAGGGAGCGGCGAGGGATCCGGAGGAAGGTGCCTCCTCTTCTGAAACCACAGACTACGGCCGGTAAAAGGCCACCACCGGCAACACTACCAGAGGCCCAAGCAGGCAAGAAGAAAAAGATGATGAAGAAGGAGGAAGCTGTGTCATCGCAGACGCCTGCTGCAGTTACTACCGTGGAGAAAAGTCTGCCAGGAACGGAATGGAGGAAAGTCCTCATGCGGGAAGAAAAATGGGAAGACCGCAGAAAGACGGTCAATGTAAGGGAAAGGGGACTTCTACAAAAAAGAGCGCCCCCAGTAAAAGAGGGAAGGCGAGGGCAGAGGCCATCGTTTTTAGGCCAGCGGAGGGCAAGACCTACGCGGATATCCTGAGTGGAATCCGACATCAGGTCAGTCCCTCCGAGCACGGGCTCTCGATCAAGGGCATGCGCAAAACCCAAAAGGGGGATGTCCTGATCGAGATTAAAAAATCATCATCGGTCGAGTGCAAGGAGGGCTTTGCCGATGCCTTGAAAAAGGCCGTCGGAGCCAGCGCAACGCTCGACACACTGATCCCCAGGAGAACATTGGAGATCAGGGATGTGGACGAGTGCGCAACGACCGAGGAGGTCAGAGGCGCCCTCCTTGCGAACCTGCAGGACTATACTGGTCCTCTAGAGGTGCGATTCACGGGAGCCAACAAAGCCGGTAAACGGCTGGCGATCGTGACCGTTACCAACGAGGCCAGTAAAAAGCTACTGGAGGTGGGCAGGGTCCCAGTAGGGTGGGTTTACTGCGGCATAAGACCACGGGTCCAAGTCGAGCGCTGCCTTAAGTGTCTCGGCTATGGACACCGGGGTACGAGCAGCAGGTGCCCAGACAGGACCCGTTTCAGGTGTGGGGAACAGGGTCACAAGGGGGCCGGATGTAAGGTCGAGCCCAAGTGATTCCTGTGCTCGGGGACCTCCCCCTCGGCAGTACACCACGTCGCAGGGTCCGGAGCCTGCGTGGTCCTTGCCAAGTATCGCCGAAGTGGCTAATGTCCTGCAGAGCAGGGTCTACTTGCTCATATCCATCTCGAGCTGGGCACTGATATTGTTCTTATCAGTAAACAGCTTCGGAAGGGGAATTGTACGCCCTAGAGGATACTATCGGGGACATGGACAGCAAAGCTGTAGACTGAGGGGAACCTGTGACCAACTCCAGCGGAAGGCGAGTCCTGGACATGGTATCCAGCACAAGACTGGTGATTTTAAACACCGGTTCAACGGCGACCTTCCGGAGGCCCGGTTAAAGGCAAACCATCCCCAACCTCTCCTTCGCGACGGAACGTCTGGGCGCAAAGGTGCGGGACTAGCGGGTGATCGAGGACTAAACAGCCAGCGATCACCAGTACATCACGTTCCGCGTTCGTGATGACCGGCCGGTCGGGACGGCGATCGTAGGCCGTCCTTCCAGATGGCTTGTTGTGAGGATGGACGATACCTTGTTATCCCGTGCCATAGAACGCGGACAGTGAACCCTGGACGGGGCTTCAGGGAAGCGGAACGTCCTTCAAGCGAGCGGTAGCGGTGTCAGACGCAATCATGCGCTTGATCCGCCAAGCTTGTAAGGAGGCGATACCGAGGATGTCGGTGAGGAAAACATGCCGCCCGGTTTATTGGTGGAGCATGCGAGATCGCGGAAATGAGGCGGAAGTGCCTTCGGCTACGACGAGTAGCCCAAAAGGCCCGATGTCTCGACCGCGACAACTCTCCAATGATAGTCAAGCATTTGGTGGCGAGAAGAGCCTTTAAGAGAGCAATCAAGGCGAGTAAGAGCCGATGCTGGAAGAAGCTGGGGAAAGATTTCAACAGAGATTGATGATGAGATTGATGAGAGGTTGATCTCAACTGGGGATTGGGCTATAAAGACATCACCCGTAAATTGGGGGCGTTCGCCAAGGGCACACCCATGAGCGAGGTGGTGATGGACGGGATCGTCCATACCCTTTTCCCTTTCCCCGGTGCCATTTGGTCCTGAGGCTCCGCCGTTTACAATGGCGGAGCTAGAGAGCGCGGTAAGCTCTATGAAGAGCCGTAAGGCACCAGGGCCCGATGACCTTCCGGCAGATGTGATGAAAGCGGTGGCCAGGAGTCACCCACAGCTCTTGCTCACCATGTATAACTCGTGCTGGTGAGCAAGAGCAAGGGATCGTGGGACGCTCCGTCGGCGTATAGACCCCTGTGCATGCTAGACACCACCAGGAAGCTCCTGGAAAAGCTGGTGAGACCCCGTCTTCAGGCGGCACTTTCTACATTTGGTGGCCTCTCCGAGAGTCAATACGGTTTCCGGAGAGGTAGGTCAACCATCGACGCTATCCAGAGAGTAGTGGAGGTGGCCAGAAGCACGAAAAGGGGAAACCACTTCTCCTGACCGATATATTTTCTGGTGACACTGGATGTCCGAAATGCCTTCAACTCAGTAAAGTGGATAGACATGCTTGGGGTAATGGATCGGGTATTACCTTCTGGACCGATTCATTTTATACGAGACGGCGGAGGGCTCAAAACGGAAGGCACTGACGTGTGCTGCGACCCAAGGCTCCATCTTAGGACCCGATCTATGGAATATTTCCTACGACGGGATGCTGAGATTGAAAATGCCTGAAGGCTGCTTTCTGATCGGGTACGCGGATAACATGGCAGCCATTATTACAGCGCGTAATATGGTCCTTGCACAGACGCGACTCGACTAGACCATGCAGAGAATTCGCCACTGAATGAACGATCATGGGTTGGAACTGGCGGAGGCCAAAACCGAGATTGTGCTCTTGACGAAGAAGTGCGTACCCAGAGTGCAGCCGCTTATTATCGGAGAGGAGTCGGTTCAGACCAAAGCAGCCGTGAAGTACCTGGGGGTGACGCTAGATACGAAGCTCACCTTCGGGGAACATATTCGGAGGGTAGCGGATAAGGCGTCACGGGTAGTGACTTTTATGTGCAGGTTTATGGACAACGTAATTGGGCTACGTCCCTGTATCAGGCGGTTGCTGCTCTGTGTCACTGAGTCTGTTATGTGTCACAGTGCAGAGGTTTGGGCCAACGCGCTTCAGTACAATATGCACCGGAGACGTATGGCGACTGTGCAACGGAGATGCGCACTTCGTGTAGCGTGTTCGTATCGCACGCTCTTGGAGGCGGACTCTCTAGTGGTCGCTGGGGTAATTCACATCGACCTCCTGGCCCAGGAAAGCAAGCTGGTCCACCAGGCAAGGGGGACACTTGACCGTGGTGAGGCCAAGGTGCGAGCCAGGGAGACATCCCTGGCTAACTGGTAGGACAGATGGTAGCGGGATACGCGCGGAAGATGGACTGCCAGAGTAATCAGTCAGGTGGTCGCGTGGACCGGTTGACAGCATGGCGAGGTGAACTATTACCTCACCCAGCTGCTGACCGGCCATGGTACTTCCGTGCGTACCTCCACCGCATGGGTAAGGCGGCGGATTCCAGATGCGTGCATTGCGGGTCCGCCGCGACTGAGGGAAGCGTTGTTCTTGAAGGCATTATCCCTCTGATGTTCGCCAGTCAGGAGAACTGGGGAAGGGTCGCTTCTTTCTTCGAGGATATACTGAGACGTAAGAAGCCGGCTCTTCCCTAGGGTAAGGGGGGGGGGAAACTTAGAGGGTGCCTCGAAGGCATAGTTTCTGGTTCCCTCCCCGAAGTAATGCTTAACGGCGGTGTCGGGGAGGATATAAGAACCAGAAAAGGAGGTCCCCTCGGCGAACTCGTGTCGCCCCGCCCTGTGGTTTTCACTACAGGGAGAGGGTGAGGTTTTAGTGGGTATACCGGCATCTTCAATGCCGAGGAGTCCCACACACCGGGGACCTGGGTCCCTAAAGGTCTTTAAAAGATTTCCTCCCTCCTTTATAAAAAAAAAAAATTATTATAGCACAGAATGGAACGTCTACCAAGCGACTAGAAGCGCAATTACGCTTCATCCAATAATTCGTCAACAGACAGTTGATTAGTGGATGGGTAATATCGTAGAAATGAGTTCGATTATGATTTGCATCTCGAAGGACACGTCCCCCCATAACCGCAACACCTATTTTATGATCGCTGAGTATCTGATGGTAAGAAGACATCATAAGAAGACATCATGAAAGTCTGTAAGTACCCCTAGTATAAGAAGCTGGAGAGAAGATCTCAACAGAGATCCTGGTATAAAGTCATGGCCCGGAAATTAAGAGCGTTCGCCAAGAGCTTTTCTTTATGCATTCCACACGAGAAAGGATATGTGTACTTATATTCAGAAAAAAAGGCGGCCAAGGGCATGGAAGGAAACCATTTCTCTAATTTAATATAACTCTAAGTTATATTGAATACCAATAAATGGTCTTAGATCAGGTAAATCGAGATCGAACTGTTCAGAAAGAAACACGTATTTAAAGTGCAGCCATTAACTATTTGAAACGTTTTCGATATAGTACAAGATAATCACGAAGTTCTTAATGGTTGTACTATCAGAGAAGGTAACTATTGAGGCTAACTCGTTACCGTCGCGCTACAAAGTTGAGATATGAAAAATACCATAGGTATGGGTGTACATATAAGATGCGAAATTCATATTGTACACTATGTTAAATTCGTAGATGTGACCGATATGATCATTACGATCTTTTAGATTAGGAAAAACCATTTTTTTCATAATGCAAAAGAATACTCAAGTAGAGGCTGAACTGCGGGTAAATTTTTACTTCACTAGCTGCATATTGGCCATGGATATTCCGACCTTACCTACATCATACGGGCAACGTAAAGGATACCTAAGATATAAATGAATGCAAAGGTATTTTCACTATAAATGTGATAAGGACGACGATTAGAACATGTTCTTTAATTATAAAACTTAGATACGTCAGAAGAAAGAATTTGTTGATGCCAGTAGGGTTATTTCTCAAGGTGTTATACTTTTAATGCTTTTTATCCGGAATGACTATGTAAGGCTCATCGCTTTTACATAAACTACATATAGACATATTGGGTATGTACCGACCGAGTGAAGTTTTACTAGGTATGGCGACATCTTCATTGTCAGAATCCAAATACCGTCGCTCCTGGACACCGATATTTTTTTTTTCATGTCCCTTTTTTCGTCTATCTCTTATTTCATAGTATAGGTATAAATGGAACTTTAAAAGAGACATTCTAAGGCTTCAGGAAAATTTATGCACTATCTTCGTCGTATGAAAATATCTTGCCTCAAGTAATCTTTCATCGAACTAAGTTGTTTTTTTTTAATTACTCTTCTGAAGAGCTCACTATATAATATTTAAAATTTTGAGACTTCAGGCTATACTCGAAAAATATTGTTGTTGTATATATCTTCGAATATTAGATTTAATGCTATAAAATCTAATAGTTAAACAAATAGCTTAAATAGATTGTCCAATATTTCGTTTATCTAGGTTTTTTTAGATATTTGAACATTTCTTCCCCTAAATTTTTGAATTTTATTAGTATTTCGATATTTGAAAATGTTTTTTTTCTGCCAGTTTCGAACAACGTTATTAATTATTATATAATATATACTTGATTTAGATTTAGACTTGATATTAAATTATTATAATAAAATAATTGTTTATTTTATTCATTTAATAAATCTAAAAAATATCTGTAAAAAGCTAAAACAAAGTATAATTTCGGTAGGTCACATCTATTCCAACACATGATATTTAGAGAAGTTATTTACGTACCAAAAGGGAGATTATGTCGAGTTAAAAATAGTTAAAACTATCTAGATCCATTTAGTGTAACGACTTCACTTTAATCAGCTACACGGGGGGTTGATTCTTTTTTACTGTGAGGGTCCGTTAACGTTAACAGAAAGGGTCGATTGAAACCCCATCGTCTGATCGGAGCTAATTTATTGAAACTTCGACGTCAACTTAGTCGTCTTTGTCATCTTTGCCGTAAGATCTTTACTTCTTTTCTATGCAAAGTTATAAAACATTTCGATGGAATGTTCAATTAAAACTTCAAAAATTATTTTAGTTTAAGATATATTAATTGCTTTTTTATTTCTTAAGAACTAAAAAACTAAGGTATTAATATTTTAAAAAATATACCATTTACACTATATTATTTATGTTACATTATATTATATTTAATTAAATACGATATATTGAAATTTTCTTGAAATTAATTATGATTACCTATTATTGAAGGAAAAAGATTTCTTTTAATTTAGATGTTAATAATTGAATATACAAGTATCATATTGTTAAGTATAAGCCCATTAAAAATTGTATCTATTTGAATTTTTTATTAACAGATATTATTTAAACAACAATTTATAAAATTTCTTTTTCAATAGATATTTTTTTTTTCAATTCGTACATCTGATTTATTGATACTATAAATATACTATATGTATTTTACATTTATAGTATATTTTCTTTTATTTTTTTATTATTTTTATATTTATAAATATAATATAAAGGTGATATTACAATATAATCACTTTAATAAAAACGTTGATTAAGGATCTAAATATATTTAATATTATTTATTTATAAAATTCTATTCAAGACTATGAAAGTATTTTTTTAAATTCTTAATTTATAATTATATTATTGTATATGTATCTTCCAATTTCGTATTTAAATTTTATTTACTTTATTATTTAATTTTTTTGTCAAATATTATGATTTTTATAATAAATGTACTTAAAAAATATTGACTATTAGTTAATAATTATCATTTTTATATGATAAAATAAAAACATTTAGGATATAAAAATTTTGCATTCAGAAAAATCTAATTTATTTATTAAACTTATACTAAGAAATACTTAAAATTAAGAAACAAAAATTAAAATCTTTTTGTGTTGTGACTATTATTTATAATCATTTATAAACTTATAATTATTAATAAATTATCTTATATAATACTAGAGTATACATTGTTTAAGCTAATAATAATTTAATATGAATCTTTATTTTACATCAAATAAATACATGTTAAAAATTCGTATAAAAAAAAGTTTTTCTTATGTTTTATATATTTTATAAAATTAAATTGAATAAAATTCACCTCGAAATCTTATCGCACTACGTTTGCTAATTACAAAGAAATTGATGATAGAGCATTTGTTACACACTACTTGTAATTGTAGAACATCCTAAACCCATTTAAAAAAATGTATATAAAATTGTTTACAAAGTTTAATTCAAAATTTTTAATTTCAAAATGTTTGTATAGATATTATAATAGTATTAATATTAAAAAAATATGTTAAGATAGCATACATGATAAATCATATCTTAAGTTTAAATATTATTATATCTATATAATAAAATCGTTAAAATATTATCACTGAATTCAATTGGTGATAATGACATGCTGAACGCGAAAACGGAACCTCGGCTTCGATATTGTGTACATATCGTAGTACAAGTGAATCGCGCTAGGAATAATGGTGGTTGGTGGAAGAACAGAGTAAGAAGAGGGGCTTCGTCGTTTCCTTGACAAGTAAGTGCTTAATTGGCGTTGAAATCAGTGGTGTGACGCTGAGAACACCATAGCGTGCAATCGCTCGAATACCTAATAACGCTGCATGTACTTTTGACCCCCCTCTCTCTCTCTCTCTCACTCTTTTTCCCTATACGTGCATATATACACATTTACGTACACATTTGTTGCATGCGTACTGCGTACCCGCGTGCGAGTGCGCTTGTAAAATTCTTTCGCGTGTAATTATTACAATAATTATATATTTTCTTCAAATATGTCCAGTAATTAACATTTAAAACTTGGGAAGTTGTTGATAAAAATAAAATAAATATTTAAAAAATCTTAAAATTTAATTGAGCATTATATTCAAAGAAGTTTACTCCTATTATTTTCTGGAATTATATATTTTATTTTGAAAATAAGCTTCTTTTAATTTTGTCTATTCATACTCATAATTTAAATATTTGTATAGAAAATATTTTTTCGTTTTGTATCATTAAATAATTTCTTGCATTTAAAGTTTTTATAGATTTCCGTAATATGAAGATAGTTATATGAAAACTCGTAATTAATTTTAAACAAATAAATGTGTTAAAAATGTGCTAAAAAGGATCAATATTTTTTACTATGAAAACGTAATTTAATGAAGTAAGTAATAAATTTTTAGTCTGTAATTAATTTGTTTTTTAATCGAAAAATTACTGGCATATTATCAGCACAAAATACATGGAATACATACATAACTTGTAATTTTCAAAGTATCTTTATACATATACTATAATTCTATTCAATTGTGTTTATGTTTCTAATGAGCTCTACATTATTTATTGAACCTTTCAATAACTTCGTATTAAACAAAAATTAAGTTACTTATTATTATGCTTTATTCATTAGTTTTATTTATTAAAATTTATAATTATTATTACACCATAGTTATTTGACTTATATTAATTGTCTTATGAGAAACTATAATTGTGTTTCAATTTAAGGAAAAACTGCTGAAAATTTACATTAAATAGCTAATACAATTTCCATTAATAATACAAATGAATTTATCTGTATTTAAATTCAACATATTTTAAATAATTCTTTTTGATACAATTATGTAAAAAAAATCACGTACATATAATAATACCTATATGAGATTATTAAATACAATACATTAGAGAATCTTTAAAAATATTTATAAATTACAAAAAATAAAAATATTATATAAATAATATAAAAGAGTACCATCAATTTTAATACTTTATTTGAAATAACTCTTAAAATATGAAATAAAATAATTTCATATAAAAATGTGTAGTTAATATATAATAAATATATAAATAATATATAAATAATTTTGTATGTTTTTGTAGTTACTACTTAATTAAATATTCAGTAACTATTATTAATATTAGTTATACCAGTAAAAATAGTTTATACATAAATACATTTTTTATTGTATTATATAATTAAAATATATTATATAACTAAAAACTTTTTTAGTTAAATAGGACAAATTTTAAAGAACAGACTTCTTGTTCGAATAATATTTATAAAAAATTGCTAAAGAATTGCCTAATAATGTTGTAAAAAAAGTCAAATATATTTTAAAATTATTATGTTAATCGATGAATAATATATTGAGTCAATTTGAAATAATTTTTTCAGATTATTTACCTAAAATATTTTCAGATTATACATATAAGTTGTGCAAATATTTTGAATAAAAATTTGTATTTAATAAGCAGTCAAAATTGATTAGAAATCGATGCTATTGAATTGACAACAAGATTTTGTTACAAAAAATTTTCAAGTTATTTATCTCTGGTAAGATCTATTCTATTCATTTAATTACAAATTTGATCTATACAAAATTTTCTTTTAATTTTTACTATTTTTATATTTATAAATATAATATAAAGGTTATATTACAATATAATCGCTTTAATAAAAACGTTGATTAAGAATCTAAACATATTTAATATTATTTATTTATAGAATTCTTTTCAAAGGTTTTAAAGTATTTTTAAAAATTTTTAATTTATAATTATATTATTATATATGTATCTGCCAATTTCTTATTTAAATTTTATTTACTTTATTATTTAATTTTTTTATCAAATATTATGATTTTTATAATAAATGTACTTAAAAAATATTGACTATTAGTTAATAATTATCATTTTTATATGATAAAATAAAAAAATTCAGGATATAAAAATTTTGCATTCAGAAAAATCTAATTTATTTATTAAACTTATACTAAGAAATACTTAAAATTAAATTAAATATTTAAACTTATAATAATACTAAATAGTATTATTTATTTTTTTTCTGTATTATTTATTTATATATGAGTTTTCTTAGCTACAATATAGTTTAAATAGTAGAAAAAAATATTTTTTTTTCTAACGCTATCATAACAATAATTTATTTATTATAATGCTTATAAAATATCATACAAAATAATCGGAAATATTAAGAATTTAATATGAATTGGGTGCTGATCGAATTATATTTAATTCTTTATCTTTTTGTCGATCGCTTTCTCTCTCACTCTTCTCTCTCTCTCTCTTTCATATAATCTAAAGATTATAAGTTGGTTCAGTATCACACCGATGCATAGAAGTACATAAATAAAGAAAAGAAGACACCCTACGAATATTTCCATTTCTTTGTAATGATAATATGAAAGAACTTCAGAAGGGGAAAGAGAAGAAAAACTGTTTGCTACCCTGGGTAATTTCGTTCCCCTATTGCTTCTCTGCTTCGGTCATTCTTCACATAGGTCGTTAATATCGGTCCGACTGCATTTATCGTCTAAAGTCATTCGCGTAAAGGGTCGTAGTATATACCATGGATTTCAGTCTGCGACATTTAAATGCTCTTTGGTATAAAACTGTGCTAAATTGAAATGAGTTTATATATTTACACAAATAGATATTCGTTAAATTAAATATTCATACATATTTATATACATACTGATACTTATAATGTATATACTTTTCTTATTTTTTGAAAAGTCAAAGTTTTTTGAACTCATCAAGCTACAGAATTAATAATAATATTAATTTTTTATTTCGAATTTCGATAAATGTAACTTTAATTTTTATTTCTCATTTTTTGTTTATAACAAAGTATAGTTTTTCATATAGTATATTTCATAAAGTATAGTTATTATTTCATTAATGAAAATGTTACTTTTCTTATAAAAAAGGAAATTTAGAATTTTTACTTTCGTTTTTAAATTTAATATTTTTATATAATTCATATCATATATATATTATTCTTGAATTATTTAATTCATACTATATTATTTTATTACCATATTATTTTACTATATAAAAATTATTTATTCATTTTTTATTATGATTATGTACGAATGATAATATAATATAAAAAATAATTTTTATTATTTTATGTTTAAAAAAATTGTTTCATTTATTTACATAAAATGTATGAGCAATTAATATTATTTTCTATGCTAATATTATAAAGAAAAAATAAGTTTAAATAATGTAAATAATCATATTTTTTAATTGACTTTATTTATTATGTATGGTGATATCAAATTCATATAATAAATCAATTATTTAATTAATACAAAAACCTTTTTGAAATATTTAAACTTTATAATTTATTACTTTAATATATTAACATTTATTACTAAAATTTAAACTAGTACTAAAATTGCACTCTACTATCTGATGAAATAGAGAGACAGGATGTAGAGAGAGCGAGAGAGAGAGAGAGAGATATCTTTTATTATATATGAAATAATAAAAATATTTATAATTTCAGTTTATTTAATTAAATATATTTGTCCTGACAGTTAATAGAGTTTTAAATGCAAAAATCTGAAGCGTAATTCATCGAACATCAAAAACTAATTAAAACTAATATGCTATGAAGGAAATTTGGTTTTAGAAATAGCCAGAAATCAGAGATATTAAAAGAAAAAAGTTAATGGTTAAGAATCGGAATACTTTTAGCATGAAAATAATGACTTTTTTTATAAACTACATAATACTTTCTAATAATTATATAATTTTCAGTCGTTTATTTTAATTTTAATTTTTTGATTAATTGAACATGTTGATAGTGATGTTATTAAATATAAAGAACGTTGTTGCACAATTAAGACTATTATATAAAAAATATAATTTACAAAGTATGATTACAAAAACTCAAAATATATTGTAAAATAACATTATTAGGACTGTAATTTTTTAATGTATAAAATTTGTCTAAAGATTTATGGTAATTATGCAGATTTATATATGCAGGTTTAATCGTTCATTTATGAATTTCATACTGTACATACAAACATCTATTAATTTATATTATTAGAAGTAATTATAATATTTAAAGATTTTTTAAATTTATCAGTAATTTATGGGTGAATTTAGAACGTATACAATACAATAATAAAATCATTTTTGAAAAATTGTTACTTCAAAAATAAATGTACAAATAATATTTACTAAGATATGGATGCCATTATTTATGAATGTAATTATTAAATTGTTTGCTTTCGATTTTACAAATAAGTTAATGTTTTCGTATTAAAAATTATCAAATATTTATTTTATGTTTACAATTATGCAAAATTAATGAACATTTTACAAACAAAATGATTTATATAAATGAACAATTTTTTCATATATTATGCATGATTTGTTAAAATCAAAATAAATATAAATATTTTTTGTTACATAAAAAATCATTTATATAATAAAAATATGAATGATTAGGTTAATTTCTTTATTATTTATTTATTTAATATATATATATATATATATAATGAATTATTCAATATATTCTATATAGTAAATACTTAACTTTTTTGAGTTTTAATAATTTCTATTCTCTTAAAGTTTATTCTCATTTTTTTCGGTTAGTTTTCAGAATGATTGAATTCAATTCAATACGAAGAGATTTTTATATTTATTTTTTTATAGTGATCTCTCAACTAAAATATACGTATCTAAATTGTAAATTGTGAGTAATAATTGCTCTATCGTCATTCAATAAAGAAACAAAATTAAAATTAAAAGTCTCGAATAGTCAGCATAACTAATTACACAAATAATTAAAAAAAATATATAAAATTTTATACATACCTCAAATCAACACTAATTTTCATTTGGAACGATTTGATATGATGTAATGAAACTGAATTATAATAAAAATAATTGTGAATTATAATTATGTTTTGACCTGATTTATAATATTTAAATTGTTACTTTTCTGTGAAACATAACACGATCATAGTTATATATTATTAAAATAAAATGTTCTGCACATTAAACAAAAATTCTATTATGGAATAGTCAGTTCAAATATAGGTATCCAATTTTAGATGAGTAGTAAAGCAAAGTATGTAGTAGAATGAATACGTACAAAAACTGTATTAATTACTATAAAAAAACAAAACAAAAATAAACTAACTTGAGGGTGATATATTTTTAAATTATTATCATACTATCATTGATTTTATTTTATACTCGTTATTATGAATTTAGCTATAGAAATGTTTACAAAAATAACAAATTTAGACGGGAGTATCTGATGTAAGGATGCCTGTTATCAAAGTTCTTTAAATTTTTTTTATTTTTGAATTCAGAAATTGCATTATTACATACCTCGAGTTAAAATATACATATATGTACTCTAAGAATATTTATGGTTTCGAAGCAAGCACTATTGAAACATTTGTTTATCTTGTTTTATTAAGAACATGTAATTAATTACGTAGAATTGATCTACGAATACAATAATTTCTTTAATTTTCGCATAAATTACTTGTTTTTATTTAACCATGTCTTGAAAATAGCTAAACTGATCTGCAAATATCTTTTATACTGGATATTCTAAATCATCATTTCATTATACATTTTTAATTAAATGACAACTGAAAGAGTATACACATTATAAGATTTTTCATTAATTTTATTATTTTGATAATTTTTTGGAATTATATAAATTCATACTTAAGAGATGTTTATAAATCTTTGTATAAATATATGTTTTATAAATGCAAAAAAATAAAATTAAAGTACTGATCAGTTTTGCTCTGTATTTTTTGTAGTAATTAAAGCAAAAAAAATTTTATTTGATTTTATTCATCGACATTAATTTGCAATTTGAAATTTAAATTCTGATTTATTTAGTTTAAATTTTATTATAATGAAATCATAAGATTATATTAGAATATAGAATATTCTAATAAAATATAATTAAAAATATAATTCTCTAATTGAATAATTTAGATAAAAATTTTTTAGATATTTTTATGAATAATCTAAATTAATATTTATTAAATATAATTCTAATAAAATTTAATATAATCTACTTTAATGATCTACTAATAAAATTAAATATAATTCTAAAATTAGAACCTAGATTTTTTATTATCAAATATTACATTTCGAATAAATTTTAATTCTAAAGTTTTAAGGAAAATAAATTGTTAATTAATAATTTTTATAATAATATTTTTTACTTTTTAGCGTAAAGTAATTAAATTATATAGTATTTAATAATATTGAATGCAAAATATTATATATATACACGTACACATAAAAGATCATTATTATTATAATATTTATTATAATATTTGTTAAATATTGTTGAATCAATAAAATAGTAAGTAAAATATTAAGTTTACATGTATATATTAAAAGTTAGAATTTTAATTATATGATTAACAAAGAGATGTTAGAATTATGAGTCGGCATAGAATTAGAATGTCCGTCATTCTGCATATATAAATCGCGGGATTGAAGCTGTACGTATACAGTTAAATTCGGAAGAATTGAGATGAAAGAAATAGTTGCATTCGGGAATGCAATAGGTATAGCTTAACTATACCTATTCATTCCAATACTTTGAATGCAGGATCTATCAAGTCGAACTCGTATTACTGATGTTACTATTCATTATCAGGGTAACTAAGAATTGACGTTCACAGCCGTACCTGATTTTTCTTCTTCGAATTTTTTTTCTATATATTTTATAATTACTTAGGATAGCAATCCACACTCGGCAACGCATTAATTAATTATTTATTTTCCAAAACTATTTTTAAAAAACTTCTACAATTCGTTGACGTCATTTATGCTCTTAGTCAATTTAATATATCAGAAATTATCTTTGTAACTTATACATTCGACGATAATACTATGTCTTATGATGTTATGAATACTAATATTTCGACTATCATTCACAATTATTAAATCATTACGTGATTTAATGACATAGAAATATTAAACAAAGAATAATTAAATACCGTTTTTCGAAAAATGCTAGTAAATTTGAAATAGTAAATTTGACTATATTTTTGATTGTTTGAAGAATCCATCTTAATGCACAAAATGAAGAACGTCGGAAATCGCTCAGTAAAGGTACCATATCCGGGTTGGAAGTGTATAACCACGATATTGATAATAGTATTGATAGAGACTTGTCGCTATTCATTTCTTTTAACTTGTGCTGTAAATTCAGAGAGAGAAAGATGATATTCGTATAATTGTAATTCGTAATATAATGTATGCTAAGGGAAAAAAATTGGTAAAAACAGCTACAAATTATAGAAATTTTGCAAATAAATAATTTATTTTAATGTATATATATTTATAAAGTGTCAGACTATCTTTTTTATAATCAGTTTTCTTTTTAATATACTGTATTAGAATATATTATTATTCTATATTTATTATACTTCTTTTATGATCATTCATTTTCACCTTTTATTAATAACTCACTTTTTATTCTTTTTTTAAATGTGAATATGCAAACTACTTATTCTAGAAAAGAAACTTTACAAAAAAATGAAAAATAAGAAAAGTTAATTTCTACTATATACATAGTATATACATATACATCATTTCAATATCATAATACATACATTTATTTCAATTCATTCGATTACAGTTACAAAAATTTTCTTTTTGATTTATTTATTAAGAATTTATATTTTAATAATATATTTTATCATAATAAAACATTTTTATTAAATATTTATAAAATTTTATTTGAATAAATAATAATAATTTTTCAAATACTAATCTATTTCGTAGAATTAAACAAAATATCATTATAAATCTGTACAAACTCAATTTAATTATTAAACTAGTTTGCATTTAATATCATAATTATGTTGTTTATTTATTCGATTTATAAATAAAGTCCATATGTTTGGATAAGCATATAAAAGCATAATATGAATGTAATTATAAAATATGAAAATTATTATTTATCTTAAAAATTAAAATTAATAATAAAAAAATATAATAGGGAATATCAAAAACTAGACATAAGGCAGGAAAGATATTAGGCGCAAGATTAAAACCAGAATATAATATGAGTTGTTGATCGTACTGTGCCTTACAGATGTGTTTATTACAAAGATATTTGAAGACATGGTTTCTAGATAAAACTTAATTATTCTTAATCCAGTATAGAATATTTTTTGAAATAATAATACCTCTTACCTATTACATCAGTAATGTTGTTTTTGAATTTAACGATATTTATATTTAAAATATTTGTGAGTTGTTTGAATAAAGTAACAAGATTAAAATTAAAATTTAAAGCGATCTGCGATAATTTCTTAATTGTACAAGTATAATTTTAAACGATAAAATCACTATTATATATCTGAATATTAAATCTTTTTTTCGACTCACTTTTACAGCTTAACTCTCTCTCTCTCTCTCTCTCTCTCTCTCTCTCTGTTTCTATTCTATTTTTTATGCAATCAAATATATTTCATGTTTACTAGTAATTTTATGTAAATCATTTAAAATTATAATAAGCAAATTTTTAATTCTACACACATAAAAATTAAAAAATCTTTGTATTGTTAAATAAATAAATATATGATTGGATTAAGAGATTTTTTTGTTTTTCACAACCTTTAATTAGCAATTGCTAATCTGATCTCTTATAAGTATTTCATTTTTAGATTTATAAAGCGAAAATATGAAAATTTATAAGAGTATATATGTTAAGAATAAATCAAATTGAAAATAGTTTACAAAGATACAACTATATAAATGAAATTAAATGAAATTATATAATGTAATAACACAAATAATTTATAACAATTATAACAACATGTACAAAATAATTTATATTGATTTAAAATTGGAATAATAAAAAAAATATTGAATAATGTTTTTTAATGCAGACGTACGAAGAATTCTTATTTGCTTATATATATATAAGTAGTAATAGAAAATTCAAAATAAAAATAAAATTATATTATGAGAACACTTGCCTAATCGAATAGATTACATCACTTAAGAAAAAAGAAAAGACAAGAAATTATATAAATTATAAGATTATATAAATTTAGGTTAAAAAATGATAGGTTATGAAGAAGAAAGTCCACTGTGTATTAGAAAAGCCAGTTCTTATTTTTGGTAAACTCTCTCTGCAATATATCAAATAAGAGCAGTGACATTACACAATATTTCAGTTTTTGTAGCTTAATAATATTACTTTAATATGTATTTAAAAAGAATTTTTAAAGTATTTTTTTATCAATACATAAATCAGTTCCCTCAATTATAGTTATTTTTTAAAGTTATATTTCTTTACTTGGTGCATAGTACTCGACAAGATTAAGGAATAATACAAAATTTTGGAATATTAATTTTCGTACAGATTTTTTCTTTTTTGATTTTGTGTTTTACTTTTCATTTTTCATTTTTCCTTTTTTATATAATTCCGTATGCTTATTTGTATACGTCTTTGGATTTGGAAGAATACTGAGATTTTTTTTCACAGACAATAGAAAATTGTTGAGAAAGGAGAAAAACCAATCATAAAATATAATAAATAAATGAATAAAAAATAAATAAACAACAAACAACAAATACTTGAACTAACTTAAAAATGGAATACTAAAAATTATATTTTATTTATAATAGTGTACGAATATAGTAATTAATATTCATATAATAAAATAATATTTTTATGAATATAATTTAGTATTTTTAAAAGATTTTTAACTCTCTCAATTAATTATTTCTTGAAAGTATATTTTTAATTCTGATCCATATAAGTAAATACATTTATAATAAATAATATTTTTATTGAATATAAATAAAATAATTATTATATATATATATTTTAAATTGAATTGTAAATTTTAGAAGATAAAATTTTTATCAATCAGAACAATGCCTCTCACGTATATTATATTGTTAATAAAATTTTATCACACATATAAAAAAAAAAATAAATGTAATTTTATTTTTATATCATCTGTTTCTTTTTTCTTTTCATAAATCATAGTTGACATTAAAGATTATTAGTAGTATTATTAGTAGTACTTAAAATATATAAAAAGTACGTTTTCTTGTATTTTTTATGTATTTATAATTACATTCAAAAGTTTATTCGATAAATTTTTTCTTCATTACACTTATAATTATTGATAAATATATATTTATATAAAATTGTAAAAAACAAAAACATTTCAAAATACATTTATATAAGTATGCCAAATATTACAAAATTTATAAAATGTGTAATTTGCTGAAATTAGTTGAAAAATCTACGTCAGAGAAAAAGCTTTAAATATGCTTTCTATTTCAGTAAAATTGGTCGAGTGAATAATTTTCTTTTCTCTAATATGTTTCTTATTTATACTTTCTTTTTATTACGTCTTTTTATTAATGTTTAGATAAAGCAATAATCTTAAAGGTTCCAAGAATTTCAGATAACATTTCAGAACGAAGTTGTTCCGTGTATTTTACCCTGCCTTTTCTTTATTTCTTTATACTGGACCGCCCTTTACAAAGCAGTCTTTCATTTCATATCGGGGCAACTCGTCTATGTGGAAATGTGATTGGTTACAGTTAGTTTCAACGTATAATTTAGCAGAAGTATCGTTGTTGAAGATACTCCTAATAATGCAGACTTATTCTCATATGTAATTTTTTTTATATGTGTATAGTAACTTTCAATTTTTTGTCATATTTTTTAAAATTTTAAAAAATGATTTTGAAAGTCTTCAACTAATTTTAATTTTTTTTATTATTTTTCTTCTTTATAATATTTCACAAAAAAAAACAGCGATAAGAATTTTTGAATTGCATAAATGAAAATAATCAAGTTTCAGCATTCGAATTTCAGATACCTAAAAAAATTTCGCATTTAAAAAGATCTGGATTATATGATTTCTATTGAGAATTAATTTTTATTTATTATTATTATTATGTATAAATAATAAAGTAAATATGTACTAAATGACATAGGAACAAAAATTTATTAAGTTATATTTTCATTATATATTAATTCTATCTTGATAATTTAACTTTTTATAATAAAAATTGAGTAGCAGACAATTAACATAATTTAGAAATTGTTTAGAAATACATTCAAAATAAGATTGTTTAAAAGAAAAAGTTGAAAAAGAAGATTAGTTCTTCTAATGTAATATTTTATGTAATTAAAAATTAGAGTTATACAGTTTAAAGATTCATTAACGTATAGAATATTTAGTTTGATTCCCTATGATCGAAGTTGCATTTCCATGACAAATCATAGTACAATTAATAAGAAAATTAAAATAGTAGAGATAGGTCAAAGAAACTGGAGACATGCAATCTTTTGGAAATATTCTCGCTTTTGTGAGTTGCGGTTGGTCCGTAATATAGCAAGAAAACTCGAGGATTGGTCTAAAAAGGGGAGTTCTAGGAGGAGGTCAGCCAACGAGAAGAGGAGAGTGGAAGGGGTTGTCGTATTCTCTAACATACTTTATCTCTTTTTCTTCGGTCCCCTCACTACCTTGACTTATTTGTCTTGCGTATTCTTTCCCTTTACCATTCTCTTTATATTACTATGTGACCACATCACGGTACACACTATATATACCTACGTATATAGTGCCCTATAGTTTAAAACTTCATTATACGTTGACCTAAGAAAATCAAGCTCTGTCTACCTATTCTACCTTCTACTCTTTTATACAGTTCTACGAAATTCACCCTCTCGTTGTGCTTTATCATGATACCCTTCATCTTTTACCGAAAATAAGAAATACTATTTATAGAATAACTGAAAATTTTAATATGTATATTTATATTAATTTCAATTTGAAATATAGATATTTTATAAATTTACTTTTAGAATAATCAATTACTTCATATTTATATTTTTTGTATATGAATTAAATATTTTACCCACAATAATAAAAAAAAATTCATTTATTACTAATAATGGTAATTCATTTATAAACAATAATGGTAATTATTATTCCTAAAATTAAATGACATTACGGTAGTCAATATTCAAATTTTTATTGTGTAAATTGCAAATATTTACAATTTAGGTTAATTTTTTCTATTATTTTTTCAATGTTTTTTTAGTCAACTGTTAATTTCTAATAATTGGCATATTTAGGTTGGCGCGGGATATGTATTGTTAAATATATTTTATTTTTTTAGACTTACGTGTCTTTTCTGGAAATACATATTCGAGAATAAATCAGTAGTTTAACAGACAGACATAGTGAATATATCTTTATTAAGTTCTTTCTTTTAGTCTGTATATGAATTAATGCTCATAACTAAACTGTTCAAGAATCCAATTTGTATAATAAATCTATAAAAGCCTTCGTGAAAGTACATCACAAATATAAAATGTTGAGTCTTCTATAACTACATCACTATAAGCTATCTTCAGCTCTACAGCAATACTGCTATTTCAAAATAGGAGCGAACAGTAACGGTATATATTTTTACACAATTGATTCTTTTGACTTTTATACAATTTTATTAAGGATATTTCTTCCACATAGATTGCCATATATATATTTTTATAATAAGTTTTTTCACTTTTAAGTAAACTTTTTTAAAAAATGATGTAAAAGTTTTTTAAAAGGTCGTTAATTAATTTATATTTTGTAATAAAGAAATATTCATATTTTATTCATATTATAATTTTGATAATGCAGATTTAGATATAATTCAAACTAATATTCATATTTTTAACACACAATACATTTCATGTAATGATTGTAATAATATCATTGTTATAACCAAGAGATAGGTATTTAAATAATTTATAAATATGTATGATTATAAATATTTATATTTATACATATGTATGTTTTAATACAAGAATGTAATATTATAAACAAATTAAATTTATGTAAATTATTAATACTGGAATTAATTTTGAATATTTATTTTCTACTTCATTAGAACTTTACTTTTTAATATTATATTCTTAAGAACTTTATTTTATAATAACAAAATAATATATTAAATTTTATATAAAAAATAATTTATATAAAAAATATATAGATAAACATATAGATAGATAGATAAAATAGATAAATATATAGATATATATAGATAAACAGAATATATGGGAATATACATATATTCCCATATAATTATACTAGTCAGTAAGATTCTGATATAGAAACATGGAAATTTTACATACTAATGTATGATATTTAAAATGGAATTTTTGTACTTAATTGTAAAGTAATAAATACTACTAATATTATTTGTAAATTAAGTATTAATTAAAATATTAACTATATATTTAAGGATCCACTTTCTTTTTAAAAAATTTACCAAATCATTAATTTTAATTATTTTCTGAAATGTTATAAATATTGATGAAATAGGTAGTCCTTAATAAATAATTATTAATGAATTATTTTATCTTTAGAGTCTCATATTTTTAATAATTTCATTAAAATCGTCATTGTATTTAATATGCAAGATCTATGGTCTTTCTTTCGAGTGAAAAACTAAGAAAATGGATCGTAAATTCAAGTTTGAATACTTTATTATTTTCTTTACGAAATACTTTTTTTTGTTTATTATACTGTTTTATTACGTAAGTATAACTTTTCACTAATCATAATACAGTTAAAATAAAATTAAAATTTTTTTTACAATTGTTTCATTAAATAACCACATATAATAAACTTATTGTACTTAATATTTTTTAAATATTATGTATAAATAACGTAATGCAAAGGTTCAAATTATATAAATACTTTATATATTTTATATATAAATGATTTTAAGCTGCAAATATTATTTTATATATATTGAACTTATATCAATTCATATTATATCTAATATATTTTAATATTATAAACAGCTATTATTCACCTTATTTTAAACTACAAATTTTTGTATTAGAAATAAAAAAAAAGTTCAATAACTATAATAATAATATCAATTGATTATTATTAATTTGATAAATTATTACGTCGATTACTTAAAAAATATTAATCATTTGTACTTATAAATACCATAAATATTTATTCTCGGTATCTTTATTAATAAATATGTTGTAATTAAACAATTAATTCAAATTTTTATAATAAGAATTGTACAAGAGAAATTCTGTATGAATAAAAAAATTCTTTAGTATATTTATATTTCGATTCGTTTTACATATTAAATTATCAAAAGAATTTAATTTTAAATAAATTTATTTGGTAGCTATTTTATAATGAATATTGTTAATATATAAAACATTTTTACTTAAAATAGCTAATAAGTAAATGTATTTAATATTGCATTATTCTTATAATATAATATCTAAAACGATTCGGAGTATAATAATAATATAATAATATAAAATAATATTATTATAATATTATTTTTTTTATTTTTTATATTTATTGTATTTTTGTATACTTTTCCAAAATTGGCCATTATCTGAAACCTCAAACATCTTTTTAGTATTGTACATTTTTATATCTATTTATTTTATAAAAATATATATTACTACATATAGTTTTCATAAAATATTATGTATTACACGTTGACATAAAGTATTTATAAATTTGTATGCGTAAGAAAATTAGCATTTAATTTTAAAATTAAATAAATTATAGAAAATTACACAATCAAAGAGTAGTACATTTAAAATATGCTATGACTTGCAGTAAATTTTGTATGCACCATTATCTAGTTATACTATTGCATAGGAAAATGATATCGCTTAAAATTAGAGGCAATCAAATCTGTAAACGGGTTGGTATAAGTCCAGAGATGTCTATATATAAAATTTTTAAGTTATCGCTTCATGGAGACGCTTATTTATCATGAAGTTACCAAGGACTAAGTTACTTAAAGTTGTTTAAAAAGTGTGTTTATTGAAAGGGGAAATACGGGTCATTATTTATATGAACAGTTTACATAAGGATAATTCTATATCGTTGTGATCAACAAAGTCGCAATAATCTCTTAACATAAATAAAATCAAGCAAATGTTGACTGCGTACTTGCTTAAAGTGTAATAATTTTAAGAACAAATAAGTTTATTACACAAAGGCGTTTGTATACGTTATGAAAGAATATTAACGTATAGTATTAAAAATAAATAGCAGAAGAGAAACTATAAAAGCTTTCAAAACAAAGCAACTTTTTATGCTGCTGCATCTCATTAAGCATAGAAATACGTTAAAGATTTTGTAATAAATTTATAATTAGATTAAAATTATATAAAAAAGTATTCGAAATATCATCTAAAAATCCATAACTACAAACTAATTTATATAACGGATTTAGCTTAGAAGAAGAAAGCTGGAATATTAAATTGCACGAACACTCGCGTGATTTTATGTTATATTGAATCTCTTATTTATTATCTATCTCTTATTGATTTATTATATATTCTGATTATATTATTTAAATCATTAATGAAGTAAATCGATTTTAGAATCTATTTGAAAAAGAATATATAACTGTTTCATATTTCTATTAATATATACAAAATAATAAAATCATTTAAATATAATAATTAAATATAACACTTAATTATAAAAATTTTATAATTATAAAGCATATTAACAAATTCATAAGTATGAATATAAAATGTAAAAAGAAATAGCAATCATTTCAATAAATACTTTTATTGATCTTTAAATAAAAATTAAAACACTTTATATAAAAAGATTTCATAAATAATTCTAACATTTAAATTTAAAATAAATTAAAGTATCAGAAAAAATATGTCTATTTCTACGTTATTTACAATATGTTTTCTCTTATTTATTTGAAAAGTTAGCGCTTATAATTAGATTACACAACATTTTTAGAAGAGAGTTTTTAAAAACTAAATTTATGCAATTCTATTATAAAATTTATAAAATGAAGTAATTTTATTTATACTTGTTAATTCAAAAAATGAAAATTACATTAATAAAAGCTTTTTCATGACTTAATTATTCTATAAAATTAATAGATTATTTAAAAACATTGAATACGTACCATGTAATTTTTATAAATTTAGAGAAAAAGACTTTCATAGCTTTTATCGAAACACTAGAACTGGTTTATATTAAATTAGGGAATTTTATAAGACAAACTAATTCAGTAATATATATATATATAATTATATAATTATACATAAATAATTACATAAAGAATATTTATTACAATATTAAAACTTATTTTATTTATTGTATAAATTTTCATATTATTATCATTAAAAGTTTTTTATATAAATTTATAATACGTTTATATATACACATATATATAATATACAATCTAATATATAATATTAAATATATATCAATACTACAGATCTATGAATAAACGATATTAATAGGTTTTACAAAATACATTAGTTTCCGAATGATTTAATTATTATAAATAAAGCAAAATGAGTTTGAATATGACCATAAATTATTAAAAATATAAATCAATGTCTAATTTAAAGGTATTAACTACTAAAAAAATAGTACGTTTAAAACAAAATTTTTGATAAATGAAAGTTTTAATAATTTATTATATAGAAAATAAGATAAATAAAAATTGATGCGTATACCATTAAAAAGAATAGCATTTTATGCAAACATTTATTAAGATATTATTTGATAAAAATATTTGTATTTACTACTTTTATATTGTACAAAATTTTGGAGTACATTATAAAATACGTTACAATATATATAAATGTTCACTATAATTATAAAATTAATTTTTATGTAATATAGTATTTTAATTTTAGAAACAATTAATTTTTCATAATCTTAAATTATATATAGCAAAAATATATTTAAGTATAGATATTACTGATCATTTTATTCTTCCTTTTTAAATAATTTAAATAATATTCTTTACACAATTAAAAAAGCATAGTAAATAATTAAAGATTGTATATATAGTAAATATATACATAGTAAATAAATAATGATCACGAAGAAGAAGGTAAACATTTTTAGATATGTTAGGAGTGTTTAATCTGTGATTGCACAAAATTTAAGCAATTATACATTTTTTTTATAATAAAAAAGAATGTATTGCTTAAAAGTTTTATTAAACTTAAGCCTATTACTTTTTAAATAAGTTTTTAAAATAATTGGTTCATATTATTAATACATGTTAATGACAGAACGTAATAGAATCAAATCTTTTGAATTTAATTTAAATATTCATGTAATTGAAAATATTTTTATATTTAAAAATTTATTAAATAGTATGTACATTTTTATTTATTTATTAAAAAACGTAATTTTTTACTTATTAAAAAATGGAAAAAATAATTTTTAATTGTTTATGTAAGTGTTTTTAATTGTAAATGTTTAGAAATAATAATAAAATATTCTAAAAATATCATATAATCATATTTATTATAATAATTAAAGTGTCAGTAAATATAAGAACAATTAATACTTGAATCAAAGAATTTTAGAAATGTAACTATCCGTAAATTGATTACGCAATTTATTAAATTTAAATTTAAGCTTCTGATTATTATTATTAGTATTTTGAATATTTAATTTACTACTTTTAAGTGATAGTAAAATTAATTATTAAAATTTATTTTTATATAATTTTAATTAACGGATTGGACATTATATTTGTATTGATATAATGTGTGCGTATATGTATATCTTATATATATGTTGTGTTTGTTATTTAAAAAAATTTTTTGTACCGTTTTATTTCTTAGAGAACTTTTATAATTTTTTGTGCGGATTTATATAAAATTATTCATTATAATAATATTTGTTAAAAATATATAAAGTATAATTCTAAATATTATGAAGTAAATATTCATACAGACCATCATGGGAAAATATATAGACAGCAAAAGAGTTCAAGTCAAACGTTCGAATAAATTAAGAAGTCACGTTCTGCGAATTCTGAGTAACGTGATGAAGGCGTGAGCAAGGCGCGACGTAATGGAACAATGCCATCAGTGCTCTTCGACGAGGAATGTCACTATATGCCGCACCCATCTTTTCACTCATTGATCATTCCATAACTTAAAAGAGTCGACTGAAACCTTCTCTCACAATAAAGCTTATAGCTCACTGGTTTGATTTTTTTTAAAGATATAACTTTCTCTCTCTTTCTCTTTCTCTTTCTGTTTATTTATATATCTATTTTAATCCTTTATTTAATTTAAGTATATACTTTTATAAATTTGAAAATATTTTTTAAATGTTCCATTAAGCCCCAAGAAATGCAAACTAAAAATTCTTAAATTTAAAACAAAATTATTTGTTGCAAGTATTTTCTACATATTTGTTATATTTTATTTTTTTATTTCATATTTGTAAATTTAAATTTGAGTTTTATATAATTATATAAATAAACAGTTTTATGTGCTCAAAAATTAAATATTATTTAAAAAATATTTTTTACTAATATTTCTTAATTATATTTAAAAAATATTTTTTAAATGCCTTTTTTATATATTTAATAAATTAACATTTTTTAATAAATAAGAGTTTATTATTTTGTTTCATAAGCATTATATTTAATAAAATTTGTATTTCTTAAATATCAAAATTTAAACGAATTAACATTGTATTAATATTATTCTATTAAACGAATGTATTTTCATTTTTACATTAAATTGAAGTAAACATATTATGATAAAATTAAAGTTATTAGTTATTTACAGCCAAATTGGTTACGGAACTTATAAGAATGTGATAAATTGCTTTTGTCATCGATTCCAATGAAACCACATCGGTTCGGAATACTCACTAAACGTATGTCTGAGGAGCACTTTCATATTTTCTCGTGAATATGAATATTATTCGTAAACAATCGTATAATTATGATTTTAGCTATCAAGTATAAAATAAGCAGCTGCATATCTTAGAGAAACTGCGCCGTCATAAACTTTACTTGACCCTATTTTCCATTAAAATATGTGTGAGCTACATACGAAACAACTATACAAAGAAGCTGATAGGTTATTTGCAAATCGCTACCGTACACATATATTGTAGCAAACACTATACTACGTTATTTTGTCTGATACAATACAAAGGTTAAGGCATTTAATTTTTTCGTATCGATTATATGAAAATATAAAAATAATTTTTTTATTTCATAATTATAAAATAACAAAAATGTTGATTTTCATTACATTTAAATTAAATCTTATGTTCTACCCAGATTTTAATTATATTTAAAAAATTGTATTAAGTAATACTTAATTTTTATTATTTTATAAAATTTAATATTTTCTAAAACATCACTCTTCATAAACAAGTAATGCTACATTAATAATTTTTTTTAATAATTAAATTAAATTAATAACAATCGACCATTTTTTCGTAAATATTTATTATATATTTTTTGTATAATATAGAATTCTATTCTGTTATTGAAATTTAGCTGTTATGATAATTTTATTTGTCATTTATAAAACGCATAAAGTGAGTGATTACAAATTGAACGAAAATCAGGCAAATAATTAATATATTAATATATAAACAATATAAATTTGGTAATATATTTTCCTATTTTTTAGTTACGTTGATGTCTTCTTTACAAACCACCGGAACCAATTTTAGAGAAATAATATTTAATGAAATGTTTTCAGTCAGGCCACGTGTGGAATGTCTGTATTTATACATATCCTTAGTACAATGTACTTATAGTATCTTTTATTACTTTTATTTTTGAAACACAATTTATGACAAAAATATTTATATGCTAATTATTTGCAACACGATTACATGAAATTATCTATAAAAAAAGTTTTGTTAAATTTTCATGGTGTGTTTAAGATTTATTTGATTAATCGTGATCGTAACAAAATAATATACATTACTAATTCAGATAGTCATACCATTTAAGAAGATTTTGAGTTGTTTTGAACGCAGAAAATTTATCTCATTATTTTTCAATAATTGATCGTATTATATAATACATGAATTTTATGCATCTGGTATCATAGTGCTTTCATTTTTTAAATTTATTTTTATCGCAAAGATGCTTGTTCACTGAAGAATAGAGCATCGACTTACCTTTATAGTATGTTCTATAATATCATTTTAATTGTTATCCACGTAATCTATACAATACATGTAATGATTTCACTGTCAAGAGAAAACTTCTTTCTTCCGTTTTTTGGCAGTATATCGAACTTATAAATCATTATCGTAAAATAAAATTATCGTGATTGCATACGCTTGAAAAACTTCTTTATCGTTTTATCGTAGTAGTAGATAATACTAACTAATAGAACAATTTAGAGTTTAGTAATAGAACGGGATTTCAAAGTGTTTGCTTTGAATGATTGCTCTGACCATCAAATATTAACCATCATGTAGTGTTACAATACCTTATTTTTACAATCGTTATGTAATGATTATAAAAGTAAGTAGTTTTTATAGTTGTATAAATTTTTCAAATACTATCTACATATTTTAAGTTAATAAATGATAAACATATTTCTTATCATTGTATTAGAAATATTTAATTTATTCACAAAACCAAGGTTATAAAGGTTATAAATACTGTTTTAATTTTTATTTTTATTTTATAATTTTAAAAATAAGTTAAAATAAAATAAAATAAGTCGAATGAAAAATAAAATATTGTATTGCATATTCTTCGACATTATATGTATATATATTGATTAATAAGAGATCTTATAAAATTATTCATTTTACAACATTTTATATAAAAAAATTTCTAACTATTTTACTCTTCTTTCGAATATTACGTTAAAATTTAGATTCATTATTACAAACATGAACATGGATTTTATTTAAATAATTCCAAAGAATAGAAGAGTAAAGCTACATTATATTATTAAAATTTTTTTAATGATTCTTATATACATTTAATAATAAACCATTCATTTTCGCGTTGTTTTAATGTATTATAAGTATTTTCTTTTTCTGCATTGCTCTTTTAATATTTTTTATGTTATTTACATAATATTATTTAAGGAATTACATGCATTATCTTTGAAAAATCTCAAATATAATATTTAAAAAGTATATTAAAAAAACTTTAATAAAAATTGAATCAATTTATAACATTTAATACTATAATACTTTAATACGATAAGTATAAACTAATCAAAATATGATACATTAATAACATTTATTATATATCAAACAAAATAGTCTTTCTATTTTTCTAATAACTTCACGATGAAAAGAGTATTGTTATTTCTTATGTATAATAACAAAGAAGAACTTTTATAGAAAGATATAAGAATTTATTAATATATACTTATGCAATTTTCAATCTCCCTCCTCCTTTCTCTCAGTATATATATTTTAAATATGTTTAACATATATATGTTTTAATAGTATTAAAAGAGCATTTTATTCATTTAAAAATAGGGTTTAAAATATCTTCAATTTTTTCAATTATAACCAATTACGTATATTTTTATTTCATAAGATAAATCCTTTTTTTAAATGTGTTTAAATTATAATTTAAATATGTGAGAAATGAAAAAAAATTTTTTACTAAAATTTATATTACTATATTTATATATATACTATAATATTCTAAATAAATAACTAAATAAAAAAATAGTTTAATATTTAAGTATAAATTCAAAATTTACGGATTGAAGTGTATTCTATGTGAATCGTACGTATAATATTAAATTCAAGTAAATAGATAAAACGGCAAAGAAAATGTCTGAAAAATAAAAGAATTGCCGGGTATACAGATCAATTAATATGCGCCCATGGTTATATCGCATCGCTGCTTCTCTCCTTCCTTTTTACATTGCATGGAAGAATTACTTCATTTATTAACCAGAATGATTATCGATCAAAAAACTCATGAATATGTATATATCAGATCTGGGACGGAAGGGTTACTATCGAATACGCGTTTTTCACAGAACTCACGATTTATATTGATATTTTGATGTAAACGTGTACATTAATAAGTGTAAAATTCTGGCTATAAATACATATAAATAGTGCACTATTCCTTTTTAAAAATAATAAAATTTTTATTAACTGATTAAAAATATTATAGAAGTACTTTAGTCTTTAAAAATTCTTAAAAGTATTTAAATATAGTAACTCAATTTTTATGTAATAAATAACAACCAATGTTGTTAAAAGTTAAGATGCAAAATAAAATAATGTAATTAAATAAAAGTATTTTTAAATAATAGCAATAAATACATAGAAACGTTTTAATTCATATTTTTATAAATATGTTTTGATAATATAATAATATAATAGTTTTTAGTTAAATTTTTTTAATAGCTGTTATATATTATAAATTAATGAGTAAAATAGTTAAGTTTTAAATTTAATATTAAGAAATAAGAAAAATAATAAATATAATTATAAATAATTTTATGTAAAGCATTTGAAGGAGCGAATTAATTTGAATAATTCTACTTTTGTATATTTTTAAATTTACTCAAATATCAGTAAAAATATTTTCTATTTGAATAGTACTACTAATAGATAATTACAAAATAATTCAATAAATAGTAAAACTATTTTATAACAAGAGTTTTAAGAGCTTGATATTTCATTTATGTTATTTAAATTATTTATTTTTAAATTAATAAGTATTTTTTATAAGATCATTCATTGGATGGACGTATTAATAACCAACTGATTTAGAACATTTTAATTTTAGCATAAATTATTTTTAACTTTCGTGTATTTAAAATTTATTAAAAAATTTAGGAAATCCAAAGTTAACTTATAAATTAAGTATAATAGTAATTAAGTCTATGTAAGAATACAGTTTAGTAATGTTGAATTAACTGTCTGTCTTTTTATTTTTGTAGTTTCACTTATTCTCAGGTATACATGTTGTTTCTATTTAAATCTAAACAACTAGCTGTAAGCAAGGGAAAAATTATGATAAAATGACGAACAACATCAAACAGGAACGGTCAGTAATGAGATAGAAGATCTCTGAGTTAACGGAAGTAAAAGCGACCGTCGCGCGTTCTGTACAGCATAGCTTACTTGTGAGTTCCGCGTGTTTTCTGCTTTCTTCTTCTTTTTGTTTCTCTTTTACTACTACAGTAAAAGATAGTTCTATACATTAGTAAACAGTACCATCATACGTCAGTATAACGTACAAACAGGAGGAAGGAAATGCGAAATAAATATAACAGCAAGACCTTGTATGGATTGGATAGCGTAGCGCAAAACTTGAAAACTGGACGGCATAGCAAGCAAGCATGCAGTCCGTTCAGAAAGATACATATTTTTAAATATTTTAGTCACGCTCTGCAATCACCTCGTCACGCAGCCTTGCCACCTACTCTTTCACCTAGTGTCGATTACGTGTTTGCTACTTGTTCTCTCACGCACTCTTGTCCTTTTTAAATATTATACTCAAAATGTTCGTTACGAACCAAGACAGCAATACTCCACGAGGAATGAAGATAAAAACACATTTCAAAAACGAGACAAATGAATTACTTATTGTAGCGCTATTCCTTCGCTTTTCATAACCCGCCGTTTTAACACGATTGATTGCACGATTAAATTCATATGGTAAGTTATCTGAATAATTATATCTATATTGAACGTATTAATGAATTCGAAATATATACTTACTTATTTCAATAAAAATTCTTATATTCTTATTAAAAATGCAAGAGTATTTTTACGTGCAATTTATGATAAAATTATATACATTTTTACTTTATTAATAAAATATTCATAAAATTTTAAGCAATGTTTAATCTTTTTGATAATCTAACAGATAAAAATTTTTTTTTTTAATTAAAATGAAGTTTTAAATGATTTTTTAAAAAGAAACATACGCTTCCTTTCAAGGTAATATCTGATATATATATATATATATATATATATATATATATATATAAGATAAAATATGCTTAAGAATAAATAAAATAAAACAGGATTAATTTTTTTTAAAGAAATTGATACAGTTCATTTACAATACTATTACACAAGTGTTAAAAAGAAAACAAAACTTACATTAAAATTAAACAGAAAATTTTATACCTCGCACTATTTTAAATAATAGGTACTTTAATAGATATGACAATAGAAATATCAAGTGTTACTACTTAGTAAAAGTTAAAACAGAAATAGCAGAAAAGCTCTTGAGTATTTGTTAAAACTAAAAGTGTATATAATGTTTTGAAGATACTAAAAAAGAGAAAATTATTGAGTTCATTAAAAAGGGGCGATAAAGAAGAAAGGGGTGAGGAAAAGCGAGATAATACGGTTCTTTATAAATTGCGGGTAGAATGAAGGTTGAGTAGCGAAAAAAATGTGAATCTCTGTTTTCACGCATTTATTTCCATATATCAGTGACAAAATCGCTTTAGAAAAAAAGAGTATGTGCGTGTGTATGAGTAAATAACGAAAGGAAAATATTCAAATCAAATCCCACTATTGACGAAGAAGTCAAAACAGTATTTAGAAAACGACAGCTTAAGGGGATAGTCAGAATAAGAGGGTCATCCCAATAAATCTAGGTAATTAGACGAAGTAAAATTGCAAATTCATTATTTGTCAATGAATATTTTTCATTCGCTTTCTCAGTCTCTTGCATAAGACATATAAATAAGTAAATTGTTTATAAAGATTAGAAAAACTTATTTTTGAGAAATCACTAATGCATTCTACATTACAATACAATTTGAAATTTTTCTCGAACATTCACAAAAGCAAAACAAAAAGTTAATATATAAATTATATAAATTTTTATATTTTCTAATTCATAATAATTCTATTTTCATAACTTTAGTTCAATTATAAAGAAATCCCTTAATTATGTCTAGTAAATTATGTACTTAATTAACTGTTTATCCTTGTATTTTGAGGAATAGTTTGAAAAATTAGTTAAAAATATAATTATATTACGAATAAGATTGAAATATTGTTATAGCAAACTTATAGATTTTTTTATTTATAGTAAAAAAATAATTTAACTAATTTTTAAAGCATAAAAAATACTAGATAAACACATACAATATTCAATTAGTAGTAGTTAAGTATATGCAAAGACTATTATTAATTTAATAATAGAAGAAATTCATTATGTATTTTATTTCTGAGTTATAAATTTTTGGCAAATAAAGTTGTAGCAAGAATTATTTGAATGTGAAAAACTGTATTTTATAATAAACAAGAAAATAGTTGAATCGGTTAGCAAATACTGTTTTCTTATTAGTCATGTAACATATATATACAATATTTAGATAAATATATATATATATATATATATCTGACACGGATTGTAAGAAAGGTACATAGAATAACAACATGTCATTGCCGGCTGGGAAATATGATCGATGACACTGGCCGTTATCTCCTTTACTCTTCATAACCACCCACTTACCCCTACATTTCTGGAGTAATTCATCATTTTGGACTGTTTTTCACTTAATTTATATGCAGCGTTTTTCATAATTTTTATTCAACCAAGCTATGGTTGCGAATTCTCATTTCGCTCACTAAACTACTTTCAGTTTACTTTCTTCACCCTCTTAATGTTCCCTTCATTTTGTTTCTTTCTTCAATTTATATTTTATCTTCATTTATTTTTCTTAAAAATTTATTGAATTTTTCTATACGTTTAAATTGTATGAATTAGAAAATATGTACTAAATGTAAAATTCAATCTAAAATTTTATATATAATAATCAAAATAATTTTAGATATATATTAATATATTCTTGAGATATATTCATTTTTTGAAATATACTCTAATAATTTATTAAAGGAATTATAAAATAAAAATTTAATTTATATGGAATCAAAAAATCATTTATAAATAATAAAAAGTATATTTTATTACTTTTTAAATATATATCTTAAATATATTATTTTCAATATTTTTACAATATCAAAATTAAAAAAATAATTAAAATTGTTATAGACAAATATTATAAAAATATTAAAAAATATTTAACAGTATTTAAAAAATACATAAAATAAATAAAATAAATATTCACAAGCCTTTAATAAATAGTAGTTTTAATCTGATAAATATTTTATAACAATCATAAAATTATTATAATATTATTTTAAATTTAAACCGTTTTTAAAACGAATTAAATCAATTATTACCTAATTTATATATATAATTATCTTATAATTATCTAAAGTTATTAATACTATATAATTGTTAATACTACTAATTTACATAAAAGTATTATAAGCGAATGAATTTTAAAGATTATTTATGTATAATTAAGTATAATTGTGACTATATATATAATAAAAATTTATATAAAATATATATTTATGTATATTATATATATATATATATATATATTATATATATATATATATATATTTATATAAAAATTTATAATCGCCTTCTTCAAGTCAGAGAAATATATATATGTACAGATCTATGGCATTATATAGGCCATCTATCGTCAATAAATATGTTGAGATGTGAACGATAATCATATTCCAAAATAACAAGTTAATTTGCATAATACGAACTTTTTGAAACCTAAATTAAATAAATTGATCAAAAACTTGAATCTAAAACATAAAAACTTTATGCTGATAGATTTTGATTTACTTCTTTCATTAGATTGTATAACTTGAAAATCGTGGTATTTTTCATACAGACACACGCGAGCGCACACGCACACACACATACACACATATATCTAGGCTGTAAAACTTCGTCTGTATAAATTTTATACTTAAATAGTATATTTGCATTTCGCAGGTTGATGTTTTTCAGCTCTTGCAAAGAGGACAGGTCTCTGGCGGCGTTTTGGCACCTGGTGTGCAAGGTGTTTTCGAATCACTTCGACTATACTGACAACCCTATCAGAAACTCTACTGTCTTTATTTGCTGTTTTTCTATCTTCAACGCATATTCTGATCAATTCCTTATTTTCATTTACTTATTGTTTATTAAAAATTCACAAATATACATAGGCAAACATGCTTAGTTTCAAAATTAATTATAAATGAACCATTAAAATGTTTGTTATACTTTATTTTTATTGAGTTTCGTAAATTTCAGTATAACTTTACTCCTAATACTAATAATTGTTAATAAAATACAATACTATTTAATTTAAATCTTAGCTCG
Source organism: Ceratosolen fusciceps (assembly GCA_018883505.1). Taxonomy (NCBI): domain Eukaryota; kingdom Metazoa; phylum Arthropoda; class Insecta; order Hymenoptera; family Agaonidae; genus Ceratosolen; species Ceratosolen fusciceps. The sequence goes on from RCIC01000052.1 coordinate 568,499, forward strand.
TATTTACATTATATCGCTTCAAAAATGATGAATTTTGTATTTTCATCGTTAAATATTGAGTAGATGTTATGTTATTCTTTTTAAAATAAATAAATTATGAATATATTAAAATATATAAAATATATAATATATAAATGATATACATTTATTTAGTACTGAATAGAATAAAGATTTTTCATCACATAAAATAGTCATTGGATGCTATCTTCAATCCGATAAAATAAATAGTTTATAAATTTTTTTTATAAATTCTATCAGATTTTTAACTGTTCATAGTATTTTTACTATTTTTATCTTTATTTTTAACAATTTCCATTTGAATTTGAATAACAATTGAATCTATGAAATTTGCAATTGTTACGTAGTCTCCTTAATTTTTATGTCTTGGTTTTGCGTTTTTTAATTTATTGTTGAAGTTCATATCATTATGTAACGATGATTCATACATTCTACATAATATATCATAAATGCATAATAACTATTATGAAACCCTCTTATACTTTAATTTTATATTGACGTTAAATACATCTGCATATTTTATTCAATGAGATAATGTAAGCAATTAATTTTCATTTAATCTTAATAAAATAAACCATTATATATACACATTAATAAATAATAAAATTACTGCTTTAAATATTAAAGAAGTTTATTTAAATATTAAATAAAGAATATTATAATAGACATATAATAAAATAATGCGATTTTATCTCATTTTTTATTTGGAAACAGCGTGTGTTGAGTCGCTATCTTTGTTATCTTTAAAAAACTTACTTATTCCGAAGCGCAGGTGAAGGAACCGAGTGCAGGTGACAGTCCATTTACGGATAGCGTCGACCTCGAAAAGCCGAAGCAGCTGTATTTTAACTACGAGGCTTTTACTGTTGGATTAATTATGTCATTTTAGTTTCATAAATTTACTTTAAATATTGCATAACTTACTATATTCTCTACATTAATCTAATATTGATATTTACGTGTATAATAAATATTGCTAATACATATTATTTGCACGACTTATACATATTTTTAAATCTGTATTTGAAATTTAAGCCTATATAAAAATTTCAATATCAAATTAAAATTTGAAAATAGAAAATCAAAATTACTTTTATTGATTAATGTGATGTAATATATAATTAAATTTGCTTCTTTTAAATAATTTATTTTTTTTTATTATTAGATTATCAAAAGTTATAATTATTATTAACAATATTATATGTACATCAGACTGCCAAAAATACATGTTTATTAATTTATTTTAGTATTATATTATAAGTAAGATTATTGAAAAAGTATAATTAAAATTAAAAATATTTTCAAATAGGTTTTATAAAAAAAATTAAAATTCGTATTATCTATAAATGCGAAAATATATAGTTTTATCTAATTATATTAAATTATTTGTGCCTATTACTATTATAGTATGAATATCACAAGTTAACAATTTTTAAATAACAAAACTATTAAGTGCAGGATATAAACAGTATTTTAACCATTTATATTAACAAAATTGAGGGTTAGGCTCAGTAGTAAATTATACATTTTTAAGAATTTCACAGTATTTTGTTAAATTTGTAGCTGTCGGTTAGTATTCAGTTAAGATTTGTTTATTAAAATTTTGAACAATTCATCTAAATTTTACTGATGTCCATATACGATATTTTGAAACAATTGCAGGTTCGTCTGAAAATATCTCCTGTCGGGCTCATCTGGAACTATAATTCCAGCTGAAATGAAAACGATAAAACAATTTCTTCTTTATCGACTGCATTATATTCATTATGTTATAAAATATTATTCGTTATTATTTACAGTTTTTTATATTAAGTGTAAAACAACAAACCATTAAAAAATCCATGTAAAATTTTTCAATAAATTTTTATACTTTAAAATTTATAGTAATGTTTTATGTGAGAAATAAAATATTTCTCATGTCTTTCATAATTTAATTAATGTATAAATTGATTCTTCTATTAAGATTAATTATCTTTTCCTCATTTTTATTTTTAAAAATTGATTTAATTATTGTTAAAATTAATTTCAAATATGATAGTAATAAACAGTAGGTGAAATATCATGTACGGTTAGCATAAAATGTCAAAGATTAGCTCATAGCAAAACAGTGTTAATAAGTTGAAGCTAATTGATAAAATAAATCATACCTATCCAATTTGTGTAGATATTCATTACAAATAATTCTTATTTCTTGAATGACTAAAAGTTGAGATTATCAAGAAAATGATCAGATAATGTGCCACTGTAACATCAATTTATCGTGAAAAGATCACTATCGTTATAGAAAACTATTTATTTTGGCTTAATAACAGCTCTACTATACTTTATTTTGAACTTGAGCCTTCAATTATTATTTTACAATGGAATATTCATCTTCATTCCCATAATATCAGATCTTGTTTCTTTAGAAATGGCCTCAACTATTTAATGAAAAAAGTAAAAGAAGGAAGATTGAAATGAGTTGTAGATCAATTACATCAGATCGTAAACCATCTTTCTAATCAAATTTCGGGGATATTTAGAATAGAAAAGGCAAATTTTTTAACACATTTTATATATTGTTACAAGCCCAAATTTTATATATTTTGTAGCTATTATTTAGTAATTTAATTATCATAAAATATATTTATTCAAAATAAATAAACGAGTAAAATATAAGTAAATTTATTTTTATTACAGAAAATTGTAATAATTTAATGAATCAATTTTAATTAAAAATTAATAATAATTATGTATAAATATTTATCTAGATAAATTAATTAAAAATTAATTATGTTAATCATTTGTAAGTATTAATTACTAAAAATTATCATTATTATTATTATTTCCATAATATAATGTAAATAATGTTTATTCATTACAAGTTTGAATAATTTTGAATTACTAGAAATTTGACATATAATAAAATTTTAATATGTTAATTATTTCAATTATATAATCATATTATCAAATAATTTAAATAATTATTATTTTATTTAGTTTAAAATATATTAATAAGTTATTTCTTTAAATATTAATATGTAACAATAAAAATATACATTTTATTTTTTTAATTGAAACTATTTATCGTCTATAAAAAATAGAACAAATTAAAACGAATAATAATTTTATTAAAAAAAGATAATTTGAAAAATTTTTTTAAAAATGCATAAAAATTTAATTTTTTAAAAACTAATATGAAGTTGTAAATAATAATAAAAATTAAAAAATGTAATTGTTTTACAATTATAGTATCCACTATTTATAAATAATATAGGAATGTAAATAATCTGAAAATTCAATTTACGAAGATTACAATACGAAGACAAATACACAGTAATTCAATAATAGAGTTTTAAGATACACGTTATTACTATATTGGCAGTAGTAACAATTACATTAAAAATATATGAAAGTAAGATTATCAGAAGGTTGTTGAAGGAAACTGTATCTGCTCTTTCAGGCATCATAGAAATTTTTTACAATGACACCAATAGAACAATCATTCGAATCATATGACATTCTTCTAGTCATGAATATTCTGTGTATATATAATTTATTTACACAGCACTCGGTTCAAAAAATATAAATATATCTTTAGGAAATATTTTCTATTTTCTAATTTGTATATATCATGCTTTGTATTGATGTATAAGAATATTATAATGATTGTTTTTAATCATTCAGAAATATTTATATTTATACAATAAAATCATATGATGTGTATTTTATAATTTAAAAAAATCATCTTTATATAAATTTATATGTGTATGAAAAAGGTTATTGGCACAAGAAACATCGGTAAAAAGCCAATTATTTCTCAGATAATGATAATATATATATTATTAATCTTCTGCTTTTAATTTTTAAAAAATTATTTACATATTCACTATAAAAAAGAAATGTAGATTATAAGAAAATGTATTAACGTATTTAATATTATATAAGTTAATTATACCTAACATTTGAAAATAATTTCAAAAACTCATTGTATTTCTTTATTTTTTGAATTTCTATTAATATTCCAATTTCTAATAGTAAATTAAATTTTGATATTTATAAAACTTTAAAATTATTGTTTATATTAAATATTGTTTCAAAATAAAGCTAACATAACAAAAATGTTTGTTTTTTTATTCTAAAAAAATTGTTGTTAAGAATAAATACAAGAAAAAATTATAGTAAATCTTTTATTAGTTCGAATTCAGAACGTAAGGAAGTGTCTTGACTTTTTAACGATTTTGTTTCATTCTTTATTGTAGACTTAAACGCTGCATGTATTAAATCCGGTTGTTTTCATTATTAAAATTCTGAACTCACTTTATATTGGCTATACGCGTTTGTTTTAATTTACATTAATAAACATAATACCATACTCATTATATTTAGTAATGTATTGACGAAACCGTTATGAGCAGAATCATCTAAATAAAACTTATTATTCATGCTAAATTATTTAATATCATAACAGGGTCTTAGATACCACTTAAATATTATGGAATCAACAATAAAAGAATAGAAATTTATCAACAAATCAAACACTATAGAAGTTCTATTCGGTAAAAAGGTATGCACATAAAACGAATGACAAGAAAAGATCAGTTGCATGCAAGATGCGATTGACGGAGGACAAAAGTGAATGAAAAAACGATGGAAATAGAGAGAGAAAGGATGAAAAGAAATAGAAAGAGAAATTTCGAATGAGAAAACGAATAAGTGAGAAGGATAAAGAGAAGCGGGTGATTGATTTTTGTCGTGAAGCTTTACTCGATTTCGTCCCTATCCACGATTGTGTGGGCTGGAGGTGCGTGGTGTTGGCAGTCATGGGGTGAACCAACAGCGTTAAGACGCCGTTCGCTGATTGGTGCTTCTCGTCCCCAGGGGCGGCGCTAATCACCAGACCGTGCACAAAGTATGAAACGATAAGCGGGGGTGAGGGAAAGAAAGAGGGGCAGAAAGGAAAGAGAGAAAAAGATAGGAAGGAAGAGAGAAAAAAAGAGAAAAAGATAGGAAGGAAGAGAGAAAAAGAGAGAGCAATCTTTCCCGTGTATTGTCTGCTGCTGCCAGTATTAGTTGTTCGACACTGGCTGTCGATGCTGACTTTTGCTGGGACCTTCTATACCTTTTTATACTTCGATTTTACTGCAAGACTCATTCTTTTCGTAGACACTCAATCTTATTTTATTATTCTTGAATCTTTTTTATTTATTTATTAATTTTTGATTATTTATTTTACTTTTACGGTTTATTAATTCTTATATTAAAAAGTACACTACTTTTTTTTATTTTCAAAAAAACATCAAAATTAATTTTCTTTCTATATTTTAAAGTTTTTTATGGTCTTATATTGTATTAGATTGGCTATATTATATATATATATATATATATATATATATATATATATATTAGTAAGTATATATTAGTCATAAAGTATATTAATATACGTTACAATTATTTAGTTTTCAATGTTTTTCTTGAATTTATATTATAGAAAAGCATATTAAATAATATGCATATGTAATATATATATATATATCTCAAAGTAATTTATTACTAATAAAAGTTTTCATTTTATGACTTATATTGAAAGAAACAGAAATTAATATTTATATGCATATAAATTTATTTAAAAAATGTATATAATTAAGATTAAAATAAAAAAATTATTTAACATTATACTTTTCATTCTATAAATTGTAAATATAATTTAAAACATAATATTTTAACTTAAATATACATATTGTAAAATACGTTATTATTCATTAATAGAAAGTACTTAAATCGTTCTCTTTAAACAATAATATGGTTTTTATTATTTAATAATTTTATAAATTAATTTTTTAAATTAATTTAATAATTATCTTTTCAATACATATGCTCCTGTTCAATTCTCAAACAATAATTAATAAATATCGGAAATGTATTTGTATTATCATGGTATTTTTTCTAAATCATTGAATAGTACTAAATAAATAATCAACGTTGAGAAAATACTATTTACACGGTAATTGTATATCTATTGATTCATGTACATATGAAAGCAATCATATTTGAATACCCTGGAGAATACGAAATAGGTACCTATATTGAAAACACAGTAGCTTGATTCATGATTACATCAGTTAATTAACCACTACAGAAAAATACGGTAGGCGCCAATGTTTAAAGGTAATCTAAATATCTATCATAAGTTACAGATCTTATGATAATTAGTTCACGTTAAATTCCTAATTTTCTTTTTAATTTACTGAAAATAGAAAAATAAAAACATTTTATCTTTACTTATTAACAATTCTTTTAATGGTTAAGTCATTTTATTATTAAGACATTTAATGTACAGTATTTAATACATTTTTTTAATTAAATAGAGAAAAATTAGTCAAATTATCTATATATTTGACAATAATCTATTTTTATTTTAAAAATATATTTTGTATTTTCTTATCTCAAAGTAAATTAGATATTAAAATAAATATAAAGTTTTTAAACCTATATTTCAATATCTAATTATTTCAATATATCATATATTTAGTTCATAATACATATATTTAAATTTATGAAAACACCAAGTTTTATTATTAATTTAAAACGAAAAAATTGGAAAAGTGATAACAAAATTATTGATGATAAGTAATATAAATTATATAAACGTATAAATAACTTAGTAATAGTTATATAAAATATAAAATTCATCACGAAACTAACACATGTCAAAATTTATGTCTATAGGATGATAATGCAACGATTATAATGGTAAGAAATCATCTTTCCTTCTTTAACTCGATTTTAACGTCAACAATAGTATGTGAAGCAGAGGTTCATAGAAGTAAATTTTTCAAACTAGAACAACTGGTGTATACTGTTTGAGGGGCGGTAGCGAAGTGAGGAACACCGTCTTCAAGACTGCTGGTGGGGATTTGTAGGAAAATGGAAGAGCATCGACATAGCGTATGTGAGATCGAGCGACAGAGAGAAATCTTACTTGCTGACGTCGACTACTATGAAGAAAGAACCAATGGACATGCGCGGGTGTAACATGAATTCACGGCGACCTTCTGGTCAATTCATGAAACAAAATGGCTATCGCAATTTATATATTTGCCGTTAGATGGAGACAGTACCTTTGTGCAAATACATCATTTTGTTTTTTTTCCTCCAAAATTGTTTGTTATCTAATGTTATAATATAATTACCACCCCTTTCAGTTTTACTTGTCGTAAATCATTATATATTTTATATGTTATACTTAATTGATTTAAAAAAAGAAGATTAGAAAGTATTTTCATTAATTTTTCTTTGTTTAGGAATTGTAAATTATAATTATTTATTAATTATTTTCAAAAATCAAAGATACCTTTGAACTTCAGATAGAAATTGTAATTTAAATAGTTTAAAATGTAATTTAATTCACATAACATACCTTAACTGCTATTAATAGCAAATTCAAATTAGTATTTTTATTATTAATTTTATTAATATATTAATTTTACATTTACTAAAACACTTTTACAAAATTAATATTTCTAGTAAAAATCCATAATATTTAATATACTAGTATTTAACTAAACTAAATAACTATTCATATACATTTGCTATTTTTTGCTATGCAATTATAATTTTGATTTATTATAGTGTATAAAAGTAATTAAACTTTGTACTTCTTTAATAATATATGTAGTAAATATGTTAGTAAAATAAATTTGAAAAATATTTGCAAAATAATCATAATATTTCATACATAATTCTCAACATAAATCTCGACATTTTACTTCACGAGAAAACGATTTTTAGGAATGAAAATAATTTAAATACGAAAATAAATATAAAAAAAAATTGCAAGAGTATCACATGCTGTTTTGTTGTATAAATCATAGCAGTAAAATACTTTCCTTAACGGATACATTGATTACTTAATATATAATATACGGATGGAAAGAAATGGGAACCGCAGAATCGGAAGAAGTTGTGATAAAGAAAGGACTAGCAAGAGCGAAGTAACAAAACGAGCTGTTTTGCAACTCAAACTGATCGCGTAGGGCGACAGTGGCGGAGGTGGCGACGACGTATTGTATATTCGTGGCAAGCAGCTTACCATCGCCGTCGCTCGTTTGGATCTCAGTCAAATGTTTTTAGGACGGTAGATATAATTCCAGTCTTCATGCATATTCAACAGCACTCTCGACTCCTCCGTCACGGAGGAAAAGAACGCCTCCCCCCTTAAAATAAGTACTCATCGCAGTTCATCTCGTTTTCTGTTTTTATTTTTTTATTCCCTTTTTTCTATTCTCATCCCTCTTTTTTACTTGTTTCCTCAATCTGCTTCAATTATATTCCGAGATACGACAAACTACCAAGACAAAATTATTTTATTATATTTAAAAAAATTAAATAATAAAAAAAATCTTTTATTCTGAATAAAAAACAGCAAAAAGTTTTAGAAACTATCATAAGCAAAATTTATTAAATAATAGTAAGTGATTTCAAATTTTATTTTATCGATATTTTTAATATTACTTTTTATGTTTGACTGAAATTGACATTAGTTCAAATATAAACATATATAATTATATATTTAAAGATGCTGTAAAAAGCATTTAACATAATTTTTAATTTTTTGTAAGTATTAGAATTTTTTAATAAGAATATTTATCTCTATTTTAAATAGTTCATAAAAACTTTTAGTTCAAAATATTTAATAATTTATTTAAACGAATAATTTAGTTTTTTAATATCAGCTTTTTAAATTAAAAATATGTGAACAAAATAAATTTTATTAAAATTCTAAAATTATTTCAATCCTTTTTGGAAGTACATAAATCATAAATTTTCATGTAGTGTACTTATAAGCTTTTATCACCAGTTTCAACTCACAAATCAATTTTAACACTCGCTTTACTCTATATTATTATTATTGCTTTTAATAATCTATTCGTTTTATTATATCTATTTAAAATAAATGTTATTACAAACTTATAATCATACGTACAAGTGATTTTACAAGACTTAAATATTAATTTTATACAGGATTATTAATATATACTGTTATTATACTCCCACATATGTTTATATAAACATATAAGAATACAAATATATGAGAATTATTTTAAAAGAAAACGTGCACCGACAAGTGCGCATGCGCGCACGTGTTTAAAAAAATTCGCTTATAAAAATGATAAATAGCAGAAAAGATTTCGTAGTCAAGAATATCCGAAGCATTTACAATAGTGTAGATCATAAATGCATGTTACAATCTCTATAACTTATTGCTCGTTTACTACTGTATATGTGATATCTCGAAAGCTATATGATTGTTATCTCTTGTATAGCACTTTAATATCATTGTATATGCCCATACCCGAACCAACATTATCAATATAACACTAACCTCATTTATTTATTTATTTATTTATTTTACTTAGTTTATTAGAAATTCTTTTATATACGAGTGTAGTTTTCATATTAAATGTATAAAAAAATAAACCGCTACAAAATGCTTAACATTGTTACCAACACCTTCATGTTTTTGTCAAAAGTTTTATTACTATATATAGTAAAAAATCTTATTTTATAGCTATTTTCATTGCTAAAATTATGCAAAAACCAAGGCTTTCTATTAAACTTCCTGAACATTTCTTTTAAATAGAGTAAAACCGTTCGCCACGATAAATTTTTCAGTTACAATAATATTTTGAATTACTTATATAAATTCCTGACACTGATGGTAATCAAGAAGAGTTAAGAACTTAGATTTTAAAATTAAAAAAATTAATGATCTTTAGGGAATTGATCATAAAAAAAACTAAACAGAATAGTTTTGATATTACTCTGGTGTAAAAGTCATTCAATAAAAAAATGTTTATTTACTTACATAAATATTTCATATATTTAACCATTCCATAGATGGTTTAGGTTCCGTGCACTTTCTGTTGTCAGTATTAAATATTTGTATTAGTAATAAATTTTCTCAAATTAAATCAGTCTCACTCAATATATGTAATGACTTTTATATTCCAAATTATAAGATTTAAGCAACCCAAATTTACAAATATTATAATAATCATCATTTAAATATGGTTGTTTCTATAAATAGCATATTTTATAAAAATTATTTATTTTATAATTTTTATTAATTTATTTATAAATATTTATATCTTTAAAACTGATACTGTCGCTGAAATATTCCAAGTTAAAATTTTATTTTTTTTACTAAATTCAGTACATACATACATAAGCCACAAATGATAGCGTTTTATTTTACAAAAAAGTACTTATTATATTTATACAATTTTTAATAAAAATAAATTATTATCAAAAACAATAGATTATTATTGCAATCATTGCAGTATTAGCTTATGATTTAGTAAATGTTCCTAGATTGCTGCTAAAAACACAGATTTTACTAATAATTCCGCATACCATTGTCACAACTGATTATATGAATATTACATGCATATTATATTCAATATAGAATTTTGTGAGAATATATGTTTAAAAATCTTATAAACTATATTTTAATGTTTCGATTTATTAATATTTTTAACGCCAATAGAATTTTATACATCTCTATATTTTATATGCTTACAAATGATGCTTTTTATTTAATATCCTTTGAAATTATAATTAAGGATAAAATTTTTTTTATTACAGATAGATAAACCTATAAAAATATAAAAGTCTGTAATAAATATTTATGGAACTGAGTACTAAACCAACTATAAGAGAAATACACATCAAATGTCATTAAAAGTGATATTTGGAATTAATAATTTACATATATTAGTATATAAATATGTGCTACCGAATTTTTTTAACGAATTCACATGCATAAGTATACTCATATATATTACATAGTACTGAACATAAAAATGCGTTTGATATAAATATATTTAGGTACGCATGTATATTTGCAAAAATCTTTTTATATAGTAAAGCTTAAAATACTTTATGTATACTAATTAATTCGACTTTTAAATATTTAATAAAAAAAATACTTTAATAAAACAATACATTATTCTAAATAATAAAAAAAAAAATTTATATAATTTTATTATTTTTGAGTTTTAAAGAAAACATATGAGAATGATTTACAAGAAAATATAAAAAAGATGCATTTTCTTGAATATACACCTTCTATTTTATTTATAATTTCAGAATAACGAGAGAGGGTGGGAGAGAGAGTGCGACTAATAGTGGGAGAGTAGGAGGGCGAGCAAGCGCACGGCAGTTGAATGCCGGCGTGCCTTCTGCGATTGTCGATGGTATGTAGACGAAAGAACTATAACTTAACATAATTTTTTGTTAGTATAACTATTCGTTATTATTATATTTTTGCAAGCATTAATTGGACTTATTAAAATTACTTAAATCTGGATTGTCATAGTGAATAGAAAAGAATAAAAATTTCATGTAAGTAATGAAAAGACATTATATAATAGAAATAGAATAGTGATACTTGTTGTATGTGTTACACGTGTGTATGAATTTTTGTGTATTTGAAAAGTTGATAAAGAATTAATAAAATAATTTTAGAGGATTTACAAAATATTTATTAAAGTACTTGATAATGTTTAAAAAAAAGTGACAGAGATTGTAAATATAGTTTCAACTTCATTTTGTTTTAATTAAAAAGTAGTTAAGATGTACTAAATATAATTTAAGTAAGACATATAATTGATTTCAATAGATTAACAATTATGTATGTAATAAAAAATATATAATTCTATTAGCATAGACTTGATAAAGATTATACATAGTTATATATTTAATATTTATATGTTATTACATTCTACATATTATTTTCTACAAATATAAATACATATATACTATTAAATAAATATATTAATAATATAAAATTATTAATTCTTTCAGATTGAATTTGTAAATATTTATTTCAAATTGATTTAATTTTAATATACAGAGTCTAAATCGTTATGGCTGTAATATAAAATAATAATTTTTAATAAAATAATTATTTACGGTAATAAGTAGATCAAATTTCTGCAATTAACTTAAGATCTTTAAGAATCTTTAATCTTTAAGAATGATGAAAACGTAAATAAACTAAAACAGTGATGAATATTGAAATGTCAGACTTTTAATTTTTAGTTGTTAAGTGATGTTAAGTGAACAAAATTGGAAATGCAAGATATATTTATAAACAATTTTATAAGTGTGGTAATACATTGTTTGACAGTATAACTAATAAAAATGCATGAATCGTAAAATAATTTGCGTGTTCGCGCATTTATGTACTATAGGCTTCAATGAATATAGAAAATAATAGTAAATCTGTTTTTATTTTGGCTTGTACTATTTCCACAAACTTTTCAACTCTCTATTCTTTTATTCCTTTTCATTTTACTTTTTGTGAAATGACATCATTATTTACATTTATAAATAGTAAGTGTAGTAGAAAATATATCTTTTAATTATATTTTTTAAAAGTAAAACAAATGATTTTATTGCCTAATTAAAATTATGGCGTATTATACAATGCATAATTTCACATTGCAACATGTAATTAAAGGATCTCCAAAAATACTTGTAAGTAAGATCAAGATGAATATTACTATTTATTACAGGTACTGCATTTTATCTATATGTGGTAACAGATACGTATTATATAGAAGCATTATTATTCATATCAAATACGTATTGCATATAAACATTATTAGAAAATAACTAGATAACATGGAGTACAAGAATTTTAATCGTCGTTAATTCGGTTTAATTGCCAAATACGTAGATTTTTCTAATAATTATAATAAGGAAAGTATTAATATAGATTATAATTCTTATAATTATTAGTAATTTGTTATTTATTTAAAAAAAATTAATCATATGATAGTATATATGAAAAAAATATATAATATATTTCAAGCATATTAATTGTATTTTTTGTATTTTTTGTATTTTTTTATACCGAGTGCTTTAAAATCTTTTTTCGATAAGCACTAAAAAATTTTTTTATATTTATAATAATGTTAAGAAAAATTAAGGGAAAAAATGATAATACATATTGAAATGTTAATAGTAAAAATTAAATTTTTAATAAAATTATTATTTTTTATGGATGAATTCATACATTTGTATTATTAAAATTTGTGGAATTCAATTGTATATTTGAAACACGATTTTTTAGCTAGTAATACAGAAAATTTTTCTTTTTTATTAAATTTTGATTAAATTTTATCGTTTTCTGCTTCAAAATAATAAATAAAATATTAATAAGATGCATAATAAGAAGCCACTTGTACAATATTATTTATATACATTAATACATCTTATTTCATATGATTACATTAGTTAACCTGTGTAAAATGTAAGCATACAAATATATTAATTTTTGAATACTTCTAAATATTTTTATATATAAAATTTGGATATAAAAAGTTAAGAAACAATTGTTTTTATAATGAAAACAGGTATTGAGTTTCTTTTAAAAGTAAGTAATTTTTAAATTATCCATATTCTTAATTTTACTCAAATAAAGAACTTTAATAAATAATAACATTTTGTATATAGATTATAAATTTTTTTAAAATATAAAAAAATATTGTATAGTAACCAGATAATTTTTTATTTATAAAATTATAACTATATTCATTAAAAAAAATAAAATATGGAAATTATAATTACTATAAAATTATGTACATAATGACAAAAATAGTTTTTAATATTTTATAAGATATATTTAGTTCCGAAAGTCTTAAGTAAATTGGGTAGTTCACTTTGAATAACATACATTACAAAAAGTATTTAATTGAAATTGAAATTTAATTAATAAACATTATTTTATAGCTGTACAATAATAATTTTTTGTATAAAATAAATTGTTTATTTTATATATGTGCATTTCAATTTATTTAAACAAATAGTATGTATTTTTTATATTATAAATAATCGAATTAGGTAAATCAAATATATTTTCAATTATTATATTATATGTTAAATTAGAGATAAAAATTGATATATTTTTTAAGTTTATCTAAGCAATGATGAACCGTAACGAAAATAGAATTTGAAATATTTATGAACACACATCAATCTGATCATCTTATACAGCTCGATGAGGAATCTGCTTTGATGTTTTTGCTAGTCGTGCCCATAGTAACTATGCGCACGCGCCCAGTATCTAAAGATTTAACATAGCTATTTGATAAATCTATGGCTGACTATCATGTAAATTCTTGCAACGTCACATTTTTACCGCTCACTTTTACGTTGAAACTCATTAAACGCCACATACATTACTTACAATTTTATCTTTGGTTATACTATTTAATATAACTTTTTTCTAAATCCATCTTTAGTAATGTAAATTCACATCTGATTATAAAATTACTATTTAGAAAAAATATAACAACTTAATAAAATAATTGAATATTTTTATAATATTATAGTACCAATTTTTTTAAAAGGTTGTTTACAATCTATCAGTTGAGATAACAGATTTTTTATTTTTTAATATACAATATTTTGTAGTAATGACAATAAAAGAAATAATATAGATCTGCATTAAATTTTGTGATGCAGGTGAATAAGTTTACAAAAATTAATGACAAAGAATTATTATAAAGTTCAATTTTTTAATATTAATTATATTATATATTTAGTATATATTTTTTATATATTTATATTACATATTTAGTTTTTCATACTTCTTTACTATTATAAGAAATATCAAGCATTTTATAAAAGGTTGTTCAAGATATAAATTTACTATAATAATATTGAAATTTTATATTAAATATGAAAAGAGCAAATTTTCCTTGTTTGAAAACAAATTAAACTTTAACTAAAACATTAGAAGAACATTAAATAATTTATAGGTAGATTATAATAGAGAGAATGAGAGGTAAGGGAAAAATGTATATAAAAAATAAACTAGAATTTATTGAAAATAGGCAGATTATAAATCAACGCGATAAACATTTTTCGCACTCATCCTTGTAGCGAAATTGAATGTCGCGCAAGATCGTTCACAATTACGACAGTAAGCAGTGAAGAAAGAATTGACCTTCGACAATGTGACGGACACGTGCCATAGTGTTAATAATATATAAACATCATTTAAAGATGCATCCGTACATAATAAATATGTATACGCATACCGAGGTATGCTTACATATGGAAATTACCATGAAACGTAAATCTATAAATACATTCACAAATATTACACCGGTATGGCTCGGCAATATTACGAAGCTAAGAATTTTATCTTAATTCTCGCGATCTCGTCTCCAGTTTGTTTGCATATGCGTGTATATGTACATGTGCCTATGCAAGCGCGGATTGCGTATTCACGAGCAAATGTTTCAAGGTAAAGAACTATGTGCTAGAGTAAGAAAGTGCATATACAACACTGCATATATAAATATTATTGCCAGTCAACAGTAGAAATTGTTTATTCTAAATAGTTTTTTTTTGTATTTTTCCGTCATTTTTTTATGATTATTTTTTAAAACTTTTTCCATTGATGATTTTTCGAAAAGTAATTTTCTTATTTAAAATTGAATGGCTAGATATTATGCCCTATACAAGTTATATTGCTTTTTACAGGTAACTAAATCCTATACGTATTTATCGGGAGTTTTATTATAATAAATTTGAATTAAATATAAATTTATGTTGATAATCTCTTAATATTTTTTGGCATTATAATAATAATAATTATACATTCAAATCATAATAAATTATATATGTATGTATATTTAAATATTAAATTTATTTAGAAATACTTTAAATAATAAAACTAATATCATTATAAAGAATAAATATATTAAGTACTGTATGTATCTATCTATCAGTATAGATAATTATACTATAAGCCTTCATTAATAAATGCTAATTTATTTCAGGTATTATGTTGAATAAGTTTGATCTACTAATATATTTAATTTATTATGTTAATTCCTAGTATATACATAAAAATATCAAAATTATTGATTTAATTAATTTTTTGTTTAATTAAAAGAAATATTATATTATAATTTTTTTATTGTTATAAATTATTGTAAAAATAAATTTTAATAAGAAAGATAGGTGTAAAAAAGTTATTAATAATTAACAATATTTCTGACATTGAAAGGCAAACAGTCACAAAGGAATTATACCTCACGAATTAAGCTCGATGCAGCATATATTCGGTAATTCTAAACTTGTAGCATTATGTAGTAAAATACTATTGTGATTATTTATAAGAGCATAAAGATAATTTTAAAATAAGAGTGTTTGTTTATTTATTTAAATATAAGACTGTTATGATAAAAACTGTATGCAGAGTATCAATTGAAATTTTACTAGATTTTCATACCATAATAAAATATGTATAAAATAAAGATTTAGTTTTCTTAGAAGATATGTGGTTAAGGTAATATTTTTACTATATAACATTTCATATACTCAGTTTCGATCATTTCAAATTATTCCAAACTCTTTGAGTTTGTTCATTATTATATTGGCTGGCGTAATCATCAAAATTTTATTCATTTTTGTTCAATTAATTAAAGGAAAATAATGATAAATATATAAATCTGTTATATAATAGCTAAATCTGAATCTCTTTTTCTTGTTTTTTTTTATAACAATTTATTTTTTCTTAATATGTTGACATATACAAAATTTTTAAACCCATAAGAAAAATCAAAATAATACAAAATGTCAAGTACATTAAATACATAAATAAAATACATGTAAATGCAGATAAATAAGTTTATTAAAAGAATAGTGGTGAGGCGAATCTTCAACAGATTTGTGTCTGATGCGTAGCTCTATACGATCAATCTAGATTATAATTAATTGATAGTGGAGTCAAGATCCATCCCTCTGTTACGTGGCGTGAATTACAATATACAAAGCTTCTGGAATCTTTATATATTACAAAGACATAGAGAGAAATAAATCGACGCGCAATCGATGTATTGTATGGAGAATTATCGGAGATGGTAAAGAAGAGTAGAGGGATGCTATAATTTAACAGTACGAGGGAAAAGGAGGTACAACTTGACTATCGGTCGGTGTGTCTGTTGTCGACTCTTTATCGCGCCCTGGGTGAGTTGTCTTATGCATCTTTCATGAGCTAAGTATCCAAGGGGTCTGTATAGCACTATCTACATGCGTATTGCTTAAATGTACATATGTATGTCTATTTTGATGAATATTTTCTAACTTATTTTCTTTTATTCTTTCTTTTTACTCGTTTTTTTTTTCATTTTGATTTTTAATTTTCCCACTTTTGAATTGAAAATTCTGAAGATATAATAAATCATTCTATACATTTACTTTGAAATATATGGAGATTATATTTAGAAAAAGAAAAGTAGCACGGTTAATAAAAATGCATTAAATACATATCAATACTCGTAAGTGTTTGTTGAAAATGATTCCATTGTTTATATATATATCTTTATATACATTTAATTCTGGCAAGCTTATGGTAGATATGTAAAAAATCAAATGTTATTTAATCATTTATAACATTTATCATTTTAAAAGTAGATCAATCTGTGGTAAACGGTAACGTAAGAACTGTATAGTTTATTTTTTATATTTTTATAAATCATGATTTATTTTGTAATTTAATTGGTGATATATATCAAAGTACTATCACCTAATGTAGGTTTTAAATAATAAAATTAAATTAAAATATTATTTTCACTAAAATTTTTCATGCTTGAAAATTACTTTTTATAATACTTATTATTTTTCTTTAAAATTAAAAAAAATTATAAATTCATTTTAATTATAATTTAAATTTTGCAGTCAAAATATGCATTTTTATTAAAATATTTAAATCCAAATAAATACAGAATTAATTAAAATCATGTAAAATTAAATAGTAATAATTTCATTATAGGTCAGAACATATTATTTATTAATTAGTTTAATTGTATATTATATATATAACATAACTATTTTATTTAAATTATTAATATATTTTATTAAATCAATAATTCTTTAAAATTATTGGATCACCCACATAAATAAAGTAATGTTTTTGCATTACTGATTTTTCTTATCATTTCTTTCT
Organism: Ceratosolen fusciceps; assembly: GCA_018883505.1. Lineage (NCBI taxonomy): Eukaryota > Metazoa > Arthropoda > Insecta > Hymenoptera > Agaonidae > Ceratosolen > Ceratosolen fusciceps. The sequence continues at coordinate 586,527 of RCIC01000052.1, forward strand.
AAGAATCGATTAACAATAAAAATAAATATTTTATTTATTTATTGAATACACATTTTCAAAGAAATCGAATATAGATTCTTATGTAGCATTTTAGCTGTTAATAAATGTCAAATATATTATATTATATTTTTATACAATATTTATATCTTCAGGTACACATGCGTGCGCCGATATAAATATTTATTTCATATTTCATTAGAAATTCTTTACTAAGTAACTTTCTTTTATAAGTATTTTATCTAAATAAATGTAGATTAATAATAACTTTTATTTATTAATAATAAATAAATAAATATATATGTATGTATTTGTATTGTAATAAAAAATTAATTATTGCAAAACAAAATAAAATAAATAATTAATAATATAAGCCATACTGTATTTAAAATTAGAGATGAATATTGCAAACAGTTAATATCATAAATAGCAATAAAAATAATGAGTGAAAATGAAAATAACAAAATTAATATTATCAATTTCTATAGTACTTTATATAAAATAAGAAAAGATTAAAGAACTTATTAAAGAAAAGAATAGATTAAAATAAATAGAGAAAGAGGGAATAATGCCAGGAAGAAGAAAAAGAAAGAAAAACAATGAAACGATCGATGTTCATTTGCTTCCTCTTCCTGCTTGCACCCTTGAATCCTACCTATCTTTCTCTCAGTCACGTCGCCTCGACTCTTAAACAAGAGTAAGCAAGGATGCGGGAGGGAAAGGCAGTGGTGGCAACTGTCATGGCGGCACATGCAAATCAGAATGGCGACGAGACGCCCTCCTCCCCTCTCCATAGCACGCTACCCCACGATTCTGTTGTCCCCCTTCCCAATCAACCGCCTACGCTTGCGATGCCACAACCCCCAGGGTGGTCTTTCTCATCTCTTCGTCTAACAGAGATATTTCACTTGCACTCACAAGGTTTATATGTGGTTGCGAATGCGTATTCGCCGCTGATGAAATTGTACGCCATCGAGCGTTCACCGAGGCGTAACTAAAACGGAAATGGACTGACCAGGTTTAAGAATTTATTGCTCATCTACTGACATAGTTGTAAAATTTTTTCATATTATGTATATCATATCAATACACTATTGATTAATTTTTAAATAAAACAAACATTTAGATAAAATTATTTTACACGTTATTATTTTAAATATAATTTGAACACTTATTTGAATATTTCATTGCATTATAGCCTCACTTAAATTATTGTTTTATTTAAGATTACAAATGTTTATTTAGACTGAAAGTTCAATTTATTTTATAGATAAGAAAATGCATACTTTATTTTTTCAATAAGAATGCGTAATATCAATTTATGCACATATTTAAACTACTGAAAGAATAATATAGATCATCTAAACCGAAAACAAATGAATATTTATTTAATTATGGAATATAATACCTAAAATTTATTTAAACTTATTTAAAACTTATTTAAATCGTCATTCTTAGAATTCTGTAAAAAAAAAAACAAATTTATAAAGATTTTAAAAAATATTATTATTTATACATTTTATATCTAAACTTATATTATCAATTATAAAATTAATCACAATTACAATACAAGGATGAATTTATTGCATTTATAAACATAGATATAAATTCTAAATGGCAAAGCATTATTTGAAAGTATATAAGTAAATTGATCCACAATAATCTGTATGCATAAAATTACTTTACTAAACTTTTGCTAATCTCAAAATATATTAAAATTTAAAGTCTTATAATGTACAAAAATATATTTAGAATAGTTTTATTATCTGTAATTATACATTCTAAGTGGATTTTTAAATAGACCTATTCGTATTACATATTATTAAACTAGAACAATTTTTTATTAAAAAGTTTTTAATGATTTAATTATATAATAGGTATGAAACATTAGTTTATAAGCAATAAAGCTAAAAAGAAGTGTAGCCTTTATATGTGTGCAACATGTACTAGGAAATCACTTTAATGAAAAAACAATAATTAATAAGATGTTAGTCAATTATTGAAGTCATATTAATGTTGCTTATTAGTATTTTGGAGTCATTTAAATAATTTTAGAAGACTTTTAACGTAAGAAATATTTTTTCTAGGTCTAAATAAGATACAAAAAATCTTCAAAAGTCTATCTAAATTTGTAAGAGTTAATTGAAGATAGATTAGTATACATATAAAATAAAAAATTAAAATTAAAAAAATTATTTCAAATATATTTTTTTAAAATTATAAAAGTTTAATATTTATTGATTTAATAATGTTTAGTAATGTTTAATTATTTAATATATAAAAGTAATTTATGTATGCTATGTAGTTATTTAATGAATGGCCATTTGTTTTAAAGCACTAAAAAAATCTTATTATTATACTAAAATTAAGAAATTGTGATGATATTAATACTGTTATTCTAATGTTGAAAAAAATACCCATTTAATATAAATTTTGTAGTGATATGCTAATATTTAATATTCAATAAATATAATTTACTGTACATTATTGAGACTATTTATTATAAGTATTATATAATTTAAATATGCAAATAAGATATTATTATAGGTGTGTTATCATTAATTTTTTTTCTTGCAGTTAGTCATGACATTATTATATAAAAGAGATATTAAAATAATGTAAAAGCATACTTACAATGGTAAAAATATATTATGGAAAATATTAATATAATTTATAATATATAATACATTCATTCAATATTAATCTTGCTGAGAACCATTCGTTACATCCATAATTTAGAAAATTCTGTAATAATGATAAATAGTAAAAAAATCCTCAATTCTCTGCCTGAATATTCCAGCCTTAGGTAGCTCGTTCGATCATCCCATTGCCGTGTTCGGTTCTTCAGTCTGATTGGCCCGAGGGCGGCTCGCGTGTGTGCCATTGCGCCATCGTTTCTTGATGTACAAGGATAAAGCACAAGAGAGAAAGGGGAAGTAAAGAGGCCGCGCGTGCCGTCGCATGTAGTGTCGAGAGTACGTGTTCGCGACGGACGATTGAGAGAAAGAGCAAGCAGTGGTTGGACTCATACCACTGCTCCTGCCAGTGCTGCTGTGCATTTGAATACGTGCGAATAAATGCATAATAATTAGGTCAGTTTCGCTAGTCAGCTGATTCGAAGTTCTCGCTCTGTCTCTTAATTTTTCACGCCCTTTTTTTGTATAAGTGAAACTATAGACATTTATATTTAAAAATTAAATAGTTTTATCATTTTTTTCATATTATTTTGAAAATAATTATTTAAAATATTATTAGTTTTATATTATTATATTTATATTTATTAAATACGTAGAAAATCATAATTCATTTACAATATTCTTTAAAATAGTGTAGTACAAACAAAATCATAATTAATATATTTATAATTACAGTTGTTTATAGTTTAAAATTTATATATGTATACTATAAAAATTTTGAATTTAAATAAAAGTCAAGTATTTTGTATTAGAGATTATACAATAAATATATATAAACAAGCTAATGAATAAAATAATATACTGAATGTAATTGTAACGTACAGTAAAAGTTTATAAATAAAATATTATTTATTGAAATTATTTTTATTAATTAAATTATATATTGATAAGTTTAAGAAATAATTTAATATATAATTGAAATACCATATTTATCAATACTATTTAAATATTATAAACTATACATCATATTATAAAAATTATGTTTAATTGAATATTTATATTTTAAAAATATTTGATCTAATATAGATATATCGAACTGAAAATAATTAATTAAAATATAAAAAAGTGATAATGAATGCGTGCTTGTTTGGAAAAAAGTATATTTACCAAAAGGAGTTAATACCTGAACTATACCTGGTAATAGTTAATTGCTATATTTTCTTTTACAAATTGAATTTTACAAAATAGTATTGAAAAATGAAAGTGTTTAACTACTTTTTTTTTAATATATGATTTTGAATTTTCTCCAGTTTGCCTTCATTATTATCAATAAGAAACTTATCTAATGATGACTGATTATCATTAGTTATATTTTTAGAATTTTTTATAGGTTTGCATGTTGGTATTTTATATTATATTATGTAAAGAGATATCAATTTACGTTTCTGATTTTAATAAACTCATTTAAAACTTGTCTAAAGTAATATATTTATCTGGTTTTATTTATTTATTTAATACATACTTAAATACTATTTAAAACATTATTAATTTTAACAAAAAAATTAATGAAATTTATAATTAAATTGAAACTTATCTTTAAACTTTCAGCCATTCAAATATGAAATAGGAAATGATTAGACATGATAAGAAAATAAGAGTGAAAAGGAAAAGAATTAAAGAAATTGTATATCCTTCATGTGATTATTTGAACTTTTAACTGCAATTTTGTTTCTCTTTTTAACGGTGGCTGAAAATAAAATGTTAGAAGATTTTGTATGATATTAAATAATTACTTTTGCTCAATTTGTAATCTTAAAATATTATGTATTCTTTTTAAAATTAATATTTTTATTAAAATTTTTAAATGTTTAAATATTAAATAATAAAATAAACATTTATAAAAATAATTACTTTTAATATGTAGATATAGATTATCATAATCAGATAAATTTATATATATAAATTATAAAGAATTATATTAAAGCTTTATGGTTTAACAAGTATTTATACTAGTTTCTATTTAGTAGCTCATACGCGATGAACTGAACAAAAGGTGCGCTAGAATGGATATCGAGCGTCACCATGTAAGATACCTGAAGTTTGCAACTGACCATATAGAAGAGTCGTGAGTTTAAGGTAAATTTGAGTGGCGCAAACTCGCAAGGCAAGACACGTAGTTCTGTTATGCGCAACCCGCATAGCAAACGTGCTTTGCTTATTCAGTAAAAACTCTAGTCAGTTCAAGCTGTGAACCGCGTAGCCTCTAGCCTTGTGGTTTTATGCAGACACTGACCTTCGTGCCTGACTCCCCTATTCCTCGAGCTTATTCTTTTTTATTCACAGACACCTAAATTTATACTTATATTGCAAGTGGCGTTACCATAGTTGCTATCACTAAATTTTGTATTTAAATTTTGCATGTCGTTTTGATATTGATGAAGAAAATTGCAAATTATAAATATATATGACATCTATAATGATACTAGAAATAACTAGAATTTAACTAACTTATACTTACTTTTTTATTATTGAATTCCTCAATTCCTTTTATTATTGAATTATTGAATGAAATCCATTTACTGAATAAATATTATTTAAAATTATTAATAATTATTATTAATAAATCGATCAACTGTTTATAGCTTATCCGTATTCTAATAAATCCTCATATTTACAAAGATGAAATAAATTTGAACATATAAATGAAAACGTGAATAAATAAAAATAATTAATTAAAATCAAGAATTTTTGTAATTATATTTTTAAAATATACATTTTATTTATATTATAAATTCGACTTATTTTTTTCTTTTAGCTTTTATTGTAATGAATTGAATTTTATAAATTTAAAAATAATTTCCTAAATAAAATGCTGTTTTTTTACAACAAAATAATATAATTGTAAATAGTAATAAATATTTAAGTCCGTGTACTTATACAAATTAAAAAACATGATTTCTTTATTTTAACAGTATGATTATTATGTATACATTAATAAATGAACAAATGAATGATAATGATGACAGAATTATCTTTTAAATTAATTCGTATTATTAAGCGGAAGTGATTACTTATTATACATTATGCGGTATAAATATTACCGTCGATCATATATATCACCATGAGTGCTTATAAAAATACTATGAAGAATAAATAATATTTTTAATAGATTAACAATTTTTATACATACACATTATAAATAAACTATTTATCAATTTAATTTAACATCGGTTCGGATTAAGCAATTTAATTAAATAATTATTTAAATATTTAAATATTTCAAAATATATTTTTAGTTTAAGTTTCTATGAAATATCTTTTTATTTATAATATTCGAAAATTTTTAACCATACATTGCTATATGATAAGTAATATTCGAGTAACTGTATTAAATCCATGTTTATAATTAATAAAGAGATCAATATAAGAATATTTCATAGATATTTAATCATTCTCTTTTTTAAATTTTTTGTAAAGGTGTTTATAATAATAATAATTATTATAGTTTATTACTTTTATTAATTATTGTTTGTTTTTACTATCTAAATTATTTACTTGATATTGATATAAATACAAATGTATTTATGTGTGTGTATTTGCGTGCTTTCAGATATTTATATATATACAATGCAAGATGATTGCAACCAGTGGTAGGTATTAGCACACAATTGAACTAAACGATGGCGATGTGTGCGTGTTTAGAATAAATATATGTTGTATGCAAATGTTTGATTTGTTGTGCAAAACGAGGTATTGAAGATCAGAGGTCAGTTCGCCAACTAGCTTTCTTTTCTTGTATTTATCTATTTGTGTATTGAACAACATTGTCATTACTTTCTTTCGTAATCTATCTTAGCCGATTTTCTACTTTTGCTAATTTTGATTTATTTTTGATAAATATATCAGTCGATAATATGTTTCTATCTTATATTAAGAACTATTGTACATTATCGCGGTTTGCATGCTTATAAATAGTATTAGTTTTTTCATGGATTTAATAAAATACTTATTGGTAACCTTGGAAATTATTGCAGTTTTACCGCATCTAGCCCAAATTTAAATGCAATAAATAAGAATTTTAAGGCGTTACATTTTTCCTTACTCGACGCCTTGAATAAGTAAATATTTGGAGATAAAAAATTTTTAAAATTAAACAAGAAATTTATTTTTAACCATTATATTCATAATTTATACACTAACTAATAATTGATATATAATTTTAATGCATTATAATTATTAATATTTTAGTATTAATATATAAGTATTATTATTTTATCTTATAAAGTTTTTTACATTTACAGTCAGTATTTACTGACTGAAGTTTACTGAATAAAAATACGTATTGTTCAAGACAATAAAAAAAATTCCAGTTTAAATCTAAATAAATTAGTGAATCAGAAATAAATTTCTTTATATCTGTAGCATATAGATTAATATATTTACAAATTACAATGTGAAGTATTAATTAAAAAAATTCATTATGAAAAGTGGTAAAGTTGTAAATGAAAATTGTTAAAACCACTAGTTTAAATTCATATAGTTAGTTATCTATTATTAATGTTATTTTTTTATCAGTTCTGAATCATAAAACCTAGTTAATAAAACCATAATATTAAAATAAATAGTTCGGTATTATCATCTAAATTAGATGGGTACTTCTATGAGTAATTTTATTCTATGAATAAAGAGCGATATTCATAATATATGTTCATTATGTATAAAATATATATTAATTATTGGCATCTAATTTCTTATAATACTTTTATATTTTGTCGGGACTTCCGAACGCTAAAGAGGGAGAAAGATCAATTGTAGCCGAAGTAAACTCGATTATATGTAAAAAAATCTTTGTTTTATGCGTTGTCTACATTTAGGTTTACACTGTCTATCAGGTTTACACTGAAAAACACATGGTTCGAGGCCTAAGGTTGAAGCCCTTTTTATTACCATCGAAAGAAAAATATTATTTTTCGACTGAGTCTCGTTACGATTTCGGAAAAGGTGACGTGCACATCATCATTCTATCTTCATAGACTAGGATGCGTAGATGAGCGTTTGGAGGGGACGATCTACACATTTGCGGCATACAAATTTTATCTGTAAAGTTCACCTCACTCTTTATATGTGAAATCATTGGCTTCATACGCAAAAGTCTCTTTGTTACTTCGATCGGAAGGTTTTTATTAAGCACTAAGGTTTTTCCTCCTTTCAGTAATCTGTATTTGTGTAATAATTAATACTTCCATATCGAATTCTTCCCCCAATTGTTATTTATTAATATTAATTTAACGAACTCACAAATTTATTAGCTCTAAATTAGGATCAATGTAAATATATAATGCATTAGTTATTCAATTATATTAGAAAATTAACAAATATTTAAAATATTTATTTATTTTTATTACTATTGTATATGTATTAAATTATATTTATCTTTTGATAGTTTAGTTAATTTAGATAAAAGTTTTTATCATTTAATTTTATATAATTTTTTATGTATTATTTATGAATTATTTTTTATAACATTTAAAATAAATTTTCATTGTAATGATAATTATTTAAAATATAAATTTAATATTTTTATGTATTATATATATTTTGTATATTTTATATATATATTCTGTGTTAGTTGAAAGATTTAATATTTATATGAAATCTTGATATATTATACGTATGTATATAAACGGACATCTATATTTATTATAATGTATAAGATTATTGTAAAATATATGATCGATATTATTTTTAGTTGGGTTATGATATTAAAATTGGTTTTTTATCAATTATTTTTCGTGTTAAGTAATTATTTGAAAATTAAAACTTTAATGAATCAAAGTTTTTAGTGTTTAATCGAATGCATAAGTAGATGTAGTCTTTCTTAAGAATAGGAGAATTGGAGAAACCGTAATGGTTTTCTATCGAGAATCACAAAATAACATAGTTGTTGCCTACGATTAAGCATTAACGGCACCGCATTGATTAGAGAAAGAATGGATGTGATGAGCGAATAGAGGTATGCATAACAGTAAAAAGTCAATACGAACATGTGACAAACAATAGTTTGTGCTTGTTGTACTAAACTCTCTCGAATACCAGAGGCTTCGATTTTTGTCCAACATTAATTGGCCCGTGGGCATAAAACAGTTGATGGAACAACGATCGTTACAGGGAATTACGAGAGGCAGAGTGGAGACAAGAGTAGGAGCAGCCCACACAGAGTTTCGTTTACTGGCGCATGTTGGACATTAACCGTTTGCCCATTGAAATAAACCTTTGGTAGCGCGCAGAAAGTTCTTCTTTTCTTTAATGATAAAAACTTGTCTACGTCAGATGTCTGGGAGCATGCACGTGAAAGAGAAAGGGACAAAGAGAAAGACAGAATACATCTCTTAACTGAAGAACTGGTGAATTGGAAGTGTAGAATAGAAGAAAAACGTAGAGCCAGAAAAATAAATAAAATAAATTTTATTTTAAGTTTGATTCTCGTCTCTCTTCCAATGATTAATCAATTTTGATCATCTGAATTTTCAGATTTTTTTATTTTACATTTTTTAAACAATTTCATAGAATTTAAGGTATGTTAGAATGTCTAAGGTATCTTAGAGAGCAATTATTTATATATTATTGACTAATTGTGACAATGTTTTCCAATTGAATAAGTGGATATTATTGAAATTTATAGATATGTAATTACTTCATCTCAATACATATTTGAAAAAAGCTTGTCTTAACATTATAAATATTAATGTATTATAGCATTAGTATTAACGAGTAAAAAAAACGAGTAAAAAGATTTATAATAGAAAAATCTTGTTCTATAATTAATATTAAAGGATTTTAACGTAATATGAATTTACATTAAGCGATTTATGTTACTGTTTTGAATAATTTAGTTTTTAGCAGAATTAATTTTTATGTAAATGTTGATTAATATTAACCGTTATTTTTAGCTACAAATTTATTGAAAAACATATAATATAATTATTTATGAAGATAAATTATAGATAATTACAATTTTTTTGTAAACAATAATTTAACTCCATACATTTTATAAATAAATTTTTAAATTCATAAAATATATTAAATTTAAATTTAAATATATTTCTTTAATAACGAAATTTCATTTTTTATAAATGCTATATTAATCACTGAGTAGTACTAATAATTATTAGTTATTTATTATCATTGAAGATGTAATTGTAGTCTGTAGTTACATATTGATAAAAGATAATAATAAAATATATTAAAAAATAATTAAAATATATTTTTAACTTTTATTTTATTTTATTTTTATTTTGCTAATAGGTATATATATATATATATATTTTTTTTTCATTTCATTGTTTTCAAAATTAATATTTTAGTCAAAATTTGGTATATAGTGTTAATTCTGCAAATTAATAAGGAAAATTTAATAAATTATAAAAATAGCTTTTTTTAAATATAATCGATTTACTATATTCGTATTTTTTATTATTAATTTAAATTTTTATAATATTTATATAAGTTTCTTAATGAAATTTTAATTCAAATAATTTTTTTTTAAGATATAATGATGTTGATATAAAAATTGCAATGTTAGAATCTAATGATTAAAGATAAATATTGTACATTTTAAAGTTTTTTTTTTTATATTGTACACTTAAAATTAGTTTATTTAGTTTTAATATTTATATATTACTGTATTTTTTTAAAAGATAAATGAAAAATACTTCAAAAATTAATGGTTCTATTAATTAGCTGTTTAATATACAACTAAAAGATTGAATTATTTTTGATAAAAACAACTTAAATACATTTTAACTTATGGGCTTAAAAAGAGTTAGTTTAGACAGCCATTAGTAACAGCTACTATGTAAATACACTTTAAAGATTTGAAAACTTAATGGTTCTTAGGATTTAAAAATATTTGCATGTACAGTCGCGCATTGTACATATGGATTTAGAATTTTGCGTACGGTTTCTCTTTTTCTTTGCTTTCCTTTTGGAATTGTCTACTTTCTTCCACCATATTTTTCTATTTCATTTTTCGTCTTCCCTCTCACTTTGTCAAATGATAGGGAGAGAGAGAGAGATCGAGAGTTAAAGCCAAACATTTTTTTTTATTCCTTACTTGTCCTGAAACCTCTTCGTGCTTACTTCCCCTTCGTTTATAACTTCTTTTGGGGTTGAAGTATATTCAAGAGGTACTTTAGATCATAGAGGAGTGTTACATCATCGCACTAGAAAGTATAAAATACTCAGCTTAGAAAGAAACTTTAAAGGCGAGAAAAAAATTCAGAGGTAGACAGAGAGGAAAATAGAAAAAAAGAGAATTCGAATGAACATAGAGAAATATTAACACCGTCAGATCATCCAATGAACTTGAAAGGTGAGCTTGTTGAAAATCCGAAAAAGCGAGTATAAGTGGAATGTATACGTTAGAATGCGACAAAGTGAAGTTTAAATGAGTCAGCACAAATAGAATATGTGAGATAAAGAGAAGAGATCAAGAGAGAAAGAAAGAGAGAGAGAGCGAGATCTAGATACTAGTATAGAGAAGAAAAATCGTTTGGACTAGTGTTGATATGCTAATTTGTAGACAAAAATGCTAGTTGAAAATAAAGGTTGTAGAATAACAATTATAAAAAATGAATTTAATAAATAAAATGGTGTATTTAATACGAAAATTTGTATATAAGTTATTTCCTTCGGACATGAAAACTTTAAATTGTATAATAAGTGTACATATATTATAAATAAGAAAAAACTTTCATATTAATTCTGAATTATTTAAAATAACTTCCTCGTCTTTATTAAATTGTTTTATATTAATTTTAGTAAAATTGTATCAATAATTTTTTTTATAGTATTGTAATAGATATAATCTTATCATTAAACATTGTAAATGGATATATAATTTTAAATATAAACATCTTTAAAATATTATTTTAGAGATAAAGCTCATTAAATATTCTATAACTATCTTACAGTGCACTATACTATTTATTTATATAATAATATTAATAATTAATCAGTTGTAATATTTTAAAACAATATTTTGTTACCATTTGGAATTTAATGAGACATTTACCAATCTTTAAATTGGAATGTAATTTTTAATTTATGTGGTAATTTCTAATTACTTTTATATTTCATATCTATGTGAATGTAAATATAAATCTGAATATTTAATATTTTTTATCCTATTTTGATAATATTTATTAGTTATAGAAATTATCTTCTTTTTTATTTTTTTTATACATTTTTTTTAAAATTTGTAATTTTAAAACTTTTCTATTTTTTTTTAGATTTATTTTTTTTACTAAAAATTCTCTATTTTTCTCAGTATATAATTCATTTTTGAATTAAAACATATTTATTTTAAATTGAATAAAAAAGTTTTTTATCTGTACCGTTAAATTTTTAAATTATTATAAATAGGAAATCTAGAAATCAAAATAGATAATTTTGAAATATCAATATGATGAATTACCATAATGAAATTTATAATTTTTTAATAATTTAATAATTAAGGTTTATTCAAAAACTATAAATTTTAATTTTTTAAATACACTGTATATATTTCATGTACATTGTTTGAAAATGTAATTTCTATTATCAGTATCTTTGTTTTTTATATTCGTCGTTTTAAGTCAGTTATTTACACTGTTAAAATTATACACTATTTAAATAATTCGTTGTTTAAAAATAATTTTTTACTTATGTTATTTTCTTCTTTTTTGGTTTTTAATTAATTTTTGTACTATAAACAAAACATGTACTATAAAAATTATTTTGTACTATAAAAACAATTCATGAATTGTTTATCATAGATAGTTATTAAATTTTTAAGCCTGACGAAAACCTAACTTTTTATTTACACTTTTTAATATTAAAAAATATTTTAAATTTTTATGTTATCAAAAGATGTTTATTATACTTTATTTTATGAGATATTAGCTTTTCAGCATTGCTCGTTTAATGCTATTATTGAAAATCTACATTTATATCATAGATTAATAAAATATTATTTAATTTATTCTATATTTACTAATAATAAATATTTATTAGGTTTTAGACATTTCTATACGAGCAGGAATTGTAAATCGAAAAAGAAATAGCTCTAAAATCATCACTCTGCGCACGATTGTAAAAAAGAGATAGATCAAGAGCATTTGTGTGCAATACATACGTTGACCGGTGATGCATTATGGGGGTGTACAATACATGGACCGAGACAATAGGGGCATTGTACATTTGTATACTACAGCCTGAAGCAAGAGTTTGTCGCCAGTAGAAACTAGTCAAGAGAAAATGCGTGCCTCGATTGGGCATATTGACAGACTAATGATTGTGCTGAACAAAGGCTAAGAAGCGTTGTCTGGTGGTGCGATCATGTTGTTACGTGATGGACTATTTCCGGTCAAGACAAGATTCGTAATTCGCGCGACTGATGCTATGATCATGCATCGATCTGCAATATGGCCCACCCGCAGACTTGTTCTGAAAGGTTTCGTGAGACGATTTCCTTTACCTAGCCCATCATTTTTCATATGCGAACATGAGCTTTCTTTAGCTCTAATGCACTCCATGTCGAGCATCGATTTATAGTAGCAACTTTGTATTAAGCATTTTTGTGCGACACGCAACAAAATTGACTTGATGAATGGCTTGCTGACTAAAGTATAGAAGGGAAACGGGTTTGCATGCCCGCCTGCATGTAAAAAAAATACTGTTTTCGTTTTTGTATGATCAACTCGCTAATTTCATATTTTTAATATTAATAAGATTATTTATAATAAAATATCTAGAACTTGAAACCAATATAGTAGTTTTGACATAATGTAAATGATATATTAATAGTGTTATTTTTTTATTTATGACACGATTTATAAATGAAATATAAAATTTTTTTTATAATTAATAAAATTTATGAAAATAAAGTGATTTCTTAAATCATAGATTCAAAAAATAGTACATTCAATAAGAGTCAATAAAAAAAAATTATTTGTATTAAATTATCATAATTTCATTAAATTATTTAAAAGAAGCGCAATCATTTTAAAAAAATATGTTAATTTGTAATATTATATATTTAATATCATATATTATATTATATATTATTTAATATTATATATTATAAACATTATCAGCAATAATGTTTATACTTAGTACATATATGTATTATATTATATTAAAATAAATAAATAAAATATAATATTCATAAGTTTTACTTAATTTATAGTATTTCATTCTTAATTCTTAATTACTTAAATACTTATTTCATAATTCATAGTTCTATTGATAATCATTATGTATTATGTTTTTTTAACTGTATTTAATTTATTAAAAATTGAAATTTATACTATAAATTAACTACACTTTCGAAAATTTTATATATGATAATTTTGTTATTAATCAAAATTTTGTCAACATTAATCAACATTAATCAACAATTAATATATGACATTAATTATATACAAATTCTTTCATAATTATGTAGTAATCAGTTTTCAGTAAAAGCTTAATTGTTTTTAATGTTATAAGAACGTATTTATATTTAAAATTTTAAGCACTGACGAATAAAATAAGATATTTTCAGATAAATAAATAACATTGACATGCTTCTAAAAGATATATCTGAGAATCATTGATACTACCTTACATAAAGAGGGTAGCGTTCAGTACCAAATTTATCACAGAATTCCCTACTGTACTTATTGCGCAATGGATTCAAGCATCTTATTGGTCAACCCCAGTGAAGGGAGACTAATCGTATTTGAATTGGTTTTATAAGGGGTTACGGTATAACTGTACACATCTACTTCATTTACTTTTAAATTTATAAATAATTCGAATTTTATAATTTGTTCTAATCTACAGATTTTTTAATGGAATTTTTGAACATCAGCTAATCAAATATTTATTCAAAATATTAGAACCATAATAATAAATATTAATAAACAAATTAAACATAATTTTAAGTAAATAATTCTCATTTGAATTTATTTAAAATTATATTAATTATACATTATTAATTAAATTTTTTATGAATTAAAAACAGAATATTTTTACTATCAAAAAGTAAACTAAGTTATTTAGCTGATCCAGTTTCAAATTTTATTTTTTGTATAAATACATATTTATAATTTTTTTATAAAAACTTTCATAATATTCAAATACTGATTAAAAAGAAAGTTTATTCTCATTACTATCTTAAAAATAGTACAAGAATTGCTTGTAGTTAAAATTGCAAAGATACTTAATTAATTCTAAATCCTTTGAAATGTTCGTACATTTCCCTTTGTTCGCTTTACATTCCTTTTCGTAGTATCTTGTCTATTTTTTATCTCATTTTTTATATTTCGCTCATTCGTTATTCAAAGGATCTTCAAATTCGTACTTAAGTATCGAAGGAATTAGATATCTTACGTGTTGATATTGTTGCGATAATATTAATTAGTTAATTATTAATTAATTATTTTATTTAAATATATTCAGCTCTCCAGAAACAAGAAAATTTAAATAATTTTAACTAATAGATATGAGAAAATTGAAGTTAGTAATAAATATTTCGTTGTCATTCTTTTTCTATACATTTACTAAATAAACGTCAATTATTGCTTCCATATACATTTTCTTTTTTACTTATGAAATCAAATACTTATCCTATTTTGACTATATCCTTTAAAGGTATTAGATCTGTAAGGGAGATTTTATAGTATATCGTATAATATATGTTGTATGATCATTTTAAATTATTTTCTTTGAAGTTTATTATATGTTCTTGTCTTTCATATTTCGGCATATTCACGGCAATATAATCAAATATTAACTTTAAGTTTTAAAATTAATTTATTTATATTAGTTAGTATATCATAAAAAATATTATTTTTACTAATTTTGCGTATAAAATGTATAACATATTCCAGAATTCGTAGAAACTATAAGCTCCGACGACGAGGTTACTAAGAGACTAATAGTGTTTATAAAAATATATAATAGTAAAGAATATTCTAGTGATACTTGAAGCAAATAAAAGTAAAATAACTTTACACCTATGCATTTGTTATCATATTAACAGTTATTTTTCAATATTGCCCAGTAAAGATCCTTTATAAGTATTTATAATTGATAGTAAATAAAAAACATTATACTTACTTTGGATTTACAGATTTTATGAAAAAAAGGTGTTTTAATATAACTATAATAAAGAAATATGCAAAGTTGTTTTCTTCTGAAAAGTTTAGCTTTTAGAGATTACATAATAATTAAAAAATTACATTTATATACTTTATATATATTATAAATATAATATATACTTTAAAATATACTTTATAAATATATATTTATATATATATATAAATAAATATTTTCATGTATTTATATATATATATATATATATAAAAATCATGAAAATTAATATTAAATTAAGTATTTTCTACAAAGGTAATCTCATTATATTTATTGTATATAAATATAATTTATTTAAATTTAAGAGTCTAAAAGCTCTTTATGATAACTTTACTTCGAAATTTATGCTTCTACTAAAGTATTTATTGCAGTTTTTCACTTCTTTTTCTTGTATAGATAGATTTTCATATAATTTACCTAAAATCCTTCAAATTTTAGTTTGAAGGAGATAGACTTTATTATGAGTTAGATTCTAAAATCTGTTTAAATATGCACACATAAATACAAATAAAGAAGAAAATATTTTTCATCATGAATACAATTATCTGTACTGTCAGATAACTGATTAATATTTCCACATTTAAGTAATTTCTATATTAATTAATATACACATATATACAGTGACACAAATCCATTCTAATTATTACTTAATTTCAACATTATCATATTACATGTTCGTTTTGTGTCAATCTTAGGAGACTTATGAAAAGAAAGTAAAATTACAATTTAATTGTTAATCTGATTTATACCAAGAATTCTATGAGAATATAAATAAAATAATCCGAAAAGTTACGATATATTTTTCTTTCTAATATATATATTATAAATTTATTATTTTTTGAAAATTTAGATTCGAACAAATTTGAATGATGTTTATAAGCAATAAAATATATTGTTTAAATAACGCTTTTTTTATATTTTTATTTCCTTTGGCTTATATTTACCAATCTATATGAAATTATTAAAAATACTAAAATCATATTAATATTTGTTAACATTTTAATAAAAATAATTATTTTATTACATGATATATCTAAAAATCTTATATAAATACATACAAACATATATATACACATATAAATACACACACATATATATATATATATATATGAATAACTGAGTTAATGAAGAAACTTAAATGATTAAATAACAATTTGGTTAATAATCACAACGGTAAAAATCTCGTTGTTGTTTATAAAAGTGGGAGGAAATTTTGTAGTCGCCATTAGGGGCCCGTACCTCCGGCTCTCTGGCATGGAAGATGCCGCTAAAACCTCACCGCTTTGGTGCATTCCCACTGTCTGCGCATCGCAGTTAAAACTACAGTTCGGAGACGATGTGAATACATTGAGAAGGCTTCTTTTCATGGTTCGTAACCCTTCCCTAGAACCGTCGCTACGTACTATATCAAAGAAAAAACCAGGTATTATAGTTTTATAGATTAGTTTTATAGATCTAAATCTATAGATTTAGAAAAGGGCCGCCTTCATATGCTTAAGAATGTTCTCGATGAAAGTGGGACCTCTTCTCAGTTCACTCCGCTGAAAAGCATTAGAGAGACGATGACTTTGGGAGAGACCTTTCCGATTTGCCTTAAAAATACTTTTCTTATTTGCCCTCAATGTTTGCATATGACGAACGTGTTCAAGGTATCACAGTGCATACACCACATACTGTATAGGTACGCATGAATGTTACCGTAGTTGATTAGCAGCTGGGTGAAGTAATTATTTACCTCAGTTGAGTATCCTCTTTGCTTGGTAGACAAGCTTCCTCTTCTGAGCTATAAAGTCGACGGGAATCACACCAGCGACCAGCAAAGAAGCCAATTTCTAAATTGTGTGTAACGAATACGTTATACGAAGTCTGCATAGCTCAGACTTTGCATCTTAAAGTATAAGGGATTCAATGACACGTAATAGCAACCGCCTGGTACAGGGACGTGATGCAGCTACGTTGACTAAAATCCTACACAGGAAAGTCGCCACCACGGCCACCTTATTTGCCGCCCTCTGAACATGTTCCACGAAATTGAGTTTCATATCTAGCTTGATACTCAGTAGTTCACAACTGTTTTGATGTGTACTGATTTTTGCCCGATAATAAACGACTGGACTCTGAGTACGTGCTTCTTCGTGAGGAACATAATCTCGGTTTTTGCCTTTGCCAGTTCTAGATCACGAGCGCCTTTCTATTGACAAATTCTCTACATTGTCTGATTACGCGACGTGCGTGCCAGTACCATATTACGTACGTAAATGATGGCTGAAAATATATCACAGATAGAGATCTAAGATAAAGCATACGGTTGATCTACATGTCAACTCTATTCGCTTTGAGCCCTCCGTCGTCTCGGACGATCTAAATGATCTTGATGATTTGAGGAATCAGTTGTTGAGATAATATCTGATTATCCGTCCCGATCCATCGCTCGGAGCATGCTTGTGCATCTCCGACTCGAAGGCGTTTTTATATTCAATGTCACTTAGAGTTATATCGGGCGGGGAAATAATTTTCCTTTCCATGTACCTGACTATCTCCATTACTTTTTAGAAAGTATCAGAGTTAAACCTACAAATCCATGGTGTGATATGGAGAAGCTACCAGATATTAAAAGCACAGCATGTATGAGGAGTCGCATTAGTTTTTTCAGAAGTTTTGCTGCAGTGTGTAGAATGCACAAGGATCTGTATAACGAAGAAGTATGAACATCTTCTATACGCTTTCCGATCAACGCAAATTTTTCCTCCTTACGATATAAGTAAAATACACCACCTCTAGTACCTCTACTGGAAGGTCATCCGGCCTTGGTGTTCTGTGGCTCCTGTTTGAGCGTAACGCACTCTCAGTCATTGTAAATAGCGATTTCTCAAGACCGACTGGTAAATCTTCTCGTGTGGAATGCATAAAGAAAAGCTCTTGGCGAACGCTCTTAATTTCCGGGCCATGACTTTATACCAGGATCTCTGTTGAGATCTTCTCTCCAGCTTCTTATACTAGGGGTACTTACAGACTTTCATGATGTCTTCTTATGATGTCTTCTTACCATCAGATACTCAGCGATCATAAAATAGGTGTTGCGGTTATGGGGGGACGTGTCCTTCGAGATTCAAATCATAATCGAACTCACTTCTACGATATTACCCATCCACTAATCAACTGTCTGTTGACGAATTATTGGATGAAGCGTAATTGCGCTTCTAGTCGCTTGGTAGACGTTCCATTCTGTGCTATAATAATTTTTTTTTTTTTTATAAAGGAGGGAGGAAATCTTTTAAAGACCTTCAGGGACCCAGGTCCCCGGTGTGTGGGACTCCTCGGCATTGAAGATGCCGGTATACCCACTAAAACCTCACCCTCTCCCTGTAGTGAAAACCACAGGGCGGGGCGACACGAGTTCGCCGAGGGGACCTCCTTTCCTGGTTCTTATATCCTCCCCGACACCGCCGTTAAGCATTACTTCGGGGAGGGAACCAAAAACTATGCCTTCGAGGCACCCTCTAAGTTTTCCCCCCTTACCCTAGGGAAGAGCTGGCTTCTTACGTCTCAGGATATCCTCGACGAAAGAAGCGACCCTTCCCCAGTTTTCTTGGCTCGCGAACATCAGAGGAACGATGCCTTCAGGAGTGACCCTTCCGACATCGCCCTCCAATGTTTCCCTTTGTCGCTCCCAGTATTCGCACATAAAAAATGTGTGTAAGGCGTCGTCCACGGCGGATCCGCAATGCACGCATCGGGAATCCGTCGCCATACCCATGCGGTGGAGGTACGTTTGGAAGTACCCATGGCCGGTCAACAGCTGAGTGAGGTAATAGTTCACCTCGCCATGCTGTCGGCCGGTCCACGGGGCCACCTGAGTGATTAGTCTGGCAGTCCATCTTCCGCGCGTATCCCGCTCCCATCTGTCCTGACAGTTATCCAGGGATGTCTCCCTGGCTCGCACCTTGGCCTCACCACGGTCAAGTGTCCCCCTTGCCTGGTGGACCAGCTTGCTTTCCTGGGCCAGGAGGTCGATGTGAATTACCCCAGCGACCACTAGAGAGTCCGCCTCCGAGAGCGTGCGATACGAACACGCTACACCAAGTGGGCATCTCCGTTGCACAGCCGCCATACGTCTCCGGTGCATATTGTACTCAAGCGCGTTGGCCCAAACCTCCGCACCGTAAAGCATGACGGACTCAGCGAAACGAAGCAGCAACCGCCTGATACAGGGACGTGGCCCACTTACGTTGGCCATGATCCTGCACAGGGAAGTCATTACCCGTGACGCCTTATAATAATAATAATAATAATAATATACATTTCCAAACATATAAAACATTCTATACATTAAAATATTTCAAAACCTGTTTAAATTAATCGTGCTTAAATATGATAAGGTTCATATTGTAATAAAAAATGTTTATGAATCATGAGTTTTTTTATTTCAAATATTATGTTATAAGAATCAGATTATACATAAAAAAATTATAAGATGACTTATAATTTTTTGTGTCTCTGCTCGGTTCTCTGAAAGTTACCTGTGCGTCGTGTGTAATAAAAGAAGGGGTTGTACAATCACTGCATTTCAATAAGACAAATTAGTTATATAGTAATAAAGGTGAGGTCGAAAATCTATAATACTACACATTATAAATACACTTGGCTTACTTGATTGAATGCATCATCACTAATTTCAAATCCATCGACTAATATTTTCAATCAATTAACTACAATACAGTGTAAGGGTGGATTATATTCTTGGATATGTATTATTTTAGGGACAAAAAATTGGTGGCTAAATGTGAAACACTTTCACATTTTGTATTGTTTTTATTGAAATATTTATATAATTTCTTCGCCTATTTTGGTTTACATGAGGAAAATGAAGGTGAATGCTGTCAATATATATAACTTTATTTCAAGTGTTTGAATAATATTTTAATATTAAAAAGATTTCCAGTATTTGTTATTGTAAATATTTTATCATTTCATACAATAAAACTAAATACTATATACATAATATAAGTATAATGAAAATGAGAGAGAAGAATCGTACTATTTTGCTAGTTAAATGTTATTCCTTCAGATGACATGATTATACGAAGTCACGTATTTTCGTAATGTGCTTAAAATTTTTGTAAATTGTACTATTCTTATTATGACTATCATAAACATTTAATATAAGTAATTAATTCAGATTTTCAGTTTTATTTAAGTATATTATAACATAAATAAGTCTTTATGATAAATAATTTAATCTTTAATAAAATATTAATGAATTAAAATTTAAATTCTATAGTTATTCATATACCTAAGTTTAATTCGACTTCAATGATTTTATTAAATTATACTTTTAAAATGAATATTACCATTAATATCTTGTGATGTTTGTGTTAAATTATAAATCTAAGCATAGATGGTCTACATTTTTATTATGAGTCAATTCTGTTATTATGTTCAATGCTTTCGAATTAGTTTAGAGAACTGGGATTATCGGATAAAAATCTTAGTACAGATCACCAATCCTACGAGTGTATGATTTAGTTTTTGATGTGTGGGGACAGCTGTCACCATTGAATCAGCAATCCAACGAAGCAATTGAAATGTAGTAGACGAATATAACACATTAAAAAATAGAGAAAGAAAGAAAGAGATGGAAAGACAGAAGCAGAATGCAACAAGCCTATCAAACAAAATGTGTGGAACCTCAAGATATTTGATAGTCATTCACATCCAACGTAGTTAGATTATAGATAAGTTTCGTTAAAATTTAGGGATATGATGTTACAGAAAAAAAATTCCGAAATTGTATACAGATCACTTTTTCTATTTTATCTTAAGTACATATGACATACTAGAGGTTGACATTTTGGAAATAACAGATGTCAAACATTACATTTATCAACATCGTAAATTTGTATTTTTATGAAATTATTATTGTATCCAAATATAACCTACAATCATTTATTTATTTATTGAATATTAAAAAGCAGGATATTAATTTATAATCTCAATAATATCAAATCAAAACTATTAAAATAGAATATAGATTTTTAAATTAGTAAATATAATAAATTAGAAGTGAAAATATTAAAATTCTAAATTTTATATTTTAAATGATATTTATTTTTAATAATATTATAAGTTATATCATAAATTAGAATACATTTATTTATTATACCAATTTTTTTTTTAATATAAAATATAAATTGTATTTATACAAATTATATTTAAAAACCTTTTATGCTATTAAAATTAAATATAATTAGTATATTATTTATGTAATAGTGTATCTACAAATTTATAATATTATTGTGCATTCTCTTTCTAATATATTATATTATATAATATATAATTAATATGAATAATATAAATTTTAAATAGATATTTTATCATAATTGAAAAATTTAAATATTATATTTGTTTTATATTATAAATTATTCTTTTATAGTAATTGATTAATATTTTTTTATGTGACAAAATGATACAAGTATGTAAATCAATATAATAATATATAATGTCCGACTCAATATCATATTTATAGATTTATTTTATTATTATCACTGAAATGTCTGATCTCATATTTGAAACGAAAAAGCCGATAACGGGTCATAATATCAAAAGATATAAAAAAGAATTAGAAGAGAAAAGTACTCAAAAGAACTTGTGCACGTCCAAAAGGGCGTGTGATGTACTTGTAAAAAGGTGTCGGGTTGGAATTAAGAAGACTCACTTTGGAAAAAAAAGATGGCGAGAGGGGTATATGCCCCAAGGGAATACGAATGCCTAGAGGGAGGCAATAGATAAAAGAGAATTGTATAAAATAGGGCTGAAGTGAGAAGGAGAATTTAGAAAGCTGCTGTAGGGAGGGATGTTGTATATAGGGGACATTCGATCCATGCCCGTGGGGTACATAGGAGGTGCGAGCTTGTAAAATAAGTAGGGTAGAGAAGGTATACTGAGAAGAAAAGGTATATATATATATATATATATATATATATATATATATATATATATATATAGGGAGAGAGAGAGAAAGAAAGAAAAGATCGTAATTTTGAAATACCCTTGTAAAATTCTAATATGTCAAATTTTATTCTACGATTCTAAATTCGAGTCAATTTTACTTCATATTTGGCAGATTGTCCAAATTTTAAAATAACTAAACATGAGTATATAAACAGGAATAGTTAATGAGTAAAAAATATTAGTTTATAAATATAATCTTTTGTCTATCAATCTATTTTTAATACTTGTTAGCATATTGTAAAGCAAAAATTTATTTTGTGCTTACTGTAAATTAATTTTACCTGTAATCTGAATATAATAAATTGTTTTAAAATAATTGTTTTTATTAAATAATTAAAATGTTTTAATTTTCAAATGAAAATAAGTTTAAATTTATTTTAAATGTGAACAAAATATCTTAAGCGAGAAAGAGTAATATTATATACAGTTTAAAAAATTATTTATAAATAGTTTTATATGATACTTTTCACAAAAGATAATATTCAAAATCCTTATATACGTAGGAAACTTTTTTTTATGTCAACTGAATCTTAAATGTATTAAAAACAGTATTAATATAAAGAAATACAAAAATTATTTTTTAGTAATTATTTTATTTTAAAAATATTTTTCTTCTTTAGAAATACGTAAAATATTGAATTATTTTGTAGTATTAAAATACTGTACTAAATAAATAGGTAAGAATAAAGTGGGAATTATGTAAAATCATCTATGTAACTGTTAGAATATGTAAATTGAATCAATTTGTATTTAAACGAGTCAAAAAATATGATTAAATAATAGATATCGTAAAAAATATGCATTACCACATGTACATTAATAACGCAATAATCAGTCGCCATTTTTAGCAAGCAATGATAAAATAAATAAAGGATTGTTTTGAAGTGCAAAACTATAGTAGATATTCATGTAATTGTTGGTTTGAATATTAAACGGATATAAAATAAAATGAATATAACTTAGTACTCGCAAATGGGTACAATAATGCTATTTATATGAAAGCTTACTAATACTTACGTCCGTCCAAAAGCGTCTGCACACGCAGATACATTTAGGACCTACATTGATTCCATTGTATTTTAAAAACATTGTTTATATTTGCTTATATTTGTGAGTGAGGATCAAATGAACCAACCAACATACGAATGAGTCTTGGCATTTTCTTAGACTGTGCGATTTGTTCGCTCCGTATTAGCCGAGAGAGAGCTTGATACTCAAAGCACGTACGTGGAGCAAGAACCGCCGCAAGCTCTTGCCTATGATTATCTCGCTCTCTCATCATGTTCTCTCTCTCTCTCTCTCTCTCTCTCTCTCTCTCTGTCTCACAATTTCTTCTTTCTTTAATGCTACCTAACCTTACTTGAAACGTACAAATCTATTTTCCTCTACGAACTATTGTACTTCTAGCTATGGATTTTCCAAAATCGTTTCGTTACTACAAAGTAAACTGTATTCTAGAATCATCTAATTATTTTTAATAATAACAGCCTAAAAATATTTTTGTTTACACGTAGACTTTTAATCCGTACATTGTATTTCATATACTTTTTAAAAACTGACATTAAAAATGGTAAATTATTAGATTATTAGATAAAACTAACACTTTTACACCATAAATTTCTATTAAAATAAAAAAATTAAATTTAAATAATATATTATAATTTTGCAGTAATCATTTGTAGGAAATATTTGTAAATGAATTAATATTATAATAATAAAGTTACATAATTTAATATCCACAGATAACTAATATAATAACCAATATAGTAATGGATTGCTGAGTCAATCAACTTATTTTATATTGAGTCAATATAATATTAATACTATGTCTAAAACATTTCTAAATTTTCTTTTAATTGTATTATAAATCTTTTTTTTTCTAAAAATTGATATGTACACTAGATAATGATAATAATTTCTTATCGCTTTATATCATTACATTATTTATCGGCGAATATTAAAAAATTTCGTACATCGTATACAATATAACTAATTTAAATATTATTGATAAAGCGAATATTCCTAAAATTATATTATATTTAAATTAATTTTTTTTTATTTATATTTTTACTTTTCCACTGATTTTAATATATATATAATACGTTCGTAGATATTCTTATTTATGTGTGCATAAATCTTTATCTGTATTTTTTATTTGGATATTTAGATATCTATATTTAGGTAATACTTATGGTATTTATATTAATATTTATTTAAAAAAATTTTATTTATATATTTATAAATAGTAGATTTAAAAATGTATAATAATTTAATACATACAAATTAAATTAAACCACTATTATATACGTATAATACATTATTTATTATGATATAACACACAAAATTAATGTATTTTTTACATTATTTAATATGCACTCTTCAAATTTATATATTTATAGTTTATAAACTTATTATATAATTATAAAACATAAGCATAATTTATCAGAATATATTATAAATATAGTAAAAATTATAATATATTATAGTAATCGCCAAAAAGTAATAATTATAATTTTATGAATAAATAAATTATATTTATAATCATTGGAACGTATGATAATTTATTGTGTTAAAGAATTGAGTGACAATTATATTTACGTATACATGAATATTGAAGAAATAGCTAATGTGAATCAATTTTTATTAAATTAGTTATTCCCTATTTAATGCATATAAAGTTAAATTTAATAAATATAATATAATTTAATTTAATATTATAAATAAATTTCAAAATTTGAGATAATTAGATGTTTATGATAAGAGAATATTTGTAACAATATTAAAATTAATATGGTGAAAGTATAGTTTTTGGATAAAGTTGGAAGGAAGGCATATATTAATACATATGTGAATTCCTGAAATTAGATGTAACCGTGAAGTGATAGCCGAGCAATAATGTTTCTTTCTGTATCATAGTGATATTATCTCGCACATATATAATTTGAATAGTTTTTTTATAATATTTAACTTCTATGTTAAAATTAGTTAGGTATGGTACTCTAAAGTATTTAGTCATGCAAAATTAGTTTTTCACCTTAATTTCCACGCCGTCATTTTAATTTATTGTAAATATCTTAAATGAATAGAAAATGCTTTTATTTTTGTTATTGTTCCCAAAATCATGTACAAAGAATAACAGTTACAAAACATTGTCATTTCAAATTTTTTGATATTTTACTATGATTCGATTGATCGATGTCTTTTAAAAATGTAACTGAATTTATTTACACAATATCAATCATTATTAATTGATTTATTTAATTAATTGTTATTATTATTATAAAGTTTTATAATGATTTAGTTAGAATACTCTTATTACACTGTAATATATTGTTATTAATTGCCGTATTTCAAACATTACATTTAATTTTTTTATAATAATTTTATAATATTTTAATTTGATAAAATATTATTTTTATTATGCTTAAAATAAATATATGTTAGTATAAATCATCTTAGTTTTAAGTAAAATTGACAACAGTAAAGCTTGGAGAGTATTGCGTTTAATTAAAGTGATTGCATGTTACTCCATGCTATTTTGTCCATTACGATATTTTAGGTAGATATTCATTCAATATAAAGGATCTGATCAATTATAGTCATAAAGATTTGTCTTAATTTGTAACCAGTATAATATAATTATATGTATTATGAATAATTATAATAAATAATGTTTACATGTTAATTCTTCTATGATATTTTATGACACTTGACTTATAATATTAATAAATAAAAGTAAGCACGAAGCCGATGTTATATGACGCATTGCAAATATTAAAAATATAAATATAAATTTTTAATTCTTATAATTATTTAAAATATTATCATAAAATTGCATTTTAATACTGCATCTTATATTAGATATGAGTTTTTTATGATAATAAAAAATTTACTATCATAAATAGAAAATTCTTGAGATTTTACAATAGAGTATAAAATGAGTCAGTAAAATTCATTAAATTATATGAGGAAAAGTAACTTCTCTAATTTCTAATACATATATTTTTATATAATATATAACGTATAATTAACGTATAAAATGATGTCTTCTAAATTTTTTTAATAAAATATTTTACAAGAGGGATTTAATTGGTAATAGCGTTAGGACTTATATCAATTTCTGAAATAAAAATATAAGTTATTTTATATTTATTTTAATACATTTTTACATTATATATTTAAATTTAAATAAAATTTATAATATTATAATAGTAAATACAAAGCAAGACTTTATATTTGTAAATATATACGAAAATTTAAAACATTAAGTTCTAGAATAATTTGTCTAGAATAATTGAAATAATTATAAAGTTAGTATTAATTGTTAAAGAAACTTTTTTTAAAAGTTTTAAGTAAGATATAGGGTAAGATAAGTAATTGTTATTGGAATATAAAACAAAAAGATAGAATTATTTATATTCATATACCTTTATAATAAATTTAATCAATATTATATAATTTTATAAATTAAATTTAATACATACGTTAATTTTTTTCAAATTGAAATTATCATAAATATTTTATTACTTTTTTCATAAAATTATATAATATAAAAATACTGTTCTTGACAATGTATATCTTACAAAATTTTAATAGTTGAAGCAAATTCTTAAAATTTAATAGTTAAAATAGTTAAAATAACAGTAAAAATAGTTATTCAAAAGATTTGTTATATGTTATTTTATATTATTTTTGTTTTTATTTAAGTTTATGGAAAATGCGCTTAATTAAAACGGATTTGACTTAACTTGAATATTTGTACAATTGCATATCAATCAAGATTTTGACAAGAAAGGTATTTTTAGACACTGCTATCGTTTTTATAATTTTGAATTCATTCGTAAATATCTACAAATACATAAGTCACAGTACGTTGCGGTAATATACTTCATCAGGTCCACATTACTATGGTTAATTTGCTTGAGACTTTTTGCGCTGGTAATTTAAAAAAATTCAGTAAATAGAGAATTATTATATAAGTAGAGAATTCGTCTGGTACCACTCTCTTATATCATTTATACTTTAATTTTTCTTCTTTTTGAAGATCTATGTATATCATTAGTTAATAAAAAAAATAAAAAGTAATTATAATGGATACATTTCTCAGCGCAACGTATATATAAGCCTGTGCTAATAAATACGTAAATTCAGAATATGTATATATATATATGCTTACACATGAGACAGTATCAACTCCTGATTTGCGTTTATGGTTAGATTCATTATAGTAATTTCATATTATATTCAGAGTTATCTTATATACTTGTGTCACTTATATCTTATATACTGTACTTAGAAGACTTAATTTCATTATAGATAGAGTAGTTATTATTTGATAGGGTATTTCCTGAAGTATTTATATTTCACATTAAAAATATTTGTAGAATATTAATTTTTTCTATTTGGATATTTAGTTGCAATAAAATATACAATATATAAAAAAATAATATATATAATATATAATGTATATATTATATAATTATTATATTATATAATTGGTAATAAGAACTTGTAAAAAGGTAATAAAATGTAGTACTGTAATTATTTTTCTGAAATTTTAAATAATACAAATTGTACTTTTAAAAATAGTTTTAATCTTTTAATAATTTAAGAGATAACGAAAAATTAATTGATTATAGATACAATTTTTAAATAACATTATTTTTACATATATCAATGTCAAAATTAGATCAGATGTGATTGACGTCCCCATACTCTCAATTAATTAATTATAATAAGACAAAATTCAAAGTCAATTTGGAATAAAATAGATGATTCTATATGTAACGTTAAATAAAAATAGTAAATTCAGATGTTGTGGGAATTATAAGACTTTCAATTGTTTTTATTATTTTGAATCACTATTCTAATTATTTTATTGAATACTTTATAAAAAATTTATACAACATATATATTTAGGTACTAAAAGTATATTTTATAAAATATAGTCATAAAAAAATAGCGATCTCAACTTTATAAGCTTCATCGACAAATAGATAACGCAGCTCAATCTTCCTGGATTCCTGGATAAAATTATTTCTGGTTTAGATTATTTATATACAATCAATGATTGTATATATTGCTGATTTTTTAATAACGTTAGAAAACAAAAATTAAAAATGGTGATGTTGATTTTGTAAAATATGTTTCTGGCATGTATGAAATTTTTGCATAATATTTTTTGAAACAAAAAATTTACTAGTTTAGTAGAATATATTCCGAGTATATGTATACATATATAATAAATATAATATATTTACAAGAGTATCAATACTATCTCTCATGTATTCACTATTCTTCCAATTACACTCTTAGAAAACTAGATTCAGTTTACGTTTGTAAATAATTATTAATTAAGAATAACAATCAGAGTTAGAATTATTCAAGGATTTTTTAAATATATTTAGTGTAAGAAATATTACAATAACAACTATTATTTACATTTAAAAAATGACGTCAATCGAGCCACTGACTAAAAAATATTACTGATATCTTGCTAGAATAGAAGACTATAATAAAAAATATTCGAGTATAGAAAACAATAAATGGAATTAAATTAAAATTTATTTTAAACGAAATGAACTTTTTTTCATTCTAAGTTTTGGAAAAACTTTAAGGTCAGAATAAGATATTATAAAATACATCATAAATTGTATAAAAACATTGTAAAATAAAATTGATTATTAAAATTAAGAAGAAGACGATGAATTTTAACTACTACCTGAAAGCTACATTTACCAATTTATGATAAATTATATCGTAAAACGATACAGATACTAAAAAATGATAATACGTCGAAACAGTCGATTATTTGAGTATGTAAAAGAGTACACGGTTTCACAGTTAAAATGAGATGTAAATAGCAAATTTAAAAATTGCAATAATCATTGTAGAGCAAAAATTAATTGAATTTAATTTTTGATTTCATAGAATAATTTTTATATGTTTATAGAAGTGATCATCATAATTATAAACAAAGCCAATGATGACAATTGAAATTCAAAAGAATCTCGAATAAATATATTAATTATTTATAATTTTTTTCTTATTTATCTGACAGTATATTTGTTTATATAAAAATATTTTAATATTGTCACAAAAACTGTATTATTTCGATAAAATATAGTCTTTTAGACATTATTTTCAGATAATATATAATAAAATAAATAAAAACAATAACACAAAATAAGTTAAAATAATTAATAAATATATAACTTATATATATATATATATATATATATACGATCAATAAATATATATAAAAAATTAATTTCGTAATTATCTGATTAAATTATAATTATAAATAATCTAATTAATTTTTTATTCGTAAATTCGTAAATTAGGAATCAATAATGTATTAAATTTTATATAAAATATAAGGAATTTTAAATCCTTTATAAAATTAATAAATTAAATTTATACATTATTTAATACATTATTTATTTAAATTAATTTAGACCCTTTTTTCCAGTAAATTTGTGTTAGGATAAGTATTTTTGAAATCATTTTTTTGCGATAAAATCTATATCTAAGTACAATTTCTACAAGCAGTACAAGAGTACAATCTCTAATTACGTTTTAATTTTCATTATTTTTCAATATAAATGAAAAAAATTAAAAATATATGCACTTGAATATAGTTTCAAGTATTTAAGTTTCCGTATTTTATCGCGCACCTGAGTGCAAACGACAGCTGCCAAATAAATGTTAAAAAATGTTAACTGAGTAAATTTTGAGTGGAATGAAAACTCTTAGGGTCGGCCTGTTACTGCTTTTTATCCCTCTTCTCATTTTCTCTTCTCATTTCTGTGTTCATTCTCTTTTCGTTCTCTTTTCGTCCTCTCTTAGTCTCTCTCTCACCTTTATGTTTACTTACTTGTTTTTATTTTACTCTTGCACTCTTTTCCATACATTTATTAACACACCATACTAAATGCACTTTAAATAAATTTTACTTTTTATTCTTACCTTTATCTTTCTGTTTAAAAATAATTATTTTTTTCTATTTAAAACAATTATTAATGAACTCTAAGCATAATTATTTCAGGTGCTTGATTTTGTACATTTTACATACAAAATAAATAAAATAAAATAAATATAGATTTATCAATAAATATTTTATCAATAAATTTTTTATCAATTAATTTTTTATCAATATGTTTTATAAAAGATAGACCAATATCGTTAATTTAACCAAAATAGGCATTATTGTAAATTTCTAATTATTTTTTATTAAATTTTTAAAAGAATATATGAATCATTTATCTTATATGTCTAATTAATATTTTTTTAACGTATATATTAATACTTTCATTAAATTAGATAATATTATTTACGTTAAAAATATCGTTATTTATAATTTATTACAAATTTTTCTGATTTTAAAAATAAAAACATTTATTATTATTATGTGAAAATGAATTTTGATACTTTATATATCGAAGTAAACTATAATTATATTACTAACTACATCGTAAATTAAGAAAGAATTATAATTAATTAAATATTATCATTTATTATGTATTACATAATTTTATATACAATTTGAAATATTCCTAAGTTTTTGTTAATTGAATTTGATTTATTTATAATGATACTTTAATATTTTTTAACGTATTCGCAATTTATAGGTATATTTATATATAAAATTAAGTAAAATATTTTTAATAGTAAGATATTTATATTTATATATATATAATTAAATAAAATATATACCATGAAATATACATCATCACATTTAATATTTTTTTAAAATTGAAATACTTGAAGCCGTATTAAAGATATTTATAATTAGATTATTTTAATAAAACATCACATAATACAAAATTTTAAATTTTATTTATTTATTAGCACATATTAAATATATTATATTGTTTGAATTAAATTACATTAACTGTATTTAATATACATTTTATTTTATTACTGTAATATATCGTCTTATTATTAAAAAATACTTATGCTTCATTTTAACTTAGTCGAAAATATATTAAAAGAATTTAATATATTTTAATAAATTTACATTTACAATATAAAGTTTCAAGATTTAGTTCACTTGTAAAATTTATTTATTATATTGTAAGATTTAAATATTTATTAAAATACATTAATATTTTAATACGAATCATTTCTATTATTAAATGTAATAAAAGTATATAATTTTACTTATAAAATATTAATAATTTCTTTGTATTGTAATTAATAACTACATATAAACGTATACAACGCTTATGCGGCTTTTTTAAAAATTTTTTTATTTTTTCAATTCTCTTTAAAGGTTTATTTCGGAACTTTAAAATTACAAATTTACTAGAATGATATTAATCGATAAAAATACATTAAATTCTGTAAGTATACTTGGAAAGTTCTATATGCATCGCATCCCCTCTGCGTGTATAAAAGTGAGTTTCAGACTTGTGCCCGGGGGTATGGCACAGAATTTTTAGGGGAGGATTTCGTGCGTCAATGGCTTATTAAGCAGCACTTGTTTAAAGACACCCTCACCGACCAACAGCCTCAAGCAAATGTGTTTCTTCTTTTTGCAATATGCAGACATACTGAATTGTACACCCTTACTCTTTCTTTTACTTCACATTCCTAGTCGTGTTAGAAATATAAATGGATGAAATACTAGTTTTTGGATGCTACAGTGACTGCAGGGCAAGACACCCTATTCAGCACGTCGTGTTGGAGTAATTGAAGTTATTGCAATATTGTGTCCTGTCAGGCCGTCTGTCCGTACCACGAGTACGCGTTCATTTGATCGTGAGTCAAGTTTGCGGGATTGTATAACGTGCCACACCCAGTTTAATTCCGCTGTCACAAGCTAATAGAACCGAATATAGAATAAGTTGATTGTCCTGATTGCATATTCGAATATTTTCTTACATGCTCTTCTCTCGCATTTTATTTTTTCCTCTTTTATGCCTCTATTTTAATATATCTATATTTTATTATCTATTCAATCCTCATATTTTTTTTATCATAACTTATTATTTTTATGCATTGAGTCTACTAAGCCATGTAAATTATAATAAATTAAAATATTCTATTAGCTGATTTCTAATGATCTTAGCAGGAATATTCATTTTAAAATTTAATACTTTTTCACAAAACATATCATATTTGTAAATCATTATTTTTAATAACTAAAAATTATGTTTAAAATAAAAAATAAAAAATTAAAAAGCAAGAAAATCATTCTGCGTTGAAAAGATGTATAGAAAGATAGATGGTGAATGATAGATAACGAGTGAAAGATCGATCTGCGGATAGAGGGCGGAAGAAGATGTAAAGGGTAGGTATTCTCTTTTGTCCAATGAAGTATCTTTACCATTCACGCTAATGTATGCACCAAGTTTCTCTGCGATGACTCTGGACCTTTTTATATACAGCCCCATAGAATCGAGCAAATGCGAGGGTGAGTATGGTCGTTCGACTTTATTGAATTTTGGGACCATTCGAGGGAAGCAAGGCTCGGATATAATGAATAAGAGAGATAGTGATATGACTAAAGAGAGAAGATATATGAGAAAAAAAGTTCCGAAAGAACGAAAATACAAGTAAAAGAATTGTATAAGAAATTGAAACACACACTACCATTCAATATTAATTCGCATCCCTAGCTTTTCACGATATAATTGCGGTTTGTTAGTTGTCATTGATGTGATAAATTCAATTTTCATTCAATTCATTCAATTTTCACTTTTTAATAAATTTTTTATATTTTATATAGTTAAGCAATTAATATAAATTGTTTTATTATTACTTACATATACATATATATAATATTAATTTTTCTTTTATATACAATTCAGAATTGATGTAAATAAATTTTTAATAAATAAATAATTTTATTGTAGAGTAATATGTGGTTGCTTTTAAAATTTAAATATATATTATTTTAATACATTTTTATAACATTATAATAAGGTAATATATAAATATTATGTAAATTGTAAATTAATTATACAAGATTGAACATGAAATTTTACTAATTTCACTTTTAGCAATGTATATTTTATAAACATAATATATATTATATTATATTTTTGTGATGATCTGTATTCATAAAAAAGGTAATTATAGATCTTAATAAAAAAAATAAATTTCAAAATTATTATATATAATTAAAAATATATTTCTTTATATTTTGAAGAATCATTATTGACCTAAATGATTTTTCTTGCTATAAAATAATTTTTTCATAATAATATAGAATAATTTTATTTTTTTGAGATTGATATTAACATACGTATTACATTTACTTAAAAGATTATTTTTATAAATATAGTTTTATTTTATTAGTTAAAATTTTCAATATATTTGATCATACGGTTGAAAATATGCATTTTATACTAAAATTTTATTTATTCATACGTACATTACACAAAATAATATAATTGAGAGTACTATACTAAAAGTAAAACGTTTTTATATATTTTTTTTATAGTATTATGTTACAGTAAGGTACAAAATTATAGTAAATAATAACTTCATAAGTTTTGGTTATAACTCTTAATTATTTATAGTTAATAATAAAATATTCAAAAAATTTATGATGTGAAAGTATTTTAAATACTTCTAAATGATTTTTGTTTTATGAAACATTAATCTTGAAACTTCATCATGTTTATATAAATAAGAATAAAGACTAAAAAAAGAATTTAGCAAAACTTGATGCATTAATTTTTTATTTGGATAAGTGAATAATTAATGCAATTATAGATGATATGGTAAAATATGTAAATTATTTTTTCTTGCGCAATTTGCTTTATTCTGTTATAAGCATTTAAGAATTGTAGTAACAAATGTTATATATCGAATAATAATTCAGATTTTTGGCTTTAGATTTACGAATTAATGCTGTTTATAAATATATCCAATTAATATTATGTTCAATGATCTAATATTAAATAAATGGCTTTTATAATTATCTTTTTAAGAAAATAGAAAATTATATTGCAAATTTCATTTAAAGAAAGAAATTTTGAAAAAATGTGTAAAAACTACTACTTGTTTTTTAAAAATGGACTACCTTTTATTATTATACATTTTACTATTACAATTTACTATTGTTTTATCAAAGAGTGCATTTTATATATTTCAATTTAATTTTCTTTCTGTATTTAATTCAAACTGTATCTAATTTTATTTTTTAGATAAATAAATTTTCTATACAATAATTATGTACATATTGTAATTGAATGAAAAAAATAAGTTTACACTGTAAAAATGAAAAAAAAAATTTTTTTAGTTAAAATTCGTATATCAGTTACAGTATACAGTTTCATTGTATACTGTTTATAATTTTCTTTCTATCATTCTCCCAAAACTGTTATATTTTAAGGCTTCATTTTAAACTGTTCGAAAGAGTAATGTACAAGACTTTCTTATCTTTTGTTAAAATTGTTACTGATATAAAAAAAAAGTAAAGGAATATTCTTACCAAGCCGAGTATTGATTTTATAAAATTAAAAATTACAATTGGATTTTCAAAAAGTTTTCTATTTTCTGGTAAGTTAAAAAATCTATTGTAAAACTTTTATTTTTAATGGAGTAAAATTAAGTGATATTCAGTTTAATAAGGTATTAATTTTAATAATACATATAATAGAAGTATCGAGCTCAAACTCGTCACCCATTTTTATAAAAATATCTTTACTAGTAAGGATTATAACATCAAATATACATAGCAGAAATGATTCATAGTAGAAGATATTAAAGAAAATGATTAATTTTTATATATTCAAATAGTTTGAATGAAACTTTTTTTTAAAGAATTAACCTTTATTTATTCAGAATAATTATTTTTTAACTGTAACTTTCTTTTAAGCATTGTATAATTCATATTATCGCTTTAATATGATCGTAATATAAATTTAAATAAAAAATTTATAATACAATGGACGAACGTATAGTCTACTATCTCTAGTTTAATTTGTTTCGTACTTTTTTTTTCTCTACATAATGAAATATTGGCAGGTTAAATTATATAAAAGAATATAAATATTTTAAAATTTTAATTAATTTATAACCTAAATATTATATTTAGGTTACATTTTCATGTTATATTTAATAATAATTTTTGAAAATTTAAGTAAATTTATGAATAAAACTACTTTTATTTTGATACGTAATTGAATTAATAAGTTCGTATTAACTTTTTAACTTTTATTAGTGCATTAATTTCTATTTTAAGTGTAAAATTAAATGTATTAATAATATATATATATATATATATGTAATATATAAATAAAAGAAAATAATAATCATCCTGATAGTTTTTTTTAATTTGATTTTTTACATTAAGACTTGTATAAGTTAACCTATTAGAACTTGTGTGATTTAATTTTAAATTCTAATTTAAAACATTATAATTCCTTAACAAGGTAGATTTTTTCAATAAATTTAATTAGCATTCATTTTATATATCATGTACGATCTAAGAAAAAATCTTTAAAAAATTTTATTATTCGTTAGAGAATAAGTAGAACATAGTGTGTAGATATTTCTTGAAAATGAGATGTAAAATGATGCTATGGATTATTATTTTCTTTTTCAGTTTGTACAGGACATTCAGCTATTATTTTATTATAACAAAAAAAAATTTGCCACATTTTTTTCACTTCTAATTCATTTAATTCAATAAAGATTAACAATCTGTTTATTAGATTTTGATCACTTTCAAACGTTAAAAAATAATTAGAAAATTATATTCAAACTAAATGTCTTGACTGGTAAGATTTTTTAATCATATTAAGACTCTCAGTATAGATTTTAACAAGCTTAAAAGGGTATATAATAGCAAACAGTTGTAATGTGAGACACTCGTTATTTTTATAAATTGTATATTTTTGGGTTATTTTAATGCTAGATTTAGAATAAACGCTTTTACGTGAATTTCTATTATATGTTATATTTTTGTATTTACACATACGTATTTAATTCGGTTTTAAAATAAATCTGCGCTATTTATATTATTCACAGGCAGATGTAAAACTTTATTAAGACTATCATACGTTAGAATTTTAAAAGAGAAAACTTTTTGTTTTTAAACTAATATATAAATATTTTTATGTATTTATATATTTATATCGATTTCATTTTCTCACAGTTGCTTCTTGCGGAAAATGAGAATGCAGAGTGGGATTATCGGCACATTTACAAATTTTTATTCATTCCATTAATAATTGAGAATTCTTACTTATTCGTAATATTAAATAAAATTATCTGAATAAATTCTTAAAATATTTTATCTGTTTTTATATTATAATAGACATTATTTAAATAAATTATTTACGGTATTAAAATTCATTCTGTTAATATACTGTCCAAAGATAAATTATATTTTATTAAATATGAAATATTTCTCAATAAATGTAAATATATATTACTATAATAAAATATAATTTGAAAAATTTTTATATTTTTTAGTTCCAAAAAGTAGAATTTAATAATATGCAAAATATAAACAACCGTGATCTATATTATTCTATGTAGTAAATTTTTTTTATTTAGCTGTTTACTTAATATGAAGTTGAATATTAAGATAAATATAGACGTCAATAATGAAAAATCAAAAAGAAAGGATCGTGAAAGAGTAAAAGAGAGATTGAGAGAGTGATAAAGGGATGAGAGGAGTAACGGAGATAACGAATTAGAAAAATAATAAAGAAGGAGTGTATGTAAACAGGTGTAAGCAAGAGTTATACAAAAAATAAAGAGTGAGATAAAGAGTGAAACGGATTGAAAAAGGAAGATAGAGATCAGAATCTGAGAGAAGACAGTTATCAGCAATTATAATACACAATTGCGAAATGCAGGAGAACAAACGATAGTTTGATACGGCAATGCCGATACATATGTTTCTCTTAATGTGTCTCTTTTATTCTATGCAGCGTAATGTTTCCGACAATACTTAATAAATACTATTATAGTTGGTATAATATGAATCTTAAGTCCTTTAATATGTAATAACATGAAATTCATATGTTTTAAGATAATTTAGTATTTTATAATTTTTTTATTAATAATTATTTATTGTTTAATTACCTTCCAATTATGGATGACATTAAAAACGTCTTCTATTATAGTCATCATATCATTTATCGTAGAATTTATTTACAAAAGATAATATCCAGCTAAACATCTTTCGTTAATAAAAAAGAGATGATAAAAAATTAATGAAATATCATGATGGTAGCATTTTCATTTAAAAATATATATGTACAACATAATAAACATAATATATATTGAAGAGTAAAAAAGTCATTACAATTTAATTTTGAATGGTTTTACTTTTATTAAAATAATAATACTAAGCATTATATTCATAATAATTTATTTTAATAATTATTTATTTTTAAAGAACAATATTATATTTATTCAATTATCCTAATTGTATTAGATCTATGAAATATTTAAGAATATTTATTGTTTTAAAGTAAAATTTTATAATATTTGATTAAAAAATAATTTATCATACTTTATTTTACTAGATATCTTCCTTTGAATCTTTAATTTAATTTGTATAATAAAAATATTTGAAAAGTAAATATTGAATTATTATTTAAGAACAGAATTACTGTATAAATTATGATAGTTATATATGTATACATTGACATATTTCTAATGTTATTTTCAAAAGAAATATATATAGCTTACCTTAAAGTATATAAATTATATTCATTTAAATTAACACAATTCAAATTATTATAAAATATTAAATAATATAAATATTAAATAATATTAAATATTAAACATGTAACAAAGAAGTGCAGTCATGACTTTGAATGATTTAATGATTATGTAAAAATGAGCAATAAAATAATATGTTTAAAATAGTATTATAGGTTTGCATACTCATAGAACTGTAATTGAATTAGTGGATGTATACGAAAATGTACAGAATAAAATAAAAAAATTTTTTTTTATTTGGTTACATTACCATTATATAATGGTATATTGATTCATAATATATTATTTAAATACCTAGAAATGATTTTATATACTAGACGTATTTATTTTATAAAAAAATTAATAATTATAGGAGAGAAGATAACAGAAGGTCAAATATATAAAATATTTATATAAAAAAAAAGTAATTTTTTAATTTTTAATTCAAAATAAAAAATTAATATTTTCTACAAGTACATATAACCCTTTTATTATTTAATATATTGTTAATATATATTTACTACTAGAACAGTTATCTATTTCACGGAAAAGATATATATTAAAATATTATGCTAAAGTACTATTTAAGTATATGATAAACAATTTTAGATAAAATAAAAATTAAAACTAACTAAATAATTTAGAAAATTATAACCTTAAAAAATAAATTTTTGTTTTGAGTATGTTATATATCATAACATCGTGTTAGATTAATTGCTTGAATTGTTTACGTTTCATATCACTGAAGCCCATTACGAGAGGAAATAACAATGTAGAATGCTAACAGGTTCTGTTAATGTCACAACATAAAATAGATGTAGATATTCGATTCTATTATGAAAGGGTTGACAGAATGAAGCTCTCTCTCGAGACTACATGAATATAAACCCTAAGTAGATAGAATGGCTACAACATACTGCATTGCCTTCACCCTACTAGTACAGAAGAAGTATTTATTAAAGTAAGTAATGTATAAGCAATTATTAATAATAGAAATGAATTATTTAAATACAAAATAAAAATATAAAATTCAATGAATTCATAATAGGTAAATATGAATACTGTTATACACTTTAACTACAAAATTTCAAAAAAATATTAAAAAATTTATTTATTAATAATATATAAATATATATAAATAATATATATATATATAACTATAATATAATAAATAAAAATTAGTAATAAAAAATTATACGATTAAATTCTAAAACTAAGTCTGAAAAAGAGTAAATTAACTTGCTTTTTTAACTTGCTTTTTCATATACAGTTAAAATTTCGTATTACATGATATCAAACAAATAAAATACCTTGTATATTGTTAATCTCGGTTTTCAATTCTTAGTTTCGTATAAATCGACGTCGTATACGCAACCGCAAAAACTGATTTTAACTTTGAGAAACTTATCTAGGTAACTTATCTATTTTGACAACATAGTACTTTGTAGATTCTTACTTCTATTTGAAAATACACCTGTTTTGGGAAATTGAGTTTTAACTACCTAATTAATACTTCTTAACCGCTGAAGGTTCTAAAGTTGATAAGTCTTTTTTAATGATTTAATCCTTTTAGTCGTTATATGTTTTTACTTGATCTTCATTTCTGTTAAATTAATTTGGAAAAAAACTTATTATTATCTGTTGTTATAACAGATTTTTTATTTATTTATTAAATAACATCATAAAATTTTTTAATAAAAGTCAATTACAATTTTTTATATTATTTTATCATTATTTTAAGAATATTGATATTTTAGGAAGAAAACGAGACTGCACGAAATATAAATTTATCAAATTTTGAAATGATTTCTCTTAAAGTGCTAAAAGCAACAGAATATTTTCAAATATAATAAAACTGTTTCAATGTGAGTATTTGATATTCAATTGATAAAAAACTAAAAATTTTTATCACATGATATTGCATGATAAATTTAAATTAAATTTTTTTCACTTTTATTTTTTATATCACGGAATTCATTCTAAGATTAGCCACATATATAAAATTATAAATAAACTAGAAATTTCGCAATGAAAATTTATTTAATTAATAAAAGTAACCTTTAAATTTTTATAAACAAAATCGTTTAAATACTACTGAATTAGATTCAATTTTATGCGGTGCCGTTATACTCATTGTAAATTGTTGTAAATTAAACTATACTCATTGTAAATTATACTCATTGTACTCATGTAATCTGCTTGATTATATCTGTCTTCAGGATATATTAACATTTTTTGTCGCTAAAGAATGGAACAAATTAATCGTGAGAAAAATGTTGTCAAAGAATATCAATAAACTTTGATGTTTTAAGGAAATGTAATATAAGATTTTAAGAAAAATTTTAGGTATAGTGTATAAACTCTGAGATGAGATTATTCAAGAAAATTAATATGTCGTTAGGAGGTACTATAGAACGTTCCTGTTTTTTGCAACTCCTTTTTCTATTGTTAAAATTTTAGTGAAAAAATAAATAAATATAAAATAAATTGCATAACTTAACATGATTTATTAGTAAAAATAAAAAATTCGATAGATATATATTTTCGGTAGATGTATCATTCTGGAAGTTTCTAAAATTAATAAAAGTTTGAAAATTAATTTTATATAATAAAAACTAAAAAAGCTTTTCAAATTATATATATATATATATATATATATATATTAATTTTTAAAGCTCTATAGTATGAAATAACTGATAATATATCAGATATCACTACCCTTCACTCAATAGAACTATTATTTGTTATTATTGAAATTATTGTGCCCTATATAAAAGTAGCCCTATTTTTCGCTTTCATGCAAGTGAATAATTTTCAATTAGATAAATTAATAATAAAAATATTGGACGACTTTTTAATGTATCTTTCTTCTTTCATGTATCTTTAAATTTTATGACAAGAATTAACTTATTAATATTTAATATTTGATAATTAAGTCTTTTTTATGGATAATTTTGAACTAATATAACCCAGGTAAATAAATGCATGATAATTAATTGATTCTATTTAGAATACCATTTTGTTAAAATTAATATAAAAATTATTCGCTGTCAGGTAAAATCAATATTAGGTTGATTAGTACAATATATTTTTCGATATTATTTTTAGCAGTTTATATGTATAACCAATAAGCAAATAGGTCAGATTTATAATTCTATATCATGAGTATTATTTAGTTATATAGTATTACTTATAATAAGTAATAAGATATTGTTATTATTAGTATTGTTAGTAATAAGATATTGAGTTTATAAGATATTGATGAAAACGTTTATATGCTTATGAAGCTTACGTCTTAATTTATAATATTATATCTAAGTAGTTTACGAGGATTAAAAGATCTTCGAATTAATTAAAATCTCTTCGTTTTAATAAAAAATCAAAAATAAAAAAATACTCATTAGTTTTTATGTTTCTGAAATGATTATTCATCGAGA
The DNA here is from genome assembly GCA_018883505.1 of Ceratosolen fusciceps. Classification (NCBI taxonomy): domain Eukaryota; kingdom Metazoa; phylum Arthropoda; class Insecta; order Hymenoptera; family Agaonidae; genus Ceratosolen; species Ceratosolen fusciceps. The sequence continues at coordinate 628,459 of RCIC01000052.1, forward strand.
ATTTATACCTGAAGTTCAAAGGTAACTGAAGAGTAAAAACTATACAGATATACAATACTCGCAAATGTTCGGTTATAACATGCATTTAAAAGATCTATTCCGAATATTGAAGGCCAAACCTGTAATTTTTTCCAATACGATGCTTCTTCTCACGAGTAAGGTATTTTGAGAAAGTTTTAACCCGTGAAAATATTTTATTTTTTGTAATATTAAAAGTTGTAATTCTGAATTAAATAAAATTTTTATCGTAAGAAATTAATTTATTTCGTATCAAACATTAAATTTTTTTGATAATTTCATGATCGATGTATTGGAAATAATTTATTATATGCTAAGTTTTAAAGCCTATTTTGATTCCAAATCGGAGAAATTTATATAATATAAAATAAAATGAATATAATAGAATATAAAATAAACTGAATTTACCCACTATTAATTTTTATTTTTAAATTGATTCAATATATTTTTATTTGTAGCGTGACATAGATTCAACAATAATTTCATCAAATTCGCATGTTTTATAAGTAGCCTAAAATATAAACAAAAAATTCTTTCAATAAATCCGTCTAAATTACAGAATATAAAAAAAATTGTTTATAAGTTTTGTATGCAAAACATTAATTTAGCTAATGAAGAAAAATTAAAGGTCTTTTATGAATGAATTATAATTTTATTTGGTTACTAATAAATGAAAACATTTATAAAGAAGCTTTCATAAATAATTTTTTATTTAATATTTAATAATGTTTTAAAATGTCCTATAAGTGATAAATTGTATTATATTTTTTTATTTAGAGAATTTATTTTAGCAGATGTATATCTGCAAAAGATTATAATTTTAATAATATTTATTAAAAAGAACTTATTTTACTAAAGAAAAAAAAATTAAAAAAAAAATTAAAAAAAAAATTAAAAATAAATAAAAGCCTTTTAGGTTAAAAAGTATATTTTGATGACATTATATACAATCTTGTTAGATAAAATTTGATTAATATCGAATTATAGGTGTACAGTATTGTTACTAATAATTTTGATAAATAATTATATTTATAAATATATTGTATATGATAATTTTATTTACTTAGTTTAAAAATTTAAATATATATATATATATATAAAGGTATATTTAATATTAAATCTGAGATTATTTCATTCCAATTTATTAACTTTCTTAAATGAAAAATAGAGAGAAAAAAAGAGAATTTAAAATAATTTTTAATGTTAAGGCTTTATTATTGTTCGTAATAAAAATCTGTAACTAGCAATTAATAAGTAATTTGTATTGTTAATATATATAATTTAAGAAAGCGAGAGAAAAAGAGAGATAGTAAGAGAGTGATAGAGATATAAGCTGAGAAAATGGATAGAGAGGTGATAATAAGAATAAGAAAGAAAGAGAAAGCAGAATTAGAAAGAAAAAGAATACGGCGGAAAATAACAGAAGGACGATATA